>CM061541.1:174991469-176229683 GCA_030864215.1 Capsicum pubescens
TGTGTCAAACTACTC
Source organism: Capsicum pubescens (assembly GCA_030864215.1). Taxonomy (NCBI): domain Eukaryota; kingdom Viridiplantae; phylum Streptophyta; class Magnoliopsida; order Solanales; family Solanaceae; genus Capsicum; species Capsicum pubescens. The sequence goes on from CM061541.1 coordinate 174,991,485, forward strand.
ATATACTAGTCATGATGATTATTCTACATCGAACATGTAAATGACAAAATCATTTAAAAAGCTATCACATAATATTTTTGTTGTGTATTATCCTATTCCCTTATTCTACATGTTACATCAATTTTATTGGTGCATTTTATTTTTAAAATTCATATGACATATTCTCCATTTTATATTTGATTTTTTCATTGAGACTAACAGTTTTACCCCTACATGATTAGTTATTTTTTTCTTGCTTTAATTTTATTTATAGTACATGCTCTTCGTAAAATAGCATCACCTATGAGAAATGAAATTTTGATGCTTTTGCTACTTTAATGAGCACTGACAAGGTTGATCCAACACAGGTGATGTATTGTACCCCAAAAAAATCAATAACCTATGTGTTATATTTTTTATGCTTTTACTTTCATACGCATGACCAATGTTAAATATAATTTTTCCCCTACATCAGCTGATACATCTCAAGAAAATACTCCAACAACCGCAATGGACACTAACAAAGAAAAATCTGAAATTGATTCTGTCTCATTTTAACTGAACTAATTACTGATTAGAGTTGTCATCAAAGAAGATATACCTCATTCTAATATTTCACCTCCATTTGCATTATTTTGTGGATAATGATATGATAAATTATTCCAATTATATACACAGATGTACATAAAATACTAGGTTGTTGGAATTTTAAATAATTGCTCAATACTCTTAACTCCGTCCCACGTTTGATGAATTTAAATTACTAGATAATACAAATTCAATAAAATTATCAAGAAGTAAAAATTTAATAAAATTATCAAGACGTATAAAAACTGACTTGAATACACACATCAAGTTGAAATTAGAGACAAATGCAGTAGATACCTCTGGAAAGATTTATCTGGCAATTGAGCTATACTGATTTCTTTATCTTTTGGCATTTGAAAAATTTAACTCTCTCTTTGCTTTGATTTATCTAGTTTTATTTCAATATATGGTGCATCTGTTTGATGCTTTCTTATTGTGGAACTCATTCTGAATGTTGAACTAAACCGTCCTCAAAATATTTATATTATTGTTACTGAGATATACTTTAATGAATAGGTAATTATTTTTTTCGAGGTTTGACAGAATGAAATAAACTGTCATGATATGGAGAACATAAATATTTTTCGTGGAATTTTTGAAAGTTATATATTCCTAGGTGCCATAACTTTCACCGTCATTTTTCAAGTTGTATCATTGAGTTCTTAGGCACACTTACAAATACTACACTACTTAGTTAAGAACTATGACTGCTCAGTGTCTTAATTGATACCGCAACACTGCTTATTGCAGTATCATTGAAATTCATCATGATGGTTATAATCTACTGTCAAATGGTCCAGAACTTGTCTAAAAGAAGAGAAGAGCTAACATAACACGGGAATAACTCTTCTTTCTTTTCAGAGATCAGTGTCATAGTTTCGTGTTTTCACATTGAGTATTATTTGCAAATAAATATATGTCAAAGAATAGGATCTTTTTACACTTATATATGATTTAATTTATCTAGGTATATACTAACATAAATCATTTGACCTATCTTTGAAAATCATTTTTCAAACAAAAATGTCATTTCTTTTCTGCTTTTCAAAAGGGAAACATGGTAACGATAGCAGAAAACATGTTACAGATGCATATTCTTGAGCTTCTCTTTTAATTTCTAAGCAGTCCCTTGTGGGTGCAGTATGAAATATCTTTTAGATACACATATTTCTTCGCGGGGGTGGGGGGTTAGGTCCATTAACATTATTCGGTTGTGTAGAGAATAAGTTAAAATTGTCCACTTGTTAGTTTTCATGGATTTTTATTAATTGATGGACTTTTTGATGTTTTCTATAAATTTTATGTTGAAGAGAGAGATCACATGATGTTTTTAGATTTAGAAGTTGGTTTTGTATTTAAAATGGGATTTACACACTATTTCTTGCTCTTTTTTGTATTATTTTTTTTGTTTCAACTGACATTTCAATCAGGTTTTATTCTTCTAAAAAATGGATTTGCGCATGTCACATTTGAATTTTGACTATATGTTGGATTCCTCCGGCTAAATATTTATCAATTATTCTTAAATTAAATTTAATTTCTGGAATGATTATCAAATTTATTCATATTCCTAAGTGAAAATATTTAGTTCTTCTCAGATCGTAGATGAGTTTAAGTGAGCACTCATACATTAAGTACAAGTTTTTTTTACATGATTTGCCAAACTAGTATTTGGAGAAGTTAAAATATGGTGTTTGACTAAGATTTGTTTGCAAATATTTTATTTCACTTGCTGGATTTTAAACATGGTTTCTTATCCAATCCTTCAGGATATCATCAGTGACAACTTGCTCTCTTTTAAGGACACATTTTCTACAAAAAAAAGAACTGCAGAGCTGTTTGCGTCTACTAGTTCTTGTGTTTATTTTTTCCTTTTTATAATTTGAGCAGAGTAGACCTTGCAAAATTATTTCTCTCATTTCTATCAAAAGCTCAATATGCTGACAGGAAGATTCAATTTAAAGTATGGCAATCCATCGACTAAATCTTTGCTACATCATCTAATTTTTGCCAGGCAACTCCTTCCATCCGCTTAAATACAGTGCGACAGTCTTTAACTTTCTTTTTTCTGGGTTGTAAAAACTTCTATTATCAACATTGTATATATTGATTCCTTCATAGTGAGCCCAAGAAAACCCTGGCTTCCCCCACTAGTAGGTTTATATATATATATATGGTGTATAGAAACTGTATCATTATTGTATAAAATATGTATATGTTTAAATTGTGTATAGAAACTGTATAATTATTGTATAGAATATGTATCTAAATAAGTATCAATATGATATAAGGGTTGTATCAATATGGTAAAAAGACTGTATCAATATGGTTGTAGGGATTGTATCGATATGGTATAATGATTGTATCCATATGGTATAGTATATGATATTTTTTGTCTATGATATGTGTAGTACATGATGTGCATAGAAACTATAACATTGTTGTATAAAAATATTTATATCGCTATTGTATTATATTATATATATGTAGATATGTATTGTATTGTTCCACAATAATACAATTAAGAGAATCGTTTTAAAAAAAAAAAGAGTTGCAAGAAAATCTTAGCCCGGAACCTCAAAATACACCCAATTTCAAACAAAACTAAATCCCAATTAAAGTTGTTGTTGCTATTTGCGTTAATGAGCAAAGGAAAAAAAATAATTTGTGTTCATGGTTAATTGGAGAAGAAAGCCTTTTGTGGATGTATGTTCATGGTGATGTTTACTAAAATTAAAAACTAATAGAGAGTAATTTTTTTCTTTTAAAATAAGGTAGTAGAGACTCAAACAAAAATAGGGTCAGCCACTTATCATTAGCCAGTAAAATGGCTAGAATTGAAATTTTGAAACATTGGTCATTCTCATGTCATTTGTTTCAGGAGAGTGTCCAATTTTGTCGAAACCCCTATTCCTAGTTCTCCAATAATATATAGAAGAGTGAAGGAAGCAGGTGAAGGTCGTCATGTCTGCTTCCTTCGTGATTTTACTATATCACCCCTAATTAATTATTATATGTCATTTAAGTATTAAAATATTAATAATATTTAATTAAAAAAAGAGTGCAGGAAGTAGGTGAAGGTCGGCATGCTTGCTTCCTTCATGATTTTACTATATCACCTCTAATTAATTATTATATGTCAAGTAAGTATTAAACAATTAATAATATTTAATAAAAAATATAAAATAGACATTTATGACATGTCTGCTTCAGCTGCTTCAATTGTAATTTTACTATTTCATCCCTAATTAATTATTATAAGTCATTTATTTAAGTATTAAAAAACTAATAGTATTTGATAAAAAAAAAAGATAAAATAAACAAAAAAATGATAAACGAACTATTGATGTTTTAAATTAACTTGACATCATATATGACAACAACAACAACAAACCCAGTATATTCCCACATAATGGGGTCTGGGGAGGGTAGAGTATACGCAGTCATACCACTACCTCTAAAGAAGTATAGAGGCTATTTCCAATAGACCCCCGGCTCAAGATAAAAGGCAGTATACAAAAATATCAAAAGCATAGAACACGATAAAATAACATAGGTACGACATCCACAAAAATTTTGTACATCGCCAGACAAAGGACACCAAAGTCCACCTAAATACTGCCTACGACTCATCCACACCCTTATCCCTCTATCCTAATGCTTTTCCTCCATATCTTCATATCTAGGGTAATGTCCTCAGTCAGTTGTAACTTCACCATGTCATGTTTAATCACTTATCTCCAGTATTTCTTCGGCTTACCCCTGCCCCGTTTGAAACCTCCCAAGGCCAACCTCTCACACCTACGAACTGGGGCATCCGTTCTTCTTCTCATCATATGACCATACCATCTCAACCTCACTTCTTGTATTTTATCCTCCACTAACACCACTCCCACCTTCTCCCAAATAATTTCATTCCTAACCCTGTCAGCCCTTGTGAATCCACACATCCAACACAACATCTTTATTTCCTCCACCTTCAACTTTTGGATATGAGAATTCTTAACCGACTAACACTCCGCTCCATACAACATAGCAGATCGGACTGCAACTCTATAGAATTTGCCTTTCAGCTTGGGGGCCACCTTCCAATCGCATAAAATTCCCGAAGCAAGCCTCCATTTAATCCAACCTGCCTCAATACGGTAAGAGACATCCTTATTTATCTTTCCGTTTCCCTGAATAGTAGACCCAAGATACTTAAAACTATCCCTCTTGCAAACCGCCTGAGAATCCAACTTCACTACCACTTCCTCCTCTTACCTCGAATCATTAAACATGCACCCCAAGTATTCTGTCTTGGTCCTACTCAACCTGAAACCTTTAGACTCCAGGGTTTGTCTCTAAACCTCCAGCTTATCATTAACCCCTTGTCGCGACTCATCAATTAGAAATATATCATCCGTGAAAAGCATACACCAAGGCACTTCGCCTTGTATATTTTGCGTCAACACATCCATCACCAAAGCGAATAAAAATGGACTAAGAGTTGATCCCTGGTGCAACCCTATCAAGATTGAGAAATGCTCAGAATCTCCTCCCACTGTCCTTACCTGAGTCTTTTCTCCCTCATACATGTCCTTAATTGCTTTGATGTACGCCACTGGGACCCTCCTCGTCTCCAAACATCTCCAAAGAACCTCCTTAGAGACCTTATCATGTGCCTTTTTCAAGTCAATAAACACCATGTGAATATCCCTCTTCCTCTCTCTACACATCTTTATCAGTCTTCGCACAAGGTGAATTGCCTTAGTGTAATACCCCGAAGATTTCTAGCAAATTTCGTCCCAAGAATGCCTAGTATTAGCTTCTAAAGTGAATTATAATTATTCTATGAGGAATTTTCACATTTTTTTCATGTGGAAAATTCAATAAGCTTTCCATTGATATATGATTCGCTTAAATCCGATACCCGGGTAAGAAGTTATGACTATTTCAAGTTTCCGTCATAAAACAACACCATATTAGTTAGTGGCGCGCCGCACCACAAGAGGAAATGACATTTATCAATTTCCAATAGGTTTCCACGATTATGACGCGTCGCGCCAGCACTCAAATTTAGAATTGTCCTTTTTCTAGTGTCTTAGCGCGATTTTCCTGCGTCGCGCCAAAGTTTCAGGTCACGAAGGAAGGGGCAATGCGATGTCTCCACGTCGCGCCATCACTCAATTTCCCAGTTGTCAATTTCTAGTGACACGGCGCGATAACGTCGCGTCGTGCCAAGGGCCTAGTTCGGGAAAATTTTACTGAAATTAAATGACGCATCCAGGGTTAAAAGGGTCAATTTCCTACCCCTATTTAAACCCAATAACACGTGATTTAGCTATTCTTCACCCAAAATATACTATTTTCTCTCAAGTTTCTCTTAAGAACAAGCTAGGGTTTCTATTAGGGATTGAAATTCAAGAAGGTTTCACCATCAATCTTCACGAAATTACGAACTAAGGTATGCATAGTATTCATTCATGGACTTCTTTCGTCCATGAAGCCCAAGAATCCCTTTTCTAAATTCAAGTTATGGATTTTCTTATGAATTTCATGATTGGGCTGCTTTTGTTCATGTTGATAATGAGTAATTGAATTGTATTCCATGAATGAGTGTTAAATTCCATATGGGTTGATTTGTAACGGTATGGATTCATGAAACCCTAGGACTAAACCCTTGAATGATTAAATTGGAATTGAATCACTACAGTTAATTGTTGTATGATGTTTGTTTACATATTCTATGCCTACTATGTGTTTGGTTGAATGTTTAGATGAAGGGAAAATGTCTAATTAGCATGATATCATGAAATCTCCATATAAGTACAAGCTTATGCCTATCACATGTTTGATGAAATGCTCCAGTAAATGTATTATGATGATTATTATGTATTCAAGTAAGTCATGTTTTGTCAGTTTCCTTCCATCGAGTCCTGGGGGTACTTGCACCCGAAACATTAGCTATGTACCTAGAGTCATGTCATGTTTTCACGATACTCTCAGTCAAGCTATGAATCCTTAGTCTTCATATAGTCTTATGACTCAGGAAAAATCTCCATGATCTCATGAATCAGTCAGTTGTCAGATATCAGTAGTATTCCGTCGGTCAATGGAACATAGTAACTCAGCTCATGTTCAGTTCAGTAAATCATGTTCAGTGTCCATTCATATGGGAGTAGGAATTAGCACCGAGTGAACCCAAGGATAGGGAAATACACTATCAGATGAGGGTGTGACCCTTAGAAGTCATCCTTGTGTTCCAGAACTATGTAGCCAGCATAGGTTGAGACATCAACACTGTCCGATGAGGGTTGATGAGGTGGATAAGCACTGTCAGATAAGGGCCCCACCATTCTCTTTTGGGGACACTATCAGGTAAGGGTCGCCCACAGCTTGTCCTTACCAGTGGCGCGGTATTGACACCCTTCCAATTGGGGTTACAGATTGGACCCCAACTCAGCCATAATGGCGTATCAAGGGTATGTCGGTTAAATACTACCTCCCACAGTTTCAATACCAGTCTCAGTAAAAGAACTCAGATAGTTCTTTAGATTCAAGACTGTCAGATATAGTCGACTCAGATACAGTAAAGAACTCAGATAGTTCCATAAGATTTAGGACTGTCAGATACAGTCACCCATGTTATCAGTTACATTCAGATACAACTATTTATGCTATCAGTTATATTAGTTTTTAGTATGTCATGTCATCAGTATTCAGATTTAGTAATTACGATATCACAGTGTCAATTACAATTACGTATTTATGTATGCATTCTCGCATTCATGTTAGACAGTCAGCTAGTATTATTCATGCATGTTAACCCTTGCATTAACCTACCTCACATGTATACTCAGTACATTTCATTGTACTGACACATTTGCGCTATGGTGCTTTCTTTTTATGTTACACCATAGGTTCAGAGACACGAGTTCCAGATCATCAGTAGATTCCAGTCTCAGCAGTCAGAAAAGAAGCGAGTCCTCATCCTTCGAGGACATGATTATTTCTCCACTATTTAATTGATTAGTTATTAGTTGGAGTTAGTTGGGGACATGTCCCATCAACTCCTTATTCAGATTATTCAGACAGTAGAGGCTTTCAGATTAGATGCAAACTATTGTGTTTCAGACTTTAGTGTTTACAGTTTTGTTTTGGGTATTGTATTACCCCACAGATGTTATCTCATCCATGTTATGTTCAGTATTGAACCTTATGGCCTTTCAGTGTATGTTTCTGCATTATTCAGTATTTTATGCAGTATACAGGTACAAATATCAGTCATGGGTTAGATTATGGTCCTTCGGGGTCATGAGCACCGTATAACGTTCCCGGTTCAGCAAATCAGGGTGTTACACTTAGTCGTGGAGCGACCAGACATAAAACTAAATTGATTCTCCTAAATAGACACAATCTCCCTCAACCTTCGCTCCACCACCCTCTCTCAAATTTTCATCGTGTGACTCAATAACTTGATACCCTGGTAGTTGTTGTAACTCTGAATGTCACCCTTATTCTTATATAAAGGAATCATCGCGTTTCATCTCCACGCCTCAGGAATCTTTGCTAACTTAAAAAATATTATTAAATAAGTTGGTCAGCCACCTCAACCTGACCTGCCAGAGAACTTCCAAAAATCCACCGGAATCTTATCGGGCCCAGTCGCCCTGCCCCTTCGCATTTTGCGAATAGCCTCACTGACCTCATCTACCTTAAAACGCCGACAAAAGCCAAATTTGCGACACTCCCCAGAATGCTCCAACTCTCCTAACACTACACCTCTATCCCCCTCATCATTCAAGAGCCTATGGAAATAAGACTGCCATATTTTCTTAATGAGGCCGTCTTCCACCAAAACTCTGCCATCCCCCCACTTAATGCACTTCACCTGGTCCAGATCACGACTCTTCCGCTCCCTAACCTTGGCAATCCTAAACATCCTATTCTCCCCGTCTTTCTCCTCTAACCCCTTATACACACTCTCAAAAGTTGTTGTCTTAGCAGCCCTGACTGCTAACTTAGCCTTCTTTTTTGCTAACTTGTACTCTTCCCTGCTTACTCGCTTCTCTTCTTCATCCTTACTCTCAACTAACTTAGCGTAAGACACCTTCTTCTTAATATCTTCATTCCACCACCAATCCCTCCGATATCGGCCAGACCTGCCCCTCGAAACACCCAACACCTCTCTAGCAGACTCCCTGATGCAACCAACAGCCCTATCCCACAAACTATCCACGTCCCCCTGCACTCCCACACCCCTATCCCTTCCAACTTCACCCCTATCTCCAATGCACTAACCGAGGTCAGGCTACCCCACCTGACCCTAGGCCGACCCTTCCCACCCCGCCTCATCTTGCCTCTCTTGATAACCAAGTCCATCACCAGGAGTCTATGCTGGGTCGCAAGATTCTCATTCGAAATTACCTTAAAATCCTTACACAAAGCTCTATCCTTCTTCCTAAGCAACAAAAAGTCAATCTGAGTCTTGATTATCCTACTACGGAAAGTAACCAAGTGTTTTTCCTTCTTCGAAAAGCTGGAATTCACTACCACCAACCCAAAGGCCCTCGCAAAATCTAAAAGAGCAGCTCCCTCATCATTTCTAACCCCGAACCCAAAGCCCCCATGCATATCATCATACCCTAACGGCAAAGACCCGATGTGCCCGTTGAAATCTCCACATATGAAAATCTTCTCCGAACTAGGCAAACCTCTAACCACCTCATCCAAAACTCTTCTTCTCTTCTTCGTCCAGGCCCACCTGAGGCGTATACGCGTTACGGATGTTCAAAGTAAACCCCCCCCAAGACCAACTTGATAGTCATAACCCTATCACTAACCCTTTTAACCTCCACTACCTGCTCCCTAAGCTCTTCATCCACTAAGATACCTACGCCATTCCTATGCCTATCACTACCTGAATACCACAACTTGTATCCATCTACATCCCTAGCCTTGGAACCTACCCAATTGGTCTCATGGACACACACAATATTAATCTTTCTCCTCCTAAGAATCTTAACCAGTTCTATCGACTTACCCTGCAGGGTTCCAATGTTCCACGACCCTACCCTCAAATTATCGCCTCTCTTATCCCCTCCCTTAAAACCTTGCACTCCGCATCTCGGGCCTAACCCAACACCAGCCCCCGATCTCACCCCCAGCCCCCCATGATCCCCAAGACCCCCAAGACTGACATCATATATGAGACCCATCTAAATTTTTCTTTCACAACTATTTTTTATATTAATTTTGTTATATCACTTCTAATAAGTTATCCCTAATTAATTATTATATGTCATTTATGTATTAAAAAAAATTAATAATATTTAATAAAAACGTAAAATAGACATTTATGCCATGTTTGCTTCAGCTGTTTCAACCGTAATTTTGCTATTTCATCCCTAATTAATTACTATTATGAGTCATTTAAGTATTAAAAAATAATATTTAATAAAAATGCTAAAATAAACAAAAAAAAATGATAAATTAACTATTGATGTTTTAAATTAACTTGATATCTTATATGAAGTCCGTTTAATTTTTTTCACAACTATTTTTTATAGTAATTTTATTGTATCACTTCTAATAAGTTATTATGAGTTATTTAATATATGTTTGTTTCACGACTTTAATCGTGATATTTGGTTGACTCTCGAAATTATATCAATGCCATTTAAATTAGAAAAAAAGAAAAAATATTATAAATCACAATAATTAAAAATTTAAATTATTTTAAAAATATAATTGATTATCAGTGCTATAAAAGTTTGGATAAAGAGAGTATTATAAATTATAATGATTAACAACTTAAAATAGTAAATTACAATATAAAAAAATTATTATAAATTACAATAGCTAATAATTTAAAATATAATTAACTATCAAAATTTTATTTATATCATATCAATTAAAACTAAAAATATCGGTGTTGACATGGAGTTAAATATCTAGTCTTCCAAAACGGGCTCCAAGTTAATTTGGATTTACACAGTAGCTGTTCCGGGGCGGACGGCAGCAAAGCACGCGTAATGATTTGGTACCACATGGCTTTCGGCGGGACCTTGTATTTTAAACTTTCACTAATTTGTCTTTCTTCCAATTGCCCTTTCCAATTCCAAAATTCTGTACAGTGCTAGTGAGTGTGGATCCACTTGGCTGCAATATCCTTGCGGCGACGCTACTTCTACTCTAACCACTACTCCATTGTCAGTCTCGCCGCCTTCAGATCTGTTCATATTTTTGTGTTTATCCCATTAGCGCATAGGGGAGCTTTAGTGCATCAGACTGCCCTTTATCTCCCATTTTGGTTTTGTTCGTTTTGGGATTTCAATTAACTAGTCTAACTGGTTGGAATTGTGGATACTGGAGTGGATGTAGTGCAATTTATCGGAGAATTGGAAACCCTAGGTGTTGATATAGTCAAATGGCAGGGTCGGTCCAACCAGAAGCCATACTGGAATGGCTTCAGAAGGAGATGGGGTACCAACCATTAGGTTCGTATGCAGCTTCAAGCAAAGCAGCAATGCCAACTATCGATTCACTTCGCAAAATTTGCCGCGGTAACATGATATCCATCTGGAATTTCCTCTTGAATAGAGTTAAATCCGAGAAAACTGTTGAAAATGTCCGCCGCAATATCCTCGTACACGGCCGAGATGATGGAAATGGAAATGGAAATGTTAATGCTGTTGATTCAGGGAGGAGCAAAGGGGGGAGGAGGAAGGAGAAGGTAGGAGGGGTGGTTAGAGACAGTCGTTCGCGCTCTGCCTCGAGTGTGGGGTTGGGTTCATCAGCTGAGAATAGTAGGGAATTTGCTTTACAGGAGAGAGATTTGGCAGAGAAAGAGGTGGAAAGGCTTAGACAGATAGTGAGGCGTCAGCGGAAAGAGTTGAAAGCCAGGATATTGGAGGTCGCAAGGGAGGAGGTTGAGCGTAAATGCATGCTTGATGAGAGGTCTAATTACAGGTTTGTCCATTAGAATCAGCCTATTGTAATGTTATCTCTTATCTACTAATAACCACAAGCTTTGTGTTGTTCTTTATTTTGATTATTGTGGTGAGCTTATGTATAGAAGCAAATCTTACTTCATTTCTTCATCGTAAAGCTGTAATATGCAAAGGCAAATCTAGTTGTTCTAGCAGTTAACTGAATCCACTATATTTCGCTCATACCATGTATACATTACCCAAAAAAGAAGAAGAAAGTAAATGTGTATATTACCCCCTCCGCTCATTGTACTTGGCATTAATTAGAAGATCGGAAATCGCCTAAGTATCACCGAGATCTTGCCGTCCTGACCAGGTTCTAACGTTTCTCTTGTTCGTTATTTGGGTTTATATTTTCTGAAACCTTTCTTGTCCATCTTTTTTTCTTATTCTACAGTTGTATTCTATTTTTTTATCCATCTCTAAATTCTTAAATCTTTCTTATTGGTGGTATATTTCTTGTTGTTAATTTTTGGCTATCGGATTTTTGGACTTAGTAAATTGGTTGTACAATTCATTATTCCTTGTTTTGTTCCCTGTTTCTGGCGTGTTTTGATAATCTGTTGTGCATCTGGTTTGCGTTAGCATACATTCAATTGTTGTACTTGTAAGAAGCTAGAGGTAGAAGCATTTGGGAATAGATTTCTTGATCAATTTCTACTCGTCTGTTGCCAAAATTTTTTGTAGAATTTTGTATTGTTTTTCCAATTTGATTTTTGGCTTCTAACCGGTAGTGGTGACTACTGCACATTGAGCCCTAAATTTAGATTTATGGTTCCCTTCTTGCTATTAAAGTGGTGACTGGCTGCTTTGCTTATTGGTGGATTATTGTTGTGTTGTTCTAGCTGCTAGGCCGGATAGTATACGTTGTGCATGCCTTCTCTTACTGTTTTCGTACTGTTGCTGTGTTTGTTTGTTTGTCGGTTTAGGGGCTTTGCGTTGTTTTTTGAGTAGTGGCTGGAGGGGTTGATGGTGAATTAGGGTCATGTTCGAGTGGGTTGAGGGTGAGGGATGTTTTGGGAGGGGGTGAGGAGAGGAGGGCAGGGTGGGTGTGGGGTATAGGTCGGGCGTTAGGGCTGGGGCGGTGAGGGGTGTTAGAGGTAGGCGAGAGGCGAGAGGCGAGAGGCGAGAGAAGATAGGTTGAGAGTAGGATCTTGGAACATTGGGACCCTTCAGGGCAAGTCCGTAGAGTTGGTAAAGATTCTTAAGAAGAGGAGGATTAATATTGCTTGTGTTCAGGAGACTGGGTGGGTAGGTTCTAAGCCTAGGGATGTGGATGGGTACAAGCTGTGGTACTCAGGGAGTGAGAGGCGTCGGAATGGTCTGGGCATCTTAGTGGATGAGGAGCTTAGAGGACAGGTGGTGGAGGTTAAGAGGGTCAATGATAGGATGATGAAGATTAAGTTGGTCATTGGGGGTTTTACGCTGCATGCGTGTAGTGTTTATGTGCCGCAGGTGGGCTTGGAAGAGGAGGTGAAAGTGAAATTTTGGGAGGATTTGGACGAGGTGGTGAGAAGCGTGCCTGGCTCGGAGAAGATTATCATAGCAGAGGACTTCAATGGGCACATTGGGGTCTTACTGGGAGGCTATGATGATGTGCACGGAGGTTTTGGTTTCGGTGATAGAAATGGTGAGGGAGCTACACTGTTGGTTTTTGCAAGCGCCTTTGGGCTGGTGGTAGTGAATTCGAGCTTTCCGAAGAAGGAACATCACCTGATTACCTTTCGAAGCGCAATAGCCAAGACTCAGATTGACTTTCTGTTGTTTAGGAAGGGGGATAGGGTGTTATGTAATGACTGTAAAGTCATTTCGAGTGAGCATCTTTCGACCCAGCATAGGCTTCTAGTGATGAACTTGTCTATCAAGAAGAGCAAGAAGAGCAAGAAGAGAAGGGCCGGGGAGGGTCGACCTAGAATTAAGTGGGGTGGCTTGATGCTAGTTAGTGCTTTGAAGATAGGGGAAAAGGTGGCGAGAATGGGGGTGTGGGAGTGCAGGGGGGACGTGGATGTTATGTGGGATAGGGCTGCCAGCTGTATCACGGAGACTGCTAGAGAAGTGTTGGGTGTTTCGAGGGGCCGGACAGGTCGTCATAAGGGGGATTGGTGGTGGAATGAAGAAGTGAAGAAGAAAGTGGAGATTAAGAAGGAGGCGTATGTTAAGTTGATTGAGAGTAAAGATGAAGAGGAGAAACGGGTGAATAGGGAGGTTTACAAAGTAGCAAGGAAGGAGACTAAGTTAGCAGTTACGGCTGCTAAGTCAGCTGCGTTCGAGAGCTTGTATGCGGGGTTAGAGGAGAAAGACGGGGAAAAGAGGTTGTATAGGCTTGCTAAGGCTAGGGAGCGGAAGGGTCGTGACTCGATCAAGTGAGGTGCATTAAGGGGGAGGATGGTAGTGTTTTGGTGGAGGATGTGCACATTAAGAAGAGACGGCAGGAGTACTTTCATAGACTTTTGAACAAGGAGGGGGACAGAGGCATTGAGCTAGGGGAGTTGGAGCACTCGTAGGAGAGCCGTGTTTTCAGTTTTTGTAGGCGTTTTAGGGTTGAGGAGGTTAGAGAGGCTATTCGTAGGATGCGGTGGGGTAGGGCGACAGGGCCTGATGAGATTCCGGTGGATTTTTGAAAGTATGTTGGTGGGGCAGGTTTAAGGTGGTTGACTGATTTGTTTACGACATTTTCAAGAATGCGAGAATGCCTGAGGCTTGGAGGTGGAGTACGATGATGCCGTTATATAAAAACAAGGTTGACATTCAGGGTTGCAACAACTATAGGGGTATTAAGCTGTTGAGTCATACTATGAAGATTTGGGAGAGAGTGGTTGAGCGGAGATTGAGGAGGGTCGTGTCCGTTTTGGAGAATCAGTTTGGATTTATGCCTTGTTGCTCGACGGCAGAGGCAATCCACCTGGTAAGGAGATTGGTGGAGCAATATAGAGAAAGAAAGAGGGATTTACACATGGTGTTCATCGACCTGGAAAATGCGTATGATAAAGTCCCGAGGGAGGTCCTTTGGAGATGCTTGGAGGCGAGAGGGGTTCTGGTGGTGTACATCAGAGCTATTAAGGACATGTACGATGGAGGGAAGACCCGAGTGAGGACGGCGGGAGGAGACTTAGAGCATTTTCCGGTCGAGACATAGTTGCATCTGGGATCGACTCTTAGTTCGTTCCTTTTTGCGTTGGTGATGGACGTGTTGACGCGGAGTATTCAAGGAGAGGTGCCTTGGTGTATGTTATTTGCGGATGATGTAGTGCTGATTGATGATACGCGGGGTGTGTGAATGACAAATTGGAGGTTTGGAGGCAAACCCTTGAGTCTAAGGGGTTTAGGTTGAGTAGGTCCAAGACGGAGTATTTGGAATGCAAGTTTAGTGACTCGAGGCAGGAGGACGAAGTGGTGGTGAGGTTGGAATCCTAGGATGTTTGTAAGAGAGATAGTTTTAAGTATCTTGGGTCTATGATCCAGGGGAATGGTGAGATTGATGAAGATGTTTCTAAACGTATTGGAGTAGGTTGGATGAAGTGGAGGCTCGCCTCTGGAGTGTTGTGCGATAAGAAGGTGCCCCTTAAGCTTAAAGGCAAATTTTATAGAGTGGCAGTTCGTCTGGCCATGTTGTATAGAGCGGAGTGTTGGTCAGTTAAGCACGTTCACATCCAAAAATTGAAGGTGATGGAAATGAGAATGTTGCGTTGGATGTGTGGGCTTACTAGAGGGGACAGAGTTAGGAATGAGATTATCCGGGAGAAGATGGGAGTGGCTTCGGTGTAGGACAAGATGCGGGAAGGAAGGCTGAGATGGTTTGGGCTTGTGATGAGGAGGGACGCAGATGCCTCTGTTCGTAGGTGTGAGAGGCTATTGTTGGATGGCTTCAGGAGGAGTAGAGGTAGGCCGAAGAAATACTGGAGGGAGGTGATTAGACAAGACATGGAGCAGCTTCAGCTTACTAAGGACATGACCCTAGATAGGAAGGTGTGGAGGTCGAGGATAAGGGTAGAAGGCTAGTGTTAGTGTGTGGGTTGTAGCAAGCAGTCAGGAGAGTTCTTGTGTAGCCGGGTTAGTAATCATAGGACAGTGTACATAGGTGTCTTTGGTATGTGAGTGTATGTTACTACTAGGTGGGTGTCCTATTTCTTATTTCTTATTCCGTGTTGCTCTTATTTCCCGTATTTCATATTTCTCTGATTTTTATTTTATTATTTCTTATTCTTTATTTCGGTTATGTCATCCATCCCCTTGTTTACTATCCTTTATCTTGAGCTGGGGGTCTATCGGAAACAACCTCTCTACTTCTTCGGAGGTAGCGGTATGGACTGCGTACATCTTACCCTCCCCAGACCCCATGCTGTGGGAATACACTGGGTTTGTTGTTGCTGTTGTTGTTGCTCATTGTACTTGGCCCATGTTGATTTGACACTACCTTTAAGAAAACATTTATTAGGGGTTTATTTTACAAAACTAACCTTATTAATTATGCTTTGGAAATCTTAATTTGTTTACTAATACTTTATGTAATCATTTAATGATAGGGGTAATATTGGAAGAAAAATGATAAACTTCTCGATGTTATAAATTGGCCAAGTAAATTGAAACAACTACTTTTAATAAGGGGCCAAGTAAAATGAAGGGAGTATAAAAGACTACAGCCACTCTAATTTTGGAACCACTGAGATAATATGAACCCGAGTTAACCTTGTGACCATTACAACTGATTCACTGAAGGTGTGGATGGTGGGAATCACAGGCTGGGTTATTCCTTTCATAATTTTTAAATTTGCTTATTTTCTGTCCCTAAGAAACAAGAACCCGTGTCTAGATTGGTTAGCACGGGTGCATTGAGTATAGCTGATATTTATACACTCTTAAATGCAGACATAAACAAGTAATGCTGGAGGCTTATGATCAACAGTGTGATGAAGCTGCAAAAATATTTTCCGAGTACCATAAACGTCTAAGTTATTATATTAACCAAGCTAGGAATGTTAAGCGGTCTAGTGTAGATTCTTCTGCTGAGGTGGTTACAACTTTTCAGGCAAATGAAAACGATGTTTATTCGACTTTTAAAGGAACCAAAAATGTGGAGGATGTCATTCTCATTGAAACAACCTGGGAAAGAAATATCAGGAAGGCATGTGAGTGTCTTGCCATGCAGATGGCTGAAAAGATTCGCAGCTCTTTTCCTGCTTATGAAGGAAGTGGTATCCATATGAATTCTCTGTTACAAGCTGCCAAGTTGGGTATTGACCTTGATGGTGATTTACCCGGTGAAGTAAGAGATGCAATTTTAAGTTGCCTGCAAAGTCCTCCCCAGTTGCTACAAGCAATCAATGCCTATGCTCAAAAGCTGAAGACTACAATTACTCGAGAAATAGAGAAAGTTGATGTTAGAGCTGATGCAGAGATTCTAAGGTAATTGATCTTCTTAGGAATACCTCTAAGATTTTCATTTTTGGATTGCGTCTGCCCTGGTTTCTGATCATTATTTTCTCTGCATTTGAATGAACAACTGAAAACTACTGTAACTCATATTTTTCTATTTTCGTGTTTCTTACATGATTTGGTAAATTTTGTTTTTATTGGAAATACAGGTCCACTTTCGGGAACGGGGATTTTGATTCTTATTATTTATGACTAATAGTTTAATTGGTTAGATGTTGCACTTCCTCATATTCTAACATATCAAAAGGCAAACTTATTAGAGTTAATTGTCATACCGACTATAGTCAATACAAACTAGTTAGAATTATACTCAGCTAATCTTATGCTTATATTAGGTTCGGAGTTGTGAGGAGTTTTCTTATTCTGGTTAGACTTGTATACTTGTCTGGGGTTAAGTGTAAGATTTACAAAATTTAGTATAGAGGATCCCTGGGTTCCCTTGCAAGATAAAATATATAATATCAGAGTGAAATGGACGTGAGAGCAGGATACATACAGAAGATTCATGAAGCTGATCACAATTATTTGGTCTTAAAGCATAGTTCCACACGTCTTACCTGTCTTTTGTGTATGTTGGCCACCTGTCTGACCCGCATGATGCAGTGCATCGGCCACCCGTCTTATCCGTTAAGCACTTCATAATTTAGGTCGCTGTCTCTTAAGTAGAATATATGCCCAGCTAAAGAAGGTGTGTCGGATCGCTATCCTGGTGTCTTACCCCAAAGTAATACAAAATATTGATGAAATGAAAAGGGTAAACTAATTCAATTATGTATTTTACATGTAATGTCTGACAAGGCAACCGGTTTTGAAGGGATGGAGGCCTTTTTTGCTTCCTCTTGTTTTTTTTATATCTCCTTGAACTTAGTTTATGATGATGAACCTATTCATTGATGTCAATTTTACCCTTTGAATCAGGTACAAGTACGAGAATGACAGAGTAATGGATGCTTCTACTCCTGATGTAACATCACCCTTACACTATCAGCTTTATGGCAATGGCAAAATTGGGGGTGATACGTCTTCAAAAGGGAGTCAAAATCAACTTCTTGAGAGACAGGTTTTTTTATTTCATTCCTTACAATAGTTTGCCACCTTCAAATTGTTACTTTTGCAAAGTTTCTTGGACTTTTTTGTGGATCACTTCTTCTTGCTTCTTGAAATCCTCTTGGAACTCCTTGTAAACTGTTGCTCCCTTTAACCTGAATTGGATCTTCAATTTGACCTGGCTATTGATTGAGTGTTTCCTGTCTATTACACTTCCTTCTCAATTGTCAACCTGACATGGATTCTGTGGATCGATTGTTATGCACTTGTGTTTATAGCTGTAAGACCTTCCATTTTTATATGCAGGGAAATCTGTTTTTTTCTGGTATATATTTGAGTGGTCAGAGTTTTTTGTCCTATGCAGAAAGCCCATGTTCAGCAATTCATGGCTACTGAAGATGCATTGAATAAAGCCGCAGAAGCAAGAAATATGAGCCAACAGCTTTTAAAGCGTCTGCAAGGAACTGATGATGCAATCTCTTCGCACTCACTAGTAATTGGAGGAACATCAAAGAGTATGAGCAGCCTTAGGCAACTTGAGGTTTGACTTTTCATTTGTAAAGCTTAAAAATAATGTGGTAAATGGGATGCTACACCTTTCTGGATTTCTTTGGAGAACATCCTTAAATTATGCCTGGGCAACTATCAATTGAATTTATGTTACTGCTAAAAGGCTTACCGTATTTTTTCTGATTAAGTTTATAGATGTAAATATTGAGCATATTGTTTTTTCGAGGTGTTAAATAGTGCCACTGAACTGATATTTGCTACCCGCTAAATTCTCGTTCACATATTTCTCTTTAGAGTAACAGCTATGTTGACCCTTAGAACAAATGCTATGCTTGCTTAAAATTATTAGCTTACTGTATATGGTACGTGGTCATTGCTGGTTAAAACTAAATCTTTTAAGCACTAACTATGAGACTGATGTTTTGTGGAGTAGACAACTTACCAGAGAAATGATTTAGTAAGTGTTGACCATGAAAACCAAAATTTTCTGGAGTTGGAATTGAAGTTGGAGTTGGAGTTTGGAGTTGTTTTTGGTCATGAATATAAATTGAAGTTGTTTTTGACTTTTTGTGAGAGAAGTGAAAGTGAAAACAAGTTCCTAATACAATTTGGAATTGTATTTGAAATTCTTATGGCTGAACACTACGATTTTCACTAAGTGAAATAATTTTCCCGAAAAAAGTAGAAAGTTCTCATGGCCAAACATCCCCCCACCCCCCTTAAATCATTTCATATTGATGACTCTAAGGAATGAAAATCCAGGTAACATTCATTTTAGCTTATTCGTGGAACTACGAAGCTTTGTGAAATCTTGTACCAAGTTTATTTATAATGAACTCATGGCAAATGTATCTTCTCTTCCATGAGAATATGCATAGCTAACTTTTGAACTTCGAAGGAGGTAAGGTAATAGACTTGTAGTGTAGATGGTTACTGGAGAAAATAAAGATCTCTTGTGTTAGATAAATACTTGTCTCTCATCAGTTGTGCAGGGGTTTTCAAAGTGATTTTTAGGCCCCGTTTGGCAATGAAAATAATAATTTTTCGGAGTTGGAGTTGAAGTTGGTGTTGTGGCCAAACACCACTATTTTCACTTTTTTCACTAAAGTGAAATAATTTTTCGAAGAAAGTGAAAAAATTTCCATGGCCAAACGCCTACTTAATATCCTGGGCTACTCCACCCACAACCTTAAAATTTTGGGTTGGACGGTTAGATTCTTTCGCAGGTATCAGAGCTACACTTGGTGAAACCATGTGCACACTCACATTCTCTCTTCATGTTCTATTGCTGTAAGCTTCTCTCTCTCAATATCAACCTATGGAGTTGGTTTGAGCTTCCCTCTCTCAGTTTAAACTGTTGACCCAGAAACTTTGATCCAAGTCAGCCTTAGCTTGTTGAGCCTACTCTCATCTGAGCTCCAGGCCCACTCTTCAAATGTTGAGCTTTATCTCTCTTTATACCATCCACTCTTCAATTGTCTAAGAAATAAAAACAGATCTCCAATCCATCATTCACGTGTAAATTTAAGAATGTGTTACACGTGTTCGGTAGGTTGTTAGAGAATCACTTGCCCCTTATCGGTTATGGGTTTTCAAAGGTGCTTATGATGTTTTGGGCTACTCTACCCATAACCGTAGGGTTTTGGTTGGTCAGATTCTTTTACATCTTGGTTTAGATTATGTCTTAGTATAGGATGAAGTTTTTTGTTCTGACTTGTCCATAATATTCTGCCTCTTTTCTTTGAAAAGCTTGTCAAAGAGGTTTAGATTTGTTTAACATATAATCAGAATAAATAAAACTGTGGTCTCTCAAATAGCTTAGCTTTTAAATCAAATGGTCACAAATTTCGATGTCTTGGGTTTAAGTCTCACGACCACCCATTATCAAAAATAATTTATTCTTGCTCATAAAAAGAATTAGATTCGCACTTGAAGGGGTTTATTGAAGACATAAATATGTAAAAGTGTGCTATTTCTAATAGCTTAATCTTTTAGACGAGGTCACAAACTTTAACAAGGTTGAATCTATTTTTTTGATAAGGTAGGTTTAGGAAATCTATTTGGGAGGAATAATATCCTATAAGGGGTGTGTTGATATCAGTCTTTAGGAATGTGCTCTTATGCAACAATGCAAAGCGATGCGAGCTTCTCTCGCTGCGTGTGGCTGATGCGAGCGCATCATGTTGATTTTATTTTTAGGGTCAATTTTAAATTAAATAAAGAGTCACTTTGTGTTGATTTTATATTTAGGATCAATTTTAAATTTTATAAAATAGAGTATTGCGGTGACTACCACTGCTACAATTTTCTAAGGTTAACTTTGAAGTCCACTGCTGCAACTTCTTCTTCATTGTGTGACTACCACTACTGCGCCTTCTTCTTCTTCACTACTTCACTTCAATATGCACTTGCATTGCTTCACACTTCGTGTAATGCGTGATGTGGAGCCCTTGTCGCTTTTTTTTCCGCATCACGCTACGCTTCCCGGAACACTGGTTGATATTCAGCTGCTAGTGCTGTTCAATTTTTCAAAAAATGCTGCGTGCATTTGAAGACACCGTCTTGCTGTTCTGAGCATAGGAAAAAGGAAAAGGAACGTTTTGTGAGTTCTCCCCAGTGTTGGTCGGAGTTAGCAGGCACACTATAAAATAATCTTGCAAGTCGGTCCTGACACAACCATTATAAAAAAAGGAAAAGGGTCATATTTGCTCGTCTCTTAGAAAAAGGTTATATTTACCCCTTGTCGTACTTTTTTGATATATTTTTCCCCTCCATCCAACTTTGGGCACATATTTTCCCTTGAACTGTTAAGTTCCATGTCCCACTCTTATTATCCTACATGACGCCTATGTGGATTTATTTTTATCCCAATTATAAATTTATTCTCAATTTAATTCTTCTACCCACCTAATATTACACCCAACCCATCTGACCCATGAAACCCAACCTCTAATATATGTTGCTCGGATTCGTCAAAAAAGTTAATGGGTGTGTGTCGGATTCGCCAAAAATAGTGTATTGTTGAAGACTCCGACACGGGTGCGGCACTGAAAGTGAAGAGTTCTCGCAACTTGGCTTGTAATACCATTCTCTCTTCACTTTACCATCAAAAAAAAAATATCAAGCGTTCCTTCTTGTGGTTGGGTTTTCATGAACTATTGGAAATTAGCAGAATATTTTTTCTTATTCTAATTTGTTATAACAACAATGAGACAAGAGTATGCAATAAGACTAGGGTGCGTATTCGGTCGGTTCGGTTTGCAAAATTCAGTTTGGTTTTTCAGTTTTTGGTTTGGTGAAAATAGTAACAGTAACCGAACTGAAATAATTTCGTTTCAGTTCAGTTTTCGTAATTTCGGTTTGTTTTTTTTCTATTCGTTTTTTCGGCTTGAATATCATCAATGGGCCTTTTCTTTGTCATAACTTGGCTTTTAAAATTGAACCAATTTTTTCAAAAAGAGACTTTTTAAGCCCGATTTCTTGTGACTTTCAACTGATATCCAACTTGTGCCTTTCCCAAGTCCCAACAAATCTTTTCAAAAGCAATGCAAGTTCGAGTTTTACATTGTCAGAACTCAGATCTGAGATCCCTCCTCATCAATGCGCGGACATTATTGTGGGCCGTCGGTGATGGTTGTCGCCTCATCGGAGCTGAAAGTGAGAGATGAGTGTGACTGTGTGAGAATGAGAGTGAGCCGTGAGGGGTTGAGAGTTGCGATAACTGTGGTCTGTGAGAGTTGACTGGGGAATTTGGGGTAAATGGAGTAATGAACTAATGGGTTATGAGTCATGGGTACATAGGTAATGGGCTAATAGGCTGGCTTGGGTATTATGTTACATGTATTCTGTATCGCTGCAAATAGTATATAAAATTCTGTTTTCTGATTAACCGATTTTATTTTTAAAAAATCAAACCAAGCAACTGATTTTTTTTTTTTAAAACAACCAAAACCGAAACTAAAAAAATTCGGTTGGGTCTGTTCTTTCGGTTTGAGACGAAATATGCCCAGCCAAAAATAAGACATAAGTAGCAAACTCCTAGTCAAAGCTGTAAGAGGGCATTTATATGTATATAGAAAGTGAAAAGGGAGATACTAAAAGTTAAGAAAAAGTGGAAGAGGATAAAGCATGAACGTAGTTTGTTGTTGGAAAGAAAATAAGAAGACAAGGAGAATTTCAAGTGGGCATTCCATGAGATGGGTCGACTTTTTCTATTTTCCACACAAACACTGTTTAACACAAATATACAGAACCCCAAACAGATGAGCAAATGTGTTATTATGCTGTGGAGTACTGATAGCATATGCTATTGTGCGTTTCAATGATAATATATGGATTAGATGTAATAATGGGTGGGTAGAAGAATAAAATTAAAAGCAAATTTTAATTAGGATGAAAATATATCCACGTAGGTGCCGCTTAGAATAATAAGTGAGGAAATGGAACTTAACAGTCCAAGGGAAAATATTTGCCCAAAGTTGGATGACAAGGACAAATATATCAAAAAAGTATGACGAGGGGTACATACAACCTTTTTGAAAGATTACAAAGGCAAATATGACCCGTTTCTGTTATAAAAAAAATATGTACTTTCCTTTAGTTTGTGTACTTGTATGTGCTTTCTCTTGGTAGTTTAAAAAATGCTGGTCTTGTGTGTAATCTTATAATCTTCTCTAGCTCAATTATCTGTATTCAACCTACTTATTCATTTTGTACGTGTGGGATGTCCTAGCAATTTTCTTCTTCTTTTTGTAGTTGGAGTTTTGGACAAAGGAAAGAGAAGCAGCTGGGTTAAAAGCTAGTGTGAACACACTGATGTCAGAAATACAACGTTTAAATAAACTGTGCACGGAAAGAAAAGAAGCTGAAGATTCTTTGAGAAAGAAATGGAAGAAGATTGAAGAGTTTGATGCTCGCAGATCAGAGCTGGAATCTATTTATAGTGCCTTACTTAAGGCAAGCATGGTATGACTGTAAATATGCGTATCTATGTGGTGCAGTGTGTTACGATACCAGCCTTCTATTCTAATTTATTTTTTTAGGGGTGGGGGTTTGCATGTTGCTGCGGTTTGAAGATCTACCTTGATGTAGTTTCCCCTAGATAAATAGTTTACGACCTTTTGTAAAGTATAAATAAACCGAAGCTAGGGACTTTCTTTTTGGTCATGATATACCAATCCTTTCAAATTTACTTAAGGGGTGTGTTGAAACTACCAACTTGAATTGCTTTGATTTGTGTCTATGTTTGACTTGAGCTCTTTGACCACTAAACCAGATAGGCATGCAATGGGACTCCTTCAGCATGTAATCATGTTTGAGTTTACTGTATGGTCATGTGTAGCCTTAGACATGGGCTAAATAATTTTTGTTGGAAACTAACTATGAAATTTCCCAGGGCTCACAATTATGTTGATCTATTACCAAGATGATCACTTTCTATTACTCTCTCAATGGTCAATTCTATTCTCTATGACAACATTTGACTAGTCACTGAGTCTAAGATGTTAATTTGACTTAGATTTTTATATTATCAATGGCGAAATAAACTTAACTACTGGTTGAAAAGCTAAATGGATAGTATAATGATTTTGAATTCTTAAAAATGTATTACAGCCCATGTTACTTTCCTAAAAAAGGTTTTATAGATATGGAATTGTGTAAATATTCTGGGACTTCCCTAAATGGTAAGTGTCATAAAAATTGAAGCGAAGGGATCACATGCTGAAGTTATTGGCATAACTAATATGTCTTCAGCAGCCCAACCTAGTTGTAATGTACTAGTTCTGTTCCCATTTGTGTGAGAAGTGAGTGAAGATTGGTATAAGATATGTGTCATGTAGGATTCTTATTGATGCTTTCGAAGGTGCAGTACCAAAATGTTGTACATGTTAGGACACTGAAGTTTTAACATATGGTTGTTTGATCTTGTTTGAAAGGTTTACTGGATTATTTATTGGCCAGCATTTGTTTTAAAAAAATGGGGTGGAAGGAGTAGGTTTACACCGATGTTCAACTTGATGAATGTCTATCCCAATATGTGTCACTGAGTCCTCACTGGAAGTTTTCCAATTTGTTAACAAATTAGCTGTTCCGCTGATGTATTTATGTTTTAAGCTGAAGAATGTGGTAAATTTGTTGATTGCTTACAACCAAAGTCTTATGTGATAAAAAGGTACCACCGAAGCTTAAAAGTAAGTCTACAGAATGGTGGTTAGACCTTCCTTGTTTTATGGGGTGGAGTGCTGCCCAATTAAGAACTCTCATGTTTAGAAGATGCACGTTGCGGAGATGAGGATGGTGAGATGGATGTGTGGGCATACTAGGAGTGATAAGATCAGGAATAAGAATGAGGTTGTCGGGGAAAAGGTGGGAGTGGCCTTCGTGCCGGACAAGATGAGGGAGGCAAGACTGAGATGGTTTGGGCATGTGAAGAGGTGGTGCGCAGCCACCCCAGTAAGGAGGTGCGAGAGGCTTGTTATAGTGAGTACGTGGAGAGGTAGAGGGAGGACTAAAAAGTATTGGGGAGAGGTGATTAGACAAGATATGGTGCAACTTCTTATTACGGAGGACATGATTTTAGATAGGAAGGTGTGGATGCGTATTAGGGTAGAAGGTTAGCAGGGAGTGAAGTGTTGTGCCTTTAGGAGGTTTAGGGTGGTTGGTGTCTGTCATAGTTTTAGTGGCATCCTTGTAGTTCTTGCTTTTGATATCTATCATCATATGTTGTATGTTGTGTTTCGATCACCATATTATTTTGTTGTGGTTATTTTTTCTTTCGTGTAGGCTTTGCACTGCTTTCCTTATTAATTGCTATGCTTTGTTCGTTGTTTTCTTCTTCTCGTACTTGGATTTGTTGCACTTGGGCCGAGGGTCTCTTGGGAACAGCCTCTCTTCCTCCAAGAGGTAGTGGTAAGGTTTGTGTACAATCTACCCTCCCCAAGTCCTACTTGTGTGAATTCACAGGGTATGTTGTTGTTTGATTTACATAAATTTTCCGTCACTGTGTAGGATGCTGCAGAATTTTGGAGTCAGCAGCCGTTAGCCGTGAGGGATTATTCATCAAGTACTATAATTCCTGCTTGCATTGTGCTTTTAGATATATCACACAGTGCAAAAGATCTTATTGAGCAAGAAGTTTCAGCATTTTATCGAACTCCAGATAATACACTTTACATGCTTCCATCAACACCCCAGGTTTGTAGATTTTCACTAATCTTCAAATCGAATAAATGAGTTTCTTGCTCAGCAAGAAAGAAATTTAAAAGAGGTGTTTACACTGCTTGGTTTTAAGATAGATTTGTGAAAACAGCTTTCTTTCTGAATACTAGTGGAATCTGTTGCTACGTTGATTGCTAATTATTTACTTCTAATGTTTTTTTTTTTAAGATTTACATTTTAATGCTTTGGAAACTAGGTGCACATCTTGAGTGAATAAATTAGCAAAGTAACCAGTCTCAAGCTGGTTCCTCACTTTGAATTTGGGGGTGCATGTTATCAAGCAATATGTGTTCAGATTCATTGTACTCAAAAGAAAATCATATAGAATATTATAGCATTACTCTGTTGGTGTCTTGTTTCTTTTATTATCTCGCGGTGTGTTATCCCATTTTGTTGTTTATTTTTATGTTTATTTGTTTGTTATACTGTTATCTGTCTTGAGCCAGAGGTCTATTGAAAACAAAGTGGTATGGACTGCGTACACTGTACCCTCCTCAGACCTCACTTTGTGGGGATGCACTGTGTAACTTGTTGTTATATATGATATCATAGGGTATTCTATATTTTAATATAGATTATTTCCTTACCTTATTAGTATTGGATCGATTATCTACCATATTACACATAGCCTAAGACTCTTATATAAGGAACACCTCTTGAACATTTTTAATTAAGTCAATGAGAAACTCTTCTATGTATTCACCAGAGGTATTATTAAAGAAAGGTAGATTTCTGTCATAAATTGTGTGACTGCCAATATTACTACAAATTAAACTTGAAAAACTGGTGTTACCTATGATTCTTTTCCTCAAAATTCTAGGCCACAATTAGCTTCTCCTGTTTGGACAAAGCAAGCTATGTTCGAGTAAAATCATGTCAATCAAGTTTTAAAGCAACTACTTTTTTGGTTGAGATCACAAGATGTAGCTTAAGTTTTTTTCTAGCTAATTATCTCACACGAAAATTTTAGTTCTTAAGCAATTTTTTAACAATTAACATATCAGTTTATCAATTGTATTTCTTCTCTAGTACTGTGCTTTTAAAGACATAGTTCATAGGTGATCAGACACACACCATAGCACCTTAACTCCTGAAGTAAAGCACCACCTAAGTGAGCAGAGCTCAAAACCTGGTTTTAACTGAACTAGAGGGTTTAAGTGCTTTTCAAACAAGCCTTTAACAATTATTTCTTTTGAGGATGGCAACAGTTACTCTATATATTCACTAGGTATAATAATACATCCAAAAAATGTAGTTCCTTACAAAAGTTTACAAGCTATCAGAAATTCCCAACAGAAACTAATTCTTACAAGTAATCTAAAACATCAAAAATATCTTCTTTTTGTACTAGAATTTCTTGTTTACAAGCCTTTTAACAATTTTATGAAGGGGGTCTTTTCCATTTTCTCAGCACTGACATTGATATTTATTTGTCACAGGCACAACATATATCTCATGATGAGAACTCCTACCATGAGCAATTATCAAAATATTTATTACTAATAGGGACATCCTTTATTAGGTCATGGTATATGCACAGAGAAAAAATGTGTATATATGTAGATATATGCATAGGTGGATATACATTTTTTCTTCTTTCTTTCCTGATAAGTTGTATATATGAATGCATGTGTGTCTGTATATGTAAGCTTCTGGGTTTGTTGATGGCTAGAATGTATTCAGCTGGCAATAACTAAGTATATCGTTCGCCTCCCTGCCAAACACACAAGACAAATGAAGGATTTTTTTCTATTTATTTACCTATTTTTTTCTCTGGATATTTGAGGTAAGCCAAAAGATCAGAAATGATAAGTTATAATTTGACAAACGAAATGACTAGTAAATATCAGTCGCTATTCTGTTTTATATTATCATCTTAACCTATTGCAGTTTACATTTGCGCTGTCTCCTCTCATGTACTCATGACACTTTGTTTCATTCTTATAGGCTCTATTGGAATCTATGGGTGTCAGTGGATCTACTGGACCAGAAGCCGTTGCTGCTGCTGAAAAGAATGCTGCTATATTGACTGCTAGAGCTGGTGCTAGAGACCCGTCTGCAATTCCTTCTATATGCCGTATTTCTGCTGCTATGCAATATCCTGCAGGTGATTTTTTTCTTCATTTCAATGTGTTACTATTCACTTGAATCAGGTGCTACGTAGCAAGTTTTATTTTTCCCAAACTTCTAAAACGGTTTTTACCGCCATAGTTTAGCATTAGCAACTCTTAAAATGCATAAGAGAACTTGTTTAAGAATAAGTCTTTTCTGAGCTTGCTTATATATTATTTATACGGACCTGGTTATCTAAAATAATGTTATTTATGTGGACCTAGAATTTATATTATTTGCCACAGATACCTGAGCTACCAACCTCCTTTAGTTTGCCTAGAATAAGAACCACAACTGTTAGAATATGAGTAGGAATAGGAATAGTATATAGAATCCTACTTGGAAAAGGATTGGAATGTATTGTCTGTAAATAGGGTCTCATTGTAATAATATTGTTAAACAATTCAATAATATTCTTCACTTATATTTTTCACATGGCATTAGAGCCGATATTTCAAAAATTCGATGGTTCAAATTGAAGACAAGTCAAGATTAAAGTTGCCTCCAACTAGACGATAGTGATGATTTTTTTAACTAAAAAGAAAAAAGAGTCCAAAATTACATGTATAGACAATTGTCAATCATATTTTCAACAATCCTGCTATAACATTTTTAAAAATAAAACTCACTTTTAATCCTCAAAGAGCTTCAATAATTTTAACTTGAAAGGGGTCATATACTTTTAACCCCAAAAAGCTCAATTTTTAAGCATGCCAAGCAACATATGAAGATTATGTGAAGAACAATAATTACACTTGTCAAGAAGGTGGATGAAATTTTGTCAAGAAAATCAACCCAAGAAGGGGAGATTTGTTAGAATTTTTAGTCCTGATTTTCTTATCAAATTTGAGTATTAATTTTCTATTGTAGGAAAATAAAAATAATATCATAATTACTTTTGCTTTTCCTAAAAGGAGAATATAAAACTCTTCCATATTTGGCTAACCTCTTTCTTAGAGGAAAAGTTTTGGATCTCTATAAATAGAAGACATATAACATAACACAATAACATTCACAATGTAGTCCTTTAAGATTTGAGAGTTTTGTTTTGGGGGGTCGGGGTTCTCTAAAGTTATTATGATTTCTTTTACATTAGGTTTTATAATATGTAGGCCATTGGCCAAAACATATAATAATTTTATGCTTTTTAGTATTGTTTTCTTTGTCGTCTGATTTGCAACTATTAGCTTTAGCATGACGCCTTCTCGAATTCGAACCAACAAGTGGTACAGAGCTTCCATGATCTTGGTAAAGAATCAAAGTCTCCGCTGCCAGCGGGCGGCTATAATACATATTTGCCGCTCGTCTGACGAATGATTATGTTAGCAAAAGTTGGGTCACCGTGTATCTTTTTGGTGACTATTTTCTCATATTTGATTTGCGTAGCATCGTTCATTTATCCTGTGGCTACTTTCTCATATCATATTTGCATAGCACCGTGCATCTCTCCCTCATATTTAATTTGCGTAGTATCGTCTTTTCGGACTACTTTCTCATATCTGAATTGCATAGTACCATGCGTCTTTACGGTTACTCCTCAGATCTGATTTTCGTAGTTTCATGCGTCTTTACAGTGACTCCTCAAATTTGATTTGCGTAGGGTCATGTCGTCATTCCGACCCTTCCTATATAATTTCTCTTTTTCAGTAGGGTCGTACCGTTATTCCGGTCATACCTATATAATTTCTGTTTTCCAGTAGGATTGTGTCGTCATTCTGATCCTACCCATATAATTTTTATTTTTCGGTAGGGTTCTGCCGTCATTTCGACCATACTCATATAATCTCTTTCTTAGTAGGATCGTGCCGTCATTCTGGCCTTACCCATATAATTTATGCTTTCCAATAAGGTCGTGCCATTATTCCGACCCTACCCATATAATTTTTGTTTTCCAGTAGTGTCGTGTCGTCATTTTGACCCTACTCATATAATTTCTTTCTCGGTAGGATCGTGCCATCATTCCCACCCTACCCATATAATTTTTCTCAGATATTGATCATTTTTCCATTGTCTTATCTAATAAGCCAGCACGTGAGCATGTTTCAACTTGTTTTTTCGGGGACTTTCTTGTTTAAGATCTACCCATCTGTTGATTTCGAGAAGACCCATAAATTTTATACCAATTTTCGACAAATTTCTAGGGTCAATTAACTTTCTGGAGACGTTTACTACTTTTTCGATCACTTTTTTTGCTTGTTCCTTTTTCAACTGTGATCACCCAGACATTCGTACTAGTTTTCCTGTAGATATCTTAACCAAGTCCCTCACTAATCCTCGTATTAGTTACATCCTTAACAAGCTTGATATATATAACCTATATGCACCAGCTTGATATGAGTAGGAATAAGAATAGTATATAGAATCCTACTTGGAAAAGGCTTCTAATGTAGTATCTTACTTGGAAAAGGATTGGAATGTGTTGTCTATTTAGTCTCATTGTAATAATATTGTTACAATAATTCAATAATATTCTTCACCTATATTTTTTTCTTGAGAAAGGTAACTTTTTTCCTATATATCCATAGGTGTACTGCATCAAAATATGTAGTCTCCCTTCCAAAAGTATTACATAAACTATTTGATTCCTATTTGTACATTTTGTTACAAGTAGTCTAGAACGTCATAAATTTATATCTTTTGCCTGTCTTAACATTTTTTGTTCACACCTAAAATAATAAAGAGCTAAACAATTCATAAATTGTTCTGTTTGCCCTAAAAACATCTTTGATTTCTTACTTTTTATATTGTCCACCATATACATGTTGGGACAATCTTTCATCTCTCCTCCTTTTCTGTAGTATTTCCTACTCTGATCCAATACTTTAAAACACCTTCAATGTTCCTTGGTTTTCCCAAGTAATCTTCCTCAAAGCTGATCCACCCATTCACAATGTAAAAAGAGATGGTTAACTGTCTCTGCTTGTTCCGCACATAAATAACATCTAGAACATAGTTGGAAACCCTTTTTCTTCATATTTTCTTGTGTAGCATTGCTTCCTTAGCCAACAATCAGGAGAAACAGTTGACTTTGTAAGGGATTTTGACCCTCCATATCATCTTCCATGGCCAGAATTCTTCTCCTTTGTGAAATGATGAGATCGTTGTATCCAAAGTTTACACTAAAGACCCCTTTACTGCCAATCGTCCATACTGCTATGTCCTCTTCCCCGTTAGATTGTTAAACGGTTCCATAGTATTGTAGAAAACACCTATCCTCTCTATCTCCCAGTCATTTAAATTTCTTCTAAGCTGCAAATTCCATCCCTGTCCTGTCCACATTTCAGATACAGCGGCCGTGGCCTGTTGCTGTAGGCTTAGGATGTGAATGTTTAGGTACAGTTGTTTCAGGGGCCTCTAATCTATCCATTTGTCCTCCTAAAATCATACTTTCTAGCATTCCTTATTTGAAACTAATCCTAGATAAGACTAGTGGCCAAAGATTCCTAATGGATCTCCAAATGCTGCATCCGTATGGAGTAACCACCATCTTTGTTATCCACCTATCTTTCGTTTTATATTTTGCCCTGATTACCTCTTTCCATAACACATTTTCCCTTGTAACACATTTCC
Organism: Capsicum pubescens; assembly: GCA_030864215.1. Lineage (NCBI taxonomy): Eukaryota > Viridiplantae > Streptophyta > Magnoliopsida > Solanales > Solanaceae > Capsicum > Capsicum pubescens. Next base: position 175,022,915 of record CM061541.1, read on the forward strand.
AAAGCCATTTCATCATTAGACTTCTATTTTGCATTTTCATATCCCTAATCCCCATTTCTCCTCCTTTCTTGTTTTTTGTTACCACCTCCCATTTGACCAAGTGAAATTTTTTCTTGTCTTCATTCTCCTGCCAGAGTAAGTTTCTTCTTAGAGCATCTATCCTCTTTATCACATTATTTGGTGCTGGGAAAACAGACATCATATATGCTGGAAGTGCATCAAGCACACTATTAATCATAGACAATCTACCTCCTAAAGAGAGGTATTGACTCTTCCATTGGGTAAGCTTCTTCTCACACTTATCATTTACCCCATTCCAAATCCATTTAGACTTGCCTTTCGCTCCCAAAGGCATGCCTAAATATATGGTTGGTAGCTCACCTACTCTGCCACCCAAAATTGTTGCCCAATTGTCCATCTCTGCCACTTCATTTATAGGATAAATGCAACTCTTTCTCCGGTTGATGTGTAAACCAGAAACTGTTTCAAATATGATGAAAATCACCCTTAGAAACAACATCTGGTCTTTCTCTGCTTCACAAAAGACTAGAGTGTTATCTACCTTTTGCAGATGAGTTATTTCCAAGTTATTTGCTACCCTGGTGCCAACCTGAAAACCCCCGATTAATCTCTTTCCTTGGTTGTTTGGATCATGTTGCTAAGTCCTTCCATTGCTAGGATGAAAAGGAAAGGAGACAAGAGGGTCTCTCTGTCTCATGCCCCTCATCTCTGTGAAGGGAAAAAACCACCGTGAGTTCTATTAATTAATACAGAAAATTCGACTGTGCTAATACAATATTTCACCCAGTTGATCCATTTAGCTCCAAATCCTATTCTCTGCATCATAAGGATCAACAAGTTCCAATACAAGTGGTCGTAAGCCTTCTGTATGTCTAGCTTAACCCCAACTTTTTGCTTCTTTGGCTGGACTCCCCACACTCATTTGCTATCAACACTGCATTCATGGTCTGCCTTTTTTTATGAATGCTAGTTGTCGTCTGTCCATAAGACTGTAATTTTCTTTAATTTTTTTGCCATGAGCTTGGCTATGATCTTGTACCCCCCTCCTACCAAGCTTATAGGTCTGAAATCATTCAACTCCCGTAGCCTCTACTTTCTTAGGTATTAGAGCCACAAATGTGGCATTGATGCTCTCCTCGAAGATTTCTTCCTTGTGAAAATTTTGTATTGCTGCTACTAGGCCAGTGTTGATGGTTTCCAAACATTGGCTAAAGAAAGCCATGGAAAAACCGTCAGGGCCTAGTGCTTTGTCACCTGCATATGCTTTTATACTCTCCAGAATTTCTTGTTACCTAAATGGTGCCATCAGTAAGCTATTTTCCTCTTCTCCAATGATTGGACGGTTCCTCATGTCAAGATGTGGTTTCCAGTCTTTTGGTTCAGAATACAACTTCTCATAGTAACTTATTATCTCCTCATGAACCTCTTCTGCTTTTGTTCGGATCACACCTCTTAGTTTTATTAACTTATCAATTGTGTTTGTACTCCTGTATGCATTGGCAGTTCTATGGAAAAAACCAGTCTTGCTATTCCCTTGCTTTAACCATACCGCCCTGGACCTTTGCCTCCATGCGATTTTCCCCCTGTTGGTTATGTCTTCAAATTTCATATTCAGAGTTAGTCTAGAGGTTATTTCTACTGCCTCTAATTGAAGCCTTCCGTCTCCAACCACCAATTCTCAAACTTGAAATAGGATTTAATGTTCTCCCAATCACCACATTGTAACATTATAGGCGAGTGATCAGAGCTTACTCTAGGCATTAGATTCTGCCTTATATTACTGAAATTTGATTCCCATTCTTCAGAGAAAAGTATTCTGTCCAGTCTGGACATCCCCCCTGACAATTCTATGTCCACAATTGTCCACCAGCTCCATGTTCTCGATGAAATTTGAAAAATCTGTCATGCCTTTGTTGATTCTGCTGCAATTTTTCTTTTCCGATGGATGTCTAACAGTATTAAAGTCACCACAAAGGACCCACGGTCTTGTAACTAGACCTCTGGCTGCTCCGATTTCCCACCAAGTTTCTTCCTGCTCCTCTCTTTCATTTGGAGCATAGACTCCTGTAAGATGCCAACTGAAATCTTGGCATTTCCCTTTGAAGCTGCAGGTTACAGAATACCTCCCCACATTACTAATTATCCCTCCCACATGCTCTTACCCTACATGATAACTATACTACCCGTAATTCTGCTAGCCTCCAGTTGAGCGTAGTTTACCCACCTTTTCCCCCATACTTCTTTGACTATGTCTGTGATTTCTCCTTCCACTTTTTTCTCCTGAAAACAGATCAGACCACATCTGCCTCCCAAGTTTTCAAGATATTTTTTATCACTACCCTTTTCCTAGCACAATTTCATCTCCCTTAGGTTCCAGGATACTATAGTTAGTTTCATCGATCTTTTATGGCCAGATATCCCCCTCTACTTCTAGTGCCAAAACTCATGGACTTAGTATCCAACTCTAGACCTTTCAGCTATTTTACTCCTGTTTTTTAAATAACTGATTGTAACCCCTTGGTTTCTTTATTTTCCTGCTTATTGTTGTCTATCTTCATGAAGAGATCTTCTGCTTTCTCCTCACCTCTAAATTCAACCCCAAATTTTGCACTCAGTCTGATTATATATTTTCTAATCCAACTCGGTGTACTCCTTGATTGAGTAATGTCTTCTGTTGATGATTCTATCATCAAAGGGATGACATCTTCTGAGGTATCACTGTTAATTTCTCCATGCATGTGTAGCTGTGTTAGATGTGTTTCCTGCTTCTCCAACTTACTTCTACTGCAACTATAACTGCTTCTGCTTCCTTCAATCCCCCTTCGTCGTTTTGATCACACTGAAGAAAATATTTTTCCTTTATCTTTTGGTTCCAGCTTCTTAAAGCTATTGTGTGTAGAGATTTGCATCAACTTGGCCATGATCTCAATATTAATTATGTCCATCTCTCGGGCTTTAGATCTGTGATAATTTGGCTTCTTTTTTGTTGGGCCTGAAATTTCTCGGCCCATAAAAACCCTTTTATTGTTTTTGCCAGCAGTAGCCCGTAATGGTCCTTTCTCTTTTAAATTTGACTCGCGTGACCACTCACGTGTCTTCCAATTTAAATTTTGCCAGCTGTTGAAGTCCTCACGTGGTGTGATCTGTGAACTTCTGGATCCTTCACCGTAGTGGGTACAAAGCCTTTATTACTCGCTGGTCCGATCTGGTCTTCCTCTCTCTTCTTCTCCTCTTTTCTGACGGTCACCGGAATTTCACACTAGATCGGAATCTGGTAGACATAGCCTTCACTGGTGATCTCTATTTCCCTCGGCACCATCCTCCCGTCTCCCTTTACCTTGATGTGGGCCCAGTGTAGGTGGTTTTTTAGTGTTGTTTCTTCTTCAGTCTCGATTAAACCTCTACACTGGTCTCCGATTTGCTTGAAGATTTTCTGGGATCATATGCCCAGAGGTAGTCCTAGAACTCTTAAACACACCTAATCTCTCGTCACTTCTTCCGGCCAGCACCCTTTAGTTGGTCTCACCATTCAAGGCTTAGATTCATCTTCTTCCAGACCTAGACCTCTGCCATGACGTGCTCTGCTGCAACTCTTGATGAAAGTTTGAACAAAAGTTGTCCATCGTTCATAGCGAAGACACAGACACCTATGGCTGATTTCCATGTGTTGCATGCCCATCTTCTTACATCGTTTAGAGTAGGGAACTCCTGTAGAGAGTTGTGAAATTTGCCGACAATGCATCTATTCAGCAGATCTGCCTCCGATGTCGTTGCTTCATTCAGTACCCTTATGCGAGTGCCTATTGCTTGCACCTGTGCCTTATTCGTGGGTTCCGTCGTCCATCGATTACTTTTGAATGCCTCTCTGAAGGAGATATCCATATGCCTTTCGGTGTTCCTTTGTGATTTCTGTTCTGTTGTAGGCTCTATTGTTGGCTCATATATGAACTTTTCTATTTTATGAGCGATGTTTCCCCAACCCCCTTTGTACGATGTTTTCGGTGTAATAATGACAGATTTGTTCTGTCCTTGAATAGCAATAAAACTGACATATTGGCCATTTTCATTGTAATTTAAGAGAGCAATAAAATTCTGAGAAGTGATCCTTTAAATTCCATAGATGCTCAATATAAACAGAGACCAACCATCTCAGAACTTTAATGCTTATCTTCACCCTCCTCATTAAGTTCCTACTTACTTTTGTCAAATAATACCATGTATCTGCACCTTCTTTGCACCTAGTGATTTCGTAAGATTTGAAACCTGCGTTGTCGTATATGCTACTATCCCCCAGTGATATAATTCCGGCCACAGTCGCCGGAGTGGAACCCCCCCCCCTCCCCACACACACAAAAAAAAAAAAAAAAAAGGTTAGACTTTTAAATTAAAAGTGGACTTTCTCGAAAGTAAGCTTGTAGGCATAAAACAATCAAATTGGACAAAGACGAGCAAAAAACCAACTTGTGATTTTAGTGTCCATAGATTCTCTTGTTACTTTATTGGCAGAAATCAATAATACAGTCCATGCCAATTTTTCCTTGGTTATGAATTCTATGGATACAACTTTTGTGTTGTTCTTCACCTATATTTTTCACAACTACAAAAGGCAAGAGGAGATGTTGACGCAAACTTGATGTATTATCCATCTAGATTTGCTGGAAAATTGTTGATCGCTCATGTTTGCCGGCTGATAGAATGCCTACTGATTTTAAGTGGCATCGGGTCATGTTATATGAATAATGATTAATATTGGCATAAATTTGACGGGTAAGGTGGACATGAAGAAACTGTTTGTAGAAGAGAAAATAAGGGTGTATTGTGTAGCAGGGAGAGGAACTTCTGTCTCTTTTGGTTGTCAGGGAGTCAAACTTTCTCTCTTTAGTCTTATTAAAATCAGACTTAAGAATGAAGATGAACTAGTGCCACAGTGAGTATGAAAAGAAAATACATTTCTTTATAGGTTATCCAATTTGAGAGGAAGTATAATACCTACTATAATACCATTGTTTGCACCAAATTTTGTCGGAATTCACCAAATCGAGCAAGAAATCCGTCCTCCTTTTCTCCTAGCATAATCCCGGCGATTTCTATCCATGAATCTTTATTTCTTCCAGCTTTACTTGAGATTTCTTGTGATATTATTGTGTTCTTGGTAGACTTTTTAGATTGAAATTTGTTACTTTTCAGCCATTGTTTGTTCTTGCTTGCTGGCTTGTTGTGTTTAGGGTACTATAGAGTTCTAAATCTGTTCCTTTTAGTATACTTGGTATATTTACTCGTTGATTATTTACTTTTATATTGCTTCTTGCTGGTTGTGTATTCTGAAAACACACTATTGCCTCTTTATTTTCCTATCATATTCCCTTTCTTCCCGTCTAGTAGATCTTGATTGGTATTATAGTTCTTGATTATTTTTATTCTTGATTATTGTGGTTCTGCACTATATTTCCTGAATTGATCTAATGTCTTTTAGCCCCATCTTGTTCGTACTTCCTGTGTTGTAGTTATACTTTATATTAGTTGGTTTAGTATTTGGCTTGCACTTTCTTTAGTGGCTTTTGGTGGATGATGGTAGACTAGGTCATCTCATCGGTTGGGATTAGGGTTAAGGTCGAGGTTGGGTTTAGGGTTGGGGTTGGGGTTGAGGGCGAGGGTGGGGGACAAGAGTGGTAGTGGGTTAAGGTAGCTGCTAGGTTGAGAGTAGGGTCTTGGAACATAGGGACTTTACAAGGAAAGTCTATAGAACTAAAGAAGATTCTAAGGAAGAGGAGGATAAATATAGTCTTGTGTCCAGAAGACCAAATGGATAGGTACTAAGGCGCGGGATGTGGACGATTATAAGTTGTGGTACTTAGGAGGTGCGAGGAATAGGAATAAGGTAGGAATCTTAGTAGATGAAGAGCTTAGGAGCAAGTGGAAGAGGTTAGGAGGTTCATCGATAGGATGATGTTGATTAAGTTGGTCATTGGAGGGTTTTCTTTGAACATTATTAGTGCATACGCTATGCAAGCGGGCTTGGATTAAGAGGAGGAGAAGAGCTTTTGGGAGGTTTTGGACGAGGCAATGAGAGGTGTGCCTAACACCTAGAAGCTTTTGGGAGGTTTTTGATGGGCACATGGGTCATTATCGAGGAGTTATGATGATGTGCATAGAGGCTTTGGTTTCGGGGAGAGAAACAGAGGTTAAGCTTCTTTTTTGGATTTTGCTCGAGAATTTGGGTTGATGGTAGCGAATTTGAGCTTCCCCAAGGAGGGATACTTGGTTACCTTTTGTAGTTCGGTGGCCAAGACTTAGATAGACTTTAGGAAGGGGGATAGTGGTAAGGTTATCATAAGGGAGAATCTTTCGACCCAACACAATTTTTTACTGATGGATTTGTTGGAGGTCAAGAAGAAGAGAAAAAAGAGGTTTGTGGATGATCCCCTGGATCAAATAGGGTAGATTGATTATGACTAATGCTTGGGAGATAGGGAAGAAGTTCATGTATATGGGTCCGTAGTTTGGTGGCCAAGACTCAGATAGACTTTAGGAAGACTTTAGGAAGGGGGATAGTGGTGTTTGTAAAGATTGTAAGGTTATCCCAAGTGGGAATTTTTCAACCCAACATAAACTTTTGGTGTTGGATTTTGGAGATCAAGAAGAAGCGGAAAAAGAGGTTTGTGGATGATCTACCTAGGATCAAATATGGTAGCTTGACTATGCCTATTGCCCTAGAGATACGGAAGAAATTGATGGATATGGGGGCTTGACGTAGTAGTGGGGATGCAGACAGTATGTGGGATAAGACTGCCAGTTGCATTAGGGAAACAACTAGAGAGGTGTTGGGTGTCTCGTGAGGTCGGTTTGGCAAGCGTCGAGGGGACTAGTGGTGGAATAGAGAAGTACAAGGGAAGGTGGAGGCAAAGAAGGGGGGCTTATGCGAATTTAGTGGAACTTATGATTGAGGAGAAGAAACGGATGAATAAAGAGTAGTATGAGATGGTTAGGAAGGAGGCAAAGTTAAGGGTTACAGTTGCTAAAACAACTTTCCAAAGCTTGCACAAAGAATTAGAAGATAAAGACAGAGATAAGGAGTTACACAGGCTAGCCAAGGCGAGGGAGCGGAGAGCTTGTGACCTTTACCAAGTGAAGTGTACATCAAGAGTGAGGATGGCGGAGTATTGGTAGACGAGGTACCCATTAGGAAGAGATGTCATTCATATTTCCATAATCTCTTGAGCGTAGCAGGGGACAAACGCATTGTGCCGGGGACTTGGAGCACTCAGAGAGGCATTAAGATTATGGTTATTGTAGACATAAAGGTTGGGGAGGTTAAGAGTGTTATTTGTAGGATGCGTAGGGGTAGAACAATTGTGCCATATTTGATTTCGGTGAATCTTCAGTAGAGCACAAGCAGGGTAGGCATGGAGTGGTTCATCGAGTTGTTTAATGTCATTTTCAGGACGATAAATGCCCGAAGCTTGGAGATGTAGTACAATGATTTCATTGTACAAGAACATAGGTGACATTTAGAATTGCGACAATTATAGTGGTATCAAGTTGTTAAGTCATACTATACAGATTTAAGAAATGACAGTTGAGTTGAGGTCGAGGAGGATCGTGACTATTTTCGAAAATCAGTTCGAATTTATACCAGGATGGTCGACTACAAAAGCCATTCATCTGGTAGGGAGACTGGTGGAGCAATGTAGGGAAACCAAGGACTTACTCACAGTGTTCACCTATCCAGAGAAGGAAGGCTTGAGGGAGGTTCTACGGAGATGCTTGGAGGCCACAGGTGTTCCTGTGGCGTATACTAGATTGATTAAGGAGATGTATGATTGAGCCAAGACTTGTGTAAGAACTGTGGGAGGAAACTTTGAGCACTTTCCCGGATTGATGGGGTTGCACCAGGGATCGACCCTTAGTCTGTTTTTGTTTGCTTTGATGATGGATGTATTGACGCGACAAATTCAAGGTGAGGTGCCAATGTGCCATGGTGTATGTTATTTGCTGTTGATGTAGTTTTGATTGACAAGACCGATAGAAGAGTTCATGCTAAGTTGGAGGTTTGGAGAAAGATCCTAGAGTCTAGGGTTTATGTGGTAGTGAAGCTTGATTCTTAGTCCATTCTAAAAAGAGACAATTTCATCTTGGATCTATGATCCAGGGAGATGGAGAGATTGACGAGGATGTCACACACTGTATTGATGCAGGGTGGACAAAATGGAGTCTTGCATTAATCCTGTGTGATAAAAAGGTGTCTCTTAAACTTAAAGTCAAGTTTTATAGTGTGGCGGTTGGACCAACTATGTTGTGTGGGACGGAGTGTTGGCTAGTCAATAATAACTCACATCCAAAAGATAAAAGTGACAGAGATGAGGATGTTGTGATGGATATGTGGGTTTACTACGAGAGAGGACTAGAAATGAGGTTATTCGAGACAATGTGGTAGTAACGTCGGTGGAAGACAAGATGCTAGAAGCGATGTTGAGATGGTTTAGGCATGTGATGAGGAGGTCCGTGGATGCCCCAATGCGGAGGTGTGAGGTTGGGTAGGGATGGACTCATGCGAGGTAGAGGTAGACCGAAGAAATATTGGAGGGATATGATTAGACATGACATAGAGCAGTTACAACTTACCGTAGATAGAACGGTATGGAGGATGCAAATTAGGGTAGAATGTTAGTAGGAAGGAGTGCGTCCTTGCTAGTAGGTAGGAGTGCTTTATTTTGTTATTTGTGCTAGTAGTCGTAGTGCGACGCTTGTGTTGTGTTGTTCTTGGAGTTTTGATTATGTCTGTTGTTTCGGGTAGATCGATTGTAGTGTTATTTCGTGGTTGTCTTGTTTTGTAATCGTCTATTATTGTGTTACTACCTATTGTTTCTTGTTCTTATATTATGTCTTCTTTTAGACTTTTTTGTCTTGAGTCGGGGGTCTATCAGAACAACCTTTCTGTCTTACCTATGAGGTAGTGGTACAGACTGCATACATTCTACCCTTTCCAAACCCACTTTTTAAGAATATATTGGGTATGTTGTTGTAGCTGTAACTGTGCCGAAATTTGGAAAAATAGCTTATTCTTCAATGATCAGATACAATCAATATGTACTTCTCATAATATTTGGATATCTTTAACTTGAGAAAATGACTAAAATGGTCTCTTATGTTTGATACAATTTGGTCTTCTATATTCTCCAAAAATTAACACTTTGTCTTTGTCAAATGTTTACTGAACTTTGTCCGGTAGATTTGAGGAGAGCTGTGAAAAAAAAAAGGAATAACCGCAAATTCACATTTAGAGTAAATTTTTTAGTTTTTGCTGCTTTGACTTATTTCTAGAGGTTGATGCAACTTTTTGAGGTGTAATTTCTGTTTTTTTTTTTTTTTAAAAGAATCTTTTTAGTGTCTGGTGCAATTTTTTGTGTTGCATATTTTAGGATTTGATGGGACTTTTATGGCGTTTATGGTTACATTTTTTTTCCTCACTATTTTCGCCAAATCTAACAAAACATAAATTGTTAAATATTTTGCGGACATTAAAAGTGTTACTTTTAAAAAACTTAAAAGGCCATAATTTTTTAGTGCATACTTAGAGGACTATTATGATCCTACCATTATACTTACAGGTTCATTTTTATCATTTTCCTCCTAAACTCAAATCTTGAATGAATACAAGTTATAGACCACTGAATTTCCCCACAAATTATGAATTAATTGTGTTCTTTTTGACAAGTGTGGTGTCCGGCCACCTTGCGGGTACCTCCATCAATTACAAGGGGTACTTGCTATCCCCCACCAGTACAATTATCAGTAATTCTATCTACCAAGACATGGATGCGAAAACATTATCCAGAATTTTTTGCCTCCGAGGAAACTTGAAACTTCATGGTTCTCAACCCATTTCATTAACCACTATAAAAAATGGAAAAATATTAAAGCTTGTGATATTGTTCGTTGCTATGTACATATAAGACTCAAAAGAAGTTTTTTAACCAGTACCCGCCAAACAAACAGAAAGAAAAGGGAAAGCAAACAGTGACAGAAGCATTTGGCTATCAACTAGAGAGGAACCTTCAACCTGTCTTAATGTTTTCCTTTTCAGTCACCTTAGATATTAGGAGCTAATTGCGCTAAAAGGCCCAATCCAATTATTCCCCATCAGTTCTCATTTCCTTCTTTTCCCCTAATCTTTGTCTTCCCCACTTCTTGTGTCTAGAACTGACTACCTCCCTCCCCCTCTCTCTCTCTCGTGCGTGCATTTGACACGAATAAATTATAGAGGGGCTATGGAGAGGTGCTACTTTGCTTCTTTGCTTTGTAAAGGTATGATAGATCATACTGTACATGTTGTGTTTTTCCGAGTCAGAGAGTGGAAAAAGGTGAAGAATGGACAGAAGCCTAGGCAATTATTTTCTATCGATTTCTGAGGAAATAGTTGAGAATGAACCGCCTTTTGAATTTTCATTGTTGAAGGCTGAAGGTGTAGAGAACCAATCAAGAAGCTTATTGATTTTATCGAAGGGAACTAACATGATTAGCTTAGCTAGTGTTCTAGAAGAATACTACTACAAGAACAATAACAAACCTAGTATATTCCCACAAAGTGGGGGTCTGGGGAGGGTGAGTGTATGCAGTCCATACAATTACCTCAGAGGTGAAATAGAGAGGTTGTTTCCAATAAACCCCCGAATCAAAACAAAAACAGTCCAAAAAAGAAATAGTAAAGGAACATGAAACAATAGGTATTAACACACTAGATAATCTATACTATATTAAAAGTGTGAAGGGCCTTAGAAATGTTGTTTGAACTTTTTGTCCTTCATTAAAAATTTCTGCTTTAGATAAAATCGTCTTTTCACTATTTTCCTAATATTTGCAAAATTGAAAATTATTAAAATATTTATAGTAAAATCTTTCCTTATTAGAAGTCATCATAATTAATGACAACTAATATCTTTTTCATTAGTTTATGAATTCGGAGGTAGTGGTATGAACTGCGTACATCTTACCCTCCCCAAACCCCACTATGTGGGAATACGCTGAGTTTGTTGTTGTTGTTGTAGTTTATGAATTCAAAATCAACTAAAGTTGATTTTAAGAAGATTGAAAAATCTAGAAATAAATATAAAAGTGTTAGAATAAGAAAAATATACGAAGTACCAAATTTTAAAAGTTTTAAGTAATCAATTTTTTTTTAAAAGATTTAAATTTAAAAATAAGGAAAGATTTTAAATATAGAAAAATAAAGAAATAATAATGCAACAAGGAAAGGAGGTACTGCATTACAAACGCAAAAGTGACGATCCATTAACCACTTGAAATTTCTGGTGGTAAAATATATATGTGCTTACAATAAAATATATGTAAAAATAAAACATATGTTATGTTTACAATATTATATTAAAGTGTGAAGGATCTTTGAGAAGTGATTTAAACTTTTTACGTTTCATTAAAAACCTTCACAATAGACAAAATCATCTAATTTTAAATAATCAAAGATTACACGTGCTAGGCACGTGCGATTAAACTAGTAAAATAAATAAGACTAGCACCAAATAATATGACAAACAATAACACACTTAGAAACAAGACTAGCACTATGACTACTAGCACAAATACCATAACAAATTCCTACCCATTAGCAAGGATGCATTCCTCCCTACTATCCTTCTACCATAATTCACATCCTCCACACCTTCCTATCTGGGGTCATGTCCTTGGTAAGATGAAGCTGCTCCATATCATGTCTGATTACCTCCTACCAAATACTTAGCCTGAATCCATCCCTAGCCAACCTCTCACACCTCCGCACCGGGGCATCCATGCCCCTCATCACATGCTTGGACCATCTTAACCTCGCTTCCCGCACCTTGACTTCCACCTATCATTTATTCTGTTCACAACAATCTGTAAAGCAAAACATGCATTTGGGATCACGTGGAGGCCTTAAATCAGTAGCGAATACCATGGGTGTTATTGACTTTTTCTGGTGAATACAACCTCTTTACTTGTTTCCAGTTCTTGGACTTTTAGGCTTTATATTCATTTGGAAGTTAATCTTGTTGATTTGTGTTTTAATGTTAGTGTATAACATAAGGTGGTGTTTTAGATGGAAAAGTGAGTTCAATCGCTGTTAATTGAAGTGCTTAGTCTGCTGACTTGTCTGTTTTGGTTGGAACAGCTATCGGCCAATAGTCTCTGGTGAAGCTAGCATGTTAAAAGGGACTTTAAGATGAATATAGTTTCAATTATAGTTTCCTAATTGGACTAAGGGCCATCTGAGTGTTAGAATTAGTGAAGCGAATGTTGACTTGATCGGATTTCCAGACATATGATCTTCTATCGATGCCCTTAGAAACCATTTGAGACAATATGCAATATAACCAGCTAGTAGAAGAATGAGAGACCAAGAAGGATGATGATTTGCAAAACCTTAAAACAATTAAGGCCATAGGAATCACCTTAAACTCATGTAGGTTTATGACAAGCTTATAATTATTCTGTCCCATAAAAGAATCACAAGAGATGACCTAATTCATGATTAATAATTCCGAGTAAATGAACCTATATGAATGAGTCTTGAGATGGATCTAAGTTTGGCATTTCAGTATGCCTTTCTTTAACCCATTTTACTGGATTGAACTCCTTGACACGAACTTACGAAATAAGGTACATAAATACCTGAGCTCATTATTAATTTGTTATGTTGTTTTGGTAACATGTATGGGATTTGTTAGACGCATTTGCTTGTATTGAACTTTAAATATTCAACCATGACGCTCTTGATTTATTGGTTCAAACATTCTTTATTTTGAAGCTTGGGTCCGCATACCTCACTGTCTACCTTTCACATTTCATGATGATTGTATGTATGTCTTATTTTTTGTCCTTTTAACTTGTGTATTTAGGTTTGGATGCCTCGGATTCTGGCTTAGCAACAGTTTTAGATTCTTTGGGATTTTGTTTGAAGCTTCGTGGTTCTGAAGCTTCCATATTGGAAGATTTGGAAAAGGCAATCAACTTGGTTCACGCACGGCGAGATCTTGTTGAAAGTGGTCGTGCCTTATTAGATCATGCTAACAAGGCACAAAATGAGTATGAAAGGTGCGACAAATATCAAATATCAATTTTTCCTTTTTTTCCCCTGGGTCAAGTAAGCATACCTGCTTATTTGCAATGCACAAGTTTCTAATTTTTAGTCAAACCAGAAACTGGGGCACCTTTCCAAAATTAGATTGGACTCTCTAGTGCTTTGAATATTTTACTGGACATTTTGTTGGACCAATATTTAGAAACATTTTGTCTATTGCTTGTGCTTTGTAGGACGACAAACTACTGCTTAAATCTGGCTGCGGAGCAAGAGAAGACAGCTACTGAGAATTGGCTACAGGAACTGGATGTAGCTATTGGTACTGCTAAACACTGCCTTGATGAGGAATGCAAGTATGTTCGGGGCCTGGTAAGTAAATTTTCGTCGCTGATTATTTGTTCAGCAGTTTGTTCTAGGTAATATCTTACAGGTCTTAGAACTTGGATGGATAAAATAATGAAATTAGACATTTATTTCAGTGTTGGCATGTTCAGCCTGTTTAATACTTTGAGATGGACCGTCAATAACCAAGTATGTATTGCATGCTGTCAAGTATTTATCTGGACACAGACGTGAAAGTGTCCAACATGAATGTAGGACATGCCACTAGACTATTTTTTACCAAGTTCATTTTGTAAATTATTTTCTTTGATTTTTATCATTTCATGTCAGCCTAATAAAATTTTTCATATATTCTGATTATCCTCGGGTGATGTTAAGTCGTTGGGGAATTGGTGGAATCCTTATATGGTCTTGGGCAGTCTTTGCCTCATGAGCTAGCTTTTGGAGTTTGGCCCAAGGACCAGATCTTCATGGGTGAATTTTAAGATCTTTCTGCACAACTGCATGAACAGAAAGTACTTTCTTTGAGTTGCCAAGAACCCATATCTGGGAAAACATTGAGTTATCATAATTGATCCAAAGATTTTGTTTCTGAATTTGTTGGGTGTTAGAAGGATATTCCATCATGTTTCAGTTCTGTTGGGCCCAAAAGTGGGCAAGTAAAAAAAGGGTCTAAAATGGGGAAAAAAAGAAACAAAATTCAAGCTTTGTAACTAGGATATGATGATGCTGTTATGTTTTTTTTTTCCTTTTTTTTTTATAAAAAACTTTGTTAGAATTTGATAGAAGTTTGAGGGAGATTGCGGAAAAATTAAAAGAGAATTGAAAGAGTAAACTTGAATTATTCGAATTATATTGAATGATTGATGAACCCTAATAAGTTGAACCAAGTGCAATGAATTTCATCAATTTATTGATTGAATAAAGTTGGTGTACAATGTTCTATTTATACAAGTAAGAGCAAAATAAACAAAAGTCGACTTTAAGAACTCTAAATAAGGTAGAAGTGTGAATAAGCTACAAAATAATAGAGATATACACTCCTAAATAAGATACAAGATATTAGAAATTTATACCGAAGATTTACCTAGGGTGTATAAAAAGGAATGAAAATATGTAAGTATTTTTTGAATTTGAGCCGAGACAATATGTTGAGGCGTCTGAAACAAAGGCTGTCCCAAGCTATATACTGCAGCAGAAGTGAGAAGAAACAAGTCAATCAATCCTCCAACTTATTTAGGAGTATTTCTCTATATTATTTTGTATCTTATTTAACCTTCTACCTTATTTAGATTTTTTGAAGTCAGTTTAGTATTAGTTTTGAATTAGTTTTTTTTTGTGCTTTTACTTGTATAAATAGGGTATTGTACATTAATTATATTCAATCAATAAAAACAATAAATTGATTCGATTCATTGAACTTGTTCAACTTATTTAGGTTTATCAATCATTCAGTATAATTCAAGTAATTCAAGTTTAATCTTTTAATTCTCTTTTAATTTTTTTTCCAGTTTGGTCACATTCTCTAGTGATGATAGTATCTCCGCTACTGTTACATTCACTTGTTCAATCTTTTTCACACCAGTCTTCTAAATCACAATATTTTGGCAAGTTAGGTGACCATTCATATCCTCCAACTTGAGAGGGGATATTAGAATAATGCCGTATTCGTTCATTGAAACAGGTCGATCAACCCTGTCACCAATGAATGAATACAACATTATTCCAATACCCCCCTCAATTTGGAGGGTATAGACACCTAATTTGCCCAAAATATTGTGATGAAAAGAACCGGTGAGAAAAAGATTGAACTAGTGAATAACATGGATATTGCTGTCACTAGAGAATATGATCAAACTGAATTTTTTTTTGAAAAATAGAATTTAATATCAACCATACATATGATATGAGTGAAGCAGTTGGTCCAGTGATGACATCAATTAAGTTTACTGATGTGAGTTGGTAATAAAAAAAGTTAAAAGAGTGGTGTCAGATTGATTCTGGATGATGAAGATATTGAAAAAAATTTCACAATAGGTATATAAAATTGAGGATTGCGCCGTTGACGTAATGGAGTAAAGGTAAAAGATGGTTGATTCGAGAGTGGCACCAAAATAAGGTCCTTTTTTTTAAAAAAAAATGAGAATATGAATGGTGATTGATGATTTTGATCCTTTTGAAAAAAAATCACTAAGTTTTTTTTGGATAATTTTGTGAAAATATAGTATAGAAAGAGAAACAGGAATTGTGTTGTTTATGGGATGAATTACAACAACAACAACAGACCCAATATATTCCCACAAAGTGAGGTCTGGGGAGGGTAAATGTACGCAGTCCATACCACTACCTCCGAGGAAGTAGAAAGACTGTTTTCGATAGACCCTCGGCTCAAGATAGAGAATAGTATACCAAGGTCGTAATGAGACATGAAACAGGCTGTATAGCATAACAGAAATAAGAGATAAAAAAAATAAGAACACTAAGTCTCAGAGAAATGGGAAATAAGAGAAATACGAACAATAGGGAATATGAAATAAGAACATAGATACACATGTGGTAGTAACATGCCCTCACAGGCCTAAAACATCCACCATACCCAAACTCCCCTATCACCTAGCGATTACCTACACACTCACCCTAGCGTCTACCCTAATCCGCGACCTCCACGCCTTCCTGTCTAGGGTCATGTCCTCAGTAATCTGAAGCAGTTCCATGTCATGCCTAATCACCTCCCTCCAGTATTTCTTAAGCCTACCTCTACTCCTCTTGAAGCCATCCAAAGCTAGCCTCTCACACCTCCGAACAGGGGCATCCGTGCCCCTCCTCATCACATGCCCAAACCATCTCAACCTTCCTTCTCGCATCTTGTCTTCCACCGAAGCCACTCCCACCTTCTCCCGGATAATCTCATTACTAACTTTATCCTCTCTAGTTAGTCCACACATCCAATGCAACATTCTTATTTCCGCCACCTTCAATCTTTGAATATGGGAGTTCTTGACTGGCCAACACTCCGCTCCATACAGCATGGCCGGACGGATTGCCATTCTGTAGAATTTGCCTTTAAGCTTAAGTGGCACCTTCTTATCACACAACACTCCCGAGGCGAGCCTCCACTTCATCCAACCTGCGCCAATACGTTTAGTGACATCCTTATCAATCTCGCCATTCCCCTGAATCACAGACCCCAGATATTAAAACTATCCTTCTTTCAAACATCCTGAGAATCCAACACCACCACCACACCGTCTTCTTGACTCGAGTCACTAAACTTGCATTTCAAATACTCCGTCTTGGACCTACTCAACCTGAACCCCTTAGATTCAAGAGTTTGACTTCAAACCTCCAATTTCTCATTCACCCCCCCCGTGTCTCATCAATCGGCACTACATCATCCGCAAATAACATACACCACGGTACCTCACCTTGAATACTCCGCGTCAACACGTCCATTACCAACGCAAAAAGGAACGAGCTAAGAGTCGATCCCTGATGCAAACCTATCTCGACCGAAAAATGCCCTAAGTCTCCTCCCGCCGTCCTCACCCGAGTCTTTCCTCCATCGTACATGTCCTTAATTGCTCTGATGTACACCACCGGAACTCCTCTTACCTCCCTAGGGACTTTGTCGTACACCTTCTCCAGATCGATGAACACCATATGCAAATCCCTCTTCCTTTCCCTAAACTGCTCCACCAATCTTCTCACCAGGTGGATTGCCTCTGTCGTCGAGCGTCCAGGCATAAAACCAAATTGATTCTCCGAAATGGACACTACCCTCCTCAACCTCCGCTCAACCACCCTCTCTCAAATCTTCATAGTGTGGTTCAACAGCTTAATACCTTAAAGTTATTGCAAC
This sequence comes from Capsicum pubescens, assembly GCA_030864215.1. Taxonomy (NCBI): domain Eukaryota; kingdom Viridiplantae; phylum Streptophyta; class Magnoliopsida; order Solanales; family Solanaceae; genus Capsicum; species Capsicum pubescens. The sequence continues at coordinate 175,040,209 of CM061541.1, forward strand.
TCTGAACGTCACCCTTGTTTTTATATAATGGAGTCAACGTACTCCATCTCCAAGCCTCCGACATTCTCCCTGTCTTGAAAATGGCGTTGAACAAATCAGTCAACCACCTTCAGCCTACCCCACCAGCATACTTCCAAAATTCCACCGGAATCTCGTCAGGCTCCAACTCCTCCGAGCTCTCCAACTCCCCTAACACAATGCCTCTATCCCCCTCCTCATTTAAAAGTCTATGAAAATACTCCTGCCATCTCTTCTTAATGTGCCCATGTTCCACCAAAACTCTACCGTTCTCCCCCTTAATGCACTTCACTTGATCGAGGTCACGCCCCTTCCTCTCCCTAGCCTTAGCAAGCCTAGACAACCTATTTTCCCCCCTTTCTCCTCCAACCCTGCGTACAAGCTCTCAAACGCCGCTGTCTTAGCAACCGTAACAGCTAACTTAACCTTACTCCTTGCAACTTTGTAAGCCTCTTTATTCACCCGCTTCTCCTCTTTATCCTTACTCTCAATCAACTTAACATACGCCCCCTTCTTAGTCTCCACTTTCTTCTTAACTTCTTCATTCCACCACCAGTCCCCCTTATGTCGACCTGCCCGACCCCTCGAAACACCCAAAACCTCTCTAGCCGTCTCCCGGATGCAGCTGGCCGCCTTATCCCACAAGACATCCACGTCCCCCCTATTTAGACTTCTGATACACAAGTCCATCACCAGCAACCTGTGCTGATTTTAGGATGAATTGGTGAGTAAAGATGATCAAGATCAGGGATATTTACCAGGACCCCTAACAAAAATTCAGATGCCAAAAACATAATGATTCAAAACACAAATTTAAAAAAGAAAAATCAGAAATTTTAAAAGATGGATTGTAAAAAGAGAAAATACAACCACGATGAATGAACCCCAGGTTTAAAAAATTGAAGGGAGAAAGAGATTGATGATGGATGATTTTGATAATTTATGAGATTGGCAAGTGCAATCATTATGAAAGGACCATATAGGTAGACTTGTTCGGTACATTGTGAATACTATAAAGATGATTGAATTGGAAGTAGAGTTGTTCCATCTTGAGTAATACCAAAATGATAATGATTGTGATGAGAGAGAGGGTGGCGAGTGCAAGCGCCGTGAACGGACCATGTCAATAGACATTTTCCAAACATTGTGAATTAGAAAGTGGAGAAGTGTTTATATTCACGAAAACACTAAATTAACACAAGATTATACAATGATCGAAACCTTGCTCTGATATCATATTAGAATTTGAAAATTTTTAAAGGAGACTATGGAAAAATTAAAAGAGAATTGAATTACTCGAATTTATTGAATGATTGATGAACATGAATAAGCTGGACAAGTTCAATGAATTGAATCAATTTATTGAATTTATTGATTGAATAAAATTGATGTATAATGAATGCCCTATTGATACAAGTAAAAGAACAAAATATTCCAAATTCAAAACTAATACTAAACGGACTTCAAGAACTCTAAATAAGGTAGAAGTCTAAATAGGGTACATAATAATAGAGAGATACACTTCTAAATAAGGTATGATATACTCCTAAATAAGGTATAGGATATTAGAGATTTATGCTAAAGATTTACCTAGGGTGTATGGAAAGGAATTAAATAATATATAAGTATTTTCTGAATTTAGAACGAGATCAATATGTTGAGGTGGCTGAAACCAATGACGGCCCAAACTATGTACTACAACAGACGAATATACAATGAGATGAAACAAGTCAATCAGCCCAGTCCAATGATCGAATACAACATTATTCCAATAAACTTTCTCTCGTACTCTTCTTTGACCTGTTCTGGGAAGTTCCTGCTTATGAAACGTGATATTGTGGCATCTTTACAGGTAGATGAATGGTGGGAACAACCAGCATCAACTGTAGTTGACTGGGTTACTGTTGATGGACAAAATGTTGCTGCTTGGTGGAATGATGTGAAGCAGCTTAAGGCATTTCATGATCAACTTCGTTGAATCACCTCTTTGGCAGCTGTAACATAATGTATGTAAATTTTCATTTTTCTGGTCGCTAGTTCCTTGCAACTTCATGTTGCTTTTGGTTCTCTCAAGACTGGTATCTTCTAGCAGCAGTAGCAAAGCAGGCCACCTGCAAATCTAGGCCGCAATTGTTGCAATTCGATCTCCACCCTAGACCTAGGTCTGTAAGAAAAATTCAGTCAATAATGATGGGGGGTTTGTCTTCCTTTTACATAGTTTCAAGGCTGAAATGTAGGTCGAGTACAATATGTTGTACGTTCCCTATTTTGTACAGATGTTTCTTCCGTCATTTTTTTGGTAACGAGAAAGAAGAGAGAATAGCATGCATATGGTAATCTCAATGACAGTTTCACTATTTGAGCTTCTTTCTGAGCTGTCTGAATGATAAACACAAAAGTCCAGGCATGCTTGGTTTGGATTTTCTTTGTCTCCCAATTGACAAATTTTATATAGAATTTGGTAACTAAATGCTTCTTGTTATGATATGGCTATGTTTTCGTGGAGAAAAGATTCGAACAGAGATGAACGTCCTATTTTCATATTGCATTATGCATGTTCTTTTTAATATGATTCGCACGTCGCGGGTACCATACTAGATTGACGTAATAGCGGGAAAAAAAATAATCTCAACGGGTTTTTATTTTATGTAGCTTCATCTCAATAAAATATTATGTTTTGAGCAACTAGTGGTAGGGAAGACATTTGAGCTACTTCGTCACTGGCAAGTAGTGTTTTCAGAAGCTTTTTCGAGGTGGGGCGTACCAGAAAATGCTTCAGGCGCAAATGAAAGACTAGATTCGTAGGGCGTAACTCTAGAATTGGGGCGGAATTCTTGGGTGTGAAAGAGTACATCATGGACAGTAAATTTGTTTTCATTGTTTTAGAAGTATTGTTATACAAATCATACTTCTTATAATTGGTGTAATTATACTTATACTTTAAGCCATTATGCTATTATATTTTTCAGGTTGTAGTAATTTTTTTAAAAATATACAAATAATGAAAATGTTATAAATGTAATATCATATATAATGAATGTCTATTTATGAAAAAGTTAGAAATTCGGAAACTTTTGAAACAAAGTTTTTCTCCATAAATATAGTGATTTTCCTTCACCGTAAAATACCCCACGAGAATTCCGCAAGAGAAATAAATAAGTCTCGTCTTTTCTCTCTATTCTTCTTGTTTTTATTATATATTTTATAACACGTTATCAGCATGAATTCATTTCTGAATTGAAACTCTAATCTCTTAATTAGATTTAGACTAATACCGGTAGTACGAATTGTGAGATTGACGAAGCTGCTAGAGTTACGTAAGTGGAGCTGCTAAAGGTAAGCATACCATCTATCATTATGAGAAGTGATTTTGTTAATTAAGATGGGTTTAGCGAAAAGAAAATGTTGGTTCCTTCCTGCACGTTATGAAAGTCAATTGTCAATATATGTTCAAAAGTATGTTTACTTTAAGAATTTCAATAAATTAAATATGTGCTGAGAATTATTTTTTGAAACTTTTCAATATTAAATAATTTTCATGATATAATAGAAAAATTTATACCCAGTGATTCGGGATGTATACTAATTGAGGATAATACATTGACTTATTATATTATTTGCTTACGTTAAGATGGTGGATTCAAGTCCTACAACTTAAAAGGGTAAGACTTTGAGTAGAGTCTTGGTGCGCCATGATCATAAGATGTTGGGTTCAATATGCTCCATTTCCTAAAGTGAATGTGGTAGCAGTGGCATAATATGTCTGTGTAACGACATGATATTTGATGAAATATGTGAAAATTGTGTTTCTTTGTGTTTTGACTATTTTATCCCTCCCCATAGTAGCATTGTGGTATTTCTCGGGTGTGGGAGTGATTGACGTGGTTTCCGATGTATTTTAGTGTTTTTTATGGGATATTGTGGTTTTCGTGGCTTCGAGAGCTTTATTATCGATCTGTGTGGTTATCTTTTGATTTCTGTGACAGATGGCTGAATGGACTGCACCGGTAAATTTAAAACGTCGTTTTTAGGGGGGTAACATGTTTGATTGGATTTTACGACTTTTAAATCTCATTTCGACCATCGATTAAAAAAATTATGATTTTGAATTGCGGGGGTTAACTCTATTAAAAAGAAGTTTCTTTCAAAAATTTGATATCTCCATTGAGTCCGGAGCGTTGAATTTAGTATGGTTACATAGTTCGTTTGCGTATATCAGACTCTGAACGAATTTCAAGCACCTTGTCGAAGTCTATTTTGGACTTAAAAATCTGGTGTACCAGGTTGCTGGAAAAGGGTAAAACTCATTTGAGGAACCTGATTTATGCCTTATTTTCCTGGCAACCTGGTTTGTATAAATAGCCCCCTTTTGTTCGATTTTGCTCATCTTTTCATCTTGCCTCTTGAGAGTTAAACCCTAAAATAGTGTGAGTGCTTAAAAGTGAAGCTTGTGGGTATTTGGTAAGCTAAATTAACATCTATTTCTTGATTCTTTTACGAATTTAAGGTGAGATTTCATCCCCCTTTTTACTTTAATTCTTGATTTAATTATTCAAAACCCTCAAAACCTTATTACTTGATTTATCCCCAAATTTCACTCCTTTTTACTTGAATAATGTTTCTAATCCTATAATTACTAGTTTTTCATCAATTTAACATTCAAAAAAACTTTGATTCTTGACTTTAACACGGATTTCAAAGATTTTACCTGGCAAAGAAATAATTTTTCTTTGATTTGAACCTCATTTTTGACTCGATTTGACTTGGGTTTTCAGCTGTAGATTCTTAAAAGTATGGGGAACATGTTCTTGTAATAAAGTTTTGATTTGCCTTTTTTTTTTGAAAATCCATATCGGGGTTCGTTTTGATCCTGAATCAAAAGTAGGCAATATGAGTATCGTTAACTTTGTTTTTACATATATATTCTATATTTATCGGTTTTAGTTGATTTCGAGACCGTTTATGAGAAGTAGGGCTTTGTGGCTGAAGTAATGCGGATTGATTTCGGCCTTCGAGGTAGGTTATGGCTTAACTATTTCAGATTGAGCTGGGTATTAAATATTGGTACAAAATGCATGTTAAAGGTGGAAACTAATCATAACAAATGACTATCTATGTGTTGTGCCCGCGTGGGGGCCTATATGTGATGAAATTATTGAAATTAAAATACTATGTAATATGTGTGACCGTGCGGGGTCTTATGATGTTGATAGCCTGGAATATATGTGAATAATTGTATTGTGTTGTTAGAAATGCCTATTCTGGTTCCTTTGGCGCATTGTGATATATACACACACATATATATATATATACACACACACATTTATACTGTGTGGGCATATGAATCATGTGGAAAAGTCATGGATAGTGGAAGTAATGAGTGGATATTGGCTCACGTGGTGGTGGAATGGAAACATTATGGATTGGTTATGGAAATATTCATTTTGAATTGTTGTAAACATTGCATCATCATTTTTCATATCATCATACGCATCATTTAACTTGTTTGTTTTATTGCTTTTTATATATGCTTATTTTCATGTATGCGTACTTGGTTTGTGTCTTATGCTATGTATGTGCTTTGAAAACACTGAAAATACTGGAATTTTGGAAAACACTGGAAATACTGAAATTACGAAACACACGAGAAAATATTGAATATTGGTACCGTATATTGGATATTATGAAACTTCTCTAAAGAATTATGCCGGAGAAGACTCGATAACTGTGTGTCAACCTCAAGGCTGTGTGCCAAACTTAAGGTTGTGTGCGAAACCTTAGGCTGTGTGCCAATCTCAAGGTTGTGTGCCAACCTTAAGGTTGTGTGCCAACCTTATGCATCATCATCATCATCATATATATTTCACCCGCTTTATTGTGTTTATATTGTGCTTGTATTGCCATATTGACTTGTCATCTATCTATTTGTTATATATCTTGACTTGTTATTGTCTAATTATTTTATCTCCCTTTAAATGTACTTGATGATCTTGATTATACATGTCCTCTTTTGTTCTACTAGTATGTGATATTGTGTGTGTTTGTATTGCTATCTGGTGTATTATTGTGTCATATGTAGATATTATAGAATTGTTAGTGCAAGCAGTGTGGGCTATCGTTGTGGGATATTTTCTAATTGCATATGACATGTCCTTAGTATGTATTTTGTTTTTTTCATTTTCTACTTTGCTCGGCCGTCTGATGATGCCTACTGAGTACAAGTGGACCATACTCATGCCTATTCTGCCCTTTCGGTGCAGGTCCTAGTTTGCGTGCTCTCCAGCTAGGTTGATTCGGCCGAGATTTGATGCTTTCAAGGTAGTGCTTGAGCTTTAGCCATTCGAATGAATTCTACTACCTTTCTTATAGACTATGTCTTTACTTTCACTTCAGAGACATAATTTTCTTTTAGATTTGGACATCTTATGTATTTTATTTGGATTTGAGTTGTACTAGATACGTTCTTATACTGTTGACACCAGGTTTTGGGAGTTATGGCTGCATATATTGATTTTATTCTTTTCACTTTTATCATATCTATGTGGTTCGACTTTGTTCTAAAAGCCTTACTTAGGGCATTTCTATCTTTTCCTTTTGTGGATCAGTTTGGGTGATAGACTTACTTGTCAAGGTTCGCCGCGATAAGTGCCATCACGACCCTCATATTTTGGATCGTGATAAATTGGTATCATAGTAGCCAGGTTTCATTGGTCTTAACGGTGTAAGGATAAAATGTCTAATAGAGTCTTGCAGATTGATATGTAGATGTCCGTATCTATCTTCGAGAGACTATAGGATGTCTTTAGGAAACATCCCTCATTTTATTCCTTATCTTGCATAGTTCTTTCATACCTTGTGTTCTAAGTTATATTTTACTTCTTTCTGCATAAATGGTGTCGACTAGGTCTAGCATGATCAAAGATGCGGAGCCTTCACCTAGAGGGTGAGCCTCGAGTCATGGACTGACTCGAGAGAGTGGACGGGCCCGCAGATCATCCCCGTCCAGTAGTAGTGCTAGGGAACTTTTCCTTGAACCTCGTGTTGAGCATGTTGGAGGTGTGGGTTCCACTCCAGTTCCTCAAAGTTCTTCTACCTCAGTCTTGGAGGGATTACTGGTTTATCTGTTGGCCTGTATGAAGGTGCTTCTTTGAGTTTGTTTGATACTTCCCCATCTCCGAGAGTTGTACCTCCACCTGTGACAGAGTCTGGTTATAGTGTTCCTCCGGTGACGAGTGTAGATCCTTCAGTTGGACCTACTTCTCTTTGGATTACTCCTCTGACCCTAAGTACCATGTCTCTTTCAGAACTGGCTTATGAGTATGGAGTTTCTAGATCAGGAGTTCAACCTTCATATATGTTGCCTCCCCTGGTGGGGTCTCAACCATTTGGACTTTCTATGTCTCCTGCTCTTCAGCGAGCCACGACATAGATGGTTGTATTTAGGGGCATCTTTTCAGAGTATTATGGATCATGCCAAGATGCTAGAGGGTATTTTTTAAGTATCTTAGGGTGGCACCAAGATGGTGCGCCATTTTGGTGAATCTAGAGGTCAGTTTTCTCGTGGTAGAGATTTTAGAGGTTCTCATGGATATCAGGGTAGGACAGTGCAGATGACCTTGTAGAGTTCTGGTGGTGGGTCTTCTAGTCCAGCAGTTCAGGGTGTCCGTTCGGGCCCAATTATACCTTCTCCTGTTGAGTTGCGCCGTAGAGGTTGCTTTGTGTGTGATGAGATTGGCCATGTGGCTAAGAATTTCTCCCTCTGTGTGATTAGAGCAACTCTTGTTTCAGCTGTGAAGGGTAGGGTGCTACCAGGGGTACGAGGGGAAGAGGTAGTGAAGTTTGTGGTGGTGGTCGTGGGGCTACTCAGGTAGTTGTTGAGAAGGATGTGCTGAGAAGGAAATATGGATATGGATTATATATGGGTTGACGAACCCACATAGGTCCCACATCAGGAAAATTGCCTCCGTGGGTATATATGGAGGTTGTGCAACAACCTCGTGCATCATCATCATCATCATCATCATCATTATCATCATCTTATACATTACACTTGCTTTATTGTGTTTATGTTATGATCAAATTGCCATATTGACTTGTCATATATCTATTTGATCTATCTTTCGTTATTTGTGCTTGATTATCCTGCATATTCATGTTCTCCCTTATTTCTACTTATACGTTATATGATGTATGCTTGTGTTCTATCTGGTTATTATTCCAAATATATATGATATATTAGAACTGTTAGTGCAAGCGATGTGGTCTACCATTGAGGGATATTTTCTGATTGTAGGTGACATGCCCTTTATGTGTATTTTGTATGTTTTATTATCTACTTTGCTCAATCATCCTATGATACCTACTGAGTACAAGTGGATCGTACTCACGCCTTTTACTCTCTTTATGTGCAGGTCCTAGTATGAATGCATCCCAGCTTGATTTATTTAGGCAATATTTGGTGCTTTCAAGGTAGTGGTTGACATTCTGGCGTCGAGATGTATTCTACTACCTTTCTTATAGACTATGTCTTTATTTCATTCAGAGATAAAGTATCTCTTGTATTTTGACATCTTATGTATTTCTTTTGAATTCGAGTTGTACTAGATAGGCTTTTATACTGTTGACATCAAGTTTTAGGAGTTATGGCTATATTGTTGATTATATTCTTTTCACACTTATTATCTTATATGGTTTGACTTTATTCTAGAAGCCTTACATTGAGGGCATTTCTGTCTTTTCCCTTTTTGTGTATCGATTTTGGTGATAGGCTTATTTGTTAAGGTACCCTGCGACACGTGCCATCATGACCCTTAATTTGGGTTATGACAAATTGGTATCAGATCAGCCAGGTTTCATTGGTCTCAATAGTGTAAGAAAAGGGATGTCTAATAGAGTCTCGTAGATCGGTACATAGACGTCCATATCTATATTTGAGAGGGTATAATATATCTTTAGGAAACTTCCCTTATTTTATTTTTTACCATGCGAAGTTCTTTTATACCTTGTGTGCTGAGTTGTGTTTCACTAGATAGTGTTGACTAGGTCCCATAAGGTCAAAGATGTGGAGTCTATTTTGGGAGAGAGAATTTAGTTGAGAGGACGAGCCTCGAGTCATGGATGGACTCGAAGAAGTGGACGGGCTTGTGGATCAACCCTGTCAAGAAAGAATTCTAGGGGACTCTTCACTGAGCCTCGTGTTGAGCAGGATGGAAGTGTGGGTTCTACTCCAGTTCCTCAAAGTTCATCTGCCCCAATTTTGGAGGGGTTGTTGGTGCATTTGTTGACCCTCTTATAGGGTTCTACATTGGTTATTGTGGGTATCCCTTTAATTTTGAGTGTGGATCCTACTATTGCACCAATTTCTATTTTGGGTACTTCTCAGACCTCGAGTCCTATTCTTGTTTTAGTGCTAGCATCTGAGTATGGTGTTCGGAGTTCTGGAGTTTACCTTTATCTATGTTACCTCCTTAGATGGGATCTCAGCCTTCCAGATTTACTATGCCTCCTCTTACTATGAGTACTGTTATGTCTTCTGAGGATCAGAAGTGGTTCGAGAGGTTTACTTATTTGGGTCCTCCTAGATTCAGTGGTGCTGTGGACGATGATTCTTATAATTTCCTGATTGATTTCCATGAGAAGTTGCATAAATGGGTTCCCTTGAGTCGCATGGGTTGTTTATACTACTTATTAGTCGAGAGATGCTGCTAGATATTTATGGAGATCACTGGTTAGTTGTAGAGCTCTTGACTCTCCTGATATGACTTGGGATCAGTTTGCTGATGCATTTCTAGATAGGTTTATGCCTTACAATTTAAAGGATTGGATGTGTGATGAGTTTGACCGCCTAGAGCAGGGCTCCATGACTGTAGCAGAGTATGAGGCATGCTACCATGCCTTGCCCAGTTATTTCTATGCTAGTATTTCCATCGAGTCTAAGAAGATTTAAAAGTTTGTGAAGGATTTGGATGTCTCCCTTCAGTTGTCTACATCACAGATGGTTGTATTTTTGGGGCATATTTTTAGAGTATAGTGGATCATGCTAAGATAATTGAGGGTATTCTTCGGGAATCTCAGGGAGGCACCAAGAAGGTGCACCACTTTGGTGGGTTCAGAGGTCAAGTTTCTCGTAGTAGAGATTTTAGACGTTCTCGTGGATATCAGGGTAGGCTAGTGCAGGCATCTTTGCAGAGTTCGAGTGGTGGATCTTTTGGTTCAATAATTCAGGGTGTTCTTCTGGGCCCAATTGTACCTTTTACTGTTGAATCAGACCATAAAAGATGCTTTATGTGTAATAAGATTGGCCATACGGCAATGACTGCCCCTGCCTTGTAATTAGAGCTACTTTTATTTTAGCTGTGAGGGGTAGGGGTGCTACTAGAGGTAAGATAGGCAGAGGTAGTGGAGCTCATGGTAGTGGTCATTGGTCCACTCAGGAAGTTGGTGGTCATGGGCAGTGCTACGTTATACAAGCCATACCTAAGGTAGAGGCTTCAGATGCTATGATCACAAGTATCGTCCCCATTTGTTTAGACCTGCGTCTGTGTTATTTGATCTCGTATCGACTTTATCCTATATGTCTGTGTATTTTTCGTTCGGTTTTGATTTTATTAGTGAGCCTCTTTCCATGCTTATTCATGTATCTACCCTAGTAGGTGATTCTTTTCTGGTGGATTGGGTATACTAATCTTGTGTTCTGACTTTCTTTGGTCATGAAACTTTTGGTAGATTTTCTTGTGTTAGATATGGTTAATTTTGATATTATTTTGGTATGGATTGGTTGGATCCTTATCATGCTGTCCTATATTGTTATGCTAACACAGTGACTTTAGCTTTGCTGGGTGTGCCAAGGATAACTTGAAAGGGTGCGCTTCATTGGGTCCTAAGAGGATCATATCTTATGTTTAGGCTTGTAGATTGGTTGAGAGGGAATGATTATCTTATTTGGCTCATATTCGTGATACTAGTGTTGTTTCACCTTCTTCTTTAGATGTTGTTTGTGTTGTTTATGAGTTCATGGACGTGTTCCCTATGGATTTGCCTGGTATGCCTCCGGATTATGATATTGATTTTCCTATTGATGTTGAGCCGGGCACGAAGCCCATCTCTATTCCTCTTTATAGGATGACCCCAACTGAGTTGAATGAATTGAAGGATCAATTACAGGAGTTGTTGGATAAGGGGTTTATCCATCCTAGTATATTGCCTTGGAGTGTACCTATTTTATTTGTGAAGAAGGATAGGTCTATGCGGATGTGTACTGATAATCAACAGTTGAACAAGGTGATGGTTAAGAATAAGCATCCCCTTCTTCGTATTGATGATATGTTTGACCAGCTTCAGGGTGTTATGGTATTTTCAAAGATTGATTTGAGGTCCGGTTATCACCAGTTGAGGATTAGAGCTTTGAATATTCCGAAGACGACTTTTCAGACCTGATATGGTCATTATGAGTTCTTGGTCATGTCCTTTGGGTTGACCAACGCCCCTGCTGAGTTCATGGAGTTGATTAATTGAGTGTTTTGACCACATCTCGACTCCTTTGTTATTATATTTATAGATGATATCTTGGTGTATTCCAAGAGTGAGGTAGAGCATGAGGAGCATTTACGGATTTTGCTTTAGAGATTGAGGGATGAGAAGTTGTATGCGAAGTTCTCTAAGTGCGAGTTTTGGTTGGAATCTTTCTCTTTCTTGGGTCATGTGGTGACTAAGGAAGGTGTTATGGATGATCTAACCAAGGTTGCAGCGGTTCGTAATTGGGCTATACGAACTTCGTCCATCGAGATTCAGAGTTTTGTTGACTTGGCAGGTTATTATCGGTGTTTTGTTGAGGGCTTCTCTTCTATTGCAACTTCTTTGACTAAGTTATCTCAAAAGAAGATTTCTTTTTAGTGATCTGATGCTTGTAAGGCGAGCTTTTAAAAGCTCAAGGATTTCTTGATTTCAGCTATTATTTTGGATTTTCCCAATGAGGGCATGGGCTTTACCATATTTTTTGATGCTTTAGGTGTTGGATTGGGGTGCTGTGTTGATGCAGAATACCAAGGTAATATCTTATGCATATCGTCAGTTGAAGCCTCATGAGAGAAATTATCCTACCTATGATTTGGAGTTGTGCACAGTTGTGTTTTCTTTGAAGTTGTGGAGGCACTACTTGTATGGAGTCCGTTGTGAGATTTTCTCGGATCATCGTAGCCTTCAGTACTTCTTCACCAGGCGAGATCTTAATATGAGGCAACTCCATTAGTTTGAGTTGCTTAAGGATTATGACTTGATCATTCTCTATCATTCGAACAAGGCTAATATGGTTGCAGATACTGAGCCGGAAGTCGACTAGCATGGGTAGCTTGGCACATCTTTTGACCCAGGAGAGGCCCTTGGAATTAGAGGTTCAGTCTTTAGTTCACCAGATGGTTAGGCTTGATATCTTGCCACCTGGGCGTGTTTTGGCATTTGTGGAGGCTAGAGCTTCTTTGATAGAGTAGATTCGAGCTCATCAGTTTGATGATGTTAGATTGAGGTTAATTCGAGATAGGTGTTGAGTGTGGAGGCTAAGGAAGACTCACTTGATTCAGATGGAGTTTTACAGATTGGAGGCCAAGTCTGTGTGCCGAGAGTAGGTGACTGGATTAGGTTGATATTGGAGGAGGACCATTGTTCTAGATGTTTCATTCATCCGGGTGTGACTAAGATGAATCGTGACTTGAGACAACAGTACTGGTGGGGTGGTATGAGGCGAGATATTGAGGATTTTATGGCTTGTTGCCTATGTTCTCAGCAGGTGAAGCCGAGCATGTGAAACCTGGTGGTTATCTTCAAAAGTTACCTATTCCCGAGTGGAAGTGGGAACGCATCACCATGGACCTTATGACTGGTTTGCCTCGTACATTGTACGGTTTTGATAGTGTTTGGGTCATCGTGGATCAATTGACCAAGTTAGCTCATCCTATTCTAGTTCAGGTTTCATTCAGTATGAGATATTGGCCCGTATCTAAATTAGTGAGATTATGCGTATGCATGGTTTGCCGGTGTCCATTATGTCAGATCGAGGTTTTGTGTTCACATCTCACTTTTTGAAGACTTTTTAGGATGAGTTGGGTACTCGAGTTGATCTTAGCACAACGTTTCACCCCTAGACTAATGGTCAGTCAGATCGGACTATTCAGGTTTTGGAGGATATGCTCCGCACTTGTGTGATGGATTTTGGTGTCCAATGGGAGCAACATTTGGATTTAGCGGAGTTTGCATATAATAATAGCTACCATTCCAGTATTTATATGGCTCTTTTAGACGTTGCATGTAGGCGTTGTCACTCGCCAGTGGATTGGTTTGATGTTTTAGAGGTGAGACCTCGAGGTATAGACTTGCTTCGTGAGTCTTTGGACAGAGTCTGAATCATTCACGATAGACTTTGAGCAGCTCAAAGTAGGAAGAAGTGCTGTGCTGATCTTTGACTTTGTGCCGTGATATTTGGTGTTGGCGATCATATTTTCCTTCGAGTTTCAACCATGAAGGCTGTGATGGGGTTTGGGAAGAGGGACAAGCTTAGCTCCAGGTATAGTGGTCCATTTGAGATTCTTCGGACTGTTGGTGATGTGGCTTATGAGTTGGCTTTGCTCCTTGATCTATCGGCTGTTTATCTAGTTTTTCATATTTATAAACTTCGCCGTTACATTTTGGATGAGTCTCATGTCATTCGTTGGGAGTCGGTTCAATTAGATGAGCGGTTGTCTTTTGTTGAGGAGCCGATCTCCATATTGGCTAGGGATGTTATACGGTTGCGTTCTAGAGTCATCCCTATGGTTAAGGTTCAGTAGTGACATCGACCTGTAGATGAGGCTACTTGGGAGGTCAAGTCTGATATGCGTAGTTCTTATCCCCAGCTCTTTGTTGATTCAGGTATTTCTTTTACTTTTTGTTTGAGGCCGAAATAGATTTTTCGTGGTGGATGATGTAACGACCTAAAATTTGATGAAATATGTGAAAATTGTGTTTCTATGATATTTGACTATTTTACCCCTCTTCATAGTTGCGTTGTGGTAATTTTGGCGTATGGGGCTGATTGACATGGTTTCTGATACATTTTGGTGCCTTTTGTGCAATACTATTATTTTTGTGTCTTCGAGAGCCTTATTATGAACCTGTGTGGTGAAATCTCATGAGCTACAACATCCTCAGCTACTCTTCGATCACCAGAAGCTCCAATGGCATAAATGTCAGATCCTCTCTCAACCTCCTGAGTTTTCCATCCTTGGTTAGTTAATGAAATCTGATCCATAATACTCGAAGCCATCTCCCATCGTAATCTCATGAAGTCACCTCCGACACTGCCATTGCTCTGGAAATGATAGTCAGGGCTCTATAGAAGATCTCCAACAAGCTTGTCCCTGAAATCGGTGGTAGGTCACCATGCTAAGATTTTTCTTGAACCTGAACCATGCCTTATACATAGATTCTGACTGCAGCTGCCTGAAGTTATAAATATTAACCTTGAGCTACAATACCCTGGATGGAGGAAAGAACATGTTCAAGAATTGTCTGCGCAACTCGCTCCATGTAGTGATAGACCCTCTTGGAAATTCCCCTACCATAAAGATACTTCTCTAGTAAGCGAGAAGGGAAACAACCTTAGTCTCAGTACCTCCTGATCTACCCCAGGTACAGTAGATGAAGTACATATACCAGTAAAATTTGCTAGATTCATGTTTGCGTCGTCTGTAGGCAACCCCGCAAACACACCCTTCAAGTATAAGAGATGGATCATAGCACTTGAGATATTAAACTTGACATCTGGGGGCTGAACAAGAGGGATAATGACTCCTGTCTTAGCCGACTCAACATATCCTAGATCCTCTTCATCATTTTTATATTGCTGAACATACTGATATGCTGGGATAACTTGAGGCCGACTTTCTCTGACTTTATTCTGATTTTCACCGAGTACTGCTCGGCGGTTTGCTCCTATCTCTGCTCAGGTAACACTACCTCCCGATCTATGCTTTGAGCTTATTCTACTACCTTCCTCTTATTTTCATTTCGAGCTAAAAGTTCACCAGTTTGTCGATCAACAATGTCCTAAACTCCTTTGGGAATAGGGGGAGGCAAATCATCTGTTTTCGACTCTGTCATCCTACTAGGTGTTTGTAGGATCCTCTCTGCATTCGGATTTAGTGAGAGTGAGGGATTGCCTCTACTTCATATGCTAGGAATACACTGTTATATACCCAACTAAGAACAAAAACAAAAAGAAAAACCCAAAAACTCCAACTACTTTAAATCATAAATCAACACCGTATTCCCCGACAATGACGCCAAAATTTGGTGACGTCCAAGCAACATATCCTCACAGAAGATGATACGGTCGCTGCCAAATATAGTAATCCAATAAAGGTTGGTGTTGAATTTTAAGGGAATACATGGAATCGTGGCTCTCAGTTGTTGTGATCAACGGGCGGAACTGAAAAAGTAAATGGAGGGATTTGAGTATCAATGTCGAACTAGTAGCAAATATCAACTTTGATTGTAATTAGTCATAAGTGGACACTAGTATTATGTTCCCCATGGCTTCTTAACTCTATAGGCTCATCATACTATGTTGAACCAACTTGATACCTTGTATGTAGAATCGATAAGTTATGTACCTTTTACAGTCTTTTGGACGAGAAGAGGGATTTCACCTTTTACCTTTTAAATCTCAGGATGTCGCTTTACTAACCCATCTCTTGATCCCAGTTAACTATTGCCTTTTGTGTCTCTAGTTATTAGATAAAATATAATCATCTTACTTAGATAATACCTAGAAGCATGGATCGTTAGTTAAACTCCAAATTATTATTGTCATTATCTTTTCCTAGTCACTACTCCTCTTTTGGAGGAAGTAGCAATAATCTAGGTGGGATCCTAACATTTGCAGCCGCTAGAATAACTATTAAAGTGAAAATAATACAAAGCATACATGGGTGTCAGTTCAGAACAACAATAGCACTTTCCTTACTTCATCAATCTGCAGGGTTTCCACAACCCTAGCTATGGGTTTTAGCTGCTCTAGCTCGTGAAAAAATAATTGACATTCATACTTGAAAGAATAGATGAAATCACAATAATTAGAAGTAGAAAACCCACAACCGTAACTGAATTAATTAAATGAAGTTAATACAAGAGAATACCAAGATCAAAATCTAATCTTGGAATCAAAATATGTTTGTGAATATCAAAAGTGTGTAACTCCTACTAAAAAACACATGTAGGGTATTTTTAACATATGGGGAAACCCTAAAACTAAAGCCTAAACAAAATAGGGGAAAATAGGGTCGGTGTCCACTTATAGTTACTATTTGCACCCTGTCCTTAGACGCAGGTTGCACTTGCGGTCATCAGGGAAGGCGCAAGTGGCGTCCGCAAGTGCTAGACCAGAATAAGTCAGCTCTCGGGATTTTAGATTTCTAGCACTTTCTTTGCCCGTATGCGGTCCATAAGTGTTACTTGAGGTCCACATATTGACTTAACAAGTGCTGGGAGTCATCTTTTCAGGTCCTCTTCAATTTTCGCACATGGTTTGATCATGAACAAGATGGAAAGTGTCTTGAACATCCATAATTGCTCCAATAAGTAGCCCGAAATACCTTTTTCATCTTTTTCATGAACTTAGCATCCTAAACATGATTTACTGCAAAACATACCCAAAACACATCATATCTAACAAAATAACCTTAGAAACTTGCATATTTTATTCGTTTTAAGCGTTGAAAGTGTTATATTTCTATAGCAAATCAATTCCCAAGATCACATCAAAGTCTAACATATTCAACTCAATTAGATGCACCAATATCTCCTTGCCACAGATAGATACACACAACCCCTATAGACTCTTCTAGCCACAATAGAGTCACCCACAAGGGTGGACATAGAAAAGAGATTCGAGATATACTCGGGACCAAAACCAAAATAAATAGCCACATATAGGGTCACATAGGAAATAGTAGATCCTATATCAAGAACGCAATAAACATCATAAAAGAAGAGTTCTAACGTACCAGTGATGACATCAGGAGATGCCTCAGAGTCCTAATGGGTGGCAAGAGCATACAGGCGGTTTCGACCAGTGCCGATACTAGAAGTGTCACCCTTGGTTTAGGAGCTGATAAATAGCAACATGAACCTTGTTATACCTAGAAATAACCTTAGAAGGACAAGCCTGTTGCATATGACCAATCTGACCATAACTAAAACACCGATTCCTCTCCTTGTCACACTTACCATAATGCAGCTGACCATAAAACCAACAAAGAGGATATAATGGAGCTGATTGGGCCCCACTGACTTGATATTGGATAGGAGCACTAGCTACCAAATAGGGGTTAGGATTCCCCTAACTCTTTTTCTTAGACCACTTCTTGCCATCTCTACCACTGTGCTACTGACCTCCACCCTGATACGAATGTCTGAACCTCTTAATCTATCTTTCCCCCATCTCCACTTGCCTTTTATTTTCCTCCTCAACTTGTTGCATATACACCACAAGTATAGAGATGTCCATATCTTTGTTTAAAAAGGCATCCTTGATCTCCAAAACCAAATCTCGAGATAATATTGAGGCAAACTTTCTTATTCTAGCCCTCATACTAGACACTAACTCAGAAGCATAGTGAGACAACTACTATATTTTCAAGGCATGCATATTCAAAGTCATCTTGCCATGTTTCAAATTCACAAACTCCTATGCTTTCACCTCTATAAACTCTTGAGGAAAGAAGCAATCCAGGAAGGCACTAGGACAGTTATCCCACAAGGCTGACTTAGCATCATCACCCTGAAGCTTCTCCCATTCTTTGCACCACTAATATTCTATATCCTTCAATTGATAAGCAACAAAATCCACACTCCCTATATCAGTGACATGTATAACTCAGAAAATCTTTTCCATTTTATGAATGAACCCTTAAGGATCCTCCTCAACCCTAGAGCCAGTAAAGGTCGGAGGATTCAGCCTCATGAACTGCCCAACTCGGGAGCCTCAAATAAACTCACATCAGTACCAGCAGGACCTAACTGACGTGACTGAGATATCACCAACTAGGTCAACAGATGAATGGAACAACAAAATTCAGCATTAGTAATATCTCCTTGAGGTGACTGAGTGGGAGGGTCATCATTTGGAGAGGGATTAATGGAGACTGGTGGAACTCTACGGAGGTAATCAAAAGTAGTGGCCCTAGATCGGGTTTGTACCCTATAAGTAGGATGAGTTCTATCCACATTGTCCTCAGGCGGGACAAAAGAGTTTCCACGAGCATCATATCTTTGGGAAGGCATGATCTGAAACATGAACAAATGGTAATTAGAGAAGATTCAAGGCCCTAGACTCTATAGCCCAAAAATAGAGCAACAAGAAGAGAAAATATTCCTAAATGTCTCGTAGCCTCTCCCTTATAAGTGTGGCGCGCTACACACCCATAAAAGAGACTCTACTTGACATGACTTAGTGGACACCCAATTGACCATGAACCTAGGCTCTGATATCAACTTTATAATGACCCAAACCAGGGCCTGGCCGTGATGGATATCTCTAGTCCACCGTGAACCAAAGACTACCCCCTTAGCCTAATCAATATAACATTCACACCAGCATAGACTGAATTCTAAACATATAACAAGACAGAAAAAGTAAAATTCAAGACATACAGTTATGCCAAAAGAACCAATAACTAATATCAAAGTCCACAATAATATCCACAAAGCCTCTAATAACTGAATACCAATAAAAAGTTGGTACATGCCCCTAACAATAGCCAAAACAAATCTAAAAAAGAGTATATGACATAAGAAAACCAAACATGAAGTGAGGGTCTTCCAAAGTATTGAAGCTCACCATTTTAAGTCAACTCTCGATTAATACAGAAGACACCTAACCACTACAACAGGAAAACTATATATATCTCCATGCCTTGTATCTCCTGGGGATACAACGTTCAGAGTCGGTTAGTGGGTTGAGCGCTAGCATGTAAATCAGAGATAAAAAGATAAAGTAATGCCATGATCAATAGTTCAAAACTAGCCAAAATCCAATGTACATAACCATATGCAAATATATATACATATCACATGGCGGGGTAGGGAACAAGGCTTAGCAAGACTTTTAAAACCTTAGCCTAGGTTGTATAGCATAACCGTCATAATAAGTCACCCACGCGCTATATGAGCCCAACTCTCCCCCATCTGGAAGGGCCTAGTGCGTGAAGTCACACGAACCAGAGGATAATCATATGTGCATATGCCTTATGGGGGACTCAAACCTCCCAACATATATCATGGTGAATTAAGAACCGATTCATGTAACATGGGGGACTCGACCCTCCCAATCATATAATAAAGGGGAATCGAACCTCTCAGTTATTTAGACCCCTACGTTGGCCACCATAGTTTCCAACATTGGTCCCTCGAGACCTCCACTTTCACGAACCAGCTACACAACCCTCTTTTAATCTCAAATAAAAACATTTAGCACACATTCCCATTAATTGAACTATTTCATTCATTAAGGCATCTCGTTGGTATCGTCAAACCAACCTCACTTGAAAGTTAACAATATCACGCCATAATAATTAACCTTTCACAGGGGGAAACTCATAACCCCTTTAGGTTTAATTATTCATTCATACGGGGAATCACAAATCCCAAGGTTAAATAAAACCAATTTAACCTTTTATGCCAATTTAGTCGTATAAGTGAACAAGTCAAACCATGTGACAAACCATATTCAATATCAATTTCACAATTTAGATTGAGGGAACACAATTTCCAAAATCATATATCAAGGCAAAATCATTAATTGGGGATAACTATGACCCCTTAATTGATTTAACATTTCCATGCACATAACAAGTTCAAAATCATCAATGGAGCATGAATAATGCAAAATAAATCATGAGAAATCATGTTAAGAGTCAATCATGCCAAAATCCTCAACCCACGTCAAATTCCTTGTTCAAATCCTCATAAACAACTATTTAATTTCATGCCATGAGTAAAACAAGTTTAATGGTAGATTTCCATGCCTGAAATATCAAGAATTATGAAAAGAATTTTCCCTTGGAAGCTCTAATTGACCAACCTCTTAGAAACCCTAATGCTATTTGTTGAGAGAATTTGAGAGTGTTTTAATTTGATAAAAAGATAAAAATAAAGCCCCAAAGGTGTTTTATGGGTGGACATTTTAATTGGGAGTAAGGGAAATAACCAAAGTGCCCCTTTAAATAAGCTAAAAATCATCACCAGTTGTTACGGGTGACCTTACAGCTAGTAGGGTCACCCTATGACTCATGAGATCCAGTCGTAGGCTACAGAGTGTCCATGGGAACCTACATTGGTCTAGTTATGAGTCTTAATATATGACTCGTAGATAGACATTACAACTCATAAGCTCCACTCGTCCTCAAGACAGAAACAATTATGGCATACACTGAACACTCTATGATTTCCACCTTACGGCTTGTATGGAGTCATTATGACTCATGACCTCAAGTTTTCACCAAGGAAGTAACTTAGGTAAATCTCACTGGAAACCTTACGACTTGGATCCTATGACCTGTCAAGACACCCTATGACTCATAGGGAGAGGTGTAGTCTGGGCAGTAAGCTCAAAGATCAAGGAATTTTCAAGGAACAAAATTTGGGGTGTTCCATCGGCGGAAAAATATTCTCCAAATAGTTTGAAAATAAATTTAGTACAGACTTTTTGATTAATGTGCATGACTTATCCGCAATGTCCACACATGTGTAGGGAGCCACTGTGCTATCGTACCTCTACTTTTGTTTGTGTCGTGCGCTGATGGAGAAGTCACACTGTATTAGTAGTTTTGCTTAGTTATAGCTTGTATGTGAATTTTATAATACTTTTTTCCATTTTTTACGACAAGTCTAGAAATAAATTTTGTTTGCTTCACACCTCTGAATTCTCATCGCTTAGAGGCAGCTGAAGTGGTTGCAGTGGGAAAAATGCTCCCATGCCCATACCTATAAAAATATAATCAACAATGTTTATCCTCATAGTAAAACTAGGTAGAGCAAAATGGAAAAAATATTATAAACTTCACATGCCTACCATAACAAAACAAAACCACTAATGCAGTGTGACTTCTCCATCGACACAGGACACAAACAAAAGTAAAGGTACGATAGCGCAACGGCTTCTCAAGCATGTGTTGACATTGGGGGTAAGTCACACATGTCAATCAAAAATTCAGTAATAAATTTATTTCCTCATCGAAGAATATTTTTTCCACCACACAACCAAAAAAGGTAAACCTAATTCTTTGTTTCACCTCTTCTTCCTCAGTTTTATCAGTTATTTCATTTAGATTTTCCATGCATTACTCTAGTATCAATAACAAAATTCTACTTCCTTGAAAGAATTCTAGGTCAAGTATTCATCCTGTTAATTCGGCAAACATTTGTTTCCTATTAATAAGTAACATCTGAGCAGTGCCTGGATGAAGAATGGAAGTTCCATCTAAGACCATTCCAAACATGAGTTTCATATTTTGTAAGGTTATACGACTTTAACCATTCTCAAGTGAAAAGGTTAAGTACATTGGTGTCATTAAGTTCTCAGCCCCACCAACTTTTTCAGTCCAATGATAAGATAAATGATGCTATTTACTTTGTAAGGTAAAATCTTCATGATTTTACCTTGCCCTTTACCAGATAACTAATGTTGTTAAATTTTAATGGACAAAGTAAACACCTGTGTTTTTCTTGTCCATTTTAAAATATTTTTATTTTCATACACCCCTTTGAAATTTGAAATGAAAAAATTTATCCTTTAGGCTCTGAACTTAGGGATGAATTGCCTAATATTCCTAGAATTCTATCTCTTAGTTATGTCATTTGATGTACATTTATTTGTAGGATCTGTTAGGATGATTAGTGACATTATATATTTACTTTCTTATTTTATTTGGGCTTGAGTCATTATTAGGCCAAGCCATGCATAAACAGATTTTTTTGGTATAAATAACATAAATCACACCTTCTTGAAACTTATTTACCTTCTCTCCCTTTTTGTAGATTTAATTTTCTCTCCCTTTTCTTATGTATTAGTAACCAACTATATACATGACAACCTTATGTATATAAACTAATTATGGCAATGGTTAATAAGGAAAATAATGGATATCCTATTATTAAGGAACGCAATTAACGCCAATTTGGTTAGTATTGGATTACTGTATCCCTTAAATTTTGTAACAGTCATACAAATTCAAAAATTTAAAAACATAAATACAAAGATCAAAAGAACACATACTTCACAACAATCAGGTTGTTGTTGTCAGATTGCTTTCAAACGCAAAATTTATTATTATTATTATTTTTTTTGGAAAAGAACATGAAGAAGATGAATATTCCAATTCTATTTAGGAACTCAGGTGAATGGAAATTTGATATACAATAAGTAGGATATAAAAGTAAAGGAATTATTGTTGCAAAAATAATTAGTTATTTTAGGTTGATTTCATCAATTACTACTGAATTAGACATTGACGAGTTTAAAAAAACAATTGATATCCGTTATGTTGTTGATGGAAATGACTCACCTATTGTTATTAGGAATGATAATAGTTTTAAGATATAGGTCAAGTTAAAGAAAACTCTTCCTGGATTCATAATGCATCTGTTGTGCATAACCACAATGGATAAATATGCAGAGGATATAAAGTTCGATGGAAGTTGTGGTTTGTTTAGAAGTGATGGAAACGGATGTGCTTTCTCTTTTCGTCGTTGAGAGAGAAAACCAATATAGATTGTACGTGCCAGAGTTTGAGGTTAAAAACTTAATTTGTGATAGAAAAAGTATTGATGTGAAAGTGAAACAGTTGTATAAGGATAAGTTGACACTTTTATTACTAATGGAAAAATATGCATTAACCCATGGTTTTAATTTTAGAACTAAACGTCCTGACAAAAAGAGGTATTGTTTCTAGTACTTTCTTGTTTTATGATTAACTTAAATCTGGTGTCTTAATATATTTTATTAAACATATACATTCAACTATGTGTAAATAACTTCTATCTGCTGTCATTTATAGTTTATTGTACAATGAATTCTTTTGAGCATATTTTTTATCCAACAAAAAAAAATCCAGACCTGACACATATCACAAATCTCCTTGAAGAAGCCATGAGAAATAATGATTGGATACAATAATGCAATCATGAGGGAAGAAACGTACATTGGTTCAAATATCCTTTTACGAAACACAGTCCATGGGTTATCAATTGCAACTGTGTGAAATGTGACGAGTACCAATTACAAGATTATGATTATGAAGACAATGAAACAGTGTGGGATCAATACTAGGAGTGGAGCCTATAACCCAAAAGAAATAACCTAAGCCATGCTTTAGAAATTCCATACAAGGGCCATCAAGAATCCAACCCAAGTACCAGACTCATCAAAATACTCGAAGAAAGGCGACAAACTATCTAGGCTGAAATATGTCCACTAGGAACCTCAATACTATCTTTTATTTACCCGCAATAAAGAGAAATGGCATCATCCGATGAATAGATTACTCTGTTGAAGTACGGTACTACTAATCCACACAATATCCAAACAAATACCATATTTCCCACATCAACACAAGAACTATATCAACCATTTTTAACTCTCCCACCTATGGAACAAGAATCTACCCTTGCTAGGTTCTCATGAAAGAGAAAAGAAGCCATGATAGACCATAAGCAAGCTGATAAGGCACTAGGCCAGATTAAAAGGAAGAAGGTCCCATATGATGTGAATAGCATGA
Organism: Capsicum pubescens; assembly: GCA_030864215.1. Classification (NCBI taxonomy): domain Eukaryota; kingdom Viridiplantae; phylum Streptophyta; class Magnoliopsida; order Solanales; family Solanaceae; genus Capsicum; species Capsicum pubescens. The sequence goes on from CM061541.1 coordinate 175,064,031, forward strand.
ACGTAATGTCTTCTCCCTCATTACACGATGATATCTTCTTTAGTCTAGATCCTATCATACCAGATGAGAAAGATCCACCACTAGATAAAGTCTGGGAATCCACCAAACTATGCCTTCTCAATGATGACTATTCATGTCTACAAATCTTCTGGACTGATAATCCCACTATGCCAGATCAGTCTATCCCAGATCCTGACTAAGCAGAAACTAGGAATAACACTCCTCAACAATTCAATGGTGACCCTATTGAGGAATATCTGAGGGCTACTAACCCCATTTATGACACTAATCCAGAAGAAGAAGGACAACGACAACATAATATGAATACCCATTCAGTTGATATAGCAAACATGATGATCTCAAGTTCTGTTTCGCAGCCCATAAATCTAGATCACGCCCCTCTCGGAGACAATGACAAAATTGCTAGTCTAATTTCTATCAATCAAGATAATTTAAGATCCAAAACCAGACGAGTCTCGCCAACTCTCAAAATACCAAGAAAGAAACAAGAGGTATATGAAATATCGATGAGCAGAAAAGTAGAAACCAACGGATAAAGAACCCACAAGCAATAAAATAACAGGATCCTCCAAAAAGAGAATCCAGGTAAGGACAAATACTTCATCTGCCATGACAAGGGCCACTTTTCAAAAGCATTTCCTTAATCTAGGAAGGCTAAAAGGGCGACTCAATCCTCAGATAAGATGATGACTGCTCAACCTTCAGCCATTGACAAGGTAGAGGATTCACTATCCCTCTTTATTAACAACCAATCTTAGCACCTTATTATTAATAACTACCTAGATAAGGTATCATTGCCTATCAATGAAAGTGAGCTTAATCAGATAATGGAACTGATAAATAGGATCAATATTCTCACCAAAGGAATCAACATGATCTCTAAGCTAGAAACCTTTCACGTCAAACTAAGGATATATCCATCAAAATGGGGAAAACCCCTTCAGGTAATCGCATTCATGGACACCAAAATAACGGTCTCAGTACTAAATCCTGACATCATCCCTAGAGATTAATAGGTTCCTCACTTCAGGACCTTTGGCACAACATCAAAAGGAGGAGTCCTCACAACTAGGGTAATCACGATGTAGCCGATCATGATTGAATTCTTCCTAGGAGTACTCTACCAAAAAAACCTCTTTGGCTCTAATATCCCAAGGAAGGACTTGATTATTGGATTCGACTTCTACAAGCAACATAGGAACCACCTCCTCATCCTGACGAAAGGTATAGCCTTCATGGTCTGATTAAAGTAATATTCTACCATACCAAGGTTGTTCTAGTTTGATGATGAAGATCTAGTAAAGAAGATTGAGAACCAGCTAATAGAATAAGTCTGTGCAGAATAAGACAAAGAGTTCATTAGAAATAATAAAAATCCCTTATGGATCAATCAGGTATTCTTTATCAGACTCCCATTCAAGAAGAAATAAAATATTAATCCTACAAAGGCTAGCCATTCGGGCATAATTCCCGAACATCTCCAAATTGCAAAAAAAAAGAGTGTTCAGTGCTCTTGGAATTCAGGCTCATATATCCATCAAATTCCCAATGGGCTTGTGAGACATTCTATGTCAACAAACGCACTGAGCAGACAAGGGGAAAGTTCCATCTCTTCATAAACTACCAACCCCTAAACCACTTCCTTCTGGATGATAAATTCCCTATTTTAAAAAAGCTGACCCTATTCTCTCACTTAGCAAAAACCACACATTTCTCTAAATTTGATCTCAAATTAAGATTCTGGTAGGTAGGAATACACCTAGAGGATAGAGCTAAGACGACCTTCTGCATTCCCGACCGCCATTACCAAAGGAAGTTCATGTTGTTCAGACTCAAACTTTCCCCTTTACTTTTCCAAAAGTCCATGATTAGGATATTCCATCCCTTTCTCTATACATCATTAGTCTATATCTTCGATATACTACTCTTCAACAATACCTTATAAGAATACCTTGCCCTCCTTTGTCAATTTCATGGCCTGGTGAAGTAGTATGGAGTTATGCTCTCAACAAAAAAGATGACCTTTGTGCTAGATGAAATTGACTTTTTGGGAATGCACTTTACCCATGGGTCTTACACTCCAGGACCACATATATGCCACGAACTTCTAAACAGCTCCAGCAGTTCCTTGGTATGATTAAATATGTTAGACATTTCATTTTTGATGTCTCTACATATTTCTCTCTACTTACGAAGATGCTAAGAAAAAATGCACTAGCCTAGGGAAAAGTCTAAGATGATGCAATCTAAAAAATAAAAAGAATATCCAAAGAAGTCAGGACACTCCACATCCCATCAGATTGAAGGATGATATTACAAACTGATTCCAGCAATGATTACTGGAGCGCAGTTCTCCTAGAAGAAAAAGATGGCCAGCAAGAATTATGCGGATATGGAAGTGGAAAGTTCAAAGAATAAGAACGACACTACCAATCCACCTTCAAAGAAATTCTTTCAGTAAAGAATGGAAATAAAAAGTTTAACTTCTTTTTGATTCACACTGAGTTTAGATTGAAATAGATATGTGGGCTTTTTCAAAAATGGTCCAGCTAAATCCAAAGGTCATACCAAATCTGCAGATTCTCCAATGGTCTCAATATTTTTCTCTCTACAAATTCCAAGTAAAAAACATGAAAGAAAAGGAGAACATCATGGAAGAATTTCTATCAAGACTGAAAGAATTCTCTTCCAAACACTATTCAACAAAAAAGAAAAAGATAAAATCAGCCATCAACCTCATCTGACCACACAACAAACATGGCACCATCTGGTGTATTGAAGAAGGATACATGAGTTCATCACCGACACCATCAAATACGACCTAACATATGACGCTAGATAACATATGTAAGAAGTACCATTTACCACAAGATGAATGGAATTGCCTTCTAGAGTTTACCATGAAACCCTCACTATTGGGTTATTCTCTTCACCATGAAACCCTCTCAATTGGGTTACCCTTTTAGGTGGGTTTGACAATAATCTTCTTATCTAGCTACTTGGTAGGCACTGGCTTGTGAGGAGCTTACAAGCTACTGATCCACCTTCTTGACAAGCATCTCTATCACCTACTTGTATATACTGTCACATGCCAACAACATGTATGTGTTTTATTTTATTAGGACCATCATATTATATTAGGGAACGAATTAACTAAAATAGGTTTTAAATATCTCTTAGAAGTGTGTGCCAAAGAGAAGTGATGTTGGGTGTATCTATGCACTTTAATGTTGTTATTCTTGCTTATTTAGCCTTATCTTAAGGACGATTTGTGTTATTTATGTGTTAATGATGATATAAATAAGCATATAAGTGTTTAAGCATGTAATTATGATGTTTATAGGTGTTTTGAAACAAGTTTGGATTCAAATTGATTATTTAGAGATGAAACAAGAAAACTAGTTTAACTAGATTGAGATAGGTGCTGTTCTAGTCTATCGTGGTGGTTTCTACTGTGTAAAATGAGTTCCTAATGGTTTGAGTGTGTATTTAAGAGTGGGAAAACTTGTTTAGAATGTGGAAAGTTCAATTGGATCAAGCCAAGAGTCCAAACAATAAGTTAAAGATCATTGTGGGCAAGCCTAGTCTTAGCTCATGTTTCTAGTTCACCGTTATTGATATTGTGTTGTTTTGAGCTCTAATCCATGGTGTATGTTGATGTAGGATGATTTATTAGTTGACTTTGAGGATATATGAACAAAATAAAATATGGTAATTGAATGAAAATAACACCACAAGACCAATGATGGAAGAGGAAATCACAAGGTAAAGCTTAACATCAAAAAGGCACTTTCCAGAGAGCCTACGCGAATTATCCGCGATGCGGACCTCTCCCTGGTGGGATAAGCAACATCCCAAACTTATATATCCAGTGGAATAAGCCAAGAAATGCACTTCTCCCTCCAGAAGGGCTCACTAATGCAACACACCCTTTATTCCCCCACCGGCTAAAATCTTCCACTATAAATAGGATTCATGTACTTGTTGTTATTCACTTTTGGACGTCTTGGGATGGATGAGGAGGATTCTACACACGTTTTTTAGGTTTTATATTCTTTAAATTTAGATTTTTAATAGATTTAACCATGTATTCACGTATTTGGATTATGGTAATGTCCATTAGTGGCTAAACGCCCCCTTTTCGAGGTTAAGGCCAAGAACATGTTTGCTATCATTATGAATTGAATTTGTTTGTATTTATTCAAATATTTGGTTGTTTTTTCATACTTATCCTAACTATTTTGAGGATTCATATAACGCCCCAATTTGCTGAACCAGAATGCTACACGGTGCTCATGACCCCGAAGGACCACAAGCTAACCCATGACTGATATCTGTACCTGTACACTAAATAAAATATTGAATAATGCGGAAACATGCACTGAAAGTCCATAAGGTTCAATACTGAACATAACATGGATGAGATAACATCTGTGGGGTAATACAAGACCCAAAACAAAACTGTAAACACTAAAGTCTAAAACATAATAGTCTACATCTAGTCTGAAAGCCTCTACTGTCTGAATAATCTGAATAAGGAGTTGATGGGACATGTCCCCAACTAAATCCAACTAATAACTAATAAATGGAATAGTGGATAAATAATCATGTTCTTGAAGGATGAGGACTCACTTCTATTATGATTGTGGAGACTGGAATCTACTGTTGATCTGGAACTCGTATCTCTGAACCTATGGTGTAACATATAAAGAAAACACCATAGTGCAAATACGTCAGTACAATGGTATATATTGAGTATATATGTGAGGTAGGCTAATGAAAGGGTTAACATACATGAATAATACTAGCTGACTATCTAACATGAATGCGAGAATGCATATATAAATATGTAACTGTAACTGACACTGTGATATCATGATTACTGAATATGAATACTGATGACATGACATACTAAAAATTGATATATCTAATAGCATGAATAGCTATATCTGAATGTAACTGATAATATGGGTGACTGAATCTGATGGAACTATCTGAGTTTCTTACTATATCTGAGTCGACTGCATCTAACAGTCTTGAATCTGAAGAACTATCTGAGTTCTTTTACTGATATTGGTACTGAAACTGTGGGAGGTAGTATTTTACCGACATGCTCCTGATACACCATTATGGCTGAGTTGGGGTCCAATCTGTAACCCCAATTGGAAGGGTGTCAATACCGCACCACTGGTAAAGACAAGCTGTAGGCGACCCTTATCTGATAGTGTCCCCAAAAGAGAAAGGTAGGTATCTTATCTGACAATGCTTATCCACCTCATCAACCCTCATTTGACAGTGTTGATGTCTCAACCTATGCTAACTACATAGTTCTGGAATGCAAGGATGACATCTAAAGATCACACCCTCATCTGATAGTGTGTGTCCCTATTCTTGGGTTCACTTGGTGCTAATTCCTACTCCCATCTGAATGTACACTGAACATGATTTACTGAACTGAACATGAGCTGAGTTACTAAGTTTCGTTGACTGACGGAATACTACTGATAACTGATAACTGACTGAGTCATGAGATCATAGAGTTTTTTTTCCTAAGTCATAAGACTATCTGAATTCTAAGGATTCATAGCTTGACCGAGAGTATCATGAAAACATGACATGGCTCTAGGTACACAACTAATGTTTCGAGTACAAGTACCCCTAGGACTCGATGGAAGGAAACTGACAAAGCATGACTTACTTGAATACATAATAGTCATCATAATATATTTACTGAAGCATTTCATCAAAAATGTGATAGGAATAAGCTTGTACGTACATGGGGATTTCATGATATCATTCTAATTAGACACTTTCCCTTCATCTAGGCATTCAACCAAACACATAGTAGGCGTAGAATATGTAAACAACATCATACAACAATTAACTTTCGTGATTCAATTCCAATTTAATCATTCAAGGGTTTAGTCCTAGGGTTTCATGAATCTATACCGATACAAATCAACCCATATAGAATTTAACACTCATTCATGGAATACAATTCAATTACTCATTATCAACATGAACAAAAAACATCCCAATCATGAAATTCAGAAGAAAATCCATAACTTGAATTTAGAAAAGGAATTCTTGGGCTTCATGGATGAAAGAAGTCCATGAATGAACATTATGCATACCTTAGTTCGTGATTTCGTGAAGATTGATGGTGAAATCTTCTTGAAATTGGATCTTCTATGAAAATCCTAGATTTTTCTTGAGAGAAACTTGAGAAAAGTGAGTGTATTTTGGGTGAAAAGTGGCTGAATCACGTATTAAAAGGCTTAAATAGGGTTGGGAAATTGACCCTTTTAACCCTGGACGCATTTTAATTTCAGTAAAAATTTTCCGAATTGAAACCTAAACGCGACATGATGCTATTACGCCGTGTTGCTAGAATTTGATAATTGGGAAATTGAGGGATGTCGCGACGTGGAGCCATCGCGTTGCCCCTTCCTTCGTGACCTGGAACTTTGGTGCGACGCGGGGGAAATTGCGCTGAGACACTGGAAAAAGGACAATTCTAAATTTGAGTGCTGGCGCGACGCGCCATAATCACGGACACCTACTGAAAATTTCCAAATGCCATTTCCTCTTGTGGCGCGGTGCGCCACTGACTAATATGGCACTGTTTTACGATGGAAACTTGAAATAGTCATAACTTCTTACCCGGTTATCAAATTTAAGCTAATCATATATCGATGGAAAGCTTATTGAATTTTCCACATGAAAAAAAGTGAAAATCTTAAAAATTCCTCATGGAATAATTATCCTTCACTTTAGAAGCTAATACTAGGCATTCTTGGAATGAAATTTGCTAGAAATCTTTGGGGTATTACAATATCTCCCCCTTGAGAATATTCATCCTCGAATGAGACTGACTAAGAGGGGAAACAATAAGCTGAACATGAGTAACTGGAGCATGATCTCATGACTGAAAAACTGAACATAACATACTGAACATGTATATCTAATGCATGAATGCATGACTGAATGTGCCGAGGAACTAAGTTTCTCACAATGAGAATGCATTTTTGATGCATAATTATATAACTGAGCTGATACATGAATGCATGACTGAATATGCAATGGTACTTGATACCAAGTTTATACTGGTAATATGAACATGAAATTTAATACCAAGTTCGTGATGAACATTGATCATGAAAATGAGTAATCTTAAGAAGAACTGTTACCTTGAGCTTGATCTTAGTTGGCGGAGAAGAGGTGAGGATACTTGGTATGCATGTTTGCTTCTGCTTCCCAAATATCTCCCTCAACGGACTCATTTTTCCAAAGAACTTTAACTAGGGGGACTTCTTTGTTCCTCAATCTACGAGTCTGATAGTCTAAGATTTCAACTGAAATCTCTTCATAAGAGAGACTGTTCTGAACATCAATGCTCTGAATAGGGACTATGACTGGTGTGTCACCTATACACTTCTTGAGCAAAGTGACATGGAAGACTGGATGAACTGAGGTTAGATCTGAAGGCAATTCGAGATCATAAGCTACCTTGCCAAAACGATTGAGAATCTTGAAGGGAACGACATATAGGGGACTGAGCTTTCCCTTCTTTCTGAATCTCTTCACTCCATTCATGGGAGAGATATTTAGATAGACATGATCACCAACCTCAACCTCAAGATATTTTCTATGAATATCTGCATAAGACTTCTATCGGCTCTGAGTAGCCCAGAGTCTTTCTCTGATTAACTGGACTTTTTCTAAGGCGTCGAATACTAAGTCAGGACTTATGACTGAGGCCTCACTAACTTTGAACCAACCAATTGGTGATCTACATCTCCTACAATAGAGAGCTTCGAATGGAGCCATCCGAATACTGGAATGATAGCTGTTATTGTATGCAAACTCAATCAAAGGCAAATGGTCATCCCAACTTTCCTTGAAATCAATTGCACACTCCCTTAGAATATCTTCTAAAGTCTGAATGGTCCTTTATGCTTAACTATCTGTCTGAGGATGGATGGCTGTATCGAGATGAACTTGGGTACCGAGATCCTTTTGGAATGCTTTCCAGAAATGAGAGGTGAACTGGGTACCTCTGTCTGAGATAATGGACAACGGAACACCATGCAATCGGACCAACTCCTTGATATAGAGTTTGGCATAATCCTCAGCTAAATAAGAGGTATGAACTGGAAGGAAATGAGATGATTTGGTCATTCTATCTACAATGACCCAGATTGAATCATGCTGATGACGAGTTCGAGGAAAACCCATCACGAAGTCCATATTCACAACTTCCCACTTCCAAGTAGGAATACTGAACTCCTGGATGGACCACTAGGCTTCTGATGCTCTATCTTAACTTGATGACATGTAGAACACTTAGCCACAAACTCTTCAATGTCTCTCTTCATCCCACTCCACCAATAGATTTACCGCAAGTTGTGGTACATCTTTGTGGCCCCTGGATGAATAGAGTAGTGCGCGCCATGTGCTTCTGCAAGAATTCACTGCCTTAAGTCATCTACACTTGGAACACAAAGATGACCCTGACAATGCAAAACATTATCTCCCCCTCTGGAGAAAACCTCTACTTTTTGATCTTGAATTGACTCTTTTAACTTGACAAGGCTAGGATATTTATTTTGATTTTCTTTCACCTCAGAGACTAGAGATGATTCTGAACTACTCTGAACACATACACCACCCTCTGAAGAATCGACTAAGCGAACGCCTAGTCTGGCAAGATGATGGACTTTTTGAGCTAACTTCTTCTTACTATCCTCCACATGAGAAACACTACCCATGAATAGCCTACTGAGAGCATCGTCCACTATGTTGTCCTTGCTCGGATGATAGAGGACACTCATGTTGTAGTATTTCAAGAGCTCTAACCACCTTCTCTTATGAAGATTGAGATCTTTTTGAGAAAAGACATACTGAAGACTCTTTTGATCTGTGAAGACATCTACATAAACTCCGTAGAGATAATGCCTCAAAATCTTTAAGGCAAAGACTACGGCAGCTAACTTAAGATCATGAGTAGGATAATTCCTCTCATAGGGTTTATGCTGTCTGGAGGCGTAGGCTATGAACTTACCATGCTGCATGAGGACATAACCCAAACCTAGTCTGGATGCATCATAATACACCACTAACCCATCTAAACCATCTGTAAGAGCTAATACTGGGTCTGAGGTAAGTTGAGTCTTCAACTTCTAAAAACTCTTCTTGCAAGGGTCTAACCACTAAAACTTGACTTTTTTCTGAGTCAATCTGGATATAGGGGATGCAATAGATGAAAATCCTTCAACAAACCATTTGTAATATCCATCCAAACCCAAGAAAATCCTGATATTTGTTGGATAGATAGGTCTTGGCCAGTTTCTTACTGCTTCGATCTTTTGAGGATCAACTCTAATGCCATCACCGAAAATGATGTGACCAAGAAATCTACTGACCTTAGCCAAAATTCACAATTTATGAATTTGGTGAATAGATGATGATCTTTGAGAGTCTAAAGTACTATTCTAAGATGGTCTGCATGATTGCGCTCAGTGCGGGAATAGACTAGAATATCATCTATGAAGACAATGAAAAACATGTCCAAGTACTGCTTGAACATGTGGTTCATCAAGTCCATGAAAACTGCTGGGGAATTGGTAAGACCAAATGACATGACTAAGAATTCAAAGTGACCATACCGAGTACGAAAAGCTATTTTTGGAATGTCACTTTCTCTAACTCTGAGCTGATGATAGCCGGATCTGAGGTCTATCTTAGAGAAATAGCTAGCACCCTGAAGTTGGTCAAACAAGTCATTTATTTTGGGAAGAGGATACTTGTTCTTGACCTTGACCTTATTGAGTTGACAATAATCAATGCACATTCTGAGAGAACTATCTTTCTTATGCACGAATAAGATTGGTGCGCCCCACGGGGAAATGCTGGGTCTGATGAATCCCTTATCTAAGAGATCCTTCAACTGTTCTTTTAATTCTACGAGTTATACTGGTGCCATTCTGTATGGCAGAATAGAGATAGGCTGAGTATCTAGAAGAAGATCAATGCCAAAGTCTATTTCCCTTTCGAGAAGAATTCCTGGAAGATCTTCGGGAAAGACATCTAAATATTCATTCACTACTAAGACTGATTCAAGGATGGGAGTTTTGGAACTAGTGTCCTTAACTCAAACAAAATGATAGACACATCTTTTAGATATCATTTTCCTTGTCCGAAGGTAGGAAACAAGCTGACCCCTAAAAGAAGATACACTACCCTTCCACTCAAGGACGGTTTCATTTGGAAACTAAAATTGGACTATTCTATTTCTGCTGTCGACTGTGGCATAGAAGGAATGAAGCCAATCCATGCCGAGAATGACATCAAAATCAGTCATCTCTAATTCGACTAACTTTGCTGAAGTGACTTTCTAAAATATCATAACCGGGAAGTTCTTGTATACCCGTTGGGCTATGATGGTTTTACCCACTAGGGTAGAGACTGAGAAGGGCTCAGCTAGAATTTCAGTACTGATTCCAAAATCAACTGCTATATAGGAAGTAACAAAAGACAAAGAAGCTCCTGGATCTAACAAAGCGTAAACATGCACATGAAAGATCTGTAACATACCAGTAACTACATCAAGAGAATTTTCCTGATATTGTTAGGTCTGAAGAGCATATAGTCTATTTGGGCATTGCGCTCTAGTAGTACTGGTGGTGGCACCCTGCTGATTTGGGTGACTGGACTGAGCTGAGGAGTGGAGATGAATCTGATAACCTGACTGAGGGAAGTCTTTGACTCTGTGGCCTGGCTTGCAACAACTAAAATAGACATCACTGCAAGCACCCTTGTGGTTCTTACCACAAGTCTGACAAAGGGGATTTGTTTGGGTATTGCTGACACAACCTTGAGACTTAGAGCTTGACACTCTATCTCTAAACTTAGGAACTAGAGAACTGGCTGAAGAAGGAGCTGGAAATGATGACTTAGGATGAAACTGAGAACGGTTTCCTTCTTCTGACTTAGGATACCTGTCCTAGCTTTCTTATTCTGCTTTTCTCTCTACTTAATCTTCTGCTCCTCTATCTGCTGAGCATGGATCATAAGTCTGGCTAAAGTCATGTTACTATTTAGCATGGTGGATCTGCACTCATTAACCACACTATCATTTACCCTTGAAGCAAACTTACTCATCTTGGCTCTGCCGTCTGCAATCATATGAGGGGCATATCTGGCTAATTAAGTAAAATTTAGAGAATACTCTTTCACCGTTATATTGCCCTACCTGAGGTTGATGAATTCTAGCACCTTAGCCTCTCTAATCTCTTGGAGAAAAATCTGTCTAAGAATGCAGTGACAAACTTCTCTCACTCTATAGGACCTGTATCATCTGACCTTTCTGACTTCCACTATTTGAACCAAGTATGAGACACATCCTACAACTGGTATATGACTAACTCAGCACTTTCAATAGTAGTCACCCCCATGACGTCTGTCACTTTCTAAACTTTATCAATGAATTTCTGAGGGTCTTTATTTACTTTAGACCTGTGGAAGGACGGAGGATTCATTCGGGTGAAGTCCCGAATCCTAGATGCAGCAGAGTTGTCCACTGGGTTGGATGGAATGATAGCTGGTCACTCATTATGGGAAGCTATTGACTGAGCAAGAGTGGTAAATGCAATCCGGAACTCTGCATGAGAAACATGATAGCCCAAAGGTTCTTCGGGCTGAGGGGCTGACTGATTTCTTCTTTTAGGAGGCATATTCTAAAATAAAGAGAAGAAGTGGATTTGAGTGAGAGATTGACTTATTATTATTCTCACTAGCATGACATGAATACTGAAAGAAGGGAAACTGTTCCTAAAACATCTTATAGCCTCCTGTACATAAATGAAGAGCGAAACACACCCATGCACAAGACTCTACTAGATGTGGCTTTCAGACTTCCTAGGACTCTATTGAACTTTAGGCTTTGATACCAAGTTTTAACTCCCCAATTCACTAAACCGAAATGCTACACGGTGCTCATGACCTCGAAGGACCACAAGCTAACCCATGACTGATATCTGTACCTGTACACTAAATAAAATACTGAATAATGCAGAAACATGCAATGAAAGGCCATAAGGTTCAATACTAAACATAACATGGATGAGATAACATCTGTGGGGTAATACAATACCCAAAACAAAACTGTAAACACTGAAGTCTAAAACATAATAGTCTGCATCTAGTCTGAAAGCCTCTACTGTCTGAATAATCTGAATAAGGAGTTGATGGGATATGTCCCTAACTAACTCCAACTAATAACTAATTAATGAAATAGTGGAGAAATAATCATGTCCTCGAAGGATAAGGACTCACTTATATTCTGACTGCGGAGACTGGAATCTACTGTTGATCTAGAACTCGTGTCTCTGAACCTATGGTGTAACATAAAAAGAAAGCACCATCATGCAAATACGCCAGTACAATGGAATGTACTGAGTATAAATGTGAGGTAGGCTACACAAGGGTTAACAAGCATAAATAATACTAGCTGATTGTCTAACATGAATGCAAAAATACATATATAAATACATAACTGTAACTGACACTGTGATATCGTGATTACTGAATCTGAATACTGATGATATGACATTCTAAAAACTGACATATCTGATAGCATAAATAGCTGTATCTGAATGTAACTGATAACATGAGTGACTGAATCTGACAGTCCTAAATCTGATGGAACTATCTGAGTTCCTTACTGTATCTGAGTCAACTGTATTTGACAGTCTTGAATCTGAAGAACTATCTGAGTTGTTTTGTTGAGACTGGTACTGAAACTGTGGGAGGTAGTATTTAACCGAAAAGCCCCTGATACGCCATTATGGCTAAGTTGGGGTTCAATCTGTAACCCTAATTGGAAAGGTGCCAATACCACGCCACTCGTAAGGACAAGCTGTGGGCGACCCTTATCTGATAGTGTCCCCAAAAGAGAATGGTAGGGCCCTTATCTGACAGTGCTTATCCACCTCATCAACCCTCATCGGACAATATTGATGTCTTAACCTATGCTGGCTACATAATTCTGGAAAGCAAGGATGACTTCTAAGGATCACACCTTCATCTGATAGTGTGTGTCCCCATCCTTGGGTTCACTCGATGCTAATTCCTACTCCCATCTGAATGGACACTAAACATGATTTACTGAATTAAACATGAGCTGAGTTACTAAGTTTCGTTGACTGACGGAATACTACTGATATCTGACAACTGACTGAGTCATGAGATCATGGAGATTTTTTTCTTGAGTCATAAGACTATCTGAAGTCTAATGATTCATATCTTGTCTGAGAGTATCGTGAAAATATGATATGGCTCTAGGTACACAACTAATGTTTTGGGTATAAGTACCCCCAGTACTCGATGGAAGGAAACTGACAAAGCATGACTTACTTGAATACATAATATTCATCATAATACATTTACTGAAGCATTTCATCAAACATGTGATAGGCATATGCTTGTACGTACATGGGGATTTCATGATATCATGCTAATTAGACACTTTACCTTCATCTAGGCATTCAATAAAACACATAGTAGGCGTAGAATGTGTAAACAACATCATACAATAATTAACTGTTGTGATTCAATTCCAATTTAATCATTCAAGGGTTTAGTCCTAGGGTTTCATGAATCTATACCGATACAAATCAACCCATATGGAATTTAACACTCATTCATGGAATACAATTCAATTACTCATTATCAACATGAACAAAAAACATCCCAATCATGAAATTCAGAAGAAAATCCATAACTTGAATTTAGAAAAGGGATTCTTGGGCTTCATGGACGAAAAGAGTCCATGAATGAACATTATGCATACCTTAGTTCGTGATTTCGTGAAGATTGATGGTGAAATCTTCTTGAAATTGGATCTTCTATGAAAATCCTAGATTTTTCTTGAGAGAAACTTGAGAAAAGTGAGTGTATTTTGGGTGAAAAGTGGCTGAATCACGTATTAAAGGGCTTAAATAGGGTTGGGAAATTGACCCTTTTAACCCTGGACGCATTTTAATTTCAGTAAAATTTTTTTGAATTGAAACCTAAGTGCGACACGATGCTATTACGCCGTGTTTCTAGAATTTGATAATTTGGAAATTGAGGGATGGCGCGACGTGGAGCCATCGCGTTGCCCCTTCCTTCGTGACCTGGAACTTTGGTACGACGCGGGGGAAATTGCGCTGAGACACTGGAAAAAGGACAATTCTGAATTTGAGTGCTGGCGCGACGCGCTATAATCACGGACACCTACTGAAAATTTCCAAATGCCATTTCCTCTTGTGGCGCAGCGCGCCACTGACTAATATGGTGCTGTTTTACGACGGAAACTTGAAATAGTCATAACTTCTTACTCGGTTATCAAATTTAAGCAAATCATATATCGATGGAAAGATTATTGAATTTTCCACATAAAAAAGTGAAAATCTTGAAAATTCCTCATGGAATAATTATCCTTTACTTTAGAAGCTAATACTAGTCATTCTTAGGATAAAATTTGCTAGAAATTTTTGGGGTATTACAATTTGCCACCCTTAGAATATTTATATTATCAACCTTGTGATCTATGGAGGTGAAATAGGAAGATAGAATATGGGTATAAATATAGGAAGATTCCTATTCTATTATAAAATAAGGAATTTGAATTAGCATCTAGGATAGGGATATAAATAGAAGCCTTGATTGGTTCACCTGTGGGATTATAGATTTAAGTGAGGTAGATGTTTAGTGGTCGGGAGACCATGATCATGCGATAAACGCTATGAATCAATAACCAAGATAAGCAACCTAACAAATGAAGTTCAATAGCGTAGTATGATTGTTCAAAGTTCCTTAACCCTGGACTTTCATCTATTGATTGCCTAAATTCTTTACTTTATGCACTGTTTATTTTACTTTTAGTTATAATTCTCAAAATCTTGTGGTTACGCTTGCACTAAGTTAATCTTAAGAGTTAAATTTAAATTTTATAGTTGCTTAACACTAGTCCCTGTGGATAAACACTTAGCTTATAAAAGGGCCACTTTACTACTTGGTAAGATTACGTACACTGGCGTGTGTGCTTGGCCACAACAAGTTTTTAGCGTCATTGCCAGGGACTTGTAAATTGGCAACTACTTTTGCTCTAGTGTTACTTTTCAGATTTCTTTGGTGATTTATGCTTGTTCTTTGGTATTGAATTTGCAGGAAATAGGTTGAAAAATTAGTAGGATGGCACGGGATAGGGAATTGGTAGAAAAACCCCAAACCTGAGCAACTATATCATCAATTGAGGAGTAAAGAAAAACTTCTCAACCAATTTCCAAGGAACAAGATGATCCTGCTCTCATGGCTGAAGAACAACTAGCCCGTAGGATAGTTCGCGAAGTGGCAATTTCACTTTCGATAAATTTGACCTCCTCTTTTCAAAAACTGGCTGCTGGAGGTAATTTTAAGCTGAAATAGAATATGGTGCAACTTTTGATCAGTAGTAGACACTTTACAGGGCTTTCACATGAAGATCCACAAGTCCACCTATGGAACTTCTTGGAGATCAGTGATACCTTTATCCCTAGAGGTGTGTCCACTGACTATGTTAGGCTGACACTATTCCTCTTTTCACTATCGGGGGAAGCAAAAAAATGGTTGAATGTTGAGCCTGCAAATTCAATCACAACTTGGGATAACTTAGCCCAGAAATTCATGATTCAATTCTTTCCATCTGGCAAGACTGTGAGACTGTGCAGTGAGATTGTGTGCTTCAAATAAAAGCCAGATGAGAATTTGTATCATGTTTAGGAGTGGTTCAAAGAACTTTTTGGGACTATCCACATCATCAGCAGTCCAGTGAGGTATTAGATCTCACTTTTGTTGAGGCACTTGACCATAACATAAAATTTTTGCTAGATTCAGCTACAAGTGGTCAAGCTTTGGAGTTGACATATGATGAGCTTTATACCTTATTGAACAAAATTGCACAAGGGAATCTCGAGTGTCATTCATACTTAAGAAATTCCACAAAGAAGGTTGCAGGTGTATTGGAGGTGGACCAATTTAC
The DNA here is from genome assembly GCA_030864215.1 of Capsicum pubescens. Taxonomy (NCBI): domain Eukaryota; kingdom Viridiplantae; phylum Streptophyta; class Magnoliopsida; order Solanales; family Solanaceae; genus Capsicum; species Capsicum pubescens. The sequence continues at coordinate 175,080,115 of CM061541.1, forward strand.
AGATATCTCTGCCTAAATTTCTGCACTGCAAAACCAGATAACCAATATAAAGTTGAGGGTTATACAGCTTGCAACCACAGTTAATTCAATTTAACAAATTGCAGGTTGATGTGAGGTTTGTAGTATTAGTGGGAATTTAACGTCTATGTGTGCTACAAATCCTGAGTTCACGATGTTCATAGGTAATGATCAAAGGCCAAATTATGGGAATGCCTAAAATCAAAAGTGGCATACTCAGCCACTAAATACTTCGTGGAACAATCAGTAGTAGTAAATTCAAAATAATTAGGCCATAACTCAGAACAACAATGTGGAAGAGATGCTGAAGCAAATCATGGCTACTCAAGCACAATTGGCAGTAGATATAAAGAGCCAGTAAGCATCTATAAGGATATTAGAGTTACAAATTAGTCAGTTTGTGAAGGCAAAAAATACCAGGCCTCAAGGTGGTTTGACAAGTGATACTAAAAATCCTAAACAAGTAATGGCAATCACTTTGAAGAGTGGTAAATATTTTAGTGAAGAACCTCCAAAGAAAACCAAGGATGTAAATATAGAAGTGGATCCTAATAAGGTAGATGACAAAGCTACTGAAAATTCAAGGAAGTCTGAGTACTCAAAAAAATAAAGTTTCTAAACAGGTGAAGGAGAGACCACCACTACCTTTCCCATAGAAGCATATAAAGTCAAAGGAGGATGCATTCTTCAAAAGTTTCTATGACACGTACAGAGAGATTCATATTAACCTTCCACTCTTACATGTTTTGTAGGAAATGCCCAAGTATGCTAAGTACTTGAAGGATGTGGTCACTGACAAAGTTAAGCTATAGGATGTTGAGACAATAGAACTCATTGAGGAGTGTAGTTCTGTGGTGCTGCAGAAAATTCCTCAAAAGCTCAAAGACCTAGGGAGTTTCACTCTCCTAATTCAAATTGGCAATAGTGAGGTGGTCTACGTACTTAGTTATGGGAGAAAGTATCAACTTGATGCCCTTCTCCTTGTTTAACACCTTAGGCCTGGGGAAGCCTAGATCGAGTACGGTGATACTTTAATTAGCAGATCGGATCCTAGCCTGTCCTAAAGGAATCATAGAGGATAATCTCATCAAGGTTGGTAAGTTTATTATTCCTACTAACTTTATTGTTTTAGATTTTTGGGTAGATGGAAGAGTACCAGTTATTTTGGGACGTCTATTCTCATCAATGGAAGGAGCTTTGATTGATGGGAGAGAGGGCACGCTTACAATGGGGCTGGATGATAAAGAAACGATATTCAAAATGTACAAAACGCTTAACACAATATCCCACTACAAAGATTTGTGCATGATTACTATGATTGAAGGGAATAAGTGTGGAGTATTGGAATCTATTATGCAAAAGACCTCTTCGGACTTTCTCATGGAGCAGCCCAAGTATCCAATACCTAAGGACGACATGATGCAGATTGATGAGCCTAAAAAGACTAAAGTTGAGAAAGCTGTTGACCTTGATAGTTTACACTCAAGAGGTCAGAAATGAATAAGAAAATGGACTCAAAGTAGGAGAAAAAAGATGAAGGAATATGGTTGAGTCTGAGATTGGGTCGTGCCGCGACACTAAATCAAGCGCTATTTGGGAGGCTACCTAAGTTAAGTAAGTAGGTTTTATTTTCAGTATTTTGAGGTTTTACTTCACTAGTTTTTGCTTTTATTGAGTCACAGGTTGATGTAAAGTCTGGCTATTGGAAAACCTAAGTTAAGGAGCATGGCAAAGACTAAGTGGGGGGTCCCCGAACACTTTTGATGTATAAAAGATGCTACTAGCTAGGCCTAGAGGCCTCAGGAAGTATTTCTATCTCTACCTTTTAAAGTATACTTTGGGGACAAAGTAGATTTTTATGTGTGGGTTAAGAAAATTCCCATTTATAGGGTAAATTTAAAATATTTTGCGTTAGGAATAAGTGAGATATTCTTGTTGGTGTAATATTTGATTGCATGATGCAAGTGTTTTTATGGTAAAAAGCATGTTGATTGTGTGAATTACTACTGTTGAGACTCCTAGGCTCATGTTTCTGACTCTTGTACTAGTTGTCATAATGTTGAATTCATGTGATTATTTGGTTAAGAGTCTATGATGATCCCACTTGAGTTGGGCATGAGCCATGTGCATGTAAGGTTGTTGTGTGTTACTTGTTGCATATGATGTCTAGAATTTGACTAGTGTATGTGCAAAACAAAATAAAGAGTGTGGGTTTAGGAGATGATATAGGCATGTCTTTGATAGTCGTGTTCCATGCCCTCTTTTGACCTACCCTTGTGCATAATCTTAGCTAACCCCTTTGAGCCTTTAGCTTATTCTTTGGTTTCCTCATTTGTAGGTTAATCCTTTCTTTGATTGACCTTAATTTTATCCAAAGATCCTAAGTTATTTAGTGTAAAATTAATTGAGTAAGGATTTTGAAAAAAATAAGAGGAGAAAAGGTGAAAGAAAAGCCCCAAAGAAATAGTTATTGGTGTGTAAATTTGATGTGTTGTGGTGAGGAGTGAAAAGAGAATTTATGCTAAAAATTGAATCATGAATCAATAGACAATAATCCCACCATATTGTATGTGAATGAGATTAATGAGATAGGGCAAAATAAAAGATGTGTGTAGACATAAGTGGTGTGAGTTGGTTGTTAGAGATTGGTCTTAATTGTATAATGTTATGTATTAAAGCGCTTAGGGAAGATAGTCACTATTACTGGACAGAATAGTTCCAACCCATCCCTTAGCCTACATTACAACCATTAAAGACCTATTTGATCTTAAGCTTCAACATTCTGATATTAGTGGAGTATTACACTAAGGTCAAGACTATGGTTCATTATGTGTAACTTGTGAATTCCTTAAGAGAGTAATTTGATTCTTGTACCCACTGTGTTATAAATAACATTTATATGAGTGATTATAGGTAACTATCTTATGGTGAGGGCACATGTTTGATGATAGTTGGGTGAATTATATGATGTCTTTGATTAAACAATGTGCATGAGTTTTCTAACTAGGTGAGTCAGTTCTTAAGGTTAGGATGTTTTGGAGCAGTATTCTTGAACTGTCACCGGTGTTGTAACATGCTTAGTGTAGAAACTTGCAGTTAGTGTATTCATTGTAGTGCTAGCTTGGGTATTGCATGTAGTAGAAGTTTAGATTCCCCTCATCTTATGATTCTTAGAGTAAAGAGTTGTTTGAGGATGAACAAGGCTTTAAGTGTGGGATGGTGATGTTGGGTGTATTTATGCACTTTAGTGTCGTTATTCTAGCCTATTTAGACTTGTTTTGAGAAAAAATTGTGTTCTTTATGTGTTAATTATGATATAAATAACCATATAAGTGTTTAAGTAAGTAATTATGATGTTTAAAGGTGTTTTCAAACAAGTTTGGATTCAAATTGATCATTTAGAGATAAAACGAGAAAACTAGTTTAACAAACTTTAGATAGGTGTCGTTCGAGTCTATCGTGGTGGTTTATACTGTGTTGATTGAGTTCAAAATAGTTTGAGTGTGTATTTAAGAGTGGAAAAACTTTTTTATAATGTGCAAAGTTCAATTGGATAAAGACAAGAGTCAAAATAATAAGTTAAAGATCAATGTGGGCTAGCTTAGTCTAAGCTCCTGTTTCTAGTTCACCGTTCTTGATATTGTGTTTTTTTGAGCTCTAATACGTGGTGTATGTTGATTTAGGACGCTTTATGATTTGATTTTGAGTATATATGGAAAACATAAAAGCTTTAAATTGAAGGAAAATAACACCACAAGACCAATGATGGAAGAGGAAAGCATAAGGTGAAGCTTAACATCAAAATGGCACTTTCCAGAGAGCCCACGCAAATTAGTCGCAATGCGGAGCTCTCCATGGTGGGTTAAGAAATTCCCCATACTGATATATCCAGTTTACTAAGCCACACGATGCTTTTTTCCCTCCAAAAGGGCTCACCAACGCGACTCACCCCTTATTCCCCCACTGGCTAAAATCTTCCACTATAAATAGGATTCATGTACTTGTTGTTATTCACTTTTGGACGTCTTGGGAATGTAGAGGAGACTGATACACATGTTTTTTAGGTTTTATATTCTTTAACTTTAGCTTTTTAATAGATTTAACCATGTATTCAAGTATTTGGATTATGGTTATGTCCATTACTGGCTAAACGCCCTCTTTCCTAGGTTAAGGCCAAGAACATATTTGCTATCATTATGAATTGAATTTGTTTAGATTGATTATAATATTTGGTTGTTTTCTCATCCTTATTTTAACTATTTATAGGATTCGCTACCCTTAGAATATATATATTGTCAACCTTGTGATCTCAGGAGGGGGAATAGGAAGATAGAATGTAGGGATGAATAGAGTAAGGTTCTTATTCTTTTATAAAATAAGGAATTTGAATTAGTATCTAAGATAGGGATATACCTAGAAGACTTGATTGATTTACATGTAGGATTATAGATTTAAGCACTTAATTGGATTATTACATCCTCGCTCAACAAAGTAGTTGTAATGTCCGAGTTAGGTAGAAGATTATAGGTCGGGAGACCATGACTATTCGATAAACCGTACGAATTAATAACCAAGATAAACATCCTAACGAATGAAGTTCAATAGCATAGTATGATTGTTCGAAGTTACTTAAACCTGGTCTTTCATCCATTGATTGTCTCAAGTTTTTACTTTATGCACTATCTATTTTACTTTTAGTAATAATTCTTAAAATCTTGTGGTTACACTTGCTTTAAGTTAATCTTAAGAGTTAAAAATTTGAATTTGATAGTTTCTTAATACTAGTCCCTGTGGGATTGATACTTGGCTTCTAAAGGGCCACTTTAAGACTTGGTGAGACCACATATACTTGCGTGTGTGCTGTGGCGTAACAAGAAGGCTTATCTAGTTTGAATAGATAATGCTTATCTCTTAGAAGATAAGATAGAGTTGTAATATTTTAATTCAAATTTCTCTGTACTTTAAGCTTATCTAGAGCTTCCTTCTCCTATAAAAGGAAGCATAATCCATTAGTTGGAGATCATCAGATAGTCCACCTAAAAACCTCTGGTAAAGTTTCTCTCTATCAATAAAAATGTTTTTGGCTAAACTCTCTCTTTTGCTTCTGTCTTCCAAAGGGATGGGTATTTTGATCCTTTAGGTCACAATAGTGGGGTAACGAAACACTTTGACAAGTACACTTGTTGTGATTAAAACATGGAACACTGAAGTACTTTCCATGAAAATGAAAAAAATTATCTTTGTCCACGCGACATACATCTTTAAGTTCTTTCCATGTTTATGAAATGAAATTAGAATGGTCTGCACAATAGATTTTTGTTTTACTTTTTTTCTATCACGAACACATAGATATAAGGTATGGCATAGTACAACTTTGTTCTGCGGACTGTTGAGGGCGCTAAAGTCCATGAGATAGCCGTAAAAAGACTGTGTATGAAATATTCAGAACAATTGTATTTATACTAAAATACCAATGATTTCATGTGTTCAAATACTAGAAAAGTGAAGCCACCCGTAGAGGGTTGAGAAGCCATTGTTCGTGGAAAACCATCCTTTAGTTGATGCGTATCCTCAATCATATGAAATCTATTATGTATTGATGAAATCTTTGATTTTTTATGGCATGCCGCCTATATGAACGTGAAACCTGCTTTCTTGTTAGAAAGGTTACAGACTATGGTCTGTGGCATTAACGATGCTGTCCAGCATCAGTCAAACTTTAAGAATATTGCTCACACATGGACTAAGTTGGATAACAAAGTCGAAGGAATGACCAAAAGAGTAGAACAAGCATATACTAAGCATTATGGACTTATCTACCAGTTGGAACTTAGACTTCAATCCACACAATACAATATATATCCACCTGGCTCCTCACTGTCTCATTTTTTTGACCAACAACTAAAAGAAATAGCTTCTATGAAAGAACACATCTTACACCTATGAAATGGTAGCTTCCAACCTCATAGAAGCCACAACTCATCACCAAATCCAACATTATTCCCTATGTCTCAACAAACATACTCTACACCAAAGATGAGTGTAACGACCCGAGACTACCCCCTAGTGGTCACACAGTGCTTAGGACCACACGTGATCCCAAACTAACCCTTGTAATGGCATAATATTAAACAACTAATTTAACTATGTATAAAATAACTGAGTTTACTGTGCGGAAACATAATCATTAAGAAATCTAGGGAAAATACAATATTGATATAATTTTTCATTCTGATAAAGCTGAAAAGAGGAGCTAAAATTACAATACTGACTCTGACTGATATCTATGAAGTCTCTACTATACTGAATATAGATAGATGGGACACGAATCCAACTACAACTAATCAATACATATGAGTAAGAAAGTAAAGTACATAAATAACATCTAACTGAAGTCCCCGAAGTAGGAGACTCATCATCTACCGGCTGGAATCTACGACTGTCTGATCGTGATATATGGACTATAACTGAACTGGTACCTAGATTAGTAAACAATGTTGCACATAGACATATATGTGTATCAGTACTTTTGGAATGTACTGATCATGTGGGGGTGAATGCATAAGTAAATCAATAATGCAACAATTCAAATAAACTTTCAAAACTGCATGCTAAATGTGAGTGACTCACCTTGGCTTGAATAATCAAAACTAACAAATCATAAGTCATGAGTATTAAAGTATAAAAGAAATTCTTGTGAGCCACCACACTTAGTTCTAATAAAGCTGTACTCTGATTATGTTCTTCAAATCATGCTGGCTAAGTGAAAAAGGGCTAACCTTTATCATACAAAAACTGAAAGCTAAAATCTGATAACTGACGTCTTATATAAGACCATATCTGAGTAAATTTATGAGCCTTTGCACTTAGTTTCTAAAAAATGTTCTGTTATTTTATTTGAAGACTTAGGAATTAGGGACTTTGGGAGGTTTTTCTAACCGACATAAACTATGTGAGCTGTCACGGAGTCCAACATCTTGTTCCCCTATAGGGAAAACCTCATGATGGAGAGAGGTGTCATACTCTTTCCAAGAAGTATAACCTAATCTTAAGTAATCACGGACTTAGCCCACTATGGGAACTTAGTCTTAATACTACGGTGGTACGTACTTCTGGGGCATGAGACCTTTGGAATTATGCCCAACTCGGTGCTAAATACTACTCCCATGCTTTTGCTCAAACTTTAGGAAATCCACCATAAAATAGAACTAGGATTTATAATGAAAACCAATTATGCTTCTCTTTCTTTAAATCTGAGGCTGTATGAACAATGTGGATTTCTTATCTTATCTAAGGATCAAAAGATCAATTTCTTTCTTAAATCTTGGCAAATAACTTATAAAAGAGGTTTAAAATCATAATCTTCTTGAAATGTCAATACTTAGACTTAGGGATCAAAAGCCATGCTTTAAACTTATGCCAATTCATAGAAAAACATCATGCTCAAATATACTTCTTGAAATACTTCAACAATATCAAGATAATGAAATCAAGAATCACAATATCATGCTTAAAACTCAATTGGAAATCTGAAAAATCATATCAAACGCATAAAGATGTGAAAATAGACATGTAATTCAACATTTAAATCACTTGTAACATCATAATATTCAAATAATGATAATTGGGTATGAACCCTAATTTGCAAAATATGAAATCTTAAATAAAGATCAAGTTTTGGGCGCAAGGATGAAAGGAGTATCCTTGTTCATAACCCCACATACCTTATTTGATTAATTGGATGTAAAAGCTTGAGCTCTGAATCTCTAATGGTGTTCTTGAAGCTTCTTCTTGAATTTTTTGAACACAAAAACTTGAATTCTTGGTTAGCTTGAAAAAGGAACGCTGATACTTAGGATTTCTCGAAGTTAAAGTTGAAGCTATAGTGTTTTCTTAGAGAGAAATTTGGTGAGGAATGAGTGTAATGTACTTAGAATAGGGTTAAATCTTCTGCTTTCACGATTTTGGGGCGTGGAAAAAGACTAAACTGCTACTAAAAATTAAAATTCATAATTGGAATACCGTTTAAGGCTTCACCGTGATGCGGTGGATCCCTCATCTCTATACTCACTACGACGCAGTGCAATCATGGTGAGTCACCAGAAAATGACAATTTCTGTTTTGCACTCCACCGCGATGTGCAAGGTAACCATCGCGATGCGGTGGAATTGTGGTGGGATACTACTTTGGGAAATCATACGGAGTCCAATCCTCATCCGAAAGATCTGAAACTCACCCGAGACATGATACTTACGCCCTTGAACATGAATCAACTCAAAAATTTACATCTCGAGGTTGGTAAGGTCACTTTAAAAATCCTTGAAGTTAACAGGAGTCAAAATGTGATGAAGTCCCTCAACACTTAGTGAAAATTAAACTCCTTAAGTATGCAACTAAGAGCCGAAACAAGCTAGGATTAGTGTGGGGTATTACATTGAGCCACGTCTTTCCTGCTAACTCTTTGAGCTTCCATATTCCCATGTCATCCTCTCAAGATCCTAAAAAAACAAGAGTTTGAAATTGCTAATCTTGCATGGGAAAGAAAAGAAGCCATTGCTGCCCAAAAAAAAGCTGATGCAACTCAAAAGCAGTCTAAAAGGAAAATGGAATCCAACGAAAAAAACACAGACAAAGGAACCATGATGATATCATACCACGACATTACCTTTCCAGATGATAACTTGATATTCCATAAACTGGAAGTTATATATGAAGACAAGGAATGGAATACCTTCTTGAAAGACGGTGTTCTTAATCACAAGTGGTCATCATCACATCATGATCCAAACACTGATGCGATCCTCTCAGATCAAGTTGTCCCAAATCTGTATGGCTTGAACATTAATAACAACCCAATTCTAGATCCACAAGCTACAGATAATCCTAATCCAATAGAAGAATATCTCAAATGCAAGAAAGATATTTAGGATACAGATCTCATTAACCTTGCTATGGGTGAAGAAAAGTATTGGTCCGATATGAGCCCTTTAAATGAATACTCCAGCCCTAGTGATAACTTTACAACAAATGGATAATAGTGGACAATGAGGAGTCTATTGATTCCCAAGAATACATTAAGGACACCCGTAAATCATCAATTGAATCTCCAGAGGAAGACTATCCACCTATTTATATAAACCACTCTAAGGAACTAGAAGTCTCCAAAGTTGTCGATGACAAAGATGGGATGACGAATGATCCAACCCAGAGTGAAGCCCAAAACATGGAACAATGGCAAAGAAAACCGTAGGAATTGGATTCTACACCTTCACTCTTGACGATATCAAGATTTCATCCTAGCCTCAAAGAATCCAAGACTTCTACACTTGGATGTCAACGAAGAATCTAGCTGAATGCGAAAAATACATGATACTCTCTGAGTTCACCTCCAAATTCTCTTGATTCCTGAGAGATTAGTGGAACATTATTGGGATTAATGATAAAAATATTTCCTGAAATAACATTTGCATAAAAAGATTTGTATTGAAGCAGATCATTTGGAACAACCAAGCTCTTGATCGAGCCTATAGAAGGGATGATCTGGTCACCAAATCCTAATGCTTTAGCTTAAGACATAAGATGAGATCAAGGAGGAATATATAATGTAGGAGGTTAAAATTTCCTAGGCCTCCCGATGAAATGATTAAGGTAATCTGGCAAACCAGATACTTTAGTTGAAAGAAGAAAACAAACTATAAGAAGGAGAATTCCTACTACATCTGCAGAATGCCTGGCAACTTTTCAAGAAACTATCCTTAAACCAAAAGGTTGAAAGACTCCACCCACCTCTTTGGAGAAATAACAAATCACACAAGAATCTATCTTAGCAAAGATGACGACCTTGAATCGTTCTTCTCGCTGGAAGAAGAATCGATGAAGGACACCATCTTCTCCATAGACGTATATGAAGAATCAGACGATATCCATATATATGATCTCTACCTAATATCTATTTTAGGATAAGACAATAACAAGCTGTCTAGTCTGATTCTTATGCTCAATACATTAGGAATTCTATCTTTCATAATAACAGACTACCCTCCAAATCTGTTTAATAAGTAAATGGATACCTTTGCTGCATCTGTCCTCAGAGAAATAAGAATATTTTATGAGCTTCAATTATTTATAAAGTATGCGGACACATCGTGAAGCCGTTAGAAATACATTCAAAATATCCTTTCTATCATGTGTTCATAGAACTAGCCAATGACTTTCCACAAGAACTCCTATCACTATTCTGGTACCTGTGTCACTAGTACTACATCCTCATGGAGTTCAAATATGATGCTTTCAGGCATTTTGATTGAATCCAACCAGCTCTTGAAAGGTTCATGTTGTGGTTCAAGCCACGAAACTTTTGGGTTTGATGCTTCAAAGACTCTTATGATGAACAATATTCATACTGTATCGTTCGATGGGAATCTCAGGCTATGATGTCTAAGCTCAGCTAGAAATTTCACTCCTCTGGAAATTTCCACTCTCAATACACTCCCCGAAAGATAAATACTATGAAGCACAATGCTTTATTTTCCAGTAAAAAAAGTGCATTCCAAAAGAGATATGGCCAAAGGAATAGGGAAAATGGAGCTACACCGATGATCATCCCCATTAGGATTATGTCTGTTGAGAAATAAAAGAATATCATCCTCTATATGAAATCACAAGATATGAAGTCTCCAACACTATAAAAACATACGACTGAAAGCTCCCCCACAGGAATAAAAAGGTCTATTCTACAGGAAGAGTTACTTCATCAGATTGCTAAAAAAGCTTGGAAGGCCACGAATGCCTCAGGAAAAAGCATAATATTAAATGTTGGATGGAAGAAGGATATATGAGTTTATTACCGACACCATCCCACACTACCTGAAAGATGATGCCAGATGACATATGCAAAAAGTTACCATCAATTGCAAGCTATATAGAATTACCTTCCAGTGGAATTACCTTTTGGAGTTTACCATGAAACCCTTTCAAATGTTTAGGATGAGGCTGACCCAAAATTAAACGTTAGACTTCATTCAACCTATTTTTTAACCTTGTGCTTAGAAGATATGATGAGGATCCATTCCTTTGCTCAAAGGGAGAATTATGGGGTGACGGAGTCCAACTCTTATATTTTGGAATTTGGCATTCCAAAGGAGCATATGGAACCCCATCTATCAAAGATAAAGGAGTTCAATTTATGATGTACAAGGAATGGCCTATTGACATACAACCTGTTACCCATAGAGCTAATCCAGAAGATCGATGTAAAGTTGGATAAGAGGTTCAAGTCTTCAAAATGGAGAGATCAAGGCTTGCTCTCCATTCCCTCATATTTTCCAAGTTTTATCTTGGAAAATTTAAATCTTCAGTCCCTCTATCGCTTATTGCATATTGAACGAAAGATGGGATAGAGATTCAAATGTTCTAAGTGGAAACATAAAAGAATGCGGTAGAGGCATCGTCCTACGATGTTAAACTAAGCGCTCGATGGGAAGCAACCCATCACACCACAAAAAGTTGCACATATAATTTTATTTATGCATGCTAGGAAAGATTTTGGTTTTTATTTTTGTGCATACATAATCTCTAAAATATGGTGCTCGAGGCATTTTGATCGAAGTTGAGAAAGAAACGTTTGAAATTAGAAAGTTTGGACTGAGCAGGAAATGCAAAAAACTTGGTTGTTTGGTCTCAGTTATCATGACTGCGGTCCATACCACCGCAATCGTGAAAGCCATATGACTGCGATCGCAAAACTAGGACCGTGATTATGGTCAATTCAGTTTAAAAGACCATCCAACTGCCCATTTCCTCCCATAATCCTGTCTCAATTTCTTTCATAATTCTCTCTAATTTTTGGCATCTATTACATGCCAAGCATCAATTCACCAGTTTGCATCACTTAAATTGGTAAGAGGTCGAACTTTTTCTGGTTTTGATACAAAATTGCATGTTTATAACTTTTAGTGTAGGAAAAGCCCTAAAATAGTGATTGCATTGCTAATTACATGTTTGGTTGTAATTTTTGCTATGGCTGGCTGTTATAGTTGTTGTACCACTAATGGAGAAGTCTTTAGTACCCAAGTTTGAGCTTTAAAAGGATAAAGTAATCATGTACTCCATGTGTTTGATTGAATTCCCCAATGCATGTAGTTTGATTTATTTCAAATTTAGGGGCTACAATCACACACTATAGGATCGACTTTATTGATTTCAATGCTACCATGCCTGATTAAAATGTGGAATAGGGCTTAAAATTGAATTCTAAATACAGTGCAGAAATAGTTATACCTGGTCTTAGGTATCGAGATCGAGGTCACTATAATCACGATTACACCACCATAGCCACAGTTAGAGATCCGCTATCTCCATACCTGAGAGAAAATTCTGGAAGATGTCAAATTTTTGCACACCCTTAACAGTTTTCTAAACCACCTATAACACTACCATATGAGTTTATCTGATTAGTCTATCATGTTGTTGGTGTGATAACACTGATATTGGACTAAGTTGACAATGATTACAGGTTCTAATCTTCACAATAGGAGATTTCAATCACATCCAATTTATGGCCCCAGAATACTAAAGACAGTACAAGAATGACATTTTGAGAGCCAAATTATTGTTGAAAAGTGGCGTGTGCATCAATAGGGTCCCAAAACAGTATCCAAGATCTTTTGAAAGGCTGGATACTTCAGGGTAGATATGTTTTATTCTGGATCCTTGTGAGGCAAATGAGCAATGGGTGCGGGAGTTTTATGCAAATTTGAGTACTATATCTCTTGTAAACCCAGTAATGAAGATTCGGGGAAGGTATGTTCATTTTGGAGTGCAATAGATTAATAAAGTGCATGTACTACAGGATGCGAACATGGAAGAATTCTAAGCAAAGAGCCATGAGCTAGGAGCCTGGATGGACAACATTCTTTGCCCAAACAAAGAGGTTTCCAAGGCTGCTACCAAAAGAGGGATCTCCATGCATAAATTCTCAACAGAGGCAAAAATTTGGTTGAACATTATCTGTATCATAATCTCACCATGTATACACATAATGCCTGTCATCAAGTTGCGAGATCGTATGGTATCCTTCTTGATGACTGGCATTGATCTAAATGTGGGCCAGATTATATTTAAAAAATAAAGGCAATACAAGATTCAGGGTGGTACACATATTCCCTTCCCTTCTCTTATTACTAAATTGTGAAGAAAAGTAGGGGTGGAAGAGTATCATATAGATACCTGGGTGAAACAAAGTCCCCATATCACTCCACTCAATATAAAGGGCGAAGGTGCACCTGGGTAAAATAAGTCAACAACTGAGGAGCCTAAATATTGTAGGCCATCCACCACTGGGACTTTGGATAATTTGGGTGTTGATGTTAGGGACATCAGAGAGCTATTAGCTAGTTTGCCTCAAGGACCAGGGGAGACATCCACTAGGTGTAATTCATATGTGTCCATTGTAGACTATGAGAAAAATAAGAAGGAACAAGAGACATAGAGTGCTACAGTAGCCAACCTAGAGAGAGCTTATTCAGCCTTGTTAGTATCTCACAGGTACCTCAAGGCGTCACATGAGAAGATGTTAAAGAGAGAGAAGAAAAGAGATAAATTCTTTAACAAAATATGGAAAAGGGTTAAGGGCCTGTGGAAGACACTAAAGCCTAATGCTAAACTCCTTTCTTCCAGTCTTGACAGTGATGACGAAGTACCTACTGAGTGGTCAAATGGTGAGGATGGTGGTGAGGATAAAGAGTCAAAAGGAGAGAGTAAATCATGATGCATATTTAGGGATACCCTTTTACTTTCACTTAATTGCACTTGTAGTGAGGACACTATATTCTTATGGTTGGGGGTTCCCCCGGATAATTACTTTGATATTTATTTTTGGTTAATATTTTGGATATTGTTTTTATTTTGTTTTGGGGATGCTACATTGTTGAGGCACTCTGATGGTGCCCATATTTTATGGATTATCATGCTTTTCTTTTATTTTTAGCATTATTTTAATTTTATTTTATTTTGATTTTGGTGATGCATGACTATCTTTTCCCTATGAGGGATTGAGTAACGATATTCTTAAGGGTGAAACATCGTATTTGGGGATGATACATAAGTGCAGGGGAATTCTAAGTACCCATAGCATACGTGTCAATAATGCAAGGGAAGTCTGAGTACCCGTGGCATTATATTTTGTAAAGTTGGGGTAACTTTGTTCACCATTATTGAAGTTTGAGTAGCCATATGGGTAGTTATCCATTTTGAGCAAAGATGCGAGATTAAGGCTTTGATTGTATCCATAGTTTAGCAAAGCATGCGTAGTTCTATTGCAAAACAAGAAACTCCCTTCGTCCAAAAATTTTAAAAAATCAAGGGCATGGACTTGAGCAATGTTGCAACAAATTTTTTTCTCTTTTTATGGCCCCGCAAATTTTTGACTTATAAATAGTGATAAATACTTCATTTTTTTCTCTCACAGGAGGAACATTTGAGCCCCCTTATCTAATTTTTCATGCCATGTGTGGTGAGATTTTGGTATTCATCTCTTGTACACTTATGTCATTTAGAACTTTCCCCGTTAGTCTTTCAAAGCTAATGTTGATTGTATTTGGTTGGAGAAATGATCTTAGGATACCTTTGTGATTTTGGAACCAACTCTAGCCTAAAAAGCCTACCCATGCATAATTGGAATCCCTAGTTACCCACTTTGAGCCTTTCATTGGCAAAATCATTACAAGCCGTGTTCCATTCTTTTAATCCCTCTTTTGAACCGTACCCTCCTTGAACTTGAAAATACAACTTGAGGCTTAAATCTTAAGTTGGGTTGGTGAAAGTGATAGAAGGAGGTTTGGAGCCACAAAGTGTTAGTGAAATACCCAATGTGCCTAATTGAAGAAAATAGATGTTTAGAAAAAGAAAGGATCCAACAAAGAAAGGATTTGCATGTAAGAAAAAGAAATGAAAGAAAAGTGGTGTACAAAGGAAATGAATTGTAGGCATAAGAAAAGAAAGAAAACAAAGAAGAGTGGCCCTTAGTAGAAAAATAAAGGATTGTAAAGAGGTGACGTAGATGTTCAAGGAAGGCTGTATCCATGTTGTTCCTAAATGGAATCCTACCCTAACTCGAACCTACGTTACAAGCTTAGAAAGTCCTTTGAGATCTCTAACCTTCTACTTTCTTTGTATTGAAGATTGAAAATAGGGGTAAGCCTATGGTATGGCACTTGCTACATTAAGATTTCTTTTATACGAGAGAGAGAGAGTTTGTTCACTTAAAATTTCTCATTAAATAGTTGGTAGTTTGGTGTGTGGATATTCTATTTCTTGTGAGGATGGCATATGAATAGGTTGAGGTGGGTGATTTTCGTCACCTCCCAAATAATGAGGTAAATGGAGTATAGTTTAATTGTGGAAAAAAGTGAGCCACCTCTAGAGTATTGGTATTTGTTCTTTAGTTTCTCTTTAAAGTCTTATGCGTCTTGAGTAGTGCATTTCATATGAGGAGTGTAATGAAATTAACCTAGCACATGTGCATAGAGAGACTTGTGGTTGCGATTAAAGTTAAGGTCATTATGATCTTTAAGGCATAAAGGTTGGGCTTAAATGATGGTGTCTCATGGTAAGAGGTAATGATGCTTGAGGACAAGCAAATGTTTTAAGTTGGGGGTGTTATTGAGTGGTGATTTTGCCACTCATTCGCACTCATGATTCGTGCATATTACCTTGTTTTGAATGGATAAATGAGATAAATTTGTGGTTAGATGCACTAATATTCACCCTTTATAGACATAAAGTTGAGGAGATCAAAAGATGTGGATTGGGGAACAAAATGATCAAAAGGGGAGAAAGAAATAGCATTTGAAGACCTGCAATAGAAGAGCCTCAGGTACCACAGTAACGGTGTGATGACCGTAATCGCGGCAGTCAAGCTAAGGTTAATCAAATGCAGTCGCGTGAGTTAGCTGTAGTCGTGTAACCGTGGCATAGCCAAGTTGGTGTGATCGCGACTCAACAAAAATATTTATCCCAAGGGAAAAATTGGAAATGCACGTGGCTGATCCATAATATGATAAAAAGACTCAAACCCTAGCCTTAGATATAATAATCCATCTTCCCCAATTTTTAGGTTTTAGCGCTAGACTTCATAGACTCTATTTTTGTAGAAGAAAATATTGTATAAATTTTGGACGAAGAATACATTGGAGACTTTCTAAGTTGAAGATTTGCTCACTTACATTTTTGATATTGTGGGAGAGCCAAGTTTGAAGTAACATTTTCTTAATTCTTCAACAATTCATTTCAATGGATATTATGAGTATATCTATGCTTATTTATCTTATATGTAGCTAAATCTCCCTCTTGGGGTTATGCGTGAATAGGGGTTTAAGTGTGTGTGGGTTGTTATTGGTAGCATCTATTTGGTAGTTCATGTTTATGGCTTTTATCATTTCTATGCTATTTTTGTTGGGATTTGATGGGTGAAAGCCCAAAATACCCACATGGGTTTGATGAATGAAAGTTCCAAGCTATAGAAAGTTCAAGGCCATCTTTGAAAGAAGGATTTTAGGTGAAGTTTAGGAATCCATATCATCCTCGAAAGAGGGATGTAGAGACCAAAGCAATTATAGACAATTATGTGTGTAGTTTGCTAAATTTTCACTATCTTAGACATAAGGGTGAATATGAGGTTGACTATGCCGTAGGTATCATCCTAGAAATTGGGATGCCTAGATTGAGGTTGTGGTTACCAATTGTTGAACATACCTATTTGGTATTTGAAAGAATCAATAGGTGTAAGTTTGGTGTTTTGTCGAAAGACTAGCATCAAAATCTATAACCAAGCCTACCCATATTTGATTTACTAATTTGATGTTTATTACTAACTCGTACATGTCACTCCCTTAGTAATGTATAATCCCGAGATCCGTGCATAATTGTTAAAACTCTAATTATTCGTAGCCCCAAATTTATACTAGAAAAAATAAAAACAAAACATTCGGGTAGGAACCTATCCCCCATTTTATCTTTTTGTACAACTTGTTTGAATTTAACTTGTACCTATCATTTGAAATTAATTTGATTACCACTCATATTATTCCTTGTGGATTCAACCCCGACTCCAAAGTTGGGTAAATATATTGACAACGATCGCCTTACACTTAAATTAACGTGTAAGATGGGCGTTATCATGGATTGGTTGTATTCTTGTTATGCATCTATAGATTTTCAAACCCATAGGGTTATCTTTAAGTTCCCTGGTGAACCAGTTATATAAAGGGAAGGTAGTTCCTTAGCTCTTAGGGTGAGGTTTATTTCTTATCTTAGAGCTTAGAGGTTAATCTCCAAGGGTTATTTTAATCACTTGCTCTGACATAATGATTCTAACTCAGAAGGTCTATCTTTTCTTTGGTCCCTGTGGTGTGTTCCTACGGATAGGGAAATAGAGTTTGGTATTGGTTTACTTCTGGACACTTATCCAATTTTTATTTCTCCATATAGAATGGATCCGACTGAGTTGAGAAAACTCAAGGAGCAACTTAAGGATCTTCTGGATAAGGGGTTTATTCGTCCTATCTTTTCTCCGTGGGGTGCACCGGTGTTATTTTTGCTCAAGACGGATGGTTCTCTTTGAAAGTGCATTAACTATAGGCAGTTGAACAAAGTGACCATCAAGAAAAAGTTTTCTCTCCCGAGGATAGATAATTTCTTTGACTAGTTGTAAGGTTCCAAGTTCTTCTCTATGATAGATCCTCAGTCTGGGTACAATCAACTTAAGATTAGGAAGGTAGATATCCCTAAGATGACTTTTTATTTTGAGTTCTTGGTGATGTCATTTGGATTAAGTATCACTCCGGCAATATTTATGGACTTAATGAACAGAGTGTTTAGGAAGTATTTGGATTTCTTCATTATTGTGTTTATTAATGACATTCTGGTTTATTCAAAAAGTGAGGTTGATCATGCTAGTCACTTCCGTATGCTGTTGCAAACCTTTAAGGAACAAAAATTGTATGCCAAGTTCTCTAAGTGTGAGTTTTGATTGAATGTTGTGGCTTTCTTGGGTCATATTAGTTCTAGTGAAGGGATCATCGTGGATACGCAAAAAGTTATTGTGGTGAACAGGTGGCCTAGGCCCACGACTCCATTCGGTATTTGGAGCTTCTTGGGTTTAGCCGGGTATTATAGGCAGTTTATGGAAAACTTTTCTTTGATAGCTTCTCCTTTGACTAAGTTGACTCAGGAGAAGTTAAGTTTTCTTAGTTGGATGTTTGTGAAGGGAGTTTTGAGAAGTTGAAGGATAAGTTGACTTTGGCTCAAGTCCTGACTTTGTCGGAAGGCAATGATGGGTTTATGGTTTATTGTGATGCATCTTGGGTAGGGCTTTGTTGTGTTTTGATGCAACATGGGAAGGTGATTGCTGATGCTTCCAGGCAGTTGAAGGTACATAAGAGAAATTATCCTACTCATGATTTAGAGTTGTTGGCGATTGTGTTTGCTTTGAAAATATGGCAGCATTATTTGTATGGAATTCATATAGATATCTTTTCTGATCACAAGAGTCTTCAGTATGTGTTCACTCAGAAAGATCTTAATCTCAGGCAGAGGAGGTGGCTTAAGCCTCTCAAGGATTATGATATGAGTCTTTACTACTACTCAGGTAGGCTAATGCAGTTGCTGATGCTCTTAACAACTTATCCATATGGAGTTTGGCTTATGAAGAGGAAGACAAGAGGGAATTGGTGAAGGATATTCACCGCTTAACTAATCTTAGAGTTTTTCTCTTGGACTTTAAGGATGGTGGTGTGATGGTGCAAAAATTAGTTTGATCATCTCTTGGTGCAGAGATTAAGGATAAGCAAATATTGGATCCTATCTTGATAAAAATTAAGGGTGATGTTGGTGGGAAAATTGTAGCGGTGTTTGAGATCAACGGAGATGGTACTTTATGTTACCAAGGGAGGTTGTGTTTTCCAGATATTGATGTGTTACAACAAAGGGTTTTGGATGAGGTGCATGAGTCAAGCTATGTTGTTTATCCCAGCTCAACTAAGATATCTCATGATCTTAAGGAGATATATAGGTGGAATAGCATGAAGAGAGATGTGGCTGATTTAGTGGCCAAGTATATGGTGTGTAAATAGGTTAAGGTTGAGCACATGAGGCCAGAAAGGTTGTATCGAGTAATATTTTTTCTCGAATGGAAGTTGGAAGTGATCAATATGGACTTCATTATCGGTCTTCCTCGGTCTTGGAATCAATATAATTTGATTGGGTCATCATGGATTGGGTGACCAAGTTTGCGTATTTCTTGTAGTGTGGACTACCTTTTTGATGGAGGATGGTGCGAGGTTGTATCTTTAGGAGATTCTGAAGCTGCATGGGGTGCCTATTTAGATTATCTCTGATCATGGTACGTAGTTTACGTCTCATTTCAAGTGATTTTCTAGAAAAGGTTGGGGACTAAGGTTAGTCTGAGTATTGCTTTTCATCCACCGTCAGATGAGCAAGCGGATAGAACTATTCAGACATTGGAGGATATGCTTCGGGCCTATGTGATTGACTATGATGGAAATTGAGTTGAGCATCTACCTTTGGTGGAGTTTGCTTACAACAATAGCTATCAATCGAGTATTAGTATAGCTCCTTTCGAGGTGTTGTATGGTAGGATATATAGATCTCCTATTTGGTGGTTTGATCTTGTGGAGGTAGACATGTTTGATCTAGATTTGGTCTACCAAGCGATGGAGAAGGTAAAGGTGATTTGAGATAGGCTTAAAGCTGCCCAAAGTTTCCAAAATCCCTATGCGGATGTTAGGTGTACAGACTTGGAGTTTGATGTCAGGGATAGGGTATTCCTCAAGGTATCTCCCATTAAGGGAGTGGTGTGGTTTGTCAAAAAGGGGAAACTCAGTCCTGGGTTAATTGATCTATATGTGATTTTACGGGGAGTTGGCAATGTTGCTTATGAGTTAGAGTTTCCATCTAGCCTAAGTTTGTTTTATTCGGTCTTTCATGTTTCTATGTTTAGAAAGTGCCTTGATGATCCTTCGTCGGTTGTTCCATTGGAAAGATTGGGTATTTTGGATTCTTTGTCTTATGATGACGTCCCGATTAAGATATTAGATAGGTAAGTTCGCCGGTTGCAGACCAAGGATTTTGCTTTGGTTAAGGTTTTATGGAAAAACCATAAGGTGGAAAAAGCTACTTGAGAAGCAAAAGGAGACATAAAGTCCAAGTATCCACATTTGTTTTTTGCTACTGGGATTCACGCAGAAGGTATGTGTCTTCAACATATCTTTATTTTTTGAGTTTGTTAATGGAAAGATTTACATCTTTTTCTCTTTGTTTTCAAACTTTTTAAAAGGGATGTTTGATAATGCAAATGACTCTATGTGTAGTTACCCCTACCTTGTCCGTCATTCAGGAACTTCCTAGTGGGGGAGACTGAAACATCCTAGGTTTTGACCATTAGAAAATTTCCTGTATTTCCATTCTCTGGACCCAATATGACTCATGGATATGATCTGTATACTGGGGTACTAGTGGTATGATCCTGTCGTATGCTAACCAGTGTTAGTTGGTGGGATAGTTTTGGTTATTATAATGGGTATGACTTAGGGGTGTGATTCGTAAGGATTGGTATGAGTCATATCAAGGACTCATATGGTGGGCAGTGTTTGATCCTCTTGGTATTTTATTCTGCTAGAAATATGGGTTATGGGTACGGATCATATGTTGTGCTTATGACTTGGTTGGATGAGTTGTATACTGGACAATGTTTGATCCAAGGGTTGAGGCATGGATACGAGTGGTGGTTACCAATCGTATAGAAGGGTATGACTCATATGGGTCAGTCGTATCCCTGTGATGGGTTTTTAAGGGATTTAAATAGGGGGTATTCTGGACATTTCCCTACTTACCCTAATTAGAACCCATGACTTCTAATATATTATGAAGGCTATTTACCCTATTATTCTATTCATTAACACTTAGAAACTATTCCAAAATACTCCATAATTTTCTCAAGAGCTTTTGGGGCAAGAAAGATAGGGTTTCATCTTACGAATTGCTTGGGGCTTATCTTGGTGATTTATTTTCATCAATTCTTTGGTATAAGGCATGATTCTCTTCCCTCATTGTAATTTCAACTAAAGGAATGGTTTATATGATTTATTTTATGGTATTACTATTTCCTGATTAGGGTTTTCTATAATTATTTGGGAGTTTTCATATTGAATGGTTATGGTTACCTATGGTTTTAATTATGCTTTTATGTGCATTAATGGTGGTTTTGCACAATTGGATTGCATGGTAATGGTTTAATGGTCTTTAGAATTGGTTTTGGTTACATTACGCCCCTAAGGTGTTTGATAAAATGCTTATAAAGATATGTTCATTGCATTGACATCTTTTAATGGGACTCTTGTATGTTTTCAAACTTGATAACGGATTTCTACATGGTTTAAATGGATTGAAAAGGCTAAAGGCTAAATGGTTATGCTTGTGGAGAATATGGAAGCCTCCCAAGTGGATTTATTATGGTAATTAGAAGGGCACCTAAGGTCCCCTTAACCTAAATGGTTTGGCTATGGATATTACTTGCAAGTAAGGAGTGGTATGATGATGCCACTAATATTGGCCTTGGTTAACAAATGGATAATGGTTTGGTTATTTGGAAATTGATTTTAATTGGGTATTAATGGCGGGGCGTGTAGCTAAGCCGTGGAGGGTGTCGATCCCGAGAGAACTAAAACCAGAAATTTATATTTGCCGATATGAGGGGTCTTGATGATCGTGTACGTGTCATATTTTATATTAGGGGATGTACATGTCATCCCATGGGATATTGCTTGGTCATGCAGCAACATGCACTGGGATTCTTCCAGCAGGGGGAGCTGAACCTATATGCCCCGTGAGTGGTTAGGACGACAAAGTTACACAGTGCAAGTATAAAGGTTTTAAATACATGCTAAACCCATCCCCTTTCCTGGCACTTAGATATGTATGGTTGTATGAATTATGTATGGTTTTACATGGTTTTATAACTGACATTATTTTATCCTTATCCTGAGATTCATGCTAGTGGTCACTCGCTAACCTCGTCTACTGCGGCCATATACCTACACTATAAGGAATCTACCATACTACTCCTCCTATTTAGCATACAAATTCGGTATCATCATTTGGACTAATGTGGTAAGCTTCAATTCTTTCGAGCGGCATCATTTCATGTTATGAATTTCTTTAGACACTTCTCCTTTATTTTGGATATTGGTTTTGTCCATAGTTGGGGGCATGTCCCAATCGTATTCATTTACTCTTTTGGATAGAGGCTTTGTGGTACTTTTGGAGGTTGGTATGGGCAGGATTGATATTGGTGTCAACCTTGGCATTGGAATAAGTTGTGAGGTTGGCATCATTAGACATAATTTCTCACTATTCCATCATATTACATTTTGGGGTTGATTATCATATTCTATTTTGGTATTCTCTTTAGTTATGGCCTGGTTTATGGCCTATGGTTTGGTTTGGTATGGTTAGGCAGTTGGTGTGGTACGGTTGGACTCGGTTGGGTTGGTCACTGTTGTGACCCTATCCAGAGTTTTAATATGAACAATAATGCTATCTTGTTATATGTTCGAAATTCATCCCACCTAAGGCTCAATATAGGTTGTTGGAGTGGGAACAAGGGGCGGTCCCCGGTCTTGGTTGGACTTGGGATGCCCATTATGACAAGGTCTGGAGTTTTATTTGGAGTACATTTTTGACTTTGTTATTTTATTTGGAGTTTTCTTTTGCACCAATTAATATTTCATTAAATCAATTTTTACATAACTTTTGAACTAGAGAGAACTAGAAGTTGTCATGGAGGTTGGAGAAAATTACTTTATCTTTTCTCGTTTATAATTATTTTTAAGTTTTTCTTTGGATGATTTGTTGTAATTGCTCCATGTATATGTGGAGTTAAACTTTTCGTTCTAGGATTAAGGTATATAATTAAATTATTATTTTGTGCCTCGTGATTTTTTTTATTTAATTATTATTATAGTTGTTCGTATATTCTAGTGCTTACTATTTTGAGGCTTATCTACCATTAAAATAAATTTATATTCTTATTGTAAACCCTACAGGAGACTCAATAAAATCGAACAAAGAATACAGGGAGTAAAATCTTTACTTTAGTAAAATAATGAATTGATTTGTGGATTGGATAGAATATACCTAGATCACCTTACTTGCTTACTAAACGAAAAGATGTATAAATGCATTCGGATTGGGTTATCACATTCTCGCTCAATGATGTAGTAGTAAGGTTAATTTGGATAGATGATTCGAGGCTAGAAAGACCATGATCATATAATCAACCCAATAAGTCAAAAACTAGATAATCAAATATTGAAGAAACTAATACTAAACATGATCATTAGCGAACCCATATTTATAGATTGATTAATTGATTGCGTAAAAATCTTCTCATTATTTGGTTAATTGTTCATTAGTTTTTTTTCTTTTCTTTTTAGTTTAGTTAATAGTTAAATTTATCTTTGGAATTTATCGCTTAAATAAATAATTAGAAATTTTCTAATTTAGTACATTTTTGACTTTGTTATTTTATTTGGAGTTTTCTTTTGCACCAATTAATATTTCATTAAATCAATTTTTATATAACTTTTGAACTAGAGAGAGCTAGAAGTTGTCATGGAGGTTGGAGAAAATTACTTTATCTTTTCTCCTTTATAATTATTTTAAGTTTTTCTTTGGATGATTTGTTGTAATTGCTCCATGTATATGTGGAGTTAAACTTTTCGTTCTAGGATTGAGGTAGATAATTAAATTATTATTTTGTGCCTCGTGATTTTTTTATTTAATTATTATTATAGTTGTTCTTATATTCTAGTGCTTACTATTTTGAGGCTTAGCTACCATTAAAATAAATTTATATTCTTATTGTAAACCCTACATGAGACTCAATAAAATCGAACAAAGAATACAGGGAGTAAAATCTTTACTTTAGTAAAATAATGAATTGATTTGTGGATTGGATAGAATATACCTAGATCACCTTACTTGCTTACTAAACGGAAAGATGTATAAATGCATTCGGATTGGGTTATCACATTCTCGCTCAATGATGTAGTAGTAAGGTTAATTTGGATAGATGATTCGAGGCTAGAAAGACCATGATCATATAATCAACCCAATAAGTCAAAAACTAGATAATCAAATATTGAAGAAACTAATACTAAACATGATCATTAGCGAACCCATATTTATAGATTGATTAATTGATTGCGTAAAAATCTTCTCATTATTTGGTTAATTGTTCATTAGTTTTTTTTCTTTTCTTTTTAGTTTAGTTAATAGTTAAATTTATCTTTGGAATTTATCGCTTAAATAAATAATTAGAAATTTTCTAATTTAGTACATTTTTTACTTTGTTATTTTATTTGGAGTTTTCTTTTGCACCAATTAATATTTCATTAAATCAATTTTTATATAACTTTTGAACTAGAGAGAGCTAGAAGTTGTCATGGAGGTTGGAGAAAATTACTTTATCTTTTCTCATTTATAATTATTTTTAAGTTTTTCTTTGGATGATTTGTTGTAATTCCTCCATGTATATGTGGAGTTAAACTTTTCGTTCTAGGATTAAGGTAGATAATTAAATTATTATTTTGTGCCTCGTGATTTTTTTTATTTAATTATTATTATAGTTGTTCTTATATTCTAGTGCTTACTATTTTGAGGCTTATCTACCATTAAAATAAATTTATATTCTTATTGTAAACCCTACAGGAGACTCAATAAAATCGAACAAAGAATATAGGGAGTAAAATCTTTACTTTAGTAAAATAATGAATTGATTTGTGGATTGGATAGAATATACCTAGATCACCTTACTTGCTTACTAAACGGAAAGATGTATAAATGCATTCGGATTGGGTTATCACATTCTTGCTCAATGATGTAGTAGTAAGGTTAATTTGGATAGATGATTCGAGGCTAGAAAGACCATGATCATATAATCAACCCAATAAGTCAAAAACTAGATAATCAAATATTGAAGAAACTAATACTGAACATGATCATTAGCGAACCCATATTTATAGATTGAATAATTGATTGCGTAAAAATCTTCTCATTATTTGGTTAATTGTTCATTAGTTTTTTTTTCTTTTCTTTTTAGTTTAGTTAATAGTTAAATTTATCTTTGGAATTTATCGCTTAAATAAATAATTAGAAATTTTCTAATTTAGTAAATAGTTAATAGACAAGTCTCTGTTGGCACGATATCTCGACTTTCAATCCTATATCACTTGTACGACCGCATTCACTTACGTGTGCACTTGAGCGCAACAAGTGTTTGGCTCTATTGCTGGAGACTTAGAAACTAATTGTTTATCTAGATTAGAATTTTTCTTATTATTTATTTATGTTTTTTGTATATATTTTATTTTTTTGATTTTGTTTAACTATTTTTTACTTCTCTTCTTAAGATGGCTTCGACAAAATTTTGGAGTGTTGGTTACTCATCTTTTATTGATCCTTGTCTTATTTGTGGAGGACCGCACCTATGGGAACACTATTCAAATCTTTTGATTTTATGCAATGGGTTATGTGACCCTTCTAAATCTTATGTTTGGGACTTTCGCAAATGGTGTGGTGGTCAATGGAAAGATTGTTTTGTGTTATACCCCCCTCCTAAGCCCTAATTATGATGATTTTAATAATACTTGTATTTTTGATAGTATGGATCCTTGTAGGAAATTATTAGAAAAATATGAGGACTACCTTAATACAATTCAAAATGGGATGACAAACATCATAGGATAAAGAGTTGAGCTTATGCAAGAGGCTGAAAAGTTTGACTTAGACATTCATAACTTAAAAGCTGAGTTGAGTGCAAAGGTTGATTCATTTAACACCCAACAAATTAGTGATGAGTTGTATGAGGAAGATAAAACACTTGACCATATTTTTGTTGATGTTATCACTATTTAGAAGAGTACATATGAGGATGTAAATGATAATACAATTAATTTCTTAGGGAGTATTGAACCTCATTAAAATCAATTTTCCATATTGTTCATAGATAGTGAGATATTAAACAATCCATCTTGACCTACGGAAGAGTATAAGGGGGAGCAATAATATTACTATATCATTAAATTTATTCTCCCAAATAAAAAAAATTATAATCCTCAATTAAGGACTAAGAAGTGCAAAATGCAAAATCCATTACTTGGTTACTTCATTTTGGTACCACCACCCTATGAGTTAAGAAAAAATATAAATGTGATGTTGGTGGAGAAAAAAGGTTATGGGTAGTGCCACGACGTTAAATTAGGCGCTTGATGTGTGGCAACAGAACATGTAGTAAGTAGGTTTTATTTTTTATTTTTTGTTTTTTTATTTTAGTGTCACTTGTTTTTGTTGTGTTTGTTTTTGTAGATTTAGGGGAAGTCTTAGTACCCAAAACATGGATATAAGGAGCACGTTTGAGCATAAGTGTCGAGTAGCGCGACCCATGATGAAAATTAAGCAACGTTCTTCTAGCTATGCCCTAGAGGGCCTCATGGAGTATCCTTAGCACCTTTTTTGCTTTATTTATTTCTTTGGGGAAAAGGAATGATTTTAGGTTTGTGGTGGAATGTCTTTCAATACTTTTTTAGGATGAAGTATTGATGAGTGGAAAATTTGCGACTAATTTACATCCAAAATTAAGCACACTATGTTGAAATAATCTTGTATGTGAGGCTAATTATCTATTAAACTGTGCTAATTCCCAATGTAGGTGATCTTGCAGGAAACTTGATAGATAAGAGTTGATACAAAGAGGGTGAAGATAAAATGAGATGTAAGAGGAAACAAAGCTGAAGTTCAAGCACAAGAATTGACCCTCAAGTACCGCGATCGCGAGCACAGTTACTCAATTAAAGTCAGCCAACGTTGATTGCACAAAGATGCCACGTGATCATGTGAGCACGATCGTGATAAGAAGACGGCGATCGCAGTTGGTCCAAAATTTTTTAATGGCAGAATTATAAATATGCACAGCTGAATCCCACAACACAAAAAGGGCAAACCTCTTGGACAATTTCAATTATCTAGAACCAAAAATTGAGAAAGGAAGAAGAGAATGAACATTAGTGGGAAGAGAGAAACAATTTTTTATTGAATTCCAAGTGAAATTTTAGTTTGTTATTGTATTTAAAGCTTGAGTGTAAGCTTATTTTTTTCTGCAATGGATGATTCAAATGCTAGTTTGAGTAAATTCCTTCAATTTAAATTCATGAGTACCTAAATTTCCATCTTGGGGTTATGTTAGTTTAGGGTGTTAATGTGTATGGGTGTTGATTGGTAGTTTTAATTCATAGTTAATGGTGTTGGTTTTTACTATTACTCTATGATTTAATAGAGAATTGGGGGTGAAAACCCAAATTTCCTTTGATCCCACATTATTCATGAAAACGGGATGTGGGTGATCAGTAATTGTGAGAAAAAAATTAATTTTAGCTTCTTCCTTAGCATTTTGGTAGAAATAAGGATGTTATGTGAATTTGCTATATTCATAGGCATTATCTTAGAAATAGGGATGCCAAATTGGGGCATTGGGTTGATGAATTCGTCACACTCATGAGTTATTGGAAATAATCTTTGAGTGAAATTTTACTGTTTTGTTGAAAGACTATCACTAAAATCCCAAAACCTAGCCTACCCAAGACTAATTAACTAAAATTGGGTTTAACAATTAATAACTTATACACAAATTATCCCTAGGATGGCATAACCCTAAGAATTCTCTCTATTGATTTTACTCATCACTTGTTTGCTATTAAATTAGTGTTGTAGAGTGATTTTGTTAAACAAAAGCTCTAATTCATAACCCCCCCCCCCACATTTAATTTCATGGTTTATTTGGTTTTACATTATGGGTTAACTTCTAGTTAACTCTTACCATACATAGGCTTAGAAAACTAGTTTGCACTCCTTGAGGATACGATCCCGACTCTTGTTAGGTTTACATTGACGATGACTGCCTTACTTCCAAACAATGGTGTATGTCGAGTGTTATAAAAAATGGTGTCATTGTCGCAGAGTGAAACGTAGTTTTCACTTGTTTGGTATTGTCAGTAATTTTGGATTCACATGTAATGTCTTTATTTACGTTGTTTTTTTTTGTTAGGTATTTTCATAGTAATCATGACACCATAAGCCATAATGAGAGAGCTAATGGCTCTCTCATAAGAGTAGAGTCCAAAATTTATAATATCATAAGTAGGGATCTCATACTAAGCATGGTTATCAACAATGTATTGCCTGGAAAGGATTTCATATCACATGGAAGTACTTGCACAATCTTAATATCATGTTCATTGCATAATCATATTGGCAACACATGCCAATAACATGGAAGTTCATGTGGATTGCATGGTTATCATACATCTTGTTCATAGTAGGATTTGCAAGTAAACATAGTATAATCTCATAAGAATAGTTCATGAGTATTCCAACAACATTTACAAGGCACATTATCAACTTAGAAATCATTGGAACGTAAGGGCATATCATGAATCCTTCACTTAGTCACAATTTAGCTATATTGCATGATTTATAGTTTCTTAGGCATTTTATCAAACACCTTACATGCACATATTAAGCATAGGTGAAATCATCAAATTATACATCATGAACAACCAAATTTACATGTTTCCAACTCATATGATATCATGAATTCATAAAAACATATAAAGATTCCATCTTGGGAATCACCCAATATCAACAACATGATCATCAACACCCAACAATATAGAAATCATACTTTATAATGAAAAAGAGGGTTTTTGAGATTTATGGATGAAATGGATCCATAAATCAACTCATGCATACCTTAGAAGGAAGGTTCTTGATGATTGACGGAGGAATTTCCTTGAAATCAGATCTTCAAGCTTAGTTATGCAACCCTAGTTTTTTTTCTCTTTTAGTGCTCTTGGATGATGAGCTTTGAGATGATAATAGGGTTGCAATATATTTAGAAGCTATATATTTCGTAGGGTTAAGTTTTGGGATGTGTAAGGAGTGTTAAAAGACTTAATTACCCTTAAAATAACTCAAAACAGAGTGTTTTTGGTACCTGGAACTGACTTAGGCAGTGCCCAAGTGATTGAATAAGCTAGGTTGGGCGGCGTCTAACCAATCGCCTATGCTTGGGTTGGGCGGCGCCTAACCAATCGCCTATGCTTACTGTCTCTCACGAAAATAGGCATAACTTTTCGCTCGGGTATTGGATTAAGGCAAAATTGGTATCGTTGGAAAGCTAATTCGATTCTATAAAATTTGATGGTTATAAATCAGCCAAAATAACACATTAACATCGAGTTATACTCGTTCAAAGATGACCCTTGCAAAATCAAACACTAAAAATTGATGGATTCAAAAACTCTTAGCTTGTATTACCTTAAGTGACTCATATGAACATGCTTAATGCATCATAATCTATCCTATCACTAGGATATTTATTGTAAGTCATGTACGCAAGTATGAATCACAGGATAGGAGATTTCATACGTAGGAATACTTATTCATTTCCTAGCTTAGAAACATGCGGGGTATTATAATATCTCCCCCTTGGGAACATTCGTCCTAGAATGTGAGTTTACTGAGAAGGGATACAAGACAATAGAACCTGAACTGAACATGAAGAACTGAAACTTGATCTCATGACTGACATGCTAAACATACTGAACTCGTGCATATCTGATGCACGGACAACTGACACATGAATTCATGACTGAGTATGAAACGTTTAATAGGTACCAAGTTTATACTGGAAACATGAGCATAAAACTAAATAAGCTTAAGGAGAACTGTTACCTTGAAATTGATCTAAATTGGCGGGGAATAGGTGAGGATACTTGGTACACATATCTGCTTCTGCTTCCAAAGTAGCTTCCTCATGAGACTGATTTCGCTAAAGAACCTTAACTAGAGGGACTTTTTTGTTCCTCAATATACGAGTCTGATAATCTAAGATTTCGACTGGAATCTCTTCATAAGAGAGGCTATTCTGAATGTTGATGCTTTGAATAGGGACAACAACTGCTGGGTCACCTATTCACTTCTTTAGCAAAGAGACATGGAAGACTGGATGGACTGAGGCTAGATATGAAGGAAACTCAAGCTCATAAGCTACCTTGCCAAAACGACAAAGAATTCTGAAGGGAACGACATACCGGGGATTGAGTTTCCCTTTCTTGCCGAACCTCTTCACTTCCTTTATGGGAGAGATCTTAAGATAGACATAGTTATTGACCTTGAACTCGAGATCCTTTCTACGAATATCTACATAGGACTTCTGTCGGCTCTGAGCAGCCTAGAGTCTCTCTTTGATCAACTGAACTTTGTCTAAGGTGTCAAATACTAAGTTAGGACCTATGATTGAGGCCTCACTAACTTTGAACCAACCAATCGGAGATCTACATCTCCTACCATAGAGAGCTTCGAATGGAGCCATCTGAATACTAGAATGATAGCTATTGTTGTATGCAAACTCAATCAAAGGAAAGTGGTCATCGCAACTTCCCTTGAAGTCAATTGCACATGCCCTTAGAAGATCTTCAAGAGTCTAAATGGTCCTCTCTTCTTGACCATCTATCTGAGGATGAAATGCTATGCTGAGATGGACTTGGGTACCGAGACCCTTTTGGAATGCTTTCCAAAAGTGAGAGGTAAATTGGGTACCTCTGTCTGAGATAATAGATAATGGAACACCATGTAACCTGACTAACTCTCTAATATAGAGTTTGGCATAATCCTCGGCGGAATAAGAAGTATGAATAGTAAGGAAATAAGTTGACTTGGTCATTCTATCTGTAATGACCTAAACTGAATCATGCTGATGACGAGTTCTAGGCAAACCCGTCACGAAGTCCATGTTCACTTTCTCCCACTTCCAAGTAGGAATGGTGAACTCTTGCATGGAACCACTAGGTTTCTGATGCTTTATCTTAACCTGCTGATATGTAGAGCACTTAGCCACAAATTCTACAACATCTCTCTTCTTCCCACTCCACCAATAAATCTCCCGCATGTCGCGGTACATCGTAGTGGCCCCTGGATGAATAGATTATCGCGCACCATGCACTTCTGCGAGAATTCGCTGCCTCAATTCATCTACACTTGGAACACATAAATGACCCTGACAACGAAGAACACCATCTCCCCCTTGGGAGAAAACCTCGACTTTCTGATTCTGAACTGACTCTATGAGATTGACAAGGCTAGGATCCCTGTCTTGTTTCTCTTTCACCTCGAAAATTAGAGATGACTCTGAACTACTATGAACACATACACCACCCTCTGAAGAATCAACTAAGCGAACGCCTAGTATGGCAAGGTGATGGATCTCCTGAGCCATCTTTTTCTTACTATCCTCAACGTGAGAAATACTACCCATGGAGAGTCGACTGAGAGCGTTGGCCAAAACATTGTCCTTTCCCCGATGATAAAGAACACTCATGTCGTAATCCTTTAAGAGCTCTAACCACCTTCTCTGGCGAAGATTGAGATCTTTCTGGGAAAAGACATACTGGAGGATTTTATGGTCTGTGAAGACATCTACATGAACTCCATAGAGATAATGCCTCCAAATATTCAAGGCAAAAACTATCGCTACTAACTCAAGATCATGAGTAGGATAATTCTTCTCATGTGGCTTTAACTGTCTGGAGGCGTAGGCTATGACCTTACCATGTTGCATGAGGACACAACCTAAACCCACTCTGGATGCATCACAATAGACTACAAAACCATCTGAACCATCTGGAATAGCTAGGACTCGAGCTGAGGTGAGTCGAGTCTTCTACTCTTGAAAGCTCTTCTCGCATGAATCTGACCACTGAAACTTAATCTTCTTCTGAGTCAATCTGGACATGGGAGATGCAATAGAAGAAAATCCCTCGACAAACCGTCTGTAATAGCCAGCCAATCCCAAGAAACTCCTAATATCTGATGGAGATACGGGTCTGGGCCAGTTTCTTACTGCCTCGATTTTCTGAGGATCTACTCTAATGCCATCACCAGAAATAAGATGGCCAAGGAATGCTACTGATCTTAGCCAAAATTCATACTTGCTGAACTTAGCAAATAACTGGTGATCCCTGAGAGTCTGAAGAGCAATCTTGAGATGGTCTGCATGATCACTCTCTGTGCGAGAATAGACCAGAATATCATCTATAAAGACTATGACAAACATATCCAAGTACTGCTTGAACACACGGTTCATCAAATCCATAAAAGCTGCAGGGGCATTGGTAAGACCAAATGACATGACTAAAAATTCGAAGTGACCATACCGAGTAAGGAAAGCTGTCTTCGGAATGTCACATTCTCTAACTCTGAGCTGATGATAGCCTGATCTGAGGTCTATCTTGGAGAAGTAACTGGCACCCTGAAGTTGGTCGAATAGATCATCAATCCTGGGAAGAGGATATCTGTTCTTGACCGTGACCTTGTTGAGTTGATGGTAATCAATACACATCCTGAGAGAACCATATTTCTTGTGCACGAATAATACTGGCACACCCCATGGGGAAACGCTGGGTCTGATGAATCCCTTATCTAAGAGATCCTTTAATTGATCTTTCAGTTCCTTGAGTTCTGCTGGTGCCATTCTGTATGGAAGAATAGAAATAGGTTGAGTATCCGGAAGAAGGTCTATGCCGAAGTCTATTTCCCTTTCGGGAGGAATGCCTGGAAGATCTTTGGGAAAGACATCTGAGTATTCATTAACAACAGGGACTGTTTCAAGGCTGGGAGATTCAGGAATGGAATCTTTAACATGCACAAAATGATACACACACCCCTTAGAAATCATTTTTCTTGCCCGAAGATAGGAAACAAGTTGACCTCTGAACGCTGAAATACTACCCTTCCACTCTAGGACGGGCTCATTCGAGAACTAAAACTGAACTATCCTATTTTTGCAGTCGACTGTGGCATAGCAGGAATGAAGCCAATCCATGCCGAGAATGACATCAAAATCAGTCATCTCTAACTCCACTAAATCTGCTGATGTGGATTTCTAAGATATCATAACCGGGAAGTTCCTGTATACCCGCCGGGCTATGATGGTTTTACCCACTGGGGTAGAGACTGAAAAGGGCTCTGCTAGGACTTCGGGACTGATTCCGAAATCACCTGCTATGTATGGAGTAACAAAAGACAAAGATGTACCTGGGTCTAGCAAAGCATAAACATGAACATGGAAAATCTGTAACGTACCAGTAACGACATCAGGAGAATTTTCCTGATCCTACCGGGACTGAAGAGCATAGAGTATGTTTGGGCGTTACCCACTGGTAGCACTGGAAATGGTACCCTACTGGTTCGGGCGACTGGACTGAGCTGTAGAATGATTTTGCTGACCATGAAGACTTGACTACAGACACTTCCTAATCCTGTTGCCTGGCTTGCCATAACCAAAACAGACATCACTATCGGCTCTGCAAATGCCCTTGTGGTTCTTACCACAAGTCTGACAAAGGGGATTCGTTCGAGCACTGCTAACACTGCCCTGAGATTTAGAGCCTGTCACTTTTTCTGTATTGCCGTCTCTGAACTTTACAACTGGAGCACTGGCAGAGAAAGGAGCTGGAACGGATGACTTGGAGTGAAACTGTGAACGGTTTCCTTCATCTGATTTGGGGTGAGCAAAGTTGAAGTTACCTGACCTTGCTCTCTTGTTCTGCCTCTCCCTAGTCTTAAACTTCTGCTCTTCTACTTGTTGGGCATGGGTCATGAGTCTGGATAAGGTCATATCACCAATCATCATCGCAGACCTATACTCATTTACCACGCTATCGCTGACCCCTGACACGAACTTTCTCATCTTATCCCTATTGTCTGCAACCACATGAGGAGCATACCTGGCTAGCTGAGTAAATCTGAGAGAATACTCCCTAACCGTCATATTCCCCTGCCTGAGGTTGATGAACTTAAGAACCTTGGCTTTCCTCAGCTCTTGGGGAAAGAATCTGTCTAAGAAGGCCGTGAAAAATTCCTCCCACTCGATAGGGCCTGCATTATCTAACCTCTTAGACTTCCACTGTTTTTACCAATCATGAGAAACATCCTATAACTGGTAGGCGGCTAACTCGGCACTCTCAATAGAAGTAACACCCATGATGTCAATGACCTTCTGGACTTGGTCAATGAACTCCTGAGGGTCCTCATTAGACTTAGATCCATGGAAATATGGAGGGTCCATCCGAGTGAAGTCCCGAACCTTAGCTGCTTTGGGATTGGCCACTGGATTGGCTGGAATGACTGGTGTACGCATGGACTGAGCAAGTGTGGTAAATACAGCTCTAAACTCCGTATGGGAAATATGTTTTCCTAAAGGATCTTCGGGATGAGGAGCTGGCTGGTTTCTTCTCTTTGGGGCCATGGTCTGGAATAAGAGAAGAATAGATTAGACTGAGAGTTTAACTTGTGATTATGCTCACTAGCATGATATGAATAATGAAGAAAGGGGATTGTTCCTAAAACATCTTATAGCCTCCCGTACTTAAATGTGGTGCGCAACACACCCATGTACAAGACTCTACTAGATGCGGCTTTTAGACTTCCTAGGACTTTATTGAACCTTAGGCTCTGATACCAAGTTTGTAACACCCCGATTCGCTGAACTGGAATGCTACACGGTGCTCATAACCCCAAGGGACCACAAGCTAACCCATGACTGATATCTGTACCTGTATACAACAAATCATGATATAATAATGCAAAATACATAGAACTGTAAGGCCATAAGGTTAAACTGAATAAAACCATGTGGGTGAAAATACCCAAAACAACTCAATCTGAACGTAAATCTGAACATAAATCTGAAAACCTATAAACTATCTGAATAAGGAGTTGAAGGAACATGTCTCCAACTAACTCCGTAAAACTGAACTGAAGAAATAAATATATCAAATCATATTTTCCTCGAATCAATGAGGACTCACTGTATCTCTGCAACTGGAATGCTACCGCTACTGCTGGGCTGGAGCTCGTGTCTCGAAACCTATGGTGTAACATGAAAATAAAGCACCATAGCGCAAATGCGTCAGTATAACTGGAGTATTGAGTATACGAGGAAGGTAGGCTGAACATAAAGGGTTTCATGCATAAACAACACTGACTGACTAATATGAACGTGGGAGTGCAAGTACACATATATAGAAACTAGGACCGTGAATACGTGATAGCATGACCTGTAAGCTAGCACATGATTTACTGATAACTGTCATGATTGATACTAAAACTGATAACATGGACGACTGTATCTGACAATCCTGTATATACTAAAATCTGAAGAACGCCCTGGGTTCTTTTACTGAGACTGATACTGAAACTGTGGGAAGTAGTGTTTAACCGACATGCCCCATGTATGCCGTTATGGCTAAGTTGGGGTCCAATCTCTGCCCCAGCTGGAGAGGTGTCAATACCGTGCCACAGGTAAGGACAGCCTATGAGTGACCCTTATCTGGAGGGTACTCAATGAGAATGGTGGGAACCCTAAACTGACGGGTTAAGCAACCTCATTAACCCTAATCTGACGGGTTAAGATTTCTCAAACTACGCTGGCTACGTAGTTCTGGAACACAAGGATGACTACTAAGAATCATACCCTGAACTGGCGGGTGAGTTCCCATCCTTGGGTTCACTTGGTGCTAACCTCTACTCCCATCTGGAGGGACTGGACATGAATAACTGACTGTGCATGACTTAATCTTACTGAATTCCATTGACTGGCGGAATGTTACTGATATCTGACAACTGACTAAGATCATGAGGTTTTCCTGAGTCACATAACTGACTGAAGTCTATGTAATCATAGCTTGAGTTCGGATATCATGAAACATGACATAGATCTAGGCACACAACTATAGTTTTCGGGTACAAGTACCCCCAGGACTCGATAGAAGGAAAATGACACACATGACTGACTTGATCATAAGAGTGGAGTCCAAAATTTATAATATCATAAGTAGGGATCTCATACTAAGCATGGTTATCAACAATGTATTGCATGGAAAGGATTTCATATCATATGGAAGTACTTCCACAATCTTAATATCATGTTCATTGCATAATCATATTGGCAATACATGCCAATAGCATGGAAGTTCATGTGGATTGCATGGTTATCATACATCTTGTTCATAGTAGGATTTGCAAGTAAACATAGTATAATCTCATAAGAATAGTTCATGAGTATTCCAACAACATTTACAAGGCACATTATCAACTTAGAAATCATTGGAACGTAAGGGCATATCATGAATCCTTCACTTAGTCACAATTTAGCTATATTGCATGATTTCTAGTTTCTTAAGCATTTTATCAAACACCTTACATGTACATCTTAAGCATAGGTGAAATCATCAAATTATACATCATGAACAACCAAATTTACATGTTTCCAACTCATATGATATCATGAATTCATAAAAACATATAAAGATTCCATCTTGGGAATCACCCAATATCAACAACATTATCATCAACACCCAACAATATAGAAATCATACTTTATAATGAAAAATAGGGTTTTTGAGCTTTATGGATGAAAGGGATCCATAAATCAACTCACGCATACCTTAGAAGGAAGGTTCTTGATGATTGACGAAGGAATTTCCTTGAAATCGAATCTTCAAGCTTAGTTATGCAACCCTAGTTGTTTTTCTCTTTTAGTTCTCTTGGATGATGAGCTTTGAGATGATAATAGAGTTGTAATATGTTTAGAAGCTATATATTTCGTAGGGTTAAGTTTAGGGACGTGTAAGGAGTGTTAAAATACTTAATTACTCTTAAAATAACTCAAAACGGAGTGTTTTTGTTACCTGGAACTGAATTAGGCGGCGCCTAAGTAATTGCCTAATCTAGGTTGGGTGGCGCCTAACCAATCGCCTATGCTTGGGTTGGGCGGCGCCTAACCAATCGCCTATGCTTACTGTCTCTCACACAAATGGGCATAACTTTTCGCTCGGGTATTGGATTAAGGAAAAATTGGTATCGTTGGAAAGCTAATTCAATTCTCTACAATTTAGTGGGTTTAAATAAGCAAAAATACCACATTAACATTGAGTTATACTCGTTCAAAGATGACCCTTGCAAAATCGAACACTAAAAATTGATGGATTCAAAAACTCTTAGCTTGTATTACCTTAAGTGACTCATATGAACATTCTTAATGAATCATAAGCTATCCTATCACTAGTATATTTATTGTAAGTCATGTACGCAAGTATGAATCACAGGATAGGAGATTTCATACGTAGGAATACTTATTCACTTCCTAGCTTAGAAACATACGGGGTATTACAGGATGTTAGGGGTTTATTGTTTGATTGTATTTTTTGCATAATGATCGGGAAGTGTTTTTGATGTTTTGAATTATGGTATGGCTTAATTATTTGTATAACTCAAAGTGGTGGCGTTCCTTGCTTGATTTGTAGTTATGAGCTTTAATGTTGCTCAAGGATGAGAAAAATTCTAAGTGTGTTTTGTGTGTGTGTGTGGGGGGGGGGGATGTTAGGCCAAATTATTATTTTTATCCATTATTTACCTCATATTTAGAAATTTTATTTGTTCTTTTTGAGCATTAATTTTATGGATTATGCCTAATATTTTATATTAATATGTATGATTAAAATGGTGTTAAGATGTAAAGATTTGGTGCTTAGATGAATTGGATACGGAATATTATAGAGGAAAATCAAGCAGACAACTTAATGGAATAAAGTAGGTAAAATAATAAAAAGGTTACTTTTTAATTTAACTTAGAATTGGCTGCCAGTTGACGTATTTCAAATAGAATTGGATTCCAGTAGCCTCGCGCGTTAGTGCAGAAACATGCAATGCTCCCTTAGTATTATTTTATTTATCCCAATCCATTTTGGATTAAGTTATTTTATTCGGGTTTTTTTCTACACCTATAAATATTCCATAAAATCAGTTTTTACAAAAATTTTGACCTAGAGAAAGCTAGAGTCCGTCGTGGAGGCCGGAGAAAATTAGTTTTATCCTTTCTTCTTCTTCTTCATTATTATTATTATTATTATTATTATTATTATTATTATTATTATTATTATTATTTATTTTTAAGTTTTTTCATCGGATGATTTGTTGTAATTACTCCATGTGTATATGGAGTTAAACTCCTTGTTCTAGGATTATGGTAGCTAATTAAATGATCATTTAGTGCCTCTTGATTTTATTTAGTTGATTATCATTATAGTTGTTCTTATATTATTGTGCTTATTGTTTTAATGCTTAGCTACCATTAAAATAAATTTACATTCTTTTTATGAATCCGAAAGGAGAATCAATGAAATCGAACAAAGAATATAGGGAGTAAGATCTTTACTTTAGTAAAAATAAAGAATTGATTTGTGGCAAGGATAGAATTATACCTAGATCACCTTACTTACTTACTAAACAGGAAGCTTTATTAATGCATTCAGATTGGGTTATCACATCCTTGCTTCATATGTAGTTGTGAGGGCAACTTGGATAAACGATTAGAGGCTCGAAGACCATGATCATATAATCAATCCCATGAATCAACAACTAGATAATTGAATATGTTGAAGAAACTGATACTAACCATGATTATTAGAGACCCCATAGTTCTAAATTGATTCATTCATTGATTCCGTAAAAATCTGCTCTTTATTTGTTGGTTTTTCACGAGTTGTTTTCTTTTTATTTTTAGTTTAGTTAATTGTTAAATTTATCTTTGGAATTTATTTCTTAAATAAATAATTAGAATTGGTATAATTTAGTAAATAGTTCATCGACAAGTCCTTGTGGGTACGATATCTCGATTCTCAATCCTATATTACTTGTATGACCGCATACACTTGCATCTGCTCTCGGGAATAACACCATCCTTCTTTTTCACAAATAGAACTGGAGCACCTCAATGTTTTTCAGAAATAAAAAATGGAGCACCTTAAGGGAAAACACTAGGATGAATAAAAACCTTTTCTAATAACTCTTGAAACTAGGAATTCAATTCCCCTAACTCTGTTGGTGCCATCTGATAAAGAGGGATAGATATGAGGTGGGTTCCTACTTCTATGTCTTTTAAAAATTCAAAATCATGGTCCAGAGGTATACCAGAAAGATCATCTGGAAATACTTCTAAGAATTCACACACGACTAGAACCGAAGCTATAAGAGGAAATATTGAAATGTTTTCCTGAAGTTGAGTTTAAAAAGACCAATATCCCCACTTAACTAACTTTTAGGCATTAATAGCTGACATAATACTCATCGGAGTAGGCTTAAAATTACATTCCCACTCTAAATTTCTATCTGGTGCATAAATAAACTGACAGTATTTGCATAATAATGAAGAATAACACGATAAGGAGACAATCAAATCATCCAAAAAATAATATCAAATTCGTCCATGTCTAAAATCACTAAGTTTGCCAAAGTTTTATACCCATAAATATCACAAGACATGCCTAATAAACATGATTGGCGCATATAGAAACCCCAACTAGTGAGACACATATATAAGAGTATCAATAAATTAACTTTCTAACTCCCAACCAAAGGCAAATTTCACAAAAACATAAAATCAATTAGACTCAGGATCAAGTAATACAGAAGCCATATGATCAAAGACAAGAATAGTACTTTTTATCACTATATTAGAAGCTTCATCTTTAGGATTGGCTGGAATATCATAAAGAATTATCACCACCCTGACCACCACCTCTACTAGTTTGAGCACCACCTCAACTAGTTGTCCTCCAAAATTATTGGATTTATAACCATCTCTTCCTGTATTAACCACTACGCCTACTTTGTGGAAAACCCCAACCATGTTCTTCACCACTTGACCTACAAAAACTATGGCACTAAAAGCTGGTTGCAGAGTCAACTAATGAAATTAGGACAATGTCTCTTGATGTGTCCTGAACTCCCACACTCCTGGAAAATATTTCCCACAGCATGTCATTAAACTGAAGATGACATAGGTGTATAATTTTCTCTTCGTAAAAGCTAATAACATACCCCAGAAAAGACCTCTACAGATACATGCATGACCAAATAAAAAGGATGGGAAGAATAACACTTCCTACTATGGACACTCAAATAAGTACCACTAAACTGACCAAATGTTTTGGCCTTATCTTTCTTTATATTTACTTTTGTTTCTTCCTAATTGCTTGATACTTCTTAGCAAACTCAACCACTTGATGAAATGACTTACCCTAAGCTGCTGCTGACCAGGTGATCACCTTGATTCATAAATTAAAACCTTTCATAAAGTACCTAACCTTCTTTTACTCTACAATAATCAATTGAAGTGTATACCAGGATAAGTAATGTTGGGTGTATTTATGCATTCTAGCATTACTATTCTAGCCCATTTTAGTCTTGTTTTGAGGATAATTCTTATGCTATATGTCATTATAATGATATAAATGAGCATTCATGTGTACAATTATGTGCTTACAAGTTTTAATGGTTTTTTTACATGAGTTTTGAGTCAATTTGAGCATTTAGAGTTCAACCGAGAAAACTAGTGTGACTAGCTTGAGCTAGGTGTTGTCTAGTCTATTGTGTTGAGTCCTAATGTGTTTTAATGAGTGACTAAGGTTTTTATTATGTATTTATATGTGAAAAAAATTAGTTAGAATGTTCATATATCAATTGGATCAAGACTAGAGTCAAAACAATGAGCCTAAGCTCAAGGTGCATTTAGTCTATGCTTAGCTCATGTTTTGAGTTCACCGTCTTGGATGTTGTGTTGTTTTGAGATCTATCATATGGTGTTTAATGATTTATGATAATTTTTGAATGGATCATGATGATATATGAAGGACATACAAGATTTAAATCAGGTGAAAACAACTCAATAAGGCTCGGAATGTCTCAACGAAACCAAAATGCAAAAATTGACTCCATGTCGAGTCCTGAAATGTATTGGTCCATTGTGGGCGCGTGAACACTCCAATGGACTCATCCAAAAGACCAATGGATTTATAGTAGGCCCAATTTTAAGTCCCACTGGAGTGTGTAAGATTTTTTTTATAGTTTGAGGAGGCGCCGCGATGCGGTGAAATCGCGGTGAGATTCTGGAAATGGACAATTGTTGATTGGCTTGTTACCGCATCACGATGGCCATCAAAAGCGCATTTTTTAAGAAGATATAAAAGGAAAAATTTCTGAAACCATTAGGGTATCTTGTACATACTCTTTGGGGAAGCTTAGGAGCGGCGAAAAATGAGAGAAATCTCTCATTGAGGGTTCTTAACATTCTTATAAACATCTTCCATTTGAACATTGATTGTGGGTATGATTTATTACTTATTCTTAACTATGAATTCAATAAATATTGTTGATTTTTGTATCATGAGTAGCTAATTTTCTTTACTTGAGTTGTGGGATCTATGATTTTGGTCTTGTAACACATTAGTTGAGCAAGATTTGCAAGACAATATGAACTTCTTGATAATTCTTCTATTATACATTTTTATTTATTGGTTGCAAACAATGAACTAAGCCTAGTTGTTGATTTTCTTAGGAATAAAAAATAAATCTAATAGGAAGTGAATTATTAGCGGGGATGGGAAGCGCTAAACTTTTAGTTAAACGATTAACACTGTGACAAGGTTAATCAACTCGAGATACGATTTGTTCAAGTATTAGCTTTCCTAAGTTTGGAAGAATTAGGGAATTGAAGATCTAAGAAGGTCGGGAGACATTTAGATTGTATTTGGACATTGATGATCTATTGTTCCTATCTTTTACACAAATATTGAGCAATATCTAATGCTTATCAAGCATCAATACTCATAGTGAACACAACTCTAGTTTCCCATAATATTATTTAAATTGAAGTGTTTATTAACGTTTGTTTAACCATTAAAACCCCCAATTTTATCTTTTCCTATCATTTGTTTAAATTCAACTTGTAGTTATAGTTTTAAATTAGTTTAATCGCCAGTCACATTGTTCCTCGTGGATTCTACCCTAACTCCAAAGTTGGGTAAATATATTGACGACGACCGCCTTGCACTAAATTGACGTGTAAGTTGAGTGTTATAAAAAATGGCGCCGTTGCTGGGGAATAACTTAGCGTATTGAGTTGGTTTGGAATTTTAGCTTACTTGCTTAAATTCAAATTGTAAATATTTTTTATTTTCTTTTATTTTTATTTTTCTCACACCTTTCTTGAGATGTCAGCCTGGATAGATGGTTTTTTGAGTGATGACGATTCTTGTTATTATAGTGGGAGACCACATTATGAGGCTTACTATCCAGATTTAGATGGAAGTGCGTGGATGGGACCTTCACAATATAATGCGGATACTGTTCTAACTGGGGAACATATTGCAATTTGGTGTTTGGCTTGTGGTCAAAGTGATCATTTTGAAGATATGTGTGATGCCACAATTGAAACGAGCAATTTGGACAAATTGATGAAACAAATTTTAGATTCTCAAACACAGTTGTGGGTAGAGCTGAAAGAGTTACCACTGCCACCATGTCTACAGTGTCTAAACAAAGAAGAATATGAGAAGAACATTAGCCAATTTATGGCGAAAACACAAGAATCACAACCACTCGATTGTCATCTTGATCTTGAGACTGATATTGAGAAGGTGAATATAAGTGAAGGTGTTGAGGATAGTGTAAATTTTGAAGTAGGATTTGTTGGTACCCATTCAAAGCACTTTTCTATATTATGTTTAGATGATATCTTGTCAGTGTAATCATTTAAAATAGTAGAAGAGTGTAAAGATAAGAAACAAGAATCATATATTCTTGATTTTACACTAGACAAGCAACATAAAAACACACCTCACTTTAGGGCCGGGTGGTTTACCATGCATATTTTATTATTCGATTCCTTAATTTTTATAGCACCTCCCTATGAGAGAGGCAAGAAGATGGATGCTAAGTTGGGGGTGAAATTTATATCCTCAAGGTGGAGGAAAAATTTGATTTGGGTCGTCCCGCGATACTAAATTAGGCGTTTCTTGGGAGGCAACCCAAGCTAAGGTATGTTTTCTTTTTAGTTTGTAGTTTTTTTTTTACTTCACATAGTTTTTTTTTTTTGGTTGAGTCACAGGTTAATGGGAAGTCTGAGTACCATAATCTTGATCTTGATGCATGGTAAAGACTAAGTGTGGGGTTCCATGGATCTTCTTTATATGATTATGCTACTAGCTAGGCCTAGAGGCCTCAGGGAGTATTTCTATCTCTTTATTTAAAAATTCACTTTGGGAACAAAGTAGATTTTTAAGTGTGGGGTGGGGAATTTCCCCAAATTTGGCTCAATTTAAAAAATAAATTTAGGTTTGGAATAAGTGAGATATTTTTATTGGTTCTATTTCTGATTACATGATGCAAGTGGGCTTGTTTGTAAAAGTATGTTGAATTGTCTGAATTGCTATTTTTGAGACTATTAGGCTCATGTTTGTGACTCTTGTAAGTGTTGGCTTAATTTTGAATTTGTGTAATTGTTTGATTGAGAGTCTATGATGATCCTTTATGAATTGAGCATGTGCCATGTGCGTGTGAGATTTTTGTATATTCTTTGTTAAATGTGATGTCTAGAACTTGCCCGGTGTGTGTGAAGCAAAATAAAGAATGTGAGTTTAGGAGATGATTTAGGCATTTCTTTGATAGCCTTGTTTTATACCTTCTTTTGCCTACACTTGTGCATTATCTTAGTTAACCCCATTGAGACTTTAGCCTTTACTTTGGCAACCTCATATGTAACCTAATCCCTTCTTTTATAGACCATAATTTGATCCAAAAAGCTCCTAAGTGCTTTAATAAAAAAAATTAAATTAGTAAGGAGTTTGTGAAATAGAAGAAGGATGAAGGTGAAAGTGAAACTCTAAAGAAGTGTTCATTGTGTATCCAAATTGTTATGGTTAGGACCTATAGAAAATATGAAAGACAATTCAGTTTTTGTTGCCTAGTTTTTGTTACAATGAACCTGTTTTGGCCCTGGTCCATTTAGAACAATGTGCACCTCAACCAAGACGAATATCTTTAGTTGAGGGTGGATACTATAGGGGTGCGTAACAACAACAACTGGTGTATGAAGAAGAGCTGAAAATTGATTTATGATATAAAAGGAAAGTACTCCTACCATAGTTTTTGTTAATGCATTGAACAAAATTCGGGTGAAATGATTGATGTGTGAAATTAATGAGTTGGGTAGATAGAAGGTGATTTTGAGAAGTTTGTCATGTATTAAAGCGCTTGGGAGAGGTTAGTCACTATTCTTGGACAAAATAATTTCCACCTATTCCTTAGCCTACATTACAACCCAGAAAAGACCTAATTGATCATAAACGTTACATTCGACTATTATTA
Organism: Capsicum pubescens; assembly: GCA_030864215.1. Taxonomy (NCBI): domain Eukaryota; kingdom Viridiplantae; phylum Streptophyta; class Magnoliopsida; order Solanales; family Solanaceae; genus Capsicum; species Capsicum pubescens. Next base: position 175,124,530 of record CM061541.1, read on the forward strand.
GAGCATTACACTAAGGGAAAGCCTATGGTTCATTATGTGTAACTTGTGAATTCTTTGTGAGGGTGAGCATAATTTGATTCTTGTACCCATTGTTATAAATTTTATTATTGTGAGTATTTATGGGTAACTCTCTTATTGTGAGGGGCACATGTTTGATGAATATGGGTGATTTTTAAGATGTATTTAACTGAATTATATGCATGAGTTTTCTACTTGTGGAGTCCATTCTTGAGGCTAGGATGTTTTGGGAGTAGGATTCTTGAGCTTTCAATTGTGTATAACAGGCTTAGTGTAGAAACTTGCATTCCATGTAGTCATTGTAGTACTAGCTTAATGTCTTTCATATAGTAGAAGAGTAGATTTCCCAGCTCATGATACTTAGAGTGAAGAGTTGTTTGAGTATGAATTAGGCTTGAAGTGTGGGGTGGTGATGTTGGGTGTATTTATGCATTCTAGCTTTACTATTCTAGCCCATTTTAGCCTTATTTTGAGGTTGATTCTTATGATATATGTTCTTATAATGATATAAATGAGAATTCATGTGTACAATTATGTGATTACAAGTTTTAATGGTCTTTTTACATGAGTTTTGAGTCAATTTGAGCATTTAGAGTTCAACCGAGAAAACTAGTGTGACTAGCTTGAGCTAGGTGTTGCCTAGTCTATTGTGTTGAGTCTTAATGAGTTTTGATGAGTTAATAAGGTTGTTATTATGTATTTATATGTGAAAAAACTTAGTTAGAATGTTCATATATCAATTGGATCAAGACTAGAGTCAAAACAATGAGCCGAAGCTCAAGGTGCATTTAGTCTATGCTTAGCTCGTGTTTTAAGTTCACCGTCTTGGATGTTGTGTTGTTTCGAGCTCTACATTGTGGTGTTTAATAATTTATGATACTTTTTTAATGGATCATTATGATATATGAAGGATATAAAAGCTTCAAATCAGGTTTAAACAACTCAATAAGGCTCGGAATGTCTCAACGAAACCAAAATGCAGAAATTGACTCCATTTGGAGTCCTGAAATGTATTGGGACATTGTGGGCGCGTGAACAGTCCAATTGACTCATTAAAAAGACAAATGGATTTATAATAGGCACAATTTTAAGTCCCACAGGAGAGTGTAATGTTTTGTAGAGTTTGAGAAGGCGCCGCGACGCGGTGAAATCGCGGTGAGATTCTGGAAATTGACAATTGTCGATTGACTTGTCACCGCGTCGCGATGGCCATCAAAAGCGCATTTTTTCAGCAGATATAAAAGTAAAAATTTCTGAAACCATTAGGGTATATTGTACATACTCTTTGGGGAAGCTTAGGAGCAGCAGAAAATGAGAGAAATCTCTCATTGAGGGTTCTTAACATTCTTGTAAACATCTTCCATTTGAACACTGATTGTGGGTATGATTTATTACTTATTCTTGACTATGAATTCAATACATATTGTTGATTTTTGTATCATGAGTAGCTAATTTTTTTTACTTGAGTTGTGGGATCTATGAGTTTAGTTTTGTAAAACATTAGTTGAGCAAGATTTGCAAGACAATATGAACTTCTTGATAATTCTTCTATTATACATTTTTATTTATTGGTTGCAAACAATGAACTAAGCCTAGTTGTTGATTTTCTTAGGAATAAGAAATCAATCTAATAGGAAGTGAATTATCAACGAACATTGGAAGAGCTAAACTTTTAGTTAAATGAATAACACTGTGACAAGGTTCATCAACTCGGGATACGATTTGGTTAAGTATTAACATTCCTAAGTTCGGAAGAATTAGGGAATTGAAGATTTAAGCAGGTCGGGAGACATTTAGATTCTACTTGGACATTGATGATCTGCTGTTCCTATCTGTTACACAAATATTGAGCAATAGCTAATGCTTATCAAGCACCAAGACTCATAGTGAACACAACTCTAGTTTCCCATAACATTGTTTAAATTGAAGTGTTTATTAACATTTGTTCAACCATTAAAAACCCCCCATTTTATCTTTTCCTATCATTTGTTTAAATTCAACTTGTAGCTATAGTTTCAAATTAGTTTAATCGCCAGTCACATTATTCCTCGTGGATTCGACCTTGACTCCAAAGTTGGGTAAATATATTGAGGATGACCGCCTTGCACTAAATTGACGTATAAGTTGAGCGTTATCAATAAGACATGAAACATGGCCTCATAGGAAACCACAAACATATCACCCTTCACTAATTTCAGAAATTCATCCTTCTTTTGATCTGTATAAGTGATACAAACATACGTTTTAAGAAATATATTTTAGAATTTAGTCAATGTAAGTAGAGGTTAGACAACCTTACACTCAACAAAGGATCTCCACCATTGTTTGGCCTTAGCCTGCAATTAAAAAGACTCAAATTCCATACCATACCTCCAACCACACCCATTTTATGCAGACTCTCAGGACAATCAATCATAAAGTAGAAAGCATGCTCATACTTAGTACCCTAGAATATTGGAGGTTTCATCTTTATGAACTTATAAAATAGACCATGCTTATCATCAGTTATCACTAGTCCCAAGACCTATTAAGGATTCACTCTTATATTAGAGCTCTCACCTATCTTAGGCACCATAATAGCTGAAAGTTATAAGATTGGAGATAGAAATATAGGACAACTGGAATATTACCGGTGCCAGTCAATTTGCATAAACCCTAACAATGGTTGAGTTTTGCGGTCATAGGCACTTGGGCCACATCATTTTCCACAGGCACCATATTTATGACCATCACTTCTTTCTCATCTAGCGCGTCCTTATTTTAAGCTAACTCTTGAGTAACATATTGTTGCAAAGGATAGTGTCCTTAGTCAAGATATTCCTCTGTCTTATTAGATCTATTGCTAACAAGTTCTTTCCCTCTTTATCCTCTTCTTTCCCCACCCCTCGCTTGAGGCCTACCCAAAACTATGGCACCAATGATAAATGTAGGTGCTACTATTGTCTTTGCTGATATTGCAGCTGCTACAACCACTGATGCTCTTAATATTCATTATCTATGAAATAAGAGTAAATGAAAATTCATACCAATTGGAATTAATTAATAGCACGAAAGGAAGAGATAAGGGAATTTTCATTTCCTAAAGCACTACAACCTCTTGAAGAAAAAACAAACATCTTCATATCATTTTTCAAGATCTACTAGATTTGTTCTTGTATGATGAGAGCTGTGAACTCAGTGCTCTAATACCATCTATTTCATAACCTGAGTGTTCATGACTATAGCCTACCCTAAAACTGGAGTGAGAGAACTATCTAATAAAACCTTTACAAACTAAGTTTGAGACTTCACAATTTGTTTAATCAATTCCTTATTAAGTCATGAAACACAAATAATGTTTATCAGAAATAAAATTGATAACTTAATCAAATATCATCACTAAAGAATCGAGTGGGCAATTTCTTTATTTATTACAACCCCAGGAGCTAATGTCACCATACAAGAACATCTAATAGTATATAAAATCTAAAGTCTAGCAGATCATCAGAATATTTGAAATAAAGATAATGTCTTAGTCCAAAAACATTAGAAATGAATGAAAATAAAAATATCCAATAAATTCCTAATAATGGTTCTCATCCTTCAATCAAAGTCAACAAATACTATCTAGAGTTGAGGTCTCATCTCAAATATTGAAACACACTCCACACTCAACAAAAGAAGAACACAAGTAGCATCTGTACATCAACTAAGTGCTGGTATGCATTCATTGTAAGGAGACTAACTCAAACTGTACAAATAGGTGAATAAAATACAAATAACAACGATCAAAATAGATCTTATAGTTAATGATAGCAAAGTATAGATATAACAATTTACAACATCAAGAATATAAGAATCCAATTACACATTTGACACTGAGGAAAATTATTCAACAAGATTCATCACAACATATATATACATATATAAGTGTACATTCAAATACTTGTGAAGAAATATCATCATTAGTGAAATGACTCAAAACCGGGCCTTTTTGTATGGGAATCTCAAGCCCACCGAGGATCAGAGATTGCCTTATTATCCCCACCTAACTATCACATCAACCCATAAGTGTCGGATGGACTCAGATCATATAATGATACAACGGAAACAACACTAATAATAATAACTTAAGAAAGTCTAACCATTCATTAATATAAATATTCAACATCCAATGTACCCAAGTCCACAGTCATCCACAAGCTTCTTCAAATTCGGAGTCTATAATATGTTGGGACAAGCCCCAGATAATAGCCAAAATAAAATCCAAAATAAGTCTATGACATAACCTAAGAGGACCATGAAATGTGTGCTTTCCGAAGGATGGAAGCTCACCAATTCAATGTCATCACTTGAACTTCCCGAATATTGAATCACTATGCAAGAGGAGAAGAAGATTCTATGACCCTTGTGTCAAATGGGGACACAACGACAGAAGATATTTAGTGGTTGGAGCGCTAGCATGTAACTCAAGGGTAAGGATAAAATAGTATCATTATTTATACCAAGTCAAACCATCATAATCCACCATATTTATACACATAGACATGTAAATACATATGGATACATCAAATGTTAAAAGATAACAAGGCCTTAGTATGCATTTCAAAGTCAAACACGAACCATGAAGTGGAGGACTCTAACATTCCACCACTTACGTTATATCAAGAAAGAGGACTCCAACATCAAGCAATCTTATTAAGCAAGTGGACTGTAACCACAAGCCTTGTATTAGTCAAGTGTGCTCTAACCACAAGCCATTTCATTATGCATGTGGACTCTAACAACAAGCCATTTCATTACGCAAGGGTACTATAATTACAAGCCATTTCATTATACATGTGGACTCTAACCACAAATCATCACGTCCATTACTAGTCGACACTGGTACTCTAACCCTTTGTCCATGCATTCACATGTGGGGACTTTAACCCATTTAATTGTTTTAAGCCATCAAGGCCACAACTCAACATCATACACGACCACAAGGTCTTTATGAATCATATATTAATCAATAACTTTAACAGGCCAATACATTTGTTTCTAATATAATTCAAGTCAAATTGTGGTTATCAAGACCTTTATCAAATAACTCATTATCACTCTTACACCAAGATTTAGTTCAAATACAATTTGATTTCATGTTAGGGACTCTAACCCCTTTTTAACTAATCAAACCACCAAGGTAACCATTTAACTCATTACATGGACAACACGGCCTTTACAGTATAATTTATAAATCATTCTTACTCATTAAGTAATTGCATTAGTTCAAATAGCCATTAATATGTGATCAGTTATTTCTAGTAGATATTTTCACAAACACCGTGAGGGCATAATCTTACCATGACCAAAACCCAAGTAAAACCATCAATATTAGGGATACTCTTGACCTAGTTGTTAAAAAACAATCAACAAGTACCCACATATGGATACCATCACCAAAAACATGTATAATCACAAGTTTAAACAAGAGAAAACATTATCCATCATTATACATCAAAACCCTTAACATTTTTATCAAAAACCATTATTAATGATTCATAAAAAATGTTTAAATAGCATGATATTTGAGACATAATGATAGGGGATGAGTCACATGCCTTTTACAAGATGACTCACGAAAGGACTCTCGACCCCTTAGCCTTTAGATGAATACTTGTGGTACCCTAGCCTTCAAATCTTCAACAGTATGTTTGAGAGAGTATATGGAATGTTTGATCCACCAAAAATGTGTTTTAGGAGGCCATAATATGTTATATATCATGGGGACTTAAGGGTTTGGAAGTGAAAAATTGCCATAAAGCCCCTAGCTTAAAAGATGGAAATTAACCCATAGGAGGGTACAACTTCTCCACCAAATCGTACCCTAGGGTATGAGTGGTACCCTAACTCATACCCTAGGCCTCACCATGGACCCCTAATCTTCCTAACATACGACCATACATGCCTTAATCGTACCCAAAGGTACAATTGGTACCATGCAACCCGTACCCAATTCAGTGTCCATTAGATCATGACCAATACTTCAAACTACTAGTTAGTATACGATTCGTACCCTAACATACGACTAGGGAGAGGCTAAACCATATCTTGTAAAGAATATACCCAACAAACATTAATCAACATATGAGAGAGGGGACCTTAGGTCATATCTTAGGGTACGACTAGTACCCATAAGTCGTACCCTGCCGAGAAAGATCAACAAAGGAAATTCTTCTAAGGGTCCAAAGCCTAGGATTATTCTTCCTCTAGTGATAGATAAGGAACGCACAAACATGAGTTAACACACTATTACACATCAAAAGTAGTCTTTAACAAAGATAGAACACAAATATATACAACAAGGATAAGACACATGCCATGATTATTAACAATCAACCATTCATTCATTTGATTTTGGGAATCGACCCATTGTCTATCTAAACAGTTGCCCAATTCACAATTTAGGGACATGAACCCATGGCCTATCAAAGAAATAAATCAAGTTAAGAAGATTAACACAAACCTCAAGTACGATTTTCCTGAACGAAAAACAAATGCGGATACTTGGCCTTCATGATCTCTTCTGCCTCCTAAGTAGCTTTCTCGGATTGTTTGTTTCTTCATAGAACCTTCACCAAAGCCACATATTTTGTTTGCAACCGGAGAAATTCTTGATCCAAGATCCTCACCGGGACATCCTCATAGGACGAAGAGTCTAAAATACCTACACCCTCTAAGGGAAAAACCAATGAAGGATCGCCTATGCATTTTCACAACATAGGCACATGTAATACCAGATGGATGGAGTTCAAACTAGAGGGTAACTAAAATTCATAGAAAACATTACCAACCCTCTTCAAAATCAAATATGGATCAATATACCTAGGGCTTAACTTCACCTTCTTACCAAACTGCATTACTCCCTTCATGGGAGATACTTTCAAGAATACCCAATTGCCTACATTAAATTCTAAATGCCTATACCATAAATCCGCATAGGACTTTTGGTGATTTTGAGCGGATTTTATCCTATCATGAGTAACCTTCAAATTTTCCAAGGCTTGGTGAATCAAATCTAGGCCAAACAACTTACCTTCACCAACCTCTTACCACCCTATAAGAGATCGATATCTTTTACAATACAACACCTCAAAAGGAGCCATACCAATGCTAAATTAGTAACTATTGTTATAAGCAAAATCAATCAAAGGAAAATGGTCATACCAACTACCACTATAATCAATCACACAAGCACACAATATATCTTCCAATATTTGGATAGTCCTCTCCACTTCTCTATCCATTTATGGGTGAAAAGTGGTACTAAGGCACAACTTAGTTCACAAACCTTTCTGAAATAACTTCCAATAATGAGATGAAGGCAGAATACCATGATCCGAGATGATTGAAATTGGAGCACCATGCAACTTCACAATGCAACTTCACAATCTCTGCAAGATACAACTTAGCATAATCCTCCACCGAATAACTAGTCCTTACCAATAAAAAATGTGTGGACTTGATCATTTTAACCACAATAACCCAAATAGAATCACATTAATTCTGAGATCAGGGATGACCAGTGATAAAATCCATATTAATAACTTCCCACTTCCATCCAGGAAAATCTATCACTTGATACAAACCACCTGGTCTCATGTGCTCGACATTCACTTGTTGACACACCATACACTTAGCCACATAGCTAGCAACATCTCGATTCATATTATTCCACTGATAAGACTCCTTAAGATCATGATGCATCTTTTTAGAACCGAGATGAATATCATATCAAGATTTGGGAGCCTCGGCCACAATCCTTTTCCTCAATCCATCGACATCAGGAACACAAATACTCCCTTGGTACCTCAAGATACCATCACCACCAATCACAAAGTAAATAACCTTTTGTTATCCCACATTACTTTTAATCTTCATCAGGTCAGGATCCAACATTTTCTATTCCTTTATCTCAACCACAAGAGATAATTGTGACACCTGATACACAAACACACCACCATCCTCCAAGTCTATGAGACGAACTCCAAGACTAGCCAATCGTGAATGTCCTTTAACAAATCCCGCTTATCCTCATCAATATATGGAAAACTTTGCATGGATAACCTGCAAAGAGCATCAACAACAAGATTAGCTTTACCTGGATGGTATTAGAGACTCATATCATAGTCCTTCAACAACTCACAACTCAAGCCATCTCCTTTGTCTTAGATTTAACTCCTTCTTAGAAAACACATACTGAAGGCTTTTGTGATTAGAAAAGATGTCAGCATAAACCCCATAGAGATAGTTACGCCAAATCTTCAATGTATAAACCAAGGCTAATAACTCCAAATAATGAGTAGGTTAGTTTTTCTCATAAACTTTCAATTGCCGAGATGCATAGGCAACCATCCTACCATGTTGCATCAACACAAAAGAAAGCCCAATACGAGAAGCATCACAATATACTACAAAACAATTATTTCCCTCGGACAAGGTAAGAACTAAAGCCAAAATCAATTTAACTTTCAATTTCTCAAAAATAGCCTCATACGCATCAGACCATGAGAACTTGACCTTCTTCTGGGTCAACATAGTCAATGGTGTAACAATCATAAAAAAACTCTCTACAAATCTCCTATAGTAACTGGATAGACCCAAAAAACTTCAAATATTGGTTGGAGTCACAGGTTTAGGCCACTTCTTAATCGCCGCAACATTTTGTAAATTGACCATGATCCTTTCACTAGAGATAACATGTCCAAGAAAAGTCATAACACTAAAACCAAAACACACACTTTGAGAACTTTGCATATAAATGATGGTCCTTCAGGGTGTGCAACACAACACGGTGGTGATAGACATGATCCGCCTCACTCTTAGAAAGGACCAAGATGACATTAATGAAGACAATGATAAACAAATCAAAGAAGGGATGAAATACCCTATTCATTAAATCTATAAATGTCGTTGGGGCATTGGTCAACATAAAAGGCTTGACTAGGAACTCATAATGACCATAACGAGTCCTGAAGTCAGGGTTAGGGATGTCTACTCCTCTAATGTTAAGATAATGATAACCTGACCTAAAATCAATCTTTGAGAGACACTTTGAACCTTGACACTGATCAAACAAATCATCGATCCTAGGAAGAGGATATTTATTTTTTATGGTCACCTTGTTCAAGTGACAATAATTAATGCACATTCAAAAGGAACCATCCTTCTTACGCAAAAGAAACATGGAAGTAGCATAAGTAAACATGCTAAGATGGATAAAACCTTTATCTAAGAGATCTTTCAATAGCTCCTTAAGCTCTATCAGAGTTATTCTATAAGAAGGGATAGAGATAGAAGGATTGTCAGGAATAAGATCAATCCTAAAATCAATTTCTCTATTGAGAGGAATGCCAGGAAGGTAATCAAAAAAGATCTCGAGAAACTCATTAACCACGAGAATCGATTTTAGAGAAGGACCTTTTGATTTAGAATCTTTAACTCGAACCATATGATACAAACACCCCTTAGAAGTCAACTTTTGGGCTCAAAGATATGAGATGAACCTCCCCTTAGGCACTAAAGAACCCCTTTCCCATATAATGACTGGCTTATTAGGGAATTTAAATATGACCTTACGGGTTTGAAAATCTAAGGAAGCATAGCACAGATGCAACCAATCCATTCCTAGAATAATATTAAAATGGACTATGTCTAACTCTATCAAGTCTACCAGAGTTTCTTTACTACTAACAACTATAACACCCCCTATAGAATCTTTAAACAACCATAGAATCTCCTACCAGGGTAGAAACAAAAAAAAGATCTGATATACAATCAGTACTGAAACCAAAATAAATAGCCACAAATAGGGTCACATAAGAAAGAGTGGAACCTGGGTAAATCAAAAAATGCATATTACCTGGATGCCTTAAAATCTAGGTGAGTAACATGTGCATACAAACAATTTTGGACAGTGCTGGCACCATAAACAGAAGCAAAAGCAGAAGCAACACCTTTTGGTACAGGAGCGGATAAAGTAGAAATAGGGGCCTTGTTGGCCCAAGAAGCCACTAGAGAGGGGCACTCTCACTGCATGTTCCCAATATGACCATATCTAAAAAATTCGTTCCTCCCCTTCTAACACTTGCCATAATAATGCTAACCATAGAATCTACAAGGAGGGTAGGATGGAACCAACTAAGATTCACTAGTCTTAGATTGGACATTCTGTGACCAGAATCCACCACCAAACTAAGACCAATGATCACCCAATATCCTCGAGTAAGGAGCATTAGACAAGGAGAAAGAACCAGAACTCCCCTACTTCTTTCTTGGCCACCAACCACCATCTCCAATACTTTTTTTAGAAGTCCTACATCTCTTTCCTTTCCTTTTACTAAGCTCATCTTGCTTCTTTTTTCTCTTCATCCACTTATTGCATGTACACAACCAATATAGATATATCCATATCTTTGATCAATAAAGCTGCCTTGCCCTCAAGGACTAACTCACTAGACAATCTCGAGTTGAACTTTCTTATTTGAGATCTTATATCTGATACCATATCCCGAGCATACCTAGAAAATTAGTGAAACTTTATGGTATACTTATTGATGGAAGTTTTTCCTTGCTTTAGATTAACAAACACCTCTGCCTATGCTTCCCTTAAATCTAAAGGAAAGAAGTAATCCATAAAAGCATTAGAGAAACCCTCTAACAAAGATAACTCATCAACACCACCCCTTGTTTATTCCCACTCCTCATACCATTGGTACATCAAATCCTTCAACTGATAGGATGCAAACTCTACTCCCTCCACATTAGTGATAGGCATGACTCTAAAAGTCATTTCTATCTTATCTAGAAAACCCTAGGGATCTTCCTCCACCTTAACATCGGTAATGGTCGGAGGACTCAAACTTATAGACTTACAAACCCTTGTGGCCTTAGAAGATAGAGTAGAAAATGTACCATACTGCGAATGAGAATGCACCAACTTAGCAATTATATGAATGGACTAACAAAACTTAACATTCAACATATAAGCCTGAGGAAATGAAGGATGCCTAACGGGAACCAGTGGAACTCTCGAACCATCAGGTACCAGAACCCTAGACCGAGTATGGACTCTATAAGTCGAGTGAGTCCCATCAACATCATCCTAAGTTAGGATGAATGGGTTTGCAGAAAATTTAGATCTTCTTGGAGGTATGATTTGAAAGACAAGTAAGCGAAAATTAGAAGGATTCAAGACCTTAAGCTTTATAACTCAAAATAAGAAAACAAAAAAGTAAAATATTTCTAAATTCTTTGTAGCCTCTGTCTTATAAGTGTGGCGTGCTAAACACCCATAAAAGAGACTCTAATAGACACAGCTTTGTGGATACCCAATTGAACTTGAACTTAAGCTCTGATAACAACTTGACATGACCCAAAACTGGGCCTTGTCGTATAGGCATATCAAGCCCACTGTGGACTGTATATTACCCTATTATCCCAACCTAACCATCATATCAACCCACAAGTATCGGATAAATTATGAACATATATTGAGATAGCAGAACTAAGAATAATAATAACTTAAAAAAGTCTAGCCATTCATTAATATCAACATTCAACATCCAATCTACCCAAGTACATATTCATTCACACGCCTTTATAAATCTTGAGTTAATTATATATTGGGACAAACTATAACGCCCCAAGTCTGTACCCTGAATGCTACACGGTGCTTACGACCCCGAAGGACCTCAAGCTAACCCATGACTGATATCAGCTGTGAGAATGGAATAATATACTAAAATAAATGTGGAATAATAGGCTGAAATATTGTAAGGTTCAAAATCTGTAAATACTGATAAAGTGTATTAACTGAAAAAACAATCAATAAAATTGAACAATGTCTAAAAACTAGTCTGAAAAGCCTCTAACAAAACTATCTAAAAGTGGAGTTGATGGGACAAACCCCCAACTAACCCCACATACTGAAATACTGAAACTACTGAGAATCTGAAATAAAAGAATATCCTCAAATGAGGAGGACTCACTGCTAATCTACTGCTGCTGGCTTAATCTGAATCTATCTATGCGCGGTCGGGAACCTGAGTATTCGAACCTATGATATAAGACATCATAGCACATAGAAAGAGTATGCGTCAATACGTGGAATATACTGGTATGCTAGATGGGGTAAGGCTGAATTCAAGGGTTCATATGCATGAACAATAACTGGCTGCATGATATAGAGTAACTAAATATTAGAGACATGGATAACTGATACTACTGTAAATACTAAGTGTGCACTCATGTGCATATAGATAAATACTGTGACTAAGCTTGTCTGAAGATAAGTCCTGAATTATAATACTGAGTAACTGATATCTGAAGTTATTGATAACTGATTTACTGATACTGGTTGACTGTATCTAACAGTTCTGATCCTATAGAACTAAACTGGGTTTTATTCTGAAGACTCAGAATAAAACTGTAGGAGGTAATCATCTAACCGACATGCCCCAAATAAGATAAGATAACTGATTTAGGGTCCAACCTATGACCTTAGTTTGAATGGTGTTAGTACCATGCCACGGGTATGGATAAGCTGAGAGTTACCCTCATCTGGTAGGTACCCTAATGAGAATGGTAGAACCCTCAACTGACAGGTTAAAACACCTCATCAACCCTCAACTGGCAGGTTTGATGTCTCAAACTATGCTGGCTACGTAGTTCTAGAGTGCAAGGATTTCTTTTAGAGATCACACCCTCTATTGGAAGGTGAGCCCCCATTCTTGGGTTCACTTGGTGCTGAATCCTACTCTCAACTAAAAGACACTGAACTGAGTATACTGAACTGGACTAAACTGATACTGAGTTTACTGAGTTTTCCTAAATTCTATAACTTAATAAGAGTACTACTTATTGTGACATGACTGAGATTCTATAACTGATACTGGCTCTAGGTAAACATCTAAATTGTTGGGTATTAAATACCCCCAGGACTCGATAGAATGAGAAGTAAAGAATAGCATAATCTTGAATAACATGACATTGTTTACCTCTTCATAATTCATCCATAGATACTTATTATCAAACACTTGTAAGGCATCTACTTATTAATGAAGGGGGAACACTGCTATCAGGTTATAATGGCACTAATTCATTCACATAGGTATTTTATCAAACACGTAGGGAACATGCTTAGGTTATAAAATAATCAACACATATAGTTATCATAGCTACATTAATCAACTTGTAAATTGAAGGGTTCATCAAGACGATCATGTAATTCAACACATATAATGATTAATTTCATGAAAGCATGTAATTTAATTATGGAATCAATTCAATTCAAGCAAGGAAGTTCATAACTTAATAATCATGTAGTTTGAAAATGGATTCGTGGGCTCTATGGGTGGAAGAGACCCATTGATGAACACCTAACATACCTTGGAATATTAATTCTTGAAGGTTCTTGGATAAATTCTTGAGCTTTGTTCTTGAATTTTGAAACTAAGGTTCTTTGCTTTTGAGAAAGAATGATGTACTTTGGGGAAAATTGAGTGAATAATTATATATTTTGGTCATTTAGGGATTAATTTCGTGTTTAAGGCAGATCTGGGTCATGGAAAAAGTCTAAGTTTCCCTTGGGATTACTGTTGGCTCTCGGCATCTCTAAGTCTTTCTCTAATTAATTGAAACTTCTCCAAGGCATTGAATACTAAGTTAGACCCTACAACTATAGCCTCACCTACCTCAAACCAACCAATTAGAGATCTACATCTCCTACCAAAGAGGGCTTCAAATGAAGACATTTGAAAACTAGAATGATAGCTGTTATTATATGCGAATTCGATTAGAGGCAAGTGGTCATCCCAGCTACCCTTAAAATCAACAATGCATTCTCTCAGCATATCTTCTAGAGTTTGAATGGTCCCTTTTACTTGACCATCTGTTTAAGGGTGGAAGGCTGTACTAAAATAAACTTGGGTAACGAGACCCTTTAGGAATGCTTTCCTGAAAGAAGAGGTAAACTGGGTACCTCTATCTAAAATGATAGATACTGGGACTCTGTGTAACCTAACCAACTCTCTGATATAGAGTTTGGCATAGTCCTTGGCTGAATAGGAGGTATGAACTGGCAAAAAATGAACTGATTTGGTCATCTTGTCTATGATAACCCTATGGAATCATATTGATGACGAGTATGAGGTAAACCCATCACAAAGTCCATGTTCACTTCTTTCTATTTCCATGTGGGAATACTAGCCTCCTGCATGGGCCTACTAGGCTTTTGGTGCTCAATCTTAACTTGCTGACATGTAGAGCACTTAGCTACAAAATCTGAAATATCCCTCTTCATCCCACTCTACCAATAGATCTCTCACAAATCACTATACATCTTAGTTGCCCCTGGATGAATCGAGTAACGTGCACCATGCACTTCTACAAGAATTTGTTGCCTCAAGTCATCTACACTCGGCACATATAGCCAACCCTAGCAATGCAATATACCCTCTCCCCTTTGGAAGAAAACCTTTATTTTATTATCTCTAACTGACTCTTTCAACTTTACTAGACTGGGATATCTATCCTGCTTTTCCTTCACCTTGGAAACTAAAGAGGATTCAGAATTATTCTGAACCCACACATTGCCTTCTACTGAATCGACTAAGCGGATACCTAGTCGGTCAAGATGATGAAATTCCTGAGCTAACTTCTTCTTACTATGCTCCACATGAGCAACACTACTTATAGATAGTCTAATAAGAGCAACAACCACTATATTGGCTTTGCCTGAATGATACAGAACACTCATGTCATAATCCTTTAATAACTCTAACCACCTTCTCTGACGTAAATTTAAATCTTTCTGAGAAAAGACATACTGTAGGCTCTTATGATCTGTGAACACATCAACATGCACCCCATACAAATAGTGCCTCCAAATCTTTAAGGAAAACACTACATCTGCTAACTCAAGATCATGGGTAGGGTAATTCTTCTTATGGAGTTTAAGATGCCTAGAGACGTAGGCTATGACCTTACCTCTCTACATGAGGACACAAACCAAACCTACTCTGGATGCATCACAGTACATAACAAACCCATCTGAACCATCTGGCAGAGTCAAAACTGGGGCTGAGGTAAGTCAAGTCTTCAACTCCTAAAATCTCTTCTTATAGGAATTTGAGCACTGAAACTTGACTTTTTTCTGAGTTAATCTGGACATGGGGGATGCAATAGATGAAAAACCTTTAAAAATTGACGGTAATATCTAGCTAAGCCTAAGAAACTCCTGATATCTAATAGAGAAATAGGTCTAGGCCATTTTCTCACCGCTTCAGTATTTTGAGGATCAACTCTAATGCCATCACCGGAAATAATATGACCAAGGAACACTACTGACCTTAGCCAAAATTTGCATTTACTGAATTTGGAAAACAACTGATGAGTTTTGAGAGTCTGAAGTACGATTTTGAGGTAGTCTGTGCGATTATTCTCACTATGAGAATAGACAAGAATGTCATCGATGAAGACTATAATGAACATGTCCAAGTACTGCTTGGACACTCGATTCATCAAGTCCATAAAAGGTTGATGGGGCATTGGTAAGACCAAAATAAATGACTAGAAACTCGAAGTGACTATATCGAGTTTGGAAAGCTATTTTTAGAATGTCACATTCTCTGGCTCTAAGATGTTGATAGCCTAATCTTAGGTCTATCTTAGAAAAGTAACTAGCACCTTGAAGTTGGTCAAATAAGTCATAGATTCTAGGAAGTGGGTTCTTGTTCTTGATTGTAACTTTATTCAAATGACGTTAGTCTATACACATTCTGAGATAACCGTCTTTCTTACAGATGAAAAAGAATGGTGCGCCCTACGGGGAAATACTGGGTCTGATGAACCCTTTGTCTAAAAGGTCCTTTAACTAATTTTTAACTCTTTGAGTTCTGCTGGTGCCATTCTGTATGTCGGAATAGATATAGGCTGAGTATCTGGAAGAAGGTCTATTCCAACGTCAATTTACCTAATGGGAGGAATTCCAGGAAGATCTTTGGGAAACACATTTGAGAATTCATTTACTACTGGAATTGACTTAGGGTTGTGAGTTTAACTTGAGCTCATGCTCACTCGTACGACATGAATACTGAAAGAAGGGAAACTGTTCCTACAATATCTCATAGCCTCATGTCCATAAGTGTGGCGCGTTACACACCCATGCACAAGACTCTACATGATGCGACTTTCAAACTTCCTAGGACACTGTTGAACCCTAGGCTCTCATACCAAGTTTGTAATGCCCGAAGTCTATACCCCAGATGCTACACGGTGCTTACAACCTCGAAAGACCACAAGCTAACCCATGATTGATAACTGCTATGAGCACTGAATAATATACTAAAATAAATACAGAATAATAGGCTAAAATTCTGTAAGGTTCAAAATATGTAAATACTGATAATGTGTATCAACTGAAATAACAATATGTAAAATTAAACACTGTCTAAAAACTAGTCTGAAAAGCCTCTAACTAAACTATCTGAAAGTGGAGTTGATGGGACAAGCCCCCAACTAACCCCATATTCTAAAATAGTGAAACTACTAAGAATATAAAATAAAAGAATATCCTCAAATAATGAGGACTTACTGCTAATCTACTGCTGCTGGTTGAATCTAAATCTACCTATGTGTGGTCGGGAACCTGAGTGTTTGAACCTATGATATAAGACATCATAGTGTGAACAAAAAGTATGCGTCAGTATGTGGAATGTACTAGTATGATAGATAGGGTAAGGCTGAATGCAAGGATTTATATGCATGAACAAGAACAGATTGCATGATATGGAGTAACTAAACATGAGAGTACATAGATAACTGATACTACTGTAAATACTGAGTGTGCACTCATGTGACTATAGATAAATACTGCGACTAAGTTTTTCTAAAGCTAAATCCTGAATTCTCATACTGAGTAACTGATATCTGAAGTTACTGATAACCAATTTACTAATATTAGTTGACTGTATCTGAAAGTCCTGATTCTGTAGAACTGAACTGAGTTCTATTCTAAAAACTGAGACTAAAATTATTGGAGGTAATCATCTAATCGACATGCCCCAAATAAGATAAGATAATTGAGTTGGGGTCCAACCTGTGACCCCAGTTAGAAGGGTATCAGTACCGTGCCATGGGTAAGGACAAGCTGAGAGTTACCCTCATCTGGTAGGTACCCTAATGAGAATGGTGGAACCCTCAACTGATAGGTTAAAACACCTCATCAACCCTCAACTGGCAGGTTTGATGTCTCAACTTATGCTGACTATATAATTCTAGAATGCAAGGATTACTTCTAAAGATCACACCCTCTACTGGAAGGTGAACCCCCATCCTTGGGTTCACTCAGTGCTGAATCCTACTGCCAACTGAAAGACACTAAATTGAGTATATTGAACTGAACTAGACTAAACTGATACTAAGTTTACTGAGTTTTCCTAAATTCTATAACTGACTAGAAGTACTATTGATCATGACATGACTGAGATTCTGTAACTGACACTGGCTCTAGGTAAACAACTAAATTGTCATGTATTAAATTACCCAAGGACTCGATAGCATGAAAAGTCAAGCATAGCATAATCTTGAATAACATAACATTGTTCACTTGTTCATAATTCATCCATAAAGACTTAATATCAAACACTTGTAAGGAATCTACCTATTCATGAATGGGGAACACATGCTATCAAGTTATAATGGAACTAATTCATTCACATAGGCATTTTATCAAACACGTGGGGAGCATGCTTAGGTTATACAACAATCAACATACGTAGTTATCATAGCTACATCAATCAACTTCTAAATTGAAGGGTTCATCAAGAGGATCATGTAATTCTACACATATAATGATTAATTTCATGAAACCTTGTAATTTAATTATGGACAGAACCCAACAATAACATGAATATGGATTCAATTCAATTCAAGCATGGAAGTTCATAACTCAATAATCTTGTAGTTTAAAAATGGATTCTTGGACTCTATGGGTGAAAGGGACCCATAGATGAACACCTAACATACCTTGGAATGTTAATTCTTGAAGGTTCTTGGAGAAATTCTTGAGCTTTGTTCTTGAATTTAGAAACTAGGGTTTCTTGCTTTTGAGAGAGAATGATGTACTTTGGGGAAAATTGAGTGAATAATGATATATTTTGGTCATTTAGGGATTAATTTCGTGTTTAAGGATAATTTGGGTCATAGGGAAAGTCTAAGTTTCCCTTGGGATTTAAAATCTCGCAATTGGAACACCGATTAAGGCCTCACCGCAACGCGGTGAATGGGCCATCACTATATCCACCGCACGCGGTGGAATTGTGGTGACTCTCTGGATTATGACAATTATTGTTTTGGGGTTCACCGCGATGCGGTGAAATCGCGATGACCCTCTGGAAATTGACAAATGCCAAAATAGCCTTCAGCACGATGCGATGGAGTGCTCATCGCGATACTCACCGCGATGCGGCCTAATCGCAATGAGCTACTATTTTTACATAAACTATCCTAACTCTTCGCTCGGGTATCAGATCTAGGTAAATTTTATATCTTTAGAAAGCTGACTGAATTTTCTACGCATTGGCTGGCGCTAAACTAAAAAATACTGAGTATTTCATAAATTTTATATAGGATAACTCATGTACTTAGAGCTAAGTTAAGCTCTATGAATTCTGGGTATTACACAAGCACCAAAAAATAGCCAAAACAGAATACAAATTAAGTCTATGACATAAGCTAAGAAGACCATGAAATGTGTTCCTTCCGAAGGATGGAAGCTCACCACTTTGATGTCAATACTCAAATCGCCTGAACACTTGATCACTGTACAAGAAGAGAAGAAGATGCTTTGGCCCCTGTATCACGTGAGGACACAGTGTTCAAAGATACTTAGAAGTTGTAGCGCTAGCATATAACTCAAAGGTAAGGATAAAATAGTGTCATTATTCAATACTGAGTAAAACCATCATAAGCCACCATATTTATCCACATAGACATGCAAATACATATACATAAAGTATCAAAAGATAACAAGTCCTTAGCATACATTTAAAAATGATCAAACATGAACCATTAAGTGGAGGACTCTAACCTTCCACCAATTAGGTTATATCAAGCAAAAGGACACTAACATTAATCCATCTTATTAAGTAAGTGGAATCTAACCACAAACCTTTTATTAGTCAAGTGGACTCAAACCATAAGCCATTTCATTATGCATGTGGACTCTAACCACAAGCCATTTCATTACGCAAATGGACTCTAACCACAAGACATTTCATCATACATGTGGACTCTAACCACAAGGCATCACGACCATTACTAGTCGACATTAGGACTCTAACCCTTTATCTGTGCATTCACATCACACCATTCATATTTGGGGACTTTAACCTATTTAACCATTTTAAGCCATTATGGCAACAATTCAACATCATACATGACCACAAGGTCTTCATGATTCATATATCAATCAATCACTTTAATAAGCCACTACATTAGTTTCAGATATTATTCAAGTCAAATTGTGGTCATCAAGTCCTTTCTCAAATCACTCATTAGCACTCTTACATAAATATTTACCTCATTACATAGCCAAAATACCATTACAATATCATTTACAAATCATTATTACTCATTAAGCCATTGCCTTAGTTCAAATCACCATTAACATATGACTAGTTATTTCTAGTAGATATTTTCAGAAACACCTTGAGGGCATACTCTTACGATGATCGAAACCTAAGTGAAAACCATCAATATTGGGGTTACTATTGAATCATTTTTTAAATAACAATAACCAAGAACCAACATGTGCAAACCATCACCAAAACATGTATAATCATAAGTTTAAACAAGAGAAAACATTACCCATCACTATACATCATCACTATACATCAAAACTCTCAATATTTGTTTTAAAAAAATCATTAATGATTCATAAATAATGTTTAAATAACATGATATATGAGAAATAATGATAGAAGAAGAGTCACATTCCTTTTGAAAAATGATTCACGGAAGGACTCTTGACTCCTTAGCATTTTGATGAACACTCATAGAACCCTAGCCTTCATATCTTCAAGAGTGTGTTTGAGAGAGTATTTTGAATGTTTGATCCATAAAAAATATGTTTTAGGATGCCACAATATGTTATATAGCATGGGGACTTAATTGTTTTAGGGGTAGGAAATGTCCATAAAGCCCCTAGCTTAAAATCTGGAAATTAACCTGTTAGGGGGTATGACTCTCACACCAAACCGTACTCTCGGGTATAAGTGGTACCCTAACTCATACCCTAGGCCTCACAATGGACACCTAATTTGACCAACATATGACCATGTATGTCTGACTCGTACCCAAAGGTCTGAGTGGTACTATGTAACCTGTACCTAAGTTAGTGTCCATTAGATCAAGACCAATAATTCGTATGACTAGGTAGTATATGACCCGCACCCTAACATACGACTAGGAAGAGGATAAACTATATCTTGGACAGAATGTAACCAACAAACATTGATCAACATACGAGAGAGAGAACCTTAGTTCGTATCCTAGGGTACGACTAGTACCCATGAGTCGTACCCTTCCCAGAAACTTCAACTAAGGAAATTCTTCTAAGGGCCAAAATCCAAGGTGTTTCAATTAGTATCATTCTCAACTTAATCATTATTAGGAGATCAATATCATCATTAATATTATTAACCCGTCTCCACAACATCACAATATTCATCATCAATATTAATATAAATGCAAATACAATTAATAATCATAACTAATTCCCGAAAGCAATCATGAATGCTCAATTCACATAAAAATAGATATCCAAGCAAGTTTTTTTCTACAAATAAACCATAACTTACCTTGATTCCTTCCTTGAAATAATATAAAACCTTAATTTTTTATTTCATCTCTGTTTTATTTCATTCTTGATCTATAAACAATAATTATACATATCGATTTTAATAATCTCCCCATTCCAAACCATTATGAACCCAGAATTACAAATTTAAACTATGAAAGTATCCTCGATCATGATTTTAGGAATCTCCAGCCATTTTACATTGTGTATTCCTACATAATTTAGCATGAAGAATAATAATTTTACCATAGAAAGTTTTTTCTAACAGCTTAGGATCATTAACAATGAAAAATCATCAAATTCCCACCAATTCCCTTTAGATCATAAATTATAGCCCCCTAATTTCTACCATGTATAAATCTCTAGTAATTTTTATGAATTTAGTATAGAAATTTAATTTTAGGACATAAAGAACCCTTACCACTGAAGATGAGAACTCCAAAAGTTGATAGAAAAATGCCTCCATCTAAGATCTTGCCTATTTTTTAGAAAGCGGGTATGAAAACCAGTTTTCTAGCTCTTTAAAAACTAGAAAATACATATTTACCTTTATAAAGACACTTTTGGAGCTGCAACGACCTATTTGCCAAATGGGGTTGTTGTTGCAGCAACATTTTAATGGTTGTAGTGGCACCACTATTCTAACACTTTTGTTTGATACAGTGGACCCAAAATATTAGTTCAATACCCAATCCCTGTCCAAGCTATTTCACAACACATATTTCAAAATTAACTATCACAAACTCACTCCTTAGTAGTAATATATATAACCAAAGTTCTATTAATCTATTTTACATATTAAAAGTTGGTATTACTTCTTAAATTCATCCTATAATACAAAATAACATTAAACGAACTAAAAAACTCTCTAATTGCTACTATATTTCGTTTGAACACCACACCCTAAAAATACGCTTAAGACTAGGCCAACCCTGAATTTTAAAAATATGTCAAAAGGAGAACTAAGTTAAGGATCAACTCTTTAGTTCAACATAACATTGATTTGGGTTTATACATGTTCTTATAAATTAGGCTTAGCTTTCAAATTATTAGGTCAAGTTCCTTTTTGGGATAAGTAATTAAATTAACATAACTTAAGACAAATTGAATTCTAGTTCAATTGGTCTAGTATCCTAATTTGACTTAAAATGGGAGGTTGGAGGTTCAATCCTTCTTAAAAATACTTAAATTTTACATTACAAGTCAAAATGTAATAATTTTTATTGTTAGTATGGTGTTGTATAGGTAAATCTTGTATTTGATTTGATATTAGTTCATGTATATGAGATTATATCGTGTTAATTAAGAGACTAAGAGGTTTTTAGAAACATAAAAAATAAATTTGAGTTAGTAGAACTCCAAATATAGCATTGGACATAAAGGGGAGGTTATTTTGCAAGGTATAAATTTGAGCATTGCATTGTAAAAATAGAAAAATTTGACAAAAGTCTAGAATGTCTACTTTGCTACCCACTGTAACAGGTAGCAGGGCTTCTACCACTATAGTAGGGGTCAGTCTTAGTTAGAACTGTGAAACGACCCCACTATAGCAGCACCTCTATAGAGAGAATTAGGAAACAACAATGGCTGCAATATAGTGAAATAGAAATTTTAGAGTTAAACAAGAATATCTAAAGGTTTATTAAGGGAAATTAGGATTAATTTCTAGTAAATTCCATCAACTCCCTGTAACGACCCAAAATCATTTCCCGGGATGTCACACGGTGCCTAAGGCTATGAGTAGCCCCAAGATAACCCTTAGAGCCAATTTCCACCAATGACACTCAATTCAAGATAAGAATGGACTCAATACTAGCATAGACATATCACATGAAAGGAAATATGGAAAAGATACTCGGTCCATAAGACCACAATATAGAGAAATCTCAACAAAACCATAATATCGAACCCTCGACAATTACAAGTCTGACACTAGTCTGACAAGCCTCTACAAATCAAAATCTAGAGAGTCGTTGGGATAGATCCCCAACTATCTCGAAATAAACTGAAGATAAAACATAGTCTCTCAAGTACGGTAAATATCTGAAGATCGGTCCCCGAATCATGAGGACTCACCACTGTAGAAAACATAGACAAGGTACTCGAAGAATCACGGGCGAGGCTGGGACTGAGCACCTGAACCTATATTATGACATAATGTAGCACATAAACATATATGTGGATCAGTACTTGGAATGTACTGAGTATGCGGGAGTGAATGTAGATGAATAAAATAGTAACAATCTTTTTTAATCAAATCATGTATGCATTATGAGACGACTCAGATGGCTTAAACAAGTATACAATATAAAGATCATAAGTCATGTAGAATGGAGAATGTAACACAAATCTCGTGAGTCATCATTGTTTAATCTTAAAATTCAAAATCTTCTCTTGTTCTCAATACCCAAAGGCTAAGGGACTTTAAACAACACTTTCAACTCATGCATAAGTTTCATGGAGAGTAAAACTTCTTCAATGCTCAATATTTCATAACTATTTAGAACTCATATACTTAGAATTAGGAATCATATAACTTGAAAATATACTTGAAGGCATTTCATTCACTTTAGGAAAATATCTCATCTCAAGCTTTAGGGAAATCACTCCATCTCAAATGGAAAGGCATCCTAGTTTATGGAAACAACTTATCTCGAGGCTTTATAAAAAGTACTATAACAAGGGAAAATGCTTTTATTTAGGAAATAACTCACATCAAGAAAATACTTTAGTTGGGCAAAAATCTTTGCAATTCAACCATTTAGGAAAATAGCTTATAGGGAAGGAAAATAAGTATTTGATCTCGAAGTCTAAATGTCAAGGGAGGTTCTCGTAACTGACATAAACCATGCGAGCTACATGGAGTCCAACATTTTGTCCTCCTAAGGAAGAGACCCCACATTGGAGAGGAGCGTCAAACTCTTGCCAAGGAGTATAACCTAGGTCTAGTGATCACTAAATAAAACTCGACCTCGGGCCCAATCATAATCATCATAAACTCGGCCTCAGGCCCAACCTATGGTGGCACGCAGTTTTGGGGTAAGAAACCATAGTAACTTACCCACTCGGTCCTAAATACTACTCCCTTTAGATTATCTGAGCTCATCTCATAAAAAAATTCACTTTTAGAATAATCACATGGTTCACCACGAACCCAATAATCAAATCGATAATCTCATATAGTGAAGTGGATTTCAAAGCTCAAGGACCATTAGGTCAATTCATTTCTCAATCATCTCAAAATACTCAAAACATGGGTGGTCATAGCACAAACGTTCATAATTTCACAAGTCTCAAATAGGGCTTACTAACCCATTATTCAATCTCAAGTTAAAGCTTATCAAAAATATAGTATATAACATATAGATTCATAAATCATGTGGAAATCTAAGAATTTCAGCAAGTTACCACAAAATATCAATATAGCCATATGCTTCAATATCTCAACAATGAAAATATTAACTTATCAAGGAGTAAAATCATGAGGTTTATACCCATCTGTAAATACTCAAGAAAACATGTAGAAATCATGCCATTTGACTCTTAATTCATGAGAAATATCAATATAATGCATTCAATAATAATCGGTGAAAAACCCAATTCAAATTTATGTTAAAACCTCATATATTTCAAGAATTTCATGATGTAAATTGCCTTTTGGGAACAAGGGTGAAAGGGTTATGCTTGTTCAAAACCCCCACATACCTTGAATTAGAAGCTTTTGATGAACTCTCACTTTTGGAACTCTATTCGTGCTCTAGAATGAGGGTTCTTGAGGTCCTTGACTTGGGAACCTTGAATCTTGACTCAATTTAGAAAATCCATGGTGGATTCTTGAGATTCTTGGAAGAGATTTTGAGTATTTAGGGTTCTTGTTGAGAGAAAAATTGACAAAACCCTTATAGGGTGCTTGCAAATGGCTTTGATTTAGTGTTTCCACGATTTTATAGGCTTGGAAAAATTCCAAAATGCCCTTTTAAACATCTGTACAAAACTGGAGAAATTGAACTGGAACCCGATTTTGCTGGCCTCCGCGACGCGCCACTAATCACACTGGCTCACTGGAATTTGACAATTGAGAAAATGGCATCCTCCGCGATGCGGAGCTATTGCAATTTCCAATTGGTTGGGACCTGAGACTCCTCCGTGATGCACCACAATTGCGGAGTCCCACTGTAAATTGAAAATTGCTAAATGCACCCTCTCCGCGATGCTCTAGGCTCTCAAACGATGCAGTTTTACGACGAAGGCTTAAATTAGCCATAACTTCTTACCCGAGAGTCCAATTTGGGCAAATCTTATATCGATGGAAATCTTATCAGATTTCCCACGTGATAAAAAGAATAAATTAGGGAAATTCTATATGGTTAACATGTTACTCACTTAGTAAAAAACTTCTTAATCTTTTAGGGTCGGAATCACACCTTACTCGATATGCCCTACGACTCAAACTACGAGGGAACTTTATGGGGACTTACACTCCCACTTCTAAGGTAAGTGAATTTCCTTCCTCCTATCATAAACTTAATCCTAGATTCTTATAATTAATTGGAATTAGTCATGATGGGGGTGGTGGTTTTAACTCTAGTATGGAGGAACTCATAATGATATGTTTATGATTGGGTAAGAATCACTTCATCATATTCTACAATGGTTGAATTATGAATCCTAGTATAAAATTTATTCTTTTAATCTTCCTTTACAGGGAACTTGAGTGGGATGTTGGGTAGAAAACTATAAAAAGAGAAAATTATGTATGAACTTGGCCTTAAATCAATGAATTTTGGTTACAATACCTAGAGTTGGTCGAATGCTAGTGGGATTATTCTTTATTTATGATTTTAAGATAGATTCAAGAAGAGGATATAAGAAAATTCAAGTATCAAGCAAGTTGTAGCATTGTAATGCTTGTATTGAGGTAGGCTATGATTATATTAGAGTTGAGAGTCACTTTGATTTTTTGTGTGCTCATTAATTGACATTTGCTTATTTGTTTCAAGTTGTGCTGTTAAATGGTGTTAAATGATTGAATTTAAACTATAAATGTTGTTAATGGTGACTCTTACTAGAGATTTGTTTAATATCACATTAATGTTGTTGTGAATTAAATGTTGTTAACGTATGGCTTATGATTGAATTGGTTGATTAAGTTGAGATAAAGGTGGAAAAATACTTGGTATAGTATAAGGGTGGTAATGTACTTGGTTGACTTATGATATTATTACATAAACTAAGCTCATCCCCTGTAGGTCATAGCTAGAGGACAGCGATAAATCCCATAGCATGTGTTGAAACTATAATATATATAATTTGATTATTTCTTAAGTGATCAAGGTTGCCTGTTGTGTGTATGTTATTGTGATTTCCATGTGCTAACTAATTGGGTTGATATTCCTTTATTTTCTTCTGTGAATTATCTTTAGATTTAATATCCATAGTTGTTGCTTGACGTTAGCTATTTCAAGAGATTGATGGGATAATGAGGTTTTCTGATATAAATGGCAACTGCATTAGTTTTAAGTTATTTTCGTTCATTAGCATTAAATTGAACATTAAATGCCTAATTGGAGGCTTTGTTACTTGATTGATTTAATTGGTGTTAATATTCCAAATACTATAACTACATAAAAATACATGATCAGTTGGTAAACTTATTCCAAGTTTACAATTATTTAGTTAAGTGCTCATATCAGTTAAGAAAGATTAAGCATCAGTTATAAGTGTTTTTTTGATAAAAAAGTTATTCATCATAGTACTTTGCCATGACTTTTCTAATATTATTTTTGAATAAACGGGATGGTAGTCTTTGAATATGCATAAATTATTGATAATTAAATAAGGTTACAATCCTTAATAAGTATCTATTGCCTAGTATAGATGATTTTCTTGCTCTATTGATGGGAGTTTTAGTGTTCTCTAAGATAGATCTAAGTTTAGGGTACCATGAGCTTAAAAATTCACCGTGAAGACATTCCTAAGACATCATTTAGACTCACTATGAGTATTATGATTTTTTTTTGTAATGTCATTTAGATTGACTAATTCACTAGCTACCTGTATGATTTTAATGAGTTGCATATTTAAATTCTTCTTGGATTTATTATTTTTATGATATTTATTGATGACATTTTAGTATACTATAAGAGTAAGGAAAAACATACAGGGCATTTGCGTATTGTCTTAGATATTTTAAAGGAGAAGACACTTTATCTAAAATTCTGCAAGTATGGATTTTGGATGGTGTTTGTATCCTTTTTTGAGCATGTTGTCTGAGAAATGGGTGATGGTAGATCCTCAAATGACTAAGGCAGTTAAGAATTGGGCTTGACCACCTCAACGATTGATGTTTGAAGCTTTGTAGGTTTGGTTAGTTATTATCACAAGTCTACTAAGGGTTTTTCTCATATTTCTACACACTTGATGGCATTGACTCAAAAGGAGATGCCTTTTTTGGTTTGATAAACATGAAAAGAGATTCAAAAAGCTTAAGTCCCTTTTAACCATGACTTTTATTCTTGAATTATCTCTTGAAGTTGATGATTTTATAGCGTGTTGTAAAGCTTCTTATTCTTGATTTGGTGTTGTGTTAATGTAGGATCATAATATGATTGTTATACATCAATGCAACTAAATGTTCATGAGAGGAGCTATCCAACATATGAGTTAGAGCTAGTGGTGGTGGATGGAGTTGCTAAAATATTATAATGTTACCATCCAGTACCATCTAGGATAGGCCAATGTGGTGGAAAATGAAATGAGAGGGGAATCTATAAGTATGGAAAGTTTGGCTTTCTTGAGAGTAATAAAGCATCCTTTATCTAGAGAGATTCTAACTCTAGAGATGTGGTTTGTGTAGTTTTTGGTGTGAAAAAGGTGAAGTGTTGGCTAGTATTGAGGTAAGGTAGATATTCCTTAATCAAATCAAGTCTATATAATTTAAAAGGTAAAGGTTAAAAATATTTAAATTAAGGTAGCGCATGGTAAGGATCGAGAGGCCACTCTTAATAGTAGGGGAATTTTGAGAAGAAAAGAGCCGGTGTATACCCTGTGTTAATGATTTAATTCCTAATCTTTTTTCAAAAAATAATGGATCAAGGTATTCCATACATCCCGGTGCAACCTAGATGTATTGTGATTTTAGAAAACTTTAGTGGTGGCCATAAATAAAGAAAGAAATATGAGATAATGTGGCAAAGTGTCAGAATTTCCAGTAGGTAAATGCGATCATTAGAAACATACACGTCTACTTTAGAGAATTGTCATTTCTAAATGGAAATAAGAGAGTATTTTCATGGAATTTGTGGTAGGTCATCCTATTACATTAGGGTAGTATGATTCAATTTGGGTCATTGTTGAAAGGGTAACCAAGTCCAAATATTAGAAAGGTTAGCCAAGAACTGTGTGAAAGATCTTTTCCAATTGTATGGGGTTCTAGTCTCCATCATATCATAGAGCTAATTTTTTTACCTCTATGTTTTGGAACTAATTGCATGAGGTGTTGGCTACTAAGTTAGATCTCAGTACTTGTTTAATACTTAGATAGACAAATAGTTCATGAGGACTATCAGGTGTTGAAAGACATGTTTTAGGCATGTGTGGTTGACTTTGTGGGTCATTGAGATCAATTTCTGCCATTGTATGAATTTTCTTATAACAATAGTTATCACTCTATATTGGCATATCCCTGTCTAAGGCTATATATGAGGGGATATTTAGATCGTTCAAAGGTTGGTTTGAGATGGCTGATATGAAACCCTTAGGCACTAATTTATTGAGTGAGTCCAAAGAGAAGGAATTGTTCATTCAAGAATATTTGTTTATGGACCATAGTCGATATAAAAAATACACAAATCATAATATAAGAGACATATACTTCAAGAGGGATGGACATGTACTACTTAAGGTTTTTCCTATATAGAGTGTAATGCATTTTTGCAAGTGGGGAAACTAAGCCCTAGGTACATTGGTCCATTTCATATCCTTAAGGACGTGGGTCCAATAACTTATAACCTTGCATTTCCTTTGAGTTTGTTGGGAGCTCATCCGATTATCCATATTTTATGCTTAAGAAGTATCATGACAATAGTTATTACATTATTCATTGGGACTCTAAATTATTAGATAAGAATCTCTCTTATGAGGAGGAATTGTTGGTTATACTTTATCAAGATGTTTGAAAGAAGAGAAATAAAGAGATTAAGTTCACTATCTTGTTTAAGAGGATATTTGGGAGATTGAATTGGATATGTATAACATGTACAATCACTTATTTGAGGATTTAGGTATTTCTTTTCCTAAAATTTTCCCTTCTTTTCCTTTGATTGCCATTTAGGAATGAATAATGGGTAAATTAGTATCAAATGTAATGACCTTTTCTATCATCATGGTTTTATTACCATGAATATAATTTGGGTTAAGTTCCTCCACATATGAGAATTTTTAAACGTCAGGCTAGGCTAGTTTTAGATGAATTTTAGGTGTTGTATAGTCTAGGTAAATCTATTGATTTACTGGGTAGTGGTTTATGGATTTGAGATTATATTGTGTTAGCTAAGAGATTATGGAGTTCATATAAGCTTTTAGAACAAATCTAATGTTAGTAGAGCTTTGAATATAGAATCTGATGTAAAACGGTTAGTTCATATGGGTGGATTCTAAACATTATTTTGTAAAAATAGCAAAATTGGGAACAAGTCTCGAGTTTCTTCCACGCCCCTTGATGTAAAGGGAAATAGGTCTGTTGTAGTTTGGATTTAACCTCGATAGCAAAAGTCAATCTTTGTTATAGCCATGATAGATGGAGGATCCTACTATAACATTATTAGAATTGATTCTCTATAGCAAGCTCAAAATAGAAAAATGGTAGCTTTAGTATTAAACAATATTTTTCATTCAAAAACATTCAAATGTCGAGTAAGGGCGATTAGGGGCAATTTTTTATGAATTACATCAACTCCCACCGCCAAGGTAAGTGAATTTCCTTCCCTCTGATGTAAACTTAATCGACATATCCTTAGAATTTAAAGGGATTGATCATGGTAGAGATGGTAGGCTTAACTCTATGGTAGAGAAATTGAGATGATGTGTTTAAGAAAATGTTATCATCACTTGCGGTTTGACTACAATGGTTGAATTATAATTCCTAGACTAGAAAATGTTCCTTCAATATTTCTTTATGGGGAATTTGAGTCGGATAAAGGGTAGAAAACACTGAAAAAAGGAAATTATTCATGAATTTTTCTTTAAGTCTATGAATATAGGTTACAATACATAGAACTGGTAGAACATTAGGTGAATTATTCTTTATTTGTGTGTTTTATATAAAGATCAATCTTAGGCTATACGAAAAGGCAAGGGTCAAATTATTTATAGCATTGCAAGACTTTTATTGAGGTAGGTTATGGTTGTATTTGAGCTGAGACTCGATTTGATTGCATATGTTCATGTTAACTAATTATTTGATTACTTGCTTTATGTTGTCATTGTAAATGGCGTTAAATGATTGGATAGAAATGTAATTATTATTAAATAGTAAATCATACTAAAGATTTGCATTTGTGTCACATGATTATTGTTTTGTAGGAATGCCATTAATGTATGGTCTATGGTAGAATTGGTGAATTTGGGTGATCAAAACATGGCAAAATATTTAGTTTTGGATAAGGGTGGTAATGTACTTGGTTGAATTATGATATTGATACATGGAATGAGTTCATCCCCTGTAGGTCATGGATAGTAGGCAACCATAAGTCCTAGCTAGATTATACGCGTACACAATAATATGGAGAGTTTTATGGTTCCTTAAGAGATCTAGGTTATCTTTAATGTATATGTAATTATGAGTTCCTTTTCTGAAATAATTGGGTTGGTATTACCTTAATTTTCTTGTGTGGGCTATGTTTTGATCAAATATCCATTATTGGTGCTTGATGATAACTATTTTAAGAGGTTGATGAGATAATGGGGTTTTTCTTGATATAAATTGCAACTTAATTGGTTGTAAGTTATTGCTGCTGGTTAATGGTAAATTGAACATTACATTTCTTAGTGGAGTCTTTGTTACTTAGTTGACTTGGTTGGTGTTAACATGCTTAATACTCTAGCTATTTGAAAATACATGACCAGTTGTTATACTTGTTACTAGTGTACAACTATTTAGTTAAGTGCTAATATTGTTTAAGTTAGGTCGATCTAGGACACCTACCAGTACATAATGCTTTTCTTATAGATACTACTCAATGATCTTATTGTTGTTGAATGCAGAACATATTCCAGCAACTTTTGTGAGACCTCACTTGTAGATTTTAACACGACATCTGATCCAAGGATGAGCATTCATTTTTTGGGAAGCCATGGATCTCTTATCTTGATCTTTTACTTATTAATTTTAACAAAGATATTTTATTTAGATTATTTAGACTTTGATTTTAATAGGCTTATAATCTAAAATTATGGTACATTGACTTTTAGATTTTGGGGATTATAATTATGACTAGTATTTAGTTATGTTTCTGCATTTATTTATGTTGATAGAAATTAATTTTTTTATTAATGGAAATGGTTGTTTCTTATTTAAAATGCCTAAGTGTTTGGTGATGATATTAGAGTAAATTGTTCCTCCACTAAAGGCTTAGTGTAGGTGCCACTCACAATCTATTTGGGTCATGACAATGTCAGTAATATATAGGAATGAATCTTGTAGAGTTTTGCAGAATTGTATGGAGATGAACATGCTTTTCTTTAAGATTTTATATGGCTATAGTAAAAGTTCACTTTTATCTTTATTTTGTGCTATGACATGATTCTAATTTGTATCTTTAGATCCAAATTGGTATCTATCCTTTTTATTTTATTTTTGTAGATGGTGAACATGGAATTGAATAGAGTTAAAGTAGTGGCTCTTAAGCCAGTTGCTCCAGCTACTGAGGCCATAGTTACACATTGAGAATGTGGAAGTGGAATGAAAGGATATAGGGTAGCACTCACCAAGGGTGGTTTTTGGACTGCAGCCAATCCAGAAAGATAAAGGTCATCATTATCTTCTCCATCGAAGGACCATCATGATGAGGTCGTGGATGGTGAAGTACCTTATATATGAGGAGGTAGAACTAGTTCAGAGAGATCCAACCCTATATAAGATGTCAATAGAATTGATTAAAAAGGTTTTAGATTTCTTAAGTTGGCTGACCGATACTGGGGCCACACCTATATTTCCTATTTATCATAAGTTAGAGCAAAACATATTACTACAGTAGCCCCCAACAAAAATGGAACTTTGGAGAAGGATTTCTCTTCCAGTTTGGTACTAGGTCCCATAATGATAAAAAGTGAGCATTAGTTGTTATGTAAGTTTCTAAAAATAAAGCCACCAATCTTCCTTGGTTTTGAGATAGAAAATGCATTTGAGTTTAATGTAGATTATAATGAGAGATTGCCTAAGATGGGTATAGTAGAGAAACAGGGAGTGTAGTTTGTAACCTTCCTGCTATAAAGAGATGCCAAGCAGTAGTGGAAGACGTATGTTGAGCGTATACCTTATTGTTTCCTCCACTTACATGGACCTAGTTCCATATGTGGTTTTTAGAGAAGTATGTGTGCGCACATTGCGCTTTGAAAAGAGACATGAGTTCCTTATCCTTGAAAAGGGTAATATATTTATTGCGTCTTATGAGGCTAAGTTCCATACCTTGTCTAGGTTTGCTATGAAGATGCTTAATATAGAGGAATATCAGATTTTCTACTTTGTGAAAACTCTAAATACCAATATTAAGATTACAACACTTTAGATGACTTCCTTAGGTAAGGGCTTTAATGATATGGTAGATTTCATATATAATATGGAGGGAGTTAGAGAGGGTCTACACAAAAATGTCTGAGAAAAAGGCCCAAAATATGGGAAACTTTATTGGATTGTACTCTAAAGGCCTTTCAAGTCTACCCTACCCATATTATTCAGTTAGCCATGATATTTTCAATAAAAGGTCTGTCAAGGACTATTCAATAGCCTTTAGGTGTAGGTAGCCAAGTGGCTACTATCACAATCCGATTTATGAGTCATGACAGAAACTACCAATTTGTACCTATAGGTAAGCCAATGAAATTACCCTTCAGGTCATTTGACATGTTCCCATTCACATAGCTGTCCCAAGTCATTTATAACTTTATAGAACTAATAGTTTGATTACCTGGCAGTTTGTTTAGTTGTAAACACTATTTCCCCGCTTGGAAGTATTCGTTGGATCCAAATGGCCACCAAGTAAAAACTCCATCAAAATTATATCAGATGGAAAATCTGACTTCACCAATACGTTCAGAATGTCAAAATGTATGTGGTCGCATCTCTCATTTGATCATATTGGACTTCGAATAATTCCTAAGGCTTTGGATAAAACTTGGAATCATATTCCAAGTTTCAGCCATCATCTCATGCCAAAGGTACCGTGATTGCGTAAGGAGTGGTGCGATCACGATGGCTGTGATTGAGGCCTAGCGAAGTGTGCGATTGATGCTCCTAAAGCCTGGAATGGTCCATTTAAAAGCCCTCTTTTGGCCAAAATTTGGTCATTTCTTCATTGTCTTAAGCCTGTAAAACCCTAATTGAGAAAGTATCCTTTAATGTTTGTGTTGGGTGTTGATTGGGAGCTTGAAGAATTTGTGTTTTTGTGATTAACATCAAATCTTAGGAAAGATTCCATAAGTTTTGGTGTTGATTTCTTAATTTTAAGACCCAAAACCCCTAATGGCTTGAGGCTTGATTTTAGCCCCATATATGATTGTTTTGCACAAATCTCTTAAGGGTTATAACTCCCTAATGGTATTTGAACAATGGGTTGGTCTCAGAAACTACTTTTTCATATATGGGACCCATTGGGGGGTTTTTAGTATCATTTTGGACCCAAAGAACAAAGGTGCAATATGGGTGTTGTTATTCTCATAATATTGCCTAGATTATGTTGTTGATAGCTTGGCTCATGGAAGGAGCTTCAAAAAAGGGAAAGCAAAGATTGTTGGTTCGTGAGCTATTTGGACTCGAGGTAGGTTAGGCTTACTTGTTGTTAGATTGAGATTTATTTTGGTATGACTTTGATATCTTGATAATATTGGGTAGGGTCTTAGATGTTGACTTGGTATATATTTGTGTTTGGGTTTAGTTAAATCACTTAGGCCTTGAATACCTTATGTGTGATAATTGACCCATAGTCTAGAACTTGATTAGTTGGACTCGTATTCTCATGAATAGCATGAGAATACTCTAGTTTCGGTAGTGAATTAGAGTGACCTTGTTCACACACCGTAAAGCTATATTGACCGACATATGTTTAGTTGTAGAATGGATTTAGGTGCTTGGGGTAACTTGGAGGAATCCTTGAAGAAGAATTGTCCCATAGAATTAGTGTGGATTGGTAAGATTATAATGCATGATTTAGA
Organism: Capsicum pubescens; assembly: GCA_030864215.1. Lineage (NCBI taxonomy): Eukaryota > Viridiplantae > Streptophyta > Magnoliopsida > Solanales > Solanaceae > Capsicum > Capsicum pubescens. The sequence goes on from CM061541.1 coordinate 175,158,857, forward strand.
CAACTTAGCCTAATTCCGGGTAGAAGTTAGACTTGTAGAAGAGAATTTGGGGATTTTTAGAAGTGGAACTTGATTCGACTTAACCTTGAACTATGTAACTTCTTTAGTGACCTATATACATGATGAATGTCTAGATTATGCTTTTAGTGTTATAATGGCTAAACCAGGTAAATGGTTGATGCCTGCTGGCAATGTTGGAATAATATGTATACTTGGTTGATTATCTTGTTTTCATGATAGAGATAGCATTGGAAAGTCTTGTGAATTGAATTTATGGCTTTGCTATCACACAACATATTAGTTAGCTTACTATGTGAGACTTGAATTATATTACAACTCTTATTATTATTCAAGCTTAATGATTAAGCTAATGTTTATCTAAAAGAATCTCTTTGCTCTAGTATTGTGAACCATAGGGGTAAGGAAGGATTATAGAAGGCATACTCATGACTTATATTTGTTTTGGTAATAATCATGATTAAGCTTAGAAAAGTGGGGGGGGGGGGTGATTTCTCATATAATTTATATATACATGCCTATGCATCTATTCATATAATGTAGTGATGATTGATGGTGAAGTACCATGGTATGTATTTAATTACATCTCTTATACTCTATTATTTTGGGCTTGTACTTGTTATTGATTTTGCTATATATGTATGTATTTATTGTTGTCTTGGTGGTTATTGATGATGCCTGGTGAATCCGGAGGATATATTGATGTTATGATGATGCTCGATGAAACCGGGGGATATATTGATGTTATGATGATGCCCGGTGAATCCATAGGATATATTGATGTTATGATGATGCCCGCTGAATCCGGAGGATATTTAAATGTTACGATAATGCCTGGTGAATCCGAAGGATATATTAATGTTAATATGATGCCCGGTGAATCCGTAGGATATATTTATGTTATGATGATGCCTGGTGAATATGGAAGAGGTATTGATGTTATGATAATGCCCGCTGAATCCGAAGGATATATTGATGTTGTAGTGATATTATGTATGGAAAGGATATACGAATCCATAGGTATCTGTGACACACCCTAAAACTAGGACATGTAGTATGGGAATATCAAGCCAAACTTATATCGAGGATCGCCCCGTTAACCCAACCCAAGCATCATACCAAACCAAAAGTGTTGGATAAACTCCGGACATATATCAAGGTTTTGGAAATTAAGACTTATATTCAATACTTATACAATATCTAACATTTCATAAATGTCAATATTCAAACCAACACACTCAAGTCCACAGTCGTTCACAATGCCTCTTCATAAATTTGTAGTCTATATAAATATATATCGGGATATGCCCCCGACAATATCCCAAAACTGAATTTAAGAAAAATCTATAATAATAAATTAAAGACTATGAAATGTGTGACTCCCAAAATATGGAATCTCACCACTTCAATGTCAATCACACAATCCGCTTGAACACCTTTCATTGAGCAGGAAGAGAAGAAGATGCTCCAGCCCCTATGTCGTGTGGGTACATAGCGTTCGGAGAAGGTTAGAAGTTGGAGCGCTAGCATGTAACTCAAGGATAAGGATAAAATAACAGTATCAATTAAAGCCAAGTCATTATATCATGTTCAACCACATTTGCATACATAATCATTCAAGTAGATATATATATATATATATATAGCATGTTCATACTGTGCCACAAGTAAACAAGACTTAGCAACATTCTCAATATACTCATTCACATGTCATGTGGTGAAGGACTTCAACCTTGCCACAAATAGATTTACACATTTCTTATTGGTCGAGGGACTTTAACCACACATATACATTCGTTAATCAAAGGACTTTAACCATATACACATTCATTTGGCAAGGGAATCTAACCATGAGCCATTTTATTTAGGCAAGGGACTCTAACCTCATGCAATTCATGTGGGCAAGGGATACTAACCTGAAGCCATATTAGATAGGGGACACTAACCCCAAGACGACATATTCAAGACAGGGACTCTAACCTCTTGTGATTTCTTTAGGCAAGGGACTCTTACATCAAGCCATCGCGACTATCATAAGTTGACATTGGGAATCTAACCCTTTGTACGTACATCAACATTCATTCATTTCAACACTTAGGGACTCTAACCCATTTAACCAATTCAACACTTTGGGATTTTGACCTATTTAACCAATTCCACACCACACATGACTTTTATGGTCATTTTTCATTCAAACATTTCATTAGGCTAATGCCTTATTCAATTCATCATTAAATTCAATTTATGGTCATCAAAATACTGAAAAAGCATTCATTCCTCATTAACAATCGCATACCACCTTTTAGTTCAACACAATCCAATCTCATGTTAGGGACTTTAACCCCTCTTTAGCCATCAAACAAACAAGATTTTAAATTAGAAAATTACATGGCCAATAATATAATTAAAACACCATTTATCAACCATTCATATACACTGGGCCATTGCACTAGTTCAAAATATTATCAACACATGCCTAGACATTTCACTTAGATATTTTCATAAATACCTTGTGTGCATACATTTATCATGTCCAAATTCATGGAAGAATTCATCATTATTAGGGTTAATCAAGATGCATTTTTTAAATCACATACAAAAAGCACCCATAAATGCCAATCATCACCAATAACATATACAAGCACAAGTCTAAGAAAGAACATACATTATTCATCATTAGGCAATAAAACACTTATCATTTGATTTCAAAGTCACCATTTACAATTATTAATCCGTGTGTGAAATACATGGTTTTTGAGTTAATAAACAAGGGAAAGAGTTACATTCCTTAAACAAGATGACCCACCAAGGACTTGACTCCTCCTTACCTCTAGATGAACACCCTTGAAAACCTACCCTCCGATCTTTTTATGAGAACTGTAGAGAGGATTTTTGGAATGTTTTGGTATTGCAAAATAAGGGTTTATAAGGCCACAACACATAGAGCCCTTTACTTTAAAGATGAAATATGGCCTTCCAGGTGGGTATGACTCACTTGAGTTATTTGTACCCTAGGGTACGAGTTGTACCCTAACTCATACCCTAGGCTTCACCTAGGTATCATACACTAGTTCGAGTATGGATACACCACCTAGACTCATATCGAAAATGTAAGACTTCTTACATTAGCCATACCTCTAAATTGTACAAAAAATATCCCACTAAAGTTTATGATAACACTCTATACAACTAGGTTTGGTATGAATCGTACCCTAAGGTACAATTGAGGAAAATCTAAATCATACCTAGGACAGTGGGTAACCCCCACAACACTGCCTAGGGTATAAGAAGGTGTCAACAAATTTATATACATGGGGACGACTAGTACAAAGTCGAGGACACTCAAACCAAGAGAATTCTTTAAGGGTCCAAAGCCTAGGTGTTTCAATTCTCCCCTAATTGGATCATTCATCCACGAATGATGGGTAAGGAAAGCATAAACACAAGTTATTATACATCAACCAAGTTTTTAATAATTAGAAATCAAGGCACTTAATAAGAATGCAACACACATCACAATCATTAGCAATCAATAATTCATTCCATCAACCACGGGACTCGAACCCATCATTTATTAGAGACACTTGATCAATTCTTAGCTTAGGGACATTAACCTATCGTCTATCATTACACTTGATTAATGCAAAGTTTATGGAATCAAACCCATTATCTAACAAAGACATGATTCAAGGAAAAAAGATAAACACTGTAACACCCCGTGGCATTCTAGACTTGATACCACACTTAGTAGAATACTTAAAGAGCCAACAAACTAAAACATTTCTAAGTGCTAAAAAGACAGTCATATTTTAAGCCCCTAAATTCAATGATTTTTAAATTGAATTTCCCGACCTCGAGACACAGATTTTTGAGTTAATTCATGTTCAGGGGTGTAAAGGGGATGTCTCGGGAGAGTTTTAGATTTTTTGGATGAGGTTTGAGACGTGTTTGGATTTCAAAAATAGTACGTCACCGCGATTCCATTAATTCGTGGTGCCTATAGTGCTGGGGATGTTAGCGCATCACGGTGGGGCATATAAGTGGGTTTCAGGTGCGAAATTAAACTCCCGAAGGGAAGTTTTGCCTTTTACTCATAACCCCAAATCATGATTACAGTTGACTAAAATGTCATTAAGGAATTATATGCCAAGAATTACTCCATTCCTCTCAAGAACTTAACCCTAACTCTTTCTCCAAGATCAAGAGTCCAATCATTAAGTTCAAGATTCCAAAAATATGAGTCAAGATTCGGGTTCCATTCTTTGAACTAAGTAATCTAAGGTACGCGGGGCTATCCTGAAACTCCATAGGCATGGGAGTTGTTGTTTTTCTCAAATATAATAATTTATAATCATGTGGTAAATTAAGGGTTTTGAATATTGTTTAAAAAAGCATGTTATTAATTCATTTTAATTAACATATGCAATGTGTCAAACCCTTTTCATGGTAATCAAATTTTAATCCCTTATTTATATACATGTATAGTTTTGAATGTTTAATTGAGAGATGAACAATGAATCCCCTCTTTCATTGTGAATCAAATTATATATTTGCATTGTTAGTATTTTGCATGTATGAATTAAGATTTGAAAGAAAGTTTCTCAAATTCATGGTGTTTGACATGGTTTATGATATGATGAGAGGGAGTTTTCTTGCTATAATTACACTTTTGCATTAAAAGAGATGAATTGCAGGTGATTGAATAAATGGACATGACCATTGCATGTTTAAGTCTTGCAAAAAAAGGATAATTACATAATTTTTCTTGAGATTTCAAAGTGATGACTTTCTTTTGTTGTTATAAAACCTCGGGTGGTCATGTACATATTTTAAAAAAGACGGGCTGTGAATTTGATATGATATTAACTTGCAAGCCAGGATATAACGATACACGGTGATTAGATACCCTTAATTTAAAAAGTATTGATTGTTTTGAAAGTATGAAGCATGATTTTAGAGAACTAAAATTTGGGCTTAAGAGAGAAAATTGGATACCTAAAGAAGGAATTTGAGTGTAAGGTCTCATCGTTGAAAATGTAGTTGCCGATATGGGTATTATACCAAAAGGGGGATAATGTGGAAGTCATGTAAGGGTGAAGCCAAGGTATACTTGTAAAAGGATATACCAACTTATTAAAACTCCAATCCTTGCAGCACACTTGGATTGAAGGCTTAGCTACCGAGTTAAGGGAGGATTCCATATATGCCATGGAATTACAGATTTTAGGGTGTACCGATTAGCTTAAAAGAATAACAAAGTATCGAGTCATGATTGTCAGAAAGAATTTGAAATTTTAAATGATGCCCATGTGTTTTACTTATCTTATATGAAATGTTTCACGAAATGCACTCATCCATATTGCATAATAAAAATACTATTTTGGATTGTTTCACATACCAGTACATTTATATTGACTTCCTATATTTCAGGATCTATGGCACAATCCCAAGGACCCGCTAATCAATAGATTAGTGTGTCTGAGATTTACAGTTGGTGAGCCTCCCTTATTCTGGAAGGCCATTTAATTTTGATTCATGGTCCGACTGGGGGACTTGTCCCAATTTTTAAATGTATGCTGATTCTTGTATTGTTAGAGATTACGCAGACTAGAGTCATGTGTTTTGAATGTTAACAACTTCATTTTGAATTTTTTAGTTGACTTATGAGATTAACCATGTTTCCATATGATAATTTTCCCCATTTTCTTATATTGTTTGAACATTGTGCATGATTGCCAAATAGAGATGGGCATCTAGGCCTCCATAGTTTGGGATGCTCATCATTTCTAGGGTCTCGGTTTGGGTAATGACAAACATAGTATCATAGCACAGTTCATGGTCCCAGGGTGTCTTCGAAATCGCGTTGGGTAGAGTCCTATTTATGGTTGTATAGCATGCCACACTTAGCAACAGAAGGCTATAAGGCATTTAGGAATGTATTTTTTCATTTCATGATTTCATTCATTCTATAGAGTCTGAATGTCCTCTAATCAATGATTTCCTATACTTCAGAAAGTTATCATGGCTCCCCATAGATCCAACGAACAGTATGCCCAAGCTGAGGATGTCCGTATTACCCATGGGATGTAATCTAGATATAAGGTTCATGCTCCAGAGTTTGTTACTACTCTAGGAGTTTCTATGATTCATACCAGTCTACCTCGGGATCCTCAATCTAGAGCTAGCCATACTCATCCTTCCCAGAGGGAGGTATCTCATGCTGAATTCTAACAGTCTATGCATATGATTGCCCAAATCGTGTCTTCTCAGGCTCATCGGTCTGAATATGTAGGATCAATATCTAGTTCTTCTGAGACTACATAGATTTGTCATTTTATGAGACAGAACCCACCTATGTTTATAAGTACAAAGGTTGAGGAGGACCCCCAAGGTTTCATTAATGAACTGGAGAAAATTTTCAAGGTTATGAATATAAATAAGGTTGAAGGTGTTGAATTGGTAGCCTATTAGTTTAAGGATGTGGCCAATCAGTGGTATAATTAATGGGAGGATTCGAAGGGTAGAAATGATGAGCCTTCTGTGTGGGGTGAGTTTGTGGAAGATTTTCTGGATTATTTCATTCCCCAGGAATTGAGGGAATCGAAAGTCGAAGAATTAATGATCTTGAAACAAGGGTAAATGAGTGTTAAGGAGTACACATTAAAGTTCACCAAACTGTCCAGATATGCTCCTGAATTGGCGGGTAATATGAGAGCTCGTATGAGAAAGTTTGCATCCAGTCTCTTGGATGATATGGTGTTAGAATGCAAGGGAGTAATGCTGAATAGGGACATGGCTTTCTCCAGGTTGTTCGTTCATGTACAATAGGTTTAAGAGCAGAAGAAAAAGATGGCTAAGGTAAATGAGAAGGAAATGCAAGCTAAGAGAGCTAGGTCCATAGATCAGAATAACGGTCAGCACCAAGGTAATAATTGGGGTAATAAGTGGCCGAATAAAAAGTTTTAGCGTAATGCTCAGTTTTTGGCTAGCACCACAATGTCCAAACCTCCAGTTGATTGGCTGTTTTAGAATTTTTAGCCCAACAACGGGTCAGGAGTGCAGGGTACTCTATGACAAGGGAGTATGGACCAGTCATTTAGCCATCATCCTCATTGCAGTACTTGTGGGATGAACAATCTGGGATGGTTTATCTATGATGAATGCAAGTGTTATACTTGTGTCAGTCAGGTCTTTTCAAGAGGGACTACCCCACAGTTAGGGGAAATGTTGAGGGCACTAAGTCCCAAGCTAATTCCACGTCCCCAAAAGCATCAAAGGGTACTACTTCCACTATCCGAGGCTGTTGAAATTAGTTATATGCTTTATTTAACCGTCAAGATGCAGAGTTTTTTCTAGATGTTGTTATGGGTACGTTACAAATTTTCTCCCATAATGTGTATGTGTTTCTTGATCCTGTGTCTACCTTGTCCTATGTGACCCCTTATGTGGCAGTTGGTTTTGGATTTGAGCCTAAAAATATTCTGGAATATTTCTCTATTTTCACCCTTGTTGGTGACTTTGTTGTGGCAAGGAGGGTGTATAGAAATTGTGCTGCGTTTATCTGTAATCATGATACTATGGAAGATCTTGTAGAGCTAGATATGTTTGACTTTGATTCTATTTTAGGAATAGATTTTCTCCATTCGTGTTATGCCACATTAGATTGTAGAACCCGAAAAGTTACTTTCTCCTTTCCAAATAAACTAGTGATAAATTGGGATGTGTATTCTTTAGCACCTAAGGGGAATTTTTTATCTTATATCAGAGCCTGTAAACATATATCTAAGGGTTGTTTGTATCATCTTATTTGGGTAAAAGATTTTAGTACTGAAATTCCTTCTCTCTAGTCCGTCCCTATAGTTAATGAATTTCTAAAAGTATTTCCTAATGATCTCCCAGGGATACCACCTAATAGGGAGATAAATTTTGGCATTGATTTATTTTAGGACACATATCCTATTTCTATTCTGCCATATAGAATAGCTCCTGTAGAATTGAATGAGTTGAAAGAACAATAAAAAGATCTTCTTGACAAGGGATTTATCTGTCCTAGTGTTTCTCCCTGGGTTGCGCTTGTACTCTTCGTGTGTAAGAAAAATGGCTCCCTCTCTCTATATATAGAATACCTTCATCTCAATAAAGTCATTATTAAGAATAAATACCCTCTTCCCAGAATTGATGATTTATTTGATCAACTCAAAGGAGCCAAATGTTTCTCAAAGATTGACCTTCGTAGAGATATCATCAGTTGAAGGTTAGGGAGGATGATATTCCCAAAACATATTTCCAAACCTAATATGGCCATTATGAATTCTTAGTTATGTCTTTTGGACTGACTAATGCCCCTGCAACTTTTATGGACCTAATGAATAGGGTGTTCCGTCAGTTTATAGATCTATTTGTCGTTGTCTTTATAGACGATATTTTGGTTTACTCTAAATTTGAGGGGGAACATGCCAATCACCTCTAAATCATTCTTCATACCCTCAAAGATCACGAGTTATATGCAAAGTTTTCCAAATATGAATTCTAGCTTAGTGCTATTGCTTTCCTGGGGCACATTATTTCTAGTGAGGGGATTAAGGCTGACCCCCAAAAAGTTAAGGCAGTGAAAGAATGGCCCAGACCCATGACACCAATCGATATTTGGAGCTTCTTAGATTTGGCAAGGTATTATAGAAGGTTAGTAGAGAGTTTTCCTCCATAGATGCCCCACTTACTAAATTAACTCAAAATAAAGTAAAATTTTTGTCATCCGACTCTTTTGAGAATAGTTTTGAGAAACCGAAAGACAAGTTGAATACTGCACCAGTTTTGACTCTTCCCAAGGGTACAAAAGGTTTTGTAGTGTACTATGATGCGTCCCGGGTGGGACTTAGGTGTATGCTTATATAGCATGGTAAAGTGATGGCTTATACATCTAGGCAGTTGAAGGTGCATAAAAAGAATTATCCCACCCATGACTTAGAGTTAGAGGTCGTGGTATTTGCACTTAAGATCTGGTGGCACTATAGGGCGCATGTTGACATATTCACTAATCAGAAAAGTTTGTAGTATGTTTTCACGCAAAAAGAATTAAACCTCAGCCAAAGGTGGTGGTTGGAAATATTGAAGGATTATGAAAAAATCCTGCAATATCATCCGGGCAAGGCGAATGCGGTGGATGACGCCGTTAGCAGGTTGTCAATGGAAAGCCTTGCTCATGTTAAGAAGGGGTAGAGAGAGATGGTGAAAGTTATTCAGAAGCTTAAAAATTTGGGAGTTTGACTTCAGGATTCCAAAGATTGGGGAGTGGTCATTCATGAGATAGATAAATCCTTCTTGTCTTTTGATGTTATGGAAAAACAGGACGAAGACCCTATCTTGATGCATATTAAGCAAAAGGTTGGTCAACAGAAGGTGATAGCATTCGAAATTTGAGGTGATGGGATCTTGAGGTACTAGGGTAAGCTATGTGTACCAAACATGGATGGTTTATGAGAAAGGATTCTTGATGAATCTCACACTTCAAGGTATGTTGTTCACCCAGGCTCTACAAAAATGTATCATGACCTTTAGGCTCTTTATTGGTGGAATAATATGACAAGAGATATTTCTAATTTTGTTTCTAAGTGTTTGAATTGTCATCAAGTCAAGGTAGAACATTTGAGAACAGGTGTCACTTCCCAAGAGATAGTTTTTCCTCTGTGGAAGTGGGAGATGATTAATATTGATTTCTTTATAGGGTTTTTAAAGTCTCAAAACCAATATGATTCTATTTAGGTAATTGTAGAATGTATTACCAAGTCCACTCATTTTCTTCCTATGTGGAAAAACTATTCGGGGGATGACTATGCTAAGCTGTACATCCAAGAGATAATCCATTTACATGGTACTCCTGTGTCTATTATATCCGTTCGAGGTACATAATTTTCCTCCCAGTTTTGGAGGTCTTTTCTATAGGTTTTAGGCACCCAAGTGAGCTTGAGTATTGCCTTCCACCCTCAGACGGATGGGCAAGCTTAAAGCACCATTCAGACCCTTGAGAATATGTTGAGGGCCTGTGTGATTGACTTAAAAGGTAGTTGGGTGAATCATTTACCCTTGATAGAATTTTCCTACAACAATAACTACCAATCTAGTATTCAGATGGCTCTTTTTAAAACACTTGATGGGAGGAGATGTAGGTCACCAATTAGATGGTATAAAGTAGGTGAAACCCAATTATTTAGGCCTGATCATGTTCATCAGACAATGGAGAAGGTGAAGATCATTAGGGAGCAACGTAAAACTGCTCAGAGTCGCCAAAAGTCTTATGCCAATGTTAGAGGAGAGATTTAGGATTCGAGATTGATGATAAGGTATTCTTAAAGGTCTTTCCTTAGGATTCATGCAATTTGGAAAGAAAAGGGAAGCTTAGTCATCCTTATACAGGACCATATCAGATCGTGAAAAGGATAGGTAGGGTTGCTTATGAGTTAGATTTTCCCGTAAGTTTGTCTTCTGTACATCCAATATTTTATGTGTCCCTGTTAAAAAAGTACATTGGAGATCATTCCATTGTAGTGCCTGTAGAGGAGATCAATGTAAAACACTCCTTGTCATATGAAGAAGAACCCATTGGCCTTTTGGAACACCAAGTTTGGAAGTTGAGAAGTAAAGAGATAGTTTCAGTTAAGGTATTGTGGAAGAATAAAAAAGCTGAGAAAGCTACTTGGGATTCAGAAGATGACATGCGTACTAGATGCCTAAACCTCTTTGAGACTGTGGATGATGACATAGAAGGTACAAGTCATATACTACTCTCTTTATCTTTTCCTAAGTGTGCTTGAAATCGTGATTGTCTGTGTTCCGAGCCATTATTCGAGGATGAATTACCCCCAGGGGGAGTGAATGTAACACCCCATGACATTCTCGACATGATACCATACTTAGTATCATGCTTAGAGATCCAACAACCTAAAAATTTCTAAGTGTTAAAATTACTTAGTCATATTTTGAGCCCCTAACTTCAATGATTTTTAAATTGACCTTCCCAACCCCGAGACGTAGATTTTTGAGTTGCTTCATGTTCAAGGGTGTAAAAGGGATGTCTCGGGGGAGTTTTGGATTTTTCGAATGAGGTTTAAGATGTGTTTATATTTAAAAAATAGTAGGCCACCGCGATTGCACTGTGTCGCGGTGCCTATAGAGATGGGAACATTATCGCGTCACGTTGCGGCTTAAAAGTGGGTTTCAGGTGCGAATTTAAATTTAGAGGGGTAGTGTCGACTTTTCCCTATAACCCCAAATCATGATAACAGTTGGTAAAAATGTCATTAGGGCATTATATGCCTAGAATTTCTCTATTCCTCTAAAAAACTTAACCCTAACTTTTCCTCCAAGATCAAGAGTCCTATCTTTAAGTTCAAGATTCCTAAAAAAAGAATCAAGATTCGGGTTCCATTCTTTGAACTAAGTAATATAAGGTATGTGGAACTATATTCAAACTCCATGGCCATGGCTTTTGTTGTTTTTCTCAAATATAATGATTTACAATTATGTGGCAAATTAAGGGTTTTGAATATTGTTTCGAAAAACATGTTATCAATTTATTTTGATGAAAACATATGCACTGTGTTGAACCTTTTTCGGGTAATTGAATTTTAACCCCTTATGTATATACGCGTATAGATTTGAATGTTTAATTGAGAGCATGAATGATGAACCCCTCTTTCGCTGCGAACTAAATTGTATATTTGCATTGTGAGTGATTTTGAATGTATGAATTAAGATTTGAAAGAAAGTTTATCAACATCATGGTGTTTGAAATGGTTTATGATATGATGACAGAGATTTTTCTTGTTATAATTACACTCTTGCATTAAAAAAGAAAAATTGCATGAATGGACATGACCACCGCATGTTAATATCTTGTAAAAAGAGTATAATTGCATCAGTTTTCTTGAGATTTCAAAGTAATGAATCTCTTATGATTTTATAAAATCTTGGGTGGTCATGTACATATTTTGAATAATATGGGTTGTGAATTTGATATGATATTGACTTGCAAGCCAGGGTATGACGATACCCGGTGATGACATGCCCTTAATAGAATAAGTATTGATTGTTTAGAAAGTATGAAGCAAGATTTTGGAGAACTAAAATATTGGATTAAGAGAGCTAATTGGTTACCCAAAAAAGGCATTTGAGTGTAAGGTCTCACCGTTGGAAATGTAGTCTTGATCAGGTATTATCCCAAAAGGGGGATAGTGTCGACGTAATGTAAGGGTGATGCTACAATATACTTGTAAGGGGGTATAGAAAATTATAACAACTCCAATCCTTGTGGTACACTTGGATTGGAGGCTTGGACGCAGAATCAAGGTCGGATTCCATATAGCCCATGGAATTACAGATTTTAGGGTGTACCAATTAGCTCAAAAGAATAACAAACTATCGAGTCATGATTACCAGAAAGCATTTGAAATTTTAAATGATGCCCATGTGTTTTACTTATCTTATATGTAATGTTTCACAAAATGCTCTCATCTATATTACGTAATAAAAATGCTATTATGGATTGTTTCACATACCAGTACATTTGTATTGACCCCCTATATTTCAGGATCTCAGGCACAGTCCCGAGGTCCCGCTAAGCAGTAGATTGGTATGTCTGAGATTTGTAGTTGGTGAGCCTCCGCTATTCGGGAAGGCTTGGTTTATAAGACATTACATCTTATTTTGATTCATGGTCTGACTGGGGACCTTCTCCTAGTTTTTAGACGTATGTTGATTCTTGTATTGTGATTTCGCAGACTAGTGTCATTAAGAACTTCCTTTCGAATTGTTCAGTTGACTTCTGAGATTGACCATGATTCCGTATGATAATTTTCCATATTTTCTTATATTGTATGAACATTGTGCATAATTGCTAAATAGATATGGGTGTCCAAGCCTTCATGGTTCGGGATGCTCATTGCGTCCAGGGTCTCATCTCGAGTCATGAAAAACACATACCTCAATTATGAGTCTCCAAAATGGAAACAAATTTGGACACTTGGACTTCATGTACTTATATGCCTCCCAAGTAACTTCTTCAGAATTTTTGTTACTCCATAGAACTTTCACTGAAGCCACTTTTTTTGTTCGCAACTGCCGAACTTAACGATCTAAGATCCTCACCGGGATATCCTCATAGGACAAAGAGTCTTAAATACCAACACACTCCAAGAGAATAATCAACAAAGGATCACCTACACATTTTCGCAACATAGAGATATGGAAAACCGGGTGAATGGAGTTTAAACTAAAAGAAACTCCAACTCATAGGCAACATTTCCAACCCTTTTCAAAATCAAGTAGGGACCAACATACCGAGGACTAAGCTTCCCCTTCTTACAAAAATGCATCACTCCTTTCATAGGAGACACTTTCAAGAAAACCCAATCGCTAACATTAAACTCTGTATCCCTACGTCTCACGACTGCATAGGACTTTTGCGACTTTGAGCGGTTTCCAACCTATCGCGAATCACCTTCACCTTCTCTTAGGATTGGTGAACCAAATCTAGGCCATGACATTTGTCCTCACCAAATTCATTCCATCCAATAGGATATCAACATATCCTACCATACTATGCCTCAAATGGGGAGATGCCAATGCTAATGTGGTAACTATTGTTATAGACGAATTTAATCAATGGAAAATGATCATACTAACTACCACCATAATCAACGACACAAGCCCGCAACTTATCCTTTAATTTTTGGATGGTCCTCTCTACTTGTCCATCTATTTGCAGGTGGAAAGTTGTACTTAGACACACCTTAGTCACCAAACCTTTTTGGAATGACTACAAAAATTGGGATGAAAATATAGGACCATGATCTGAGATAATAGAAATCGGGGCACCATGAGACTTTACTGTCTCTGCAAGATACAACTTAGCATAGTCCTCTGCTGAATAATTAGTCCTCATGGGCAAGAAGTGAGAGAACTTGGTCATCCTATCTACAATGTACCAAATAGAATCACATTGATTCAAAGACCGGGGAAGGTCGGTAACGAAATCCATGTTAATCGCCTCCGATTTCCACTCGGGAAAGAAAATATCTTGGTACAATCCTCTGGGTCTCAAGTACTCAACCTTCACTTTTTAATAGACCATATATCTAGCCATATAAATAGCCATATCTCGCATCATATTACCACACCAATAGAAATCTCTAAGATCATGATACATCTTCTTAGAATCGGGATGTATAGCATACTGAGATTCATGACCCTCGACCATAGTCCTTTCCCTCATTCTATTGACATCGGGAATAGATAGCCTACCTTGGTACCTCAAGATACCATCACCACCAATCATAAAGTCATCAACCTTATGTTGACCCACATTACCCTTTATCTTCATCAAATTGGATCCAACTCTTACTTTTCCGTTATCCCAACGATAAGAGAAGATTTAGATATCGGATGAACAAATACACCACCATCCTCGAAGTCTGTGAGACGAACTCCAAGATTATCCAAATGGTGAATATACTTCACCAATTCTTACTTATCATCATCCACATGGGATAAGCTTCCCATAGACAATCTACTAAGAGTATCGACGACTACATTGACTTTACCCGAATGGTAATGAAGACTCATATCATAGTCTTTCAATAACTCAAGACACCTGCTCAATCAGAGATTTAACTTTTTTAGAGTAAACATATACTGGAGACTCTTATGATCGGTAAAGATGTCAACATGAACTCCATAGAGATAATGTCTCCAAATCTTCAAAGAAAAATCCATGGCTAACAATTCTAAGTCATGAGTAGGGTAGTTCTTCTCATGAACTTTTAATTTTCTTGAAGCATAGGTTACCACCCTACCATGTTGCATCAACATGTAACCAAGCCTAATAGAAAAAGCATCACTATAGACTACAAAACCATTACAACCCCCGAGAAATGTCCAAACCAGTGTAGAAGTCAATTTATCTTTCAACTTCTCAAAACTACCCTCACACGCATCCGTACACAAGAACTTGACCTTCTTTTGGGTCAATTTAGTCAACGGGGTAACTATAGTCAAAAAGCTCTACACCAACCTCTTATAGTAACCAACTAGACCCAAGAAGATTTGAATATCGGTTGGAGTTGCAGGTCAAGGCCACTTCTTAACTACCACATCCTTTTGAGGATCTACCATAATCCCTTCACTAGAGATAACATGACCAATAAAGGTCACAACTTTCATCCAAACCTCACTCTTAGAGAACTTGGCATACAAATGATGATCCTTCAAAGTTTGTAATACAGCATGGAGGTGATCGACATGACCCCCCCACTCTTAGAATAGACAAAGATATGGTCAATGAAGACAATGACAATTAAGTCCAAGAATAGGTAGAAGGCCCTATTTATTAAATCCATGAATACCGTCGGGGCTTTGGTCAACCTAAAGGACATGACTAGAAACTCATAGTGACCATATTGAGTTCAAAAGATGATTTTAGGGATATCCACTTCCCTAGTTTTATGTTGATAATAACCCGATCTATGATCAATCTTAGGTAAACACTTTTCACCTTGAAGTTGATTAAATAAATCATCGGATCTATGAAGAGGATACTTGTTCTTTATGGTCACCTTGTTTAATTGATGATAATCAATGCATATACAAAGGTAACCATCATTCTTACGCACGGACAACATGGGCGCACCCCAAGTTGACACACTAGGATGGATAAAACATTTATCTAAAAGGACTTTCAATTGCTCCTTAATCTTTTTTAGCTCCGCCGAAGCCATTCTATAAGAAGGGATGTAAATAGAACAATTGTTTGGAACAAGCTCTATCCCAAAATCAATTTCCCTATCGGGAGAAATACCGGGAAGATCATCAGGAAATACTTTAGGAATCTCGTTAACTACATGAAATTTTTTTAGAGATGGTCCTTTCGAGTTAGAATCTTATTTAGGATCAAATGATACAAACACCCCTTAGGCATTAAAGAATCATGTTCCCATACAATGACCGGCTCATTAGGCAATTTTAAACATAACCCTACAGGTCAGACAATCTAAGAAAACATAGAACGAATGCAACCAATACATGCCAGAATAAAATCAAAATCGACTATGTCCAACTCTATCAAGTCTACAAAAGTCTCTTTACCACTAGCAGATACCACGCACCCTCTATAGGCCTTTTTCAGAACCATAAAGTCTCTTACCGGGGTAGAAATAGAAAAAGGAATCAATAGACTCTCAATACTAAAACCAAGATGCACAGGGTGACATAATATAGGGAAGATCCTAGTTCAAGAAAACAATACACATCACGAGAGAAAAGTTTCAACATACCCATGACAACATCAATAGATGCCTTATAATCTTGGTGAGTAGCAAGTGCATACAACCAATTTCGGCCAGTGTCAATGCCAGAAATAGAAGCAGAAGTAGACATAGCACCCTTCGATGAAGGATTAGATAAAGTAGAAATAGAGGCCCTATTGGCCTAAGAAACTGCTAGAAAAGGGTAATCTCGTTGTATGTGCCCAATCTGACCACATATAATACATTTATTCCTACCCTTGTCATACTTACCACGATGAGGCTGACCACAGAATCTACAAGCTGGGTAGGATGGATCCGACTGAGCTCCGCCAAACTAAGATTGGGCTCCCGGTGCCCAGAACCCACCACTAAACTGAGACCGATAATCACCTAATGACTTTGGGTAAGTAACACTAGTCAAGGAAAAAGTACTCTAACTCCCCCACATCTTCCTAGGCCACATACCCCTATCTCTACCACTATGTTCAAAAAGTCTAAACTTCTTCCCTTTCCTTTTACTAAACTTAACTTTCTTTTTTTTCTTTTCTTTTATTTGTTATATATATACGATCAGCCTAGATATGTCTATATTTTTTCCAACAAAGCTGCCTTGATCTTAAGAACCAACTCGCGGGACAATCTCGAGACAAACTTATGCATCCTATCCCTTATGCTACAAACCATCCCAGGAGAATACCTTAACAATTGATGAAATTTCAATTCATACTCCTGAACAGACATCCTCCCTTGATTTAAGTTCATAAACTCTTCCTCTTTTACTTCCCTCAACTATTAAGGAAAGAAACGGTCTAAGAAGGCCTTGAAGAAGTCCTCCCACGTGGTAGGACTAGCATCTACACTCTTGAGGAAAGAAGCAGTCTAAGAAGGCCTCGAAGAAGTCCTTCGTACCATTGGTACACTACGTCTTTTAATTGGCAGGAAGTAAACTCAACGACCTTAATATCCAAAGCAAGCATGATTTAGAAAATCTTCTCCATCTTATCAACAAAGGCTTGATGATCTTCCTCAACTTTATAACCCATGAACATAGGAGGGTTCAACCTCATGAATTGGCCAACTCTTATGGCCTTAGAAGAAATGGTAGCCGGAGTACCACGCTCTAATTGAGAGGCTACCAATTGAGTCAGGAGGTTGATAGAGCGAAAAAAATCTGCATTAGTATCATCCCTTTGAGGTGACAGAATACGTGGGTCACTCTCATAGTTAGGGTTGGTAGGGGCATGTGGAACTCTATGACAATGGTCAGATACCGCAACTCTAGCCTAGGTCTGACCCTAGATATTGGATGAGCTCCATCCATAGGGCCCTCAGTCTGGGTTGAGATGTTTGGCTAAGTATCGGATCTCCCTAGAGACATGATCTGATAGATAAGTGAAAAGAAATTAAGGTAATCGATGACCATAGACACTATAGATTGAGATTGAAACACAGTAAAGGGAAACATTCCTAGATATTTTGTAGCCCCTCTCTTATAAATATGGTGCACTTTACACCTTTAATATAGACTTTACTTGACACGACATTATGGACACCCAACTGACCATGAACCTAGGACTTGATACCAACTTGATATGCCCCAAAATAGAGCCATGTCGTATGGGAATCTCAAGCCTAACTTGGACCGTAGATCACCCTGTTAACCTAACCCAATCATTATACAAAACCAAAAGTGTCAAATAATCTCTGAACATATATCAAGGTAACAGAAATTAAGACTAATATTTAATACATAGACAATACCAAATATTTTGTAAATGTCAACATTCTAACCAACACACCCAAGTCCACAGTTGTTCACAATGCCTCTACATAAATCCGTAGTCTATATAAATATATCAGGACATGACCTAGACAATAACCCAAAACTGAATCAAAGATAAGTCTATAAAAATAAGCTAAAGACTATGAAATGTGTTACTCCCGAAGTATGGAATCTTACCACTTCAATGTCAATCACATGATCTACTCAAACACCTATCATTGTGCAGGAAAACTAGAAGATGCTTCGACCCCTATGTCATGTGGGGACATAGCATCCGGAGATGGTTAGAAGTTGGAGAGCTAGCATGTAATTCAAGGATAAGGATAAAATAACAGTATCAATTAAAGCCAAGTTAGTATATTTTGTTCAACCACATTTTCATATGAAATTATTCATGTATATATATATCATGTTCACAATGTGCCATAAGTAAACTAGACTTAGCAATATTCTCAATATACTCATTCACATGTCATGTGGTTATAGAGTTTCAACCTTCCCACTATAGATTTACAGGTTTCTTATTAGTCGAGGGACTTTAACCACACATATATATTCATTAATTAAGGGACTTTAACCCTATACACATATTCATTTGGAAAGAGACTATAACCAGAGCTATTTCATTTAGACAAGGGACTCTAACCTCATACAATTTCATATGGTCAAGGGACTCTAACCTCAAGCCATATTAGATGGGGGACTCTAACCCCAAGCCAATATACTCAAGCAACTGACTCTAACCTCTTGCATTTTTACTAGGCAAGGGACTCTAACCTCAAGACATTACAACTATCATGTCGACATTGGGACACTAACCCTTTGTCCATAACTCCTAATATTTAATCATTTCAACACTTAGGGACTTTAACCTGTTTAATAAATTCAACACTTTGGGACTTTGACCCATTTAACAAATTCCATGCTGCATATGACTTTTATTGTCATTGGTCATTTAAATATTTTATTAGGACAAATACTTAATTCAATTCATCATTGAATTCAATTTATGGTCCTCAAAACCCTTACAACCTATTCATTCCTACACTACATTTTAGTTCAACACAATTCAATTTTATATTTGGGACTTTAACTCATCTTTAGCAATAAAACCAACAAGGTCATAAATTAGAAAATTACATGGACAAAAATATTATTACAACACCACTAATTAACCATTCATACACATTGGGCCATTACCCTAGTTCAAAATATTGTCAACATATGCCTAGACATTTTACTTAGATATTTTCATAAATACCTTATGTGTATATCTTTATCAAGGCCAGATTTATGGAAGAATTCATCATTATTATGGTTAATCAAGAACCATTTGTTAAATCACATACAAAAATCACCTACATATGCCAATCATCACCAATAACATATATAAATAGAAGTTTAAGGAAAAACATACATTATTTATCATTAGGCAATAAATCCCTTATCATTTGATTTCAAAGTCTCTATTTACAATTATTAATCCATGTGTGAAATACATGTTTTTTGAGTTATTAAACAAGGGAAAGAGTTGCATGAATTATTTAAGATGATCCACTAAGGATTTGGCTCCTCCTTACCTCTAGATAAACACCCTTGAAACCCTATCCTCCAATCTTGTTGTGAGAACTGTAGAGAGGATTTTTGGAATGTTTTTGACTTTTAAAATAAAGTTTTAGGAGGCCAAAACATATTATTTAGTACGGGGACTTAAGGATTTTGTGGTAGTAAATAATCCTATAGCCTTTGACTTAAAAGCTGAAAAGTGGCCTCCATGTGGGTACGACTCACTTGAGTCAATCGTACCATAGGGTACGAGTGGTACAATAACTCCTACCCTAGGCTTCACCTAGGTCTGATACACTGGTTAGGGTATGGATATACTACCTAGAATTGTATCCAAAGGGTACTACTTGTTCCCTTAATCGTACCCCTAAATCGTACCAAAAATAGCCAACTTAAGTCTATGGCAACATTATATATGACTAGGTTTGGTATGAATCGGACCCTAAAGTACAAAATAGGAGAGGATAAATCATACCTTTGATGGTGGTTAACCCCCACCATACTGCCTAGGGTATGAAAAAGGGGCCAACAAAGTCGTATACAAGGGTATGACTGGTACCATAAGTCATACCAGGTCCAGAACCCTCAAACCAAGGGAATTCTCTAAGGGTACAAAGCCTAGGTGTTTCAATATGTGTGGTTATACCATTTTATGATTAAGTCCGTATCTGCACTTATGACATTATATTTTTCTTAGAAAGTTGTCTATAATTCTCTACCATTAATCACTAGTTAAGCGGTGTGGCTCTTGTTAATACTAAATAGTGAATAGAAGTAGAATATGGCGATTATTGAGTTAAGACTAATTGGTAAGTGTAATCATGTGTATAACAAAGGATTCATTTTGTGA
Organism: Capsicum pubescens; assembly: GCA_030864215.1. Taxonomy (NCBI): domain Eukaryota; kingdom Viridiplantae; phylum Streptophyta; class Magnoliopsida; order Solanales; family Solanaceae; genus Capsicum; species Capsicum pubescens. The sequence goes on from CM061541.1 coordinate 175,179,372, forward strand.
AAGTATTTGGCTTGAACAAATGGTTATGTTATGAAATTTCTCCTAGTAAAATGATTGATGTCATATATAGTTGTCTATATAAAGTGGTTATATTATTTGATGGATAGAAGCCTAAAATACTAGTTGGTGGACCTTGTTTAGTTAAATTAAGGTAACTAGTAATTATGGTTGAACATGGCCAATGATGATAATAGACTTAGAATTGTTGATGATTAGTGATATTGATGTCCAGCATGTAATGCTATTGGTTGCTTAGTGAGGACTTAGATAATTATGGTTCTTACTAGAAAATTGGAGTTGGTTAATAGATAGATAAGTGTGTTGGTGATATGTAGTTTCTCTCTGTGTGATAACTAGTGTACTTATGATAACTTGGAATGAGTTGGTCAAATAATGATTAAAGTTTAGTGATACGTATTGGCTAGATATCAATGTTGGCTATCTAATTAATCATAGTTAGTTGCTACTCCATGAAGAAATAGTATATGAGGAATTGGTTAGGCTAATGGTTGGAGGCCTTATGATGACTAGTAAACTGGTAGTTTTATAATAAATGGTGGTTAGTTAATATTATACCCGATAAAGTATACTAATGAGTCAGAGGTCTAAATAATGATATAACTATGATTATGATTACATTAGTCCTGTTGCATTGATTTATGGCATTTGATAACATCATGAATCTTGGTAAATGGCCTCAGATGGGAATAGTGGAAACTATGGATATGAAAAGTGGTGAACCTTGGATATTGAAAATTTTGTTGCATATCTAATTACTCAATGGTTTGATCCTCTCATGCACTCTCTGATAGTATGGGACGCGGGGATGAGTTCTTGTAATACCTATAAAAGCCTTAGCTCATTTTAGCTCTCAATTGTATGTTAAGGAGGAGGGGGGGCCAAAAACTTAGAATTTTTTCTAAGTTTTGAGGACTTAGTTATTTCCAAGACCCCTAAACTTTGATGATTTTATTTTTGATATTCCCGACCTCAGAACGTCAATTTTTAAGTTTTTTCATGATCGGTGTTGTTAAAAGTACATCTCGGGCGAGTTTTGGAATTTTCAGATGAGTGTAGGGATGTGTTAGGATCACCAAAATAGTAGTAGCATTTGGATGAGCCCACAACACCCCTTCTAGTGCACCAAACTAGTGCCCACGCCGCCCCCCAGTGCACTGCACTAGAGCCCGCATCGTACCCTTTGTCCCTCATCCAACTTTCTTTTTCTTATTAATTAAGGGAATTTAGGTCGTTTTACCTTACCCAAACTTATCCATAACATTAAATTTAAGTCCCCAAGGAGCATTATTTTTCCCTTTATTCATATAATCTCTGGAGAAATCCATCTTCCACCTCAAGAACAACCCTTAAACCATTCTCAAGCAATCAAGGAATTCAAGCTCCAAATCACAAGAAATTCCCAAGGATCTTCTAGAATTCATATAGTGAGGTATGTGTGATGTTCATCCATGGGTTCCTTTCACCCACGGAGTCAAAGAATCCTTTTTTTGGTTTTAAATTATGGGTTTTCCATATGTAAGTTGAAGTATCTCCATGATTCTTTTGTTATTATGATTTCAAGTATATGTTTATAAGTGTTTTCAATGGAATGAGTCATTACATATTTTGAATGTTGTAATCTTCACGTCAAATCCCTATGTTATGATTTCATTTATGTAATTATGTTATTCTCATATGATTTACCCATTCCCATGCTTAAGTTCATGACTCTCTTATGTTTGATGAAATGCCTAAGTGTTGGATTTTTAACACTGATCACTTAATATGGTTTTAAAGCTTTTATATGGCATTATTGATAATTCTATTTAGTGCTTGTGGGTTATGAATAGCTGATACCTATGTGATTTATATAAATTCAGCATTTTAAGTATTCTGTCAGTCAATCCACGAATCTTATCAGTATACTCATATATTCATATTCATGATGAGCATTATAAGTTATGTAATAACATTCAGTTGAGATTAGTTCAATTTAGTCTCAGTGTCAGATCAGTTGGGAGTAGGATTTAGCACTTATCAAACCCAAGGATGAGGGCTTACCTTCCATTATAAGGTTCGACGCTTAGTAGCAATCCTTGAGTTACAGAACTACGTAGCCAGTGTAGGTCTGAGATGTTCACCAGCCAGTTTAGGGTAGATAGACACATGTCATATAAGAGCACCTGCCAGAATAGGGTGACTCCTTAGTGCTTTGGAAAACCATTTTAGCGGATCCATACAACAAGTGTTAGTACCCGTGGCATGGTACTGATACCCTTCCAACTGGGGTTACAGGTTGGACCCAAATTAGTTTAAATTTGGGGCATGTTGGTTAGATGATACTTCCCACGGTCTCAGTATAGTATTTCAGTTTATTCTCAGTTTAAGTTTTCTTGACCTAGTGTACAAACTTTCAGTTATTCAGTTATATAGTTTGTAGTCTTTCATCTTTCAAACTTATTTCAGATTATAGATTTATGCTTGGTCCTGCATTCTTAAATGTTAGTTTTCATGCATTCATATTCAATTATCGATAGTTAGTCCTTATTTCATATGTACAGTATCAGAGTATATTAGCCTGACCTTATCTTATATACCATTACATTCAAAGTACTGACTGTATACTCTTCTTTGCACTATGATGTCTTATATTATAGGTTTGGATACATAGTTTCCCAACCATAGTTAGACAGTTTAGCACAAGTCCAGTAGCCGTAGTGGTGAGTCTTCATCCATTAAGGACATGTTTTGATTATTTACTTATTTCAAAATTTTATTTAATTCACCCACAGTTAATTGGGGGTTTGTACCATCAACTTCTCAGTTAGTTTTGAGGCTTTTAGACATTAAGATAGTCAGTTACTTTCGGTTATCAAATATTTCATTCTTATGATTTATTTGTTATTTCATTATTTAGTTTTACACTCCTCTATTAGTTTATCATCCACACACGTGTTATGTTCATAATTTATTAAGCTCTCATAACAGCTATCAGTCATGGGTTAGCTTGTGGTCACTTTTGATCATAGGTACCATTGTTGTGACTGGGGGAAGCCTCGGGTCATGACAAAACTTGGTATTAGAGCCTAATGTTTCAGATCACGCTAGGAAGTCTAAAAGCCACATTATGTAGAATCTTGTGCATGGGTGTGAAGCACGCCACACTTATCGATAAGAGGCTACAAGACGTTTGGGGAAGAGTTTCTCATTTTTCATTATTCATGTCATGCGAATGATTATGAGCTTAATTTAAACTCTCTTTAACACATACATTATTCCATTTTCTGACAATGCCTTCCAAAAAAATTAGAAGAAGGAATGGGAATCAGCCTGCAACACCACCTATTCAAGAATATCCCCTGAATAAGCATGTCTCTCACGCCGAGTTCAGAGCTGATTTTACTACCTTAGCTCATTCAGTAGCTTCTTAGAACAATCAGAAAATTGCTGACCTAGCCAATCTAGTGGAAAATGTAGCTGCAGTCAGGATTCGATATTTCACACGGATGAATCCCCCTTTGTTTGTAGGATGTAAGTCTGAGACGGATCCATAGGATTTTTTTGATATAGTTGAGAAGGTGATAAATATTATGGGTGTCACTTCAAGTAAGAGAGCAAAATTGGATGAATATCAGTTGCAGGATATAGCTCATACCTAGTTTAAGCTGTAGAAGGAGGATATAAGTGATAAGGTAGGTCCTATAGAGTGGGAGAAGTTTGCCATGACTTTTCTAGACAGGTTCTTTCCATAAGAGTTAAGGGAAGCTAAAGTGAAGAAGTGCATCAATTTGAAGCAAAGTAATATGAGTGTGAAGGAATACTCATTTAAATTCAGTCAGTTGGTGAAGTATGTTCCTTTAATGGTGGCTGATAATAGGTCTAGAATGAGTAAATTCATTTCTAGTGTAGTTGATAGCATAGTTGAGGTGTGTAGGACTACTATGATAATTAAGGAGATGGACCAATCAAGGCTTATGGTTCATGCTCAGTAGGTTGAGGAAGAGAAGCATAAGGTGAGAGAGAGAGAAAGAAAATAAGAGGGCCAGAATAGGTAGTTTTAACTTTTCTCAACTGAGGTCGAGGGTGGTAAGCATTCCCAGTTTTGCTAAAAATTTTTAGCCCCAGCTCTATCATCAACTAGTGCACCAGTGCCAAAGTTTAGAAATGACAGTTGAGATAGAGCGCCAGGATCTAAGTTAGAGGGTAGCGTGAATAGTGGTCATACTAATCTGATCAGCGAGAAGCGTAACAAAAATCATCATAGTGTGTGTAAAGCCAACAATGACATATTTTTTAGATGTGGAAAGCCAGGATAAAGGGTTAGAAATTTCCTGAAGGCTGAGCAACAGGGTCAATCAAATTGTTCATCAACTTTAGCAGGTCACCTGACTCAGCAGGGCACCACTTCTACTACAACCAGTGAATATCGCCTGAATAGGTTGTAGATACTTCAGTCTCGACAGGATCAGGAAAGATCTCCTGCTATTATTACGGGTACATTACAAGCCTTTCATCTTAATTTTTATTCTATATTAGACCCCAGAGCTTCACTTTCTTTTGTGAATCCTTATATAGCATCAATTTCAGTGCCAGTCCTAAAATATCAACAAAACCCATCTAAGTGTCTACTCCAGTAGGTGTCTCTATTGTACCCAGGCAGGTATACATGAACTGTCCAGTCATCGTATCAATAATTTCACCTCAGTTGACCTCATGGAGCTAGAGATGACTGATTTTGATGTCATTCTCATCATGGATTGGCTCTTGTCATGTTTTTCCTTAGTTGATTGAAAAAATAGAGTCGTTCCGTTTTAATTTCCCAATGAAAACATAATTTAATGGAGGGGTAGTACATCAGTGTTTAGGGGTCAACTTATTTAATACCTTACATCAAGAAATATGATATCCAAGGGGCGTGTTTACCATGTCTTTCGAGTCAAAGACTCTAAATCTTGAGTCAGTTTCAGTAGAAAGGGAATTTCCAGGCATGTTCCCTGAAGATCTTCTCGGTATTTCTCCTAAAGGAGAAAGTGACTTCAGAATAGATCTCTTTCCAGATACCAAGCTTATATCTATTCCACCTTATTAAATAGCTCCAGATGAGCTTAAGGAGTTAAAAGAATAGTTGATCTTAGATAAGGGATACATCAGGCCCAAAGTTACCCCATGTGGCGCTCCAATCTTTTTTATGCGTAAGAAAGATGGTTCTCTTAGATGTGTCAATTGAACATAGTTACCATTAAGAATAAGTATTCACGCCCTAGAATTGATGACTTGTTCAACCAACTTTAGGGTATTAGTTATTTCTCTATGATAGACCTCAGATTTGTCTATCATCAGCTTAGAGTCAGAGAATGTGACATTCCAAAGACAACCTTCAGAACTCATTATGGTCGCTTCGAATTCCTAGTTATGTCTTTTGGACTAATGAATGCCCCTACAATATTCATCGACTTGATGAATAGGGAGTTAAAGCAGTACTTAGACATGTTCATCATAGTTTTCAATGATGATATTCTTATATATTTCCGTAGTGAAAATGATCATGCATACCATCTAAGAATTATGTCACAGACCCGTAGAGCTCATCGGTTGTTTGCAAAATTTAGTAATTGTTAGTTTTGGCTAAGATCAGACACTTTCCTTAGCCATATTATTTCCGGTGATGGCATTAGAGTTGAGCCTTAAAAGACTAAAACGGTGAGAAACTGGCCCAGACCCATCTCTCTATTAGATATTAGGAGTTTCTTGGGTTTTGATGACTATTATAGAAGGATTATTGAAGGGTTTTATTTTATTACATCCCCCATGAATCAACTGACTTAGAAGAAAATTAAGTTTCAGTTGCCAAACTCTTTCGAGAAGAGTTTTTAGGAGTGGAAGACGACTCACTTTTGCTCTAATATTTACTTTGCCAGATAGTTCAAATATATTTGTGGTTTACTGTAATGCTTCTAGAGTTGTTCTTAGTTGTGTATTAATGAGAAGTGGTAAGGTCATAGCCTATGCCTCTAGACACCTTAAGTCTCATGAAAATAATTATTCTACCCATGATCTTGAGTTTGCAACTGTTGTATTTGCTTTAAAGATATGGATAAATTATCTTTATGGTGTTCATGGATCACAAAAGTTTATAGTATGTGTTCTCACAAAAATATTTGAATCTTCGTCAGAGAAGGTGGCTTAAGTTGTTAAAATATTATGATATGAGTGTGTTGTCTAATCCGGGCAAGGACAATGTAGTGGTAGATGCTCTTAGTAGATTGTCTATGGGTAGTGTTTCCCAGGTTGAAAAGGATAAGAAGGAGCTAGCCAGGGAGGTTCATCAGTTGGCTAGATTAGGTGTTCGATTGGTTGATTCAGCCGAGGGTAATATATGGGTTCAAAATTGTTTAGAATCTTCTTTTGTTGTTGAAATGAAGGAAAAGCAAGATAGGAATCCCAGTTTGGTTAAGTTGAAGGAATCATATAGAGATCAGAAGATAGAGGTATTCTCCCAAGGGGGAGATGGTGTGTTGCATTGCCAGGGTAGGCTTTGTGTTCCGTATATGGATTATTGATTTGGGATGTATTTATTCACTCTAGTGTTTTTATTCTAGCCTATTTAGCCTTGTTTTAAGGATAATTCATGTTCTTTATGTGTTGGAGATGATATAAATAAGCATTTAAGTTTCAGGTAGGTGATTATGATGTTAAACGTGTTTTCAACCAAGTTCAGGCTTAAATCAATAAATCAGAGTTTAGGCGTGAAAACTAGTTTTACTAGCTTAAGCTAGGTGTTGTTCTAGTCTATCGTGATAGATTCTAAGGTGTAAAATAAGTTCCTAATGGTCTTAATGTGTAATATTTTGTGGAACAACTTGTTTGTAATGTGCAAAGTATAATTTAGTCTAGTCAAGAGCCAAAATAGTAAGTCAAAGATCAAGTACGCAAGCCTAGTCTTAGGTCGTGTTTCTTACTCATCGTTGTGAATGTTATGTTGTGTTGAATTCTAATGTATGGTGTTTTATCATGTAGAATTCTTGTGGAGATGATGTGAATGATATTTTGTTGTTGAAAAAATTGGAATTGAAGGCAAAATAACACCATAAGGAAGGATGGGCAATGAATACTTAGACGAAATTAGGAAGCAACTTCCAGTGTATGGTGGCGATTAACCCACAACGCCCTAGCCATTATGGTGCACTAGATGACACGCTGCCTCCTTTATTATGGTTCACTATATCCCGTGCAACCCCCATTAGTGTAGTGCATAATAGGAGGCGACGCCCCCTCCATTTACATACCGTCCTAAATCCATTCCACTGTAAATAGAACATGTTACACATTTTGTTAATCATCTTGAAACTTCTTGGAAAATTAAGGAGTTGCTGCACTTTGTTATTAGGGTTTGTATTCTTTATCTTTATATTTATAATTTCTTTGATTAAGTATTCAATTATTTGGATCTTGATTGTGTAGATTAATGGCTAAATGCCCCCTTTCGGGGGTTAAAGCCAAGAACATGACTTCTATCATTTTCAATTGATTTTGTTTGAATTTATTAACATATTTGGTTGCTTTTTCATCCTTTTTTAAATTATTTTAAGGAATATATAACTTTAGAATACATATACTATCGACCTTGTGATCTCGGGAGGGGGAATAGGAAGATAGAACGTGGGGATAAACAAAGTAAGGTTCGTATTCCTTAATGAAATAAGGAATTTGAATTAACATCTAGGGAAGGGATGTACCTAGAAGCCTAACTTGATTCACATGTAGGATGATATCTTTAAGAACTTAATTAGATTATTACATCCCCGCTCAATGATGTAGTTGTAATGTCCATTCTAGGTAAATGATTAGAGGTCGGAAAATCATGATCATGCGATAAACCCTATGAATAAACAACCAAGATAAGTGATTTAACAAATAAAGTTCAATAGCATAGTATGATTGTTAGAAGTGCTTTAACCTTGGGCTTTAATCTATTGAGTGTCTCAAGTCTTTTATTCTATGCATTGTTGAATTTACGGTTAATTATACAAATCTCCAAACTCTTTTTGATTACTTCGAATCAAGTTAATCTAAATAAGTGAACTAGAATTTGAATAATTGTTGAAACTAGTTCCCGTGGGATTAATATTTGGCTTTCTTTAAGGAAACTATATTATTTTGTAGACCAAGTACACTTGTGTGTGCACTAGGGCGCTGTCAAGTTTTTGGCGCCGTTGTCGGGGACTTGTTATTTATCAGTTGTTTTGTTTTTAGTTTTTCTTTTTTAGATTACTTTGGTGATTTACGATTGGTATTGGTTTTGTATTTACAGGAAATAGGTTTTCAAAGTAGTAAGATGGCAAGGGATCAGGAATTGGTTGAACCAAGCCTCGAACCAACTCTTCCATAAAAAAAGTAGAGAAACAGTCCTTCTACCCAGTATTCTACAAATAGAAGAAGATCAAGATAATCTTACTCTCATGGATGAATAACAAGCATCTCGCAGGACAATTAGAGAAGTGGCAATCCCACTTCCAATAAATTTCACCTCCCCGTTTAAGAAACTGGCTGCTGGAGGTAATTTTGATCTCAAACAAAATATGGTGCAATTTCTGATCAACAATGGATAGTTTTCCGGGCTTTCACATTAAGATCCACAAGTCCACTTGTGAAACTTTTTGGAGATGAGTGATAAATTTATACCTACGAGTGTGTCAACTAACTATGTGAGGCTATCACTATTCCTCTTTTCACTTTTGGGGAAAGAAAAGAAATAGTTAAATGCTGAGCCGATAAATTCCCTCACATCATGGGATGACTTAGTTCGGAGATTCCTCGTCTAATTTTCCCATTAAATAAGACTACGAGACTTCGTAATAAGATTATGTGCTTTTAATAGAACCCAAACGAAAATTTATATCATTCTTAGTGGAATTTCAAGGCTCTTCTACGGGATTGTCCATGCCATCAACATTCCAATGAGGTATTAGCTTATAGTTTAATTGAGGCACTTGACGATAACACAAGGATTTATCTAGATTTAGCTATAGGTCATCAAGCTTTGGAGATGGAGTACGATGAGTTGTATACTTTATTGAACCAGATTGCATAAGGAAATTCAGATTGGCATTCATACTAAAAGTGTGCTACTAAAAAGGTTGCAGGTGTTTTGGAAGTGGATCAGTTTACCACAATATCTGCTCAAATTGCTACATTAAAAAATTAGATGACTACGCAGCTCAGCAACATGAAATTGTGTGCTACACATCCTACAACCGCAGTATATGTAATTAAGATGACAAGCACATAGTGTGTGGTGTATTGAAATAGTGGTCATTCAGCAAATATGTGTGTTACAAATCCTGAGTCTGTGATGTTTGTGGGAAATGTTTAAAGGCCGAATTATGGTAACGTCTACAACATAAAGTGGAAGACTCATCCAAAAAATATAGCATAGAACAATCAACAATAATAGTTTCAGCAACTCCAAGCTCAAGTAAATCAGACCACAAATAGCAATTTGGAGGAGATGATGAAATATATTCTAGCTACCTAATCAAAATTGATAGATGATGTGAAGAATTAGCAGACCATTACAAGGAGCTTAGAGTTGCAGTTAGGTCAAATGAAACAGGTACAAAATACAAGGCATCAAGGTGAGTTTCCAAGTGATACTAAAAATCTAAAACAAGTTATGGCAATCACTTTAAGGAGTGGTAAAGAGCTTCATGGAGAACCTCCAAAGAAAACTAAATAGGTAGATACTGATTTGAGTCCTACACAAGTAAATGACCAAGTTGATAAAAATTTGAGGAAGTCTATGTACTTAAAAGAAAAAGTTGCTGAAGAAGTGAAGAAGATCCCACAACTACCTTTCCCAAATAAGCATACAAAGGCAAAGGAGGATGCGTGCTTCAAGAAGTTATTTGACACGTTCATAGAGCTACGCATTAACTTACCTCTATTAGATGTTTTGTAGGGAATGCCCAAGTATGATAAGTACTTGAGGGATGTGGGTGCTAATAAAGTTAAGTAGCAGGATGTGGATGCGGTAGCACTTATTGAGGAGTGCAGTTTTGTGGTGACTCAAAAGATGCCCAATAAGCTTAAGGACCATGGGAAGTTCACTCTTCCCATTCAAATTAGTAATAATAAGGTGGTTTAAGCACATAGTGATTTAAGGGAAAGTATCAACTTGATACCCCTATCTTTGTAAATCACATAGGGCTTGGGGAAGCCTAGACCGATCTTTATACTACTGCAGCTAGCAAATGTAACTATAGCCCATCCTAAAGGAGTAATAGAGGATGTTCTCATAAAGGTTGGTAAATTTATTATTCCTACTGACTTTATTATTTTAGGTTTTAAGGTATATGAAAAAGTACCAGTCATCTTAGGATGTCCATTCTTAGCGATGGGAGGAGCTTTGATTAATGTGAGAGAGGGAACACTTATAATGAGGTTGGAGGACGAAGATACAATTTTTAAAGTGTACAAACCGCTTAACACACTATCCCATTACAAAGACTTGTGCATGATTACAATGATTAAGGGGATAAATATGGGGTGGTGGAGCATATTCCACAAAATAACTCTTTGGACACCTTCCTTGAGTAGCCTAAGACACAACCACCTAAGCCCGACATGATGCAAATTGATGATCCTGAAAAAGGTTATTGTTGTAAAAGCTGTTGACCTTGAGAGTTCATACTCAAGAGGTCAAAAATGAATAAGAAGATGGCCTCTAAGTGTAAGGAAAAAAATTAAGGAATTTGGTTGAGTCGTAGTTGGGTCGTGCCACGACACTAAATCAGGCACAACTTGGGAGGTAACCCAAGTTAATTAGGTATGTTTTAATTTTAGTTTTTAGTTTTTTTACTTCACTAGTTTTTGTTTTTATTGAGTCACAGGTTGATAGGAAGTCTGAATACAAGAAAACCTGAACTAAGGAGCATGGCAAAGACTGAGTATGTGACCCCAAACCCTCTTGACATATAAAGATGATACTGTCTAGTCCTAGAAGACTCAAGGAGTGTTTCTATTTCTGCTTTTAAAGTAATCTTTGGGGACAAAGTAGAATTTTAAGTGCTGGGTGGGGAAATTCCCATTTTTAGGGTAAATTTAAAATTTTTGTATTAGGAATAAGTGAGATATTTTTCTTGGTTCTATATTTGATTGTATTATGCAAGTGAGTTTGTATGATAAAAGAATGTTGATTGTGTGAATTACTACTTTTGAGACTACTAGTCTCATGTTTATGACTCTTGTACTTGTTGGCTTAAAGTTGAATTCTTGTGATTATTTAGTTGAGAGTCTACGATGATCCTACTTGAGTTGAACATGTGCCATGTGTGGTGAGAGGTGTTTGTATATTACTTATTGAATGTGATGTCTATAACTTGCTTGGTGTGTATGAAAATCGAAATAAAGAATATGGGTTTAGGAGATGATATAGGAATTTCTTTGATAGCCTTGTTTTATACCTTTTCTTTTTGACCTACTTTGTGCCTAATCTTAGTTAGCCCCATTGAACCTTTAGCTTTTTCTTTGGCAACCTCATATGTAGCCTAATTCCCATCTTTGATAGACCTTAATTTGATCCAAAAGCTCCTAAGTGATTTAGTATAAATTAATTGAGTAAGGTGTTTGAAATTCATGAATGAAATGGTGAAATGAATCCCTTAAGTGTTAGTTATTGGTGTTAAAAAAAGGTTAATATGTGTTGTAATGCAGAGTTGAGTAATCCAAAGAATAACAATTTGTTCAAATTGAATGAGTTGTGCATAGGATCCTCTCACCATAGTGTGTGTAAATTAGTTTATTACGATGAGGTGAAAAACAAAAAGGAATGGGGTAGACAAAAGGGGTGTAATCTAGTTATTAGAGTTGAATTGAATGTAAAACGTTGTTTATTGAAGTGCTTAGTAAGATAGTCACTATTCTTGTCTAAAATAGTTCCCACCCATCCCTTAGCATAAATTAAAACCTTTAAATACCTATTTTATTTTAAACTTTATCATTCAACTATAAATATAACATGTTGGAAACTTTGTTAATCATCTTGGAACGTCTTGGAACAATAAAAGGGATGCTGTAGTTCATTTATAGTTTTTTTATTCTGTAAATATAACTTTTTAATTATTTGATAATGTATTCAATTATTTGGATCATAATTGTGGCGATTAGTGGTTAAACGCCCCCTTTCCGGGGTTAAAGCCAAGAATATGATTTCTATCATTTTGAATTGATTTTTTTTGAATTGCTTATCATATTTCATCCTTGTTTTAAATATTTTAAGGAGTATATAACCTTAGAATACATATATTATTGACCTTATGATCTTGAGAGGGGGAATAGAAAGATAGAACGTGGGGATAAACAAAGTAAGGTTCATATTCCTTTATGAAATAAGGAATTCAAATTAGCATCTAGGAAAGGGATGTACCTAGAAGCCTAACTTGACTCACATGGAGGATGATATCTTTAAGCACTTAATTGGTTCATTACATCCCTTCTTAATGATGTAGTTTTAATGCCTAAGTTAGGTAAGCAATTAAAGGTCGGGAGACCATGATCAAGCTATAAACTATACGAATCAACAACCAAGATAAACGATTTATCAAATGAAGTTCAATAAAGTAGTATAATTATTTGAAGTTCTTTAACCCCGGGCTTTACTCTATTGAGTGTGTCAAGTATTTTATTTGACATATTGTTTACTTTATGGTTAGTTATACAAATCTCCAAACTCTTTTTGATTACTTCACATCAACTTAATCCTTACAAGTTAACTAAAATTTGAACAGTTATTGGAACTAGTCCCCGTGGGATCGATATTCAGCTTTCTTTGAGGCCATTGTATACTTGGTAGACCATGTACACTTGCATGTGCGATTGGTCACTGTGAATGATCCGAGGTTGCGAATCTTAGCAAAAGTGCAAGGTGTACGGTATTCCATTCAACTAGGATCCACTAAGATGTATCGCAATTTGAGGGAAATCTTTTAGTGGAATGGTATAAAGAGATATATTGTAGAGTATGTAGCTAAGTGTTTGAATTGTTAGGAGGTTAAAGTTGATAACGATAGGCTTAGTAGTACATTGCAGGAGTTCATCATCCCCACTTTAAAGTGGGAAGTGGTGAACATGGATTTTGTGATGGGTTTGCCATATATGCGTCATCAGTATGATTCTATATGGGTCATCATGGACAAAATGACCAAGTAAGCACATTTCTTACAAGTTCATACTTCTTATTCAATGGAAGATTATGCCAGGCTCTATCGCAGTGAGTTGGTTAGGATGCATGGGATTCCATTGTCTATCATATAAGATAGAGGTACATAGTTTACCTCTCATATTTGGAAGGCTTTTTAGAAATGCCTTGGTACCCGAGTTCATCTCAATATAGATTTTTAACCTCAGATAAATGGTCAGGTAGAGAGGACCATTCAGACCTTAGAAGAGATGTTGAGAGTATGTGTTATTGATTTTAAAGGTAGTTGGGATGATCACTTGCCTTTGATTAAGTTTGCCAATAACAATAACTATCACTCCAGTATTCAGATGGCTCTATTTGTGGATCTTTATTGCAGGAGATGTAGGTCTCCTATTGGTTGGTTTGAAGCAGGTGAAGCTTCTTTAGTAGGGCCAAATTCAGTGTTTGATGTGATGGAAAAAGTTTAGTTGATTCGGGAGAAGTTGAAGACAACTCGAAGACGCAAAAATCTTATGCAAAAATGAGGAAAAAAGATCTTGAGTTTGAGTTTGGTGATTTGGTATATTTAAAAATCTCTCCCATGATGCAAGTGAAGAGATTTAACAAGGAGGGGAAACTCAGTCCCCGATATATTGGCCCATATAAGATCTTGAGTTATTTTGGGAAAGTAGCCTATGACCTAGAGTTTTCGGTAGATATAGCGTCAGTACATCCTATGTTTCATGTTTCATTATTAAGGAAAAGTATTGGGGATTCAGCTGTAGTTGCTCCTTTGGAGGATGTCAATGTTAAGCATAGCCTTTCTTATGAAGAGGTCCCAGTCGAGATCCTTGATCATAAGATTCGTAGACTAAGGAACAAAAAAGTTCCCTTGGTTAAAGCAGGAACAAATATGCTAACCAAGTACCCTCATCTTTTCTCTGCAAACTCAGATTCAACTTAAGGTAACAATTTTCCTCAAATTAACTCCTTTCCATTCTTAGTTTTAGCTATGTACTCTATCCCATGTCATTGCATACATTCAGTTCAGTTCACATATTATGTTTTAGACGCAGTTATGTAATCATGTTTTCAGTCATGCATGTTCAGTTTATGATCTTAGTTTCTTCAGTACTCTCAGTTAAACAAGTCTTATTCGAGGACAAATGTTCCTAAGGAGAGATATTGTAATACCCCATAAAAGTCTTAGCTCTCTCCTCTCTTAGTTGCATTTTAAAGGAGGTTTAAAACTTGAAAATCTGGCTAAGTATTGTGGACTTAGTAATTTCCAAGACCCCTAAACTTTGATAATTTTATTTTTGATCTTCCCGACCTCAGAACATCATTTTTAAGTTAATTTATGATTGGGGTTGTTCAAAGTACATCTCGAGCGAGTTTCGGAATTTTCACACAAGAAAAGAGGAGTGTTTGGATCACCAAAATAGTAGCAACATTGGGATGATCCCTCAGGGTCCCCTCTGGTTCACCACACTAGAGCCTACAGTGCCCCCTCTAGTGCACAACACTAGAACCTATGGCGCACCCTCTGTTCCTAATACTGCTTTTTGTTCTTCATTAATTAAGGGCATTTGGGTCATTTTACGTCACCCAAACTCATCGATAACATGAAATTTAAGTCCCAAAGAATCATTATTTTCCCCTTTATTCATAAAATCTCTCAAGAAATCCACTCCCACCTCAAGAGCAAACCCTAATCCATTCTCGAGCAATCAAGGAATTCAAGTTCCAAATCCCAAGAAATTCCCATGGATCTTCTCAAATTCATCTAGTGAGGTATGTGTGATGTTCATCCATGGTTTCCTTTCACCCATGGAGTCCAAGAGTTGGGTTTTCCATGTTTAAGTATAAGTATCTCCATGAATCTCTTGTTATTTTGATTTCTAGTATATATTTATAAGTGTTTTCAATATAATGAGCAATTTTATGTTTTGAATATTATAATATTCATGTCAAATCCCTCTTTTATTTTTTTATTCATGTAACTACGTTATTCTCATATACTCTACCTAGTACAATGCTTAAGTTCACGACTCTCACGTGTTTGATGAAATGCGTACGTGTTGAATTTTTTACAATGATCCCTTAATATGGTTTTAAATCTTTTATCTGGAATTATTGATAATTCTATTCAATATTGGTGGATTATGAACACCCGATACCTATGTGATTTACATAAATTCAACATTTTATGTATTCAGATAGTCAATCCATGAATCTTGTCAGTATACTCAGATATCCATATTATTGATAAGCACTATCAGTTATGTTATAACATTCAGTTGAGCTTAGTTCAGTTCAGTCTCAGTGTCAGTTCATATGGGAGTAGGATTTAGCACCGAACGAACCCAAGGATGAGGGCTTACCAGCTAGTATAGAGTGTGACCCTTAGTAGCAATCCCTGAGTTATAGAACTAAGTAGCCAGTGTAGGTCCAAGATATCCACTTGCTAGTTCAGGTAGACATATATCTCATGAGAGCACCTACCATAATAGGGTGACTTCTTAGTCTTTCAGGACACCAGTTTAGTGGATCCACACAGCATGTGTTAGTACTCATGGAATGGTACTGACACCCTTCCAAATGGGTTATAGGTTGGACTCCAATTTGCTTAGATTTGGGTCATGTCAGTTAGATGAGACCTCCCACTATCTCAGTATATTATTTAAGTGTATTGTCAGTTCAGGTTTACTTGACCAAGTGTTAAAACTTTCTAGTATTTAGTTATACAATTTGTAGTCTTTCAGCTTTCAGACTTATTTTAGATTATAGATTTATGCTTGGTCCTACATTCTCAGCTATTACAGTTTTCATGCATTCATTTTCACTTATCGCATGCTATTCAGTTAGTCCTTGTTTCATATGTACTGTACCCCGTGTATATCATCCTGACCTCATCTCATTTACCAGCATATTCAAAGTACTGACTGCATACTCTTCTTTTCTCTATGATGTCTAATATCATAGGTTTGAATGCATAGTTTCTCGATTGCACTTAGATAGTTCAGCGCAAGTCCAGTAGTCATAGTGGTGAGTCCTCACCCATCAAGGACGTGTTATGATTATTGAGCTATTTTAGTATTTAATTTTATTCAGCCAATCGGAGTTAGTTGGGGATTTGTCCTATCGACTTCTCAGTCATTTTAGAGGATTTCTAAAGTTTTGATAGACAGTTAGTTACTTTCAATGTTTATCAGATATTTCAAACTTATGATTGGTTTGCTATTTTAGTATTAAGATTTAAATTCCCTTTTCAATTTATCTTCCACACATATGTTATGTTCATATTTTATTTAACACTCACAACAGGTACCAGTCATGGGTTAGCTTGTGCTCATTTTTGACCATATACATGTTTGATATGACTAGGGTAGCCTCAGGTCGTGAAAAAACTTGGTATTGGAGTCTAAAGTTTTAGAGTGTCTTAGGAAGTCTAAAAGCTGCATTAAGTAGAGTCTTGTACATGGGTGTAAAGCACGCCACACTTATGGACAAAAGGCTACAAGATGTTTTAGTAAGAGTTTCCCTTCTTTCATTATTCATATCATGCGAATGAGAATGAGCTATATTTAAGATTTCTTTCTAACTCATACTTCATTCCATTTTCAGACAATGCCTCCCAAAAGAAATAATAGAAGAAGGAATGGGAATCAACCCGCGACACCATCTGTTCAGAAATATTCCCTGAAGGAGCATGTCTTTCACGTTGAGTTCATAGATGCTTTTACTACCTTAGCTCATTCAGTATCCATCTAGAACAATTAGTGAGCTGCTTCCCAGCCCATTTAGTAGGAAATTTAGCAGCAGTCAAGATTCAAGATTTCACGTGGATAAATGCCCCTTTATTTTTGGGATCCAAGTCTGAGGAGAATCCATATGAGTTTCTTGATATGGTTCAGAAGGTGACATATATTATGGGTGCCACTTTGAGTGAGAGTGCATAGTTGGTTGCATATCAGTTGTAAGATATAACTCACACCTAGTTTATGTAGTGAAGGGAGGATAGGGGTGATGAGGCAGGGCCTGTAGAGTGTGAAAAATTTTCCATGACTTTTCTAGACAGGTTCTTTCCGACACAGTTGAGGGAAGAAAAAGTGAAGGAGTTCATCAATTTAAATCAAGGTAATATGAGTGAGAAGGAATACTTGCTTAAGTTCACTTAGTTGGCGAGGTATGCTCTTTTGATGGTGGTTGATAATAGTCAAGAATGAGTAAGTTCGTTATTGGTGTAGTGATAACGTGGTTAAGAAGTATAGGACTGCTATGTTAATAAAGGAGATGGACCTATCTAGTCTTATGGTTCACGCTTATTAGATTAAGAAAGAGAACCATAAGAAGAAAAAGAAAGAGAATAAGAGATCCAAAATAGGTAGTTTTAACTTTTCTCAGCCAAGGTCGGAGGGTGGTAAATGTTCACAGTTCCATTAGAAATTTTTATCCCCAACTCCTTCATCAGCTAGTACGCCAGTGCCAAAGTTCAGGAATGACAGTCGGGTTAGAGAACCAAGCTCTAAATCGCAGAGTAGCATGAACAGTGGTTGTCCTAATCCTTTTTACTGGAAGTACAATAGGAATCATCAAGGTGTGTGTAGAGCTGACAATGGTGTGTGTTTTGGATGTGGCATGCATGTCCACAGGTTCAAAAATTGCCCGTAGTTTGGGTAACAGGGTTAGTCAAATCATTCACCAACTTCAACAGGTCTCCCGACTCAGCAGGGAGCCACTTCCAATGCCACCAGAGGACAGCGCCAAAATAGGTTTAATGCACTTCAATTCAGACATGATCAGGAAAGTTCTCCTGATGTGGTTATGGGTATTTTATAGGTCTTTCATCGTCATGTTTATTGTTTATTATCCCCAAAACCTTCACTTTATTTTGTGACTCCTTATATAGTCATCAATTTAGGTGTGAGTCCAAAAACATTAGCAGAACCCTTCTCAGTGTCTACTCCAGTAAATGTCTCTATTTTAGCCAGGAAGGTATACAAGAACTTTTCAATCGCAGTATCCCAGAAAGTCACCTTAGTTGCCTTGTGGAGCTAGAGATGACTGATTTTGATGTTATTCTCGACATGGATTGGCTCTACTCATTCTATTCCTCAATTGATTTCAGAAATAGAGTTGTTCAGCTTTAGATTCCCAATGACCTTGTCAATTAATAAAGTGGTAGTACCTCAATTTTTAGGGGTCAGCTTATTTCATACCTTAAAGTAAGAGAAATGATATCCAAGGGGTGTTCTTACCATCTTGTTAGAGTCAAAGACTCTAGTTTTGAGACTCCAAATCTCGAGTCAATTTTAGTAATAAAGGAATTTCCAGATGTGTTCCCTAAAGATCTTCTCGAAGTTCCTCCTAAAAGGGAAATTGACTTTGGAATAGATCTCCTTCCAGATACCCAACCTATATATATTCTACCTTTTTAAATGGCTCTAGTTGAGCTTAAGGAGTTGAAGGAATAGATGAAAGATCTCTTAGATAAGGGACTCATCAGGCCTAGTGTTTCCCTATGGGGTGCTCCAGTCTTGTTCATGCATAAAAAAGATGGTTCTCTTAGAATGTGCTTCAATTATCATCAGTTAAACAAAGTCACCATCAAGAATAAGTATTCTCTCCCTAGAATTGATGACTTGTTCGACCAACTTCAGGTTGACAGTTATTTCTCTAAGATAGACCTCATATTCGTCTATCATCAGCTTAGAGTCAAAGAACATGGAAATTCAAAGACACCCTTCAAAACTTAGTATGGTCACTTCGAATTCCTAGTTATGTCTTTTGGACTAACGAATGCCCCTACAATATTTATGGACTTAAAGAATAGGGTGTTCAAGAAGTACATGGACATGTTCATCATAGTTTTAACTAATGATATTCTTATTTATTCTTATAGTGAAAATGATCATGCAAAACATTTGAGAATTGTGTTGCAGACCCTTAGAGCTCATCAATTATTTGCCAAATTCAATAAGTTAGAGTTTTGTCTAAGATTATTAGCTTTCCTTGGCTATATTGTTTTTCGTGATGGCATAAGAGTTGACCCTCAAAATACCAAAGCGGTGAGAAACTATCCAACACCCGTCTTTCCATCAGATATCAGGAGTTTCTTCGGTTTGGATAGCTATTACAGATAGTTTATTGAAGGGTTTTCTTCTATTGCATCCCCCATGTCTCGACTGAATCAAAAGAAAGTCAATTTTCAGTGGTCAGACTCTTGCGAGAAGAGTTTTCAGGAGTTGAAAACTTGACTCACTTCCGCTCCAGTATTGACTTTGCTAGATGGTTTAGATAGATTTGTGGTTTACTGTGATACTTTTAGAGTTGGTCTATATTGTATGTTGATAGAGAGAGGTAAGGTAATATCCTATGCCTCTAGACAACTTAAGCCCCATGAAAAGAATTTTCCTACCCGTGATCTTGGGTTGGCAGCTGTTATGTTTGCTTTGAAGATATGGAGACATTATCTTTATGGATTTCATGTTGATGTGCTCACGGATCACAAACGTTTACAGTATGTGTTCTCATAGAAAGATTTGAATCTTCATCAGGGAAGGTTTCTTTAGTTGTTAAAATATTATGATATGAGTGTGTTGTATCATCCGGGCAAGGCCAATGCAGTGGCAGATGCTCTTAGTAGATTGTTTGTGAGCAATGTTGCCCATTTTGAGAAGGATAAGAATGAGTTAGTCAGGGAGGTTCATAAGTTGGCTATACTAGCTGTTCAATTGGTTGATTCAGCTGAGGGTAGTATATGGGTTCATAATGGTTCAAAAACTTCATTGGTTGCCGGTGTGAAGGAAAAGCAAGATTTGGATCCCAGTTTGGTTAAGTTGAAGGAATCAGTTAGAGATTAGAAGATATAGGTTTTCTTCCAAGGAGGAGATGATATATTGAATTGCGAGGGTAGGTTGTGTGTTCCGTATGTGGATGATCTGAGCTAGCAGATCTTAGCAGAAGTGCATGGTACACAGTATACCATTCACTAAGAATCCACTAAGATATATCACTATTTGTGGGAAATCTATTGGTGGAATGGTATGAAGAGAGATATTAAAGAGTTTTTATCTAAGTGTTTGAATTGTCACATGTTAAAGTTTAGAACTAGGGGTTTAGTTCTACATTGCATGAGTTCAACATCCCCACTTGGAAGTGGGAAGTGGTGAACATGGACTTCATGATGGGTTTTCCTCATACGTGTCATCATCATGATTCGATGTGGGTCATCGTAGACAGAATGACCAAGTCAACATATTTCTTGCCATTTCATACTTCTTATTTAGTGGAGCATTATGCAAGGCTCTATCTCAGGGAGTTGGTAAGGTTACATGGAATTTCATTGTCTATTATATTAGATAGTGGTAACCAGTTTACCTCTTACTTTTGGAAGGCTTTTCAGAAAAGCCTTGGTACCCGAGTTTATCTCAGTACAACTTTTCATCCTCAGATAGATGGTCAGGTAGAGAGGACTATTTAGACATTAGAAGATATATTGAGAGCATGTGTTATTAATTTTAAAGGTAGTTGGGATTATCAATTTCATTTGATTGAATTTGTATATAACAACAACTATCACTCCTGTATTCAAATGTCTCCGTTTGAGGCTCTTTATGGTAGGAGATGTAGGACTCCTATTGCTTGCTTTAAAGTAGGTGAAGCTGCTTTTATAGGGCCAAATTCAGTGTTTGATGAGATGGAAAATGTTTAGTTCATTCGGGAGAGGCTAAAGACAACACAAAGTCATCAAAAATCTTATCCAGACGTTAGGAGAAGCAATCTTAAGTTTGAGGTTGGCGATTTGGTATATTTGAAAATATTGCCTATGAAAGGGGTTAAGAAATTCAGAAAGAAGGGGAAACTCATTCCTCGATATATTGGGCCATACAGGATCTTGAGTCTTTTTGGGAAGGTAGACTATGAGCTAGAGTTGCCTGCAGATTTGGCAGAGTACATCCCGTGTTTCATATTTCGTTGTTGAAGAAATGTATTGGGGATTTAGCTGTAGTTGTTCCTTTGGAGGATGTGGATGTTAAGGATAGTCTTTCTTACTAAGAGCTCCCAGTCGAGATACTTGATGGTCAGATTTGCTGACTAAGAAACAAAGAAGTTCCCTTGGACAAAGTTTTTTGGCGGAATTAGTCCATTAAGAGAGCCACTTGGGAAGAAAAAGCAGATATGCGAACCAAGTACCCTCATATTTTCTCCGTAAACTCAGATTTATCTTTAGGTAACGATTTTCTTCAGAGTGACTCTTTTTCATTCTTAGTTTTTGCTATGTAATCCATCCCATGTCGTTGCATACATTCAGTTCAGTTGAAGTATCGTGTTTCAAATGCAGTTATGCAATCATGTTTTTAGTCATGCATATTGAATTTATGATCTCAATTTCTTCAGTACTCTAAACTAAAATAGTCTCATTCAAGGACAAATGTTCCTAAGGGGAAGGTGTAATACCCCGAAAAAATTTTCATCGAAATTTTATGCGTAAACGTATTGGGTCCTATCTTTTAGAATGATTTATAATTTTTTGTGTGGAATTTCCTAGATTTAAACCCACCGTTGCGAAGATCATTGAATAATATTTCCAACGATATGTGGATCATCCAAAACGGACACTCGAGCGATGAGTTACGACCATTTCGATCAATCTACGACCATTCCGATCGAACTGTGAACAGTAAAATGTTCAGGAAAAAAATACTGCAGCCAGGCGATTTTTTTGGTCAACTTCAAACGATCATAACTCCTTGTACATAATGATCTGGGTGAGATACCATATATCAATGGAAATCTCTGTGAGTCCTGTTTCCAATGAAATTGGTTTCATCCAATTTGGATATAAGAGAAAAACAATTATGGTCGATCTACTTCAGCCTATCAAAATAGTCCCCCATGGACAGATTCGGGTTTTATTTGTTTCTTAGGGGAATTTTGGTCTTTCACCACTCTTTTAATCCTCTATAAATACCCCATTCATCTGAGAACTTGTATTATTTTCCTCTCATTTCTCTTATATGTATATATATATATATATATATATATATATATATATATATATATCAAGTTAGGGTTTTGAATTGGGGGAAATTAATTGGAGGCTTTGATTCAAGAATTCCTTCCGTCAATCTCTTCCGGCTACGGAGTCTAAGGTATGCAAGTGTTTATTTATGGATCCCTTCCGTCCATAAAGCCCAAGAATCCTATTTTTCAAAATATGAACTTGTGGTTTCTATGTGTTGATTGAATTTAATTGATGATAATATTGTATTGTGACTTCTAAATTGATAGCATGAATATTATTGTGGTGTGTGTGATTGGAATTTATGTTCTTATTGTGGATGAGATGTTGGTACATAAATCTAAGGATGAAAAGGGTGGATGGAATCTTGGTATGGTTGTGTGACATTATGGTGGTGTGTGGTGTATAACTATGTGAATTGGGTAGTTGAATAATTGTAAACTAGACGAATCCACCTATGCTTAAGAGATGCATGTAAGGTGTTTGTGAAAATTCCTAAGAGACTAGAGATTATGTTTTTACAATATAATAGGTCCTAAATGACTAGACTACTTTCTATGTATACTTTCAACATGAACTCCATGTTATTGTCTAAAATTGGGGATGTTGTGTGGAAGGCTTATGATATGGTTGTAAGTGCGGACGAGGGATTTAGTTGGTGGAATTAAGATGAATGATGGTGTTGTAGAACATGTAATTGTTCATACTGACCTATGCCCTAAATAGTGCATGCAAGGTAATTGTAGAAATGCCTAGTTGAAGAAGAATGGATCGTATGACCCCTTGTGATCGAAGTGATGAGTTCATACCATACTTGCATGCTACATGTTTACTATGATGCTTAAGGGAAATGATAAGGCCATTAGGCCACGCTATGTGTGAAATGTCTAATTATGGGTTGAATTGCATATATCAAGATCTTAAAGGAAAGAACCTTGAGAAGTGAACCATGATGTGTTGAATGTATGTTATTTGTCTGTATCCCGATTGGATGAACTATGTTATGTTGTATTCTTCCTTAACCATATGCATCCTTGTTTAATGATCTACGATGTAATGGCATGAGATCCCAATACTTGTATATGAATATGATATTCAAATGATTGGTGTGAGGTGTTAATGAATGCATGGTGCATGATGGCCTGTGGGCATGTGAGTATGTATTATTGTATACTACGTATTACTTATGTTATTGATTGCTGGGGGTACGTATGCCCGAAATAGTCTGCTGGTCTAGAGCTGAGTCAGTTCCGCGATAATCATAGTCGTCCTATGATCGATGAATTTCCGATGATTTGAGAACTTAAAATGAATTCCGTGAGAACTTAGTATGTGGGGTTTTGAACAATAATATCTTTTCATTCTTGTGCCCAAAGAATTGATTTTATCATTGGAATTTCATGATTTGGTAAAGTGGGTAAATACCCAAGATGTTTTAATGACGAATTATGAGGTTATGCAAATATAAATTGTTTAAGCTTTGATGTACATGATTACTTTATTATTCCCAAGTTATGATTTGATATGGTGAATTTCATATTTCTATTATGAGTTGATATTTCAAGTGTTTTCAAGATATGATTTATGGAACTTTGAATCGTCCAATATTGGTATACATAATAACCTTATTATCTTGTTTTCTTGAATTGAGATTTTATGCCATAAATTGCATACCACTACTATGAAATTATTTTTTTGAGGATTCTTGATATAAGAGCCATGATTTGAGTTGCATTACGACATACAAAATCTTACTATGATTTGAAGATCTTAAATGCTTTTCAAAAGCTATTTCATGATTTGAATATTGAAATGAAAGAATGATCATTTGATAATATTGATTTGCATCCGCAGAGTCGGGATGATTTATATTGATTTTAAGCTCGCAGAGACGAAATGCTTTTGTTATTGATACCATGTTGATTTTAAGGAAAATTAAAATGTTTTGAGCTAAATAATGTTGAGTTAGGAATCCACAAATTGATATGATTTGACAAATGAGAAAGAGATTTGATTTGGTCTTTATGCTAGACCCTTGTGATGTTGTGGTGGACTTCCTAACGCATTTTGAGCTAGTCGGGGAGTATTACTTAGCACCGAGAGGGAAATTTGGTATTTTCCCAAACCTATGTGCCACCGTAGGGTTGTTGATGATGATATTGTTGGCCAGAGAGACGAATTGTGATTATGAAAGATTTAAGGTTGTACTCCCTGGCAAGAGTACAACACTCCCGCCAATGGGAGTGCTCTCCCTAGGAGGGAAAATATTGGTATTTCACGTGGCTCATGTGGGTTTGTCGGTTATAGGAAACTCCCCTGTCCATAAGGGTATGTTTCGTGAACTATCGAGTCGCTCCGAGTCTTGAGTTGATTAGTTTGGTTGTCTATGATGAGTCATGAGAATTTATGATGAATATTGATGATTTTATGATGATTTATGGGATTTTACTTATGTTTTCCTCTCTATAATATTATGAGAAGTATGGATAATGAAATTCAAGCCATGTGAGTCTTCATTTTCCGTACGTATGTTTTAAGAAATCAAAGATATTATTCAAATTATTGCGTGCACCCCCACATATTCAGTTGCTTATGAAGAGTCATGGTGAGTTATGTAACTACTTCCCACGGTTTCTGTGTCAGTATAAATCTTCAGGAGTCAGGGGTGTGAGTGTATTCGTTTGACCAATATTGGTATCCTGTGATTCAGTAATGCAGTACCCTAGTACAGTAGTGAGTTCCGAGGACAGTAAAGTGGTATCCGAGCTATGGTATCTAGAGTCGTTATAATAGTTATTGTGGTTGTGAGCTGTGAATTCATATATGTGTACTCGTTCATTATTCTCATGATTATTCTATTGATTAAATGTTCATGCATAAGCCCTTACATTTAGCCTTCCCTGCTTGCATACTTAGTACATCTTAATACTGACACATTCGCGCTATAGTGTTCTTTTATTTTGGGGCACCACAGGTTGAGAGGAGTGAAACTTGGAACATCTTAGAAGTCACTTGTATAGCAGCATTGGGTGTAGCAGTGAGTCCTCATCATCCGAGGATGTTGTTATTACAATATTTGATTTTAGTAGACGGAGTTAGTTGGGGAATTGTCCCTTCAAATCTATAGTTCAGGCAGTGTAGAGACTTTTCAGACAGATGTATTAGTGTGTGGTTTAAGGTATTGTATATTTCTAGATGTTTGAACCTTATGGCAAGTGTTAGCCAGTTTTTGCTTGTATTCTATTATATTATGCAGTGAACAGGTACAGATATCAAAAAAAGGGTTAATTTGTGGTCCTTCGGGATCATAAGCACCGTGTGGAGTTCCGGTTCTCGGGACTTGGGGCGTTACATGAGGTATTATAATACCCCGTGAAAGTCTTAGTTAGTTTCAACTCTCAATTGCATGTTAAGGGTGAGGTCCAAAACATGAAAGTTTGGCTAAATATTGAGGACTTAGTCATTTCCAGTACCCCTAAACTTCAATGATTTAATTTTTGATCTTTCAAACATCAAAATATCAATTTTTTAGTTGATTCATGATCGGAGTTGTTCAAAGTACAACTCGAGTGAGTTTTGGAATTTTCAGACGAGTGCAGTGGTGGGTATAGATCACTAAAATAGTAGTAGCATCGGGATGAGCTCGTAGTACCCCTCCAGTGCACCGCACTAGAGCCTATGGTTCCCACTCCAGTGCACCGCATTAGAGCCTGCGGTGCCCCTTCCAGTGCAACATACTAGAACCCACGACATGCCCTTTGTCCCCATCCATCTTTTTGTTCCTCATTAATTAAGGGATTTTGAGTCATTTTCCCTCACCCAAACTCATCTATTACATAAAATTTATGTCCCCAAGGATCACTATTTGTACCTTTATTCATAAAAGCACTCAAGAAATCCATCTTCCACCTTAAGAACAAACCCCAAACCATTCTCAAGCAATCAAAGAATTCAAGATCCAAATCCCAAGAAATTCCCAAGGATCTTCAAGAATTCATCTAGAGAGGTATGTGTGATGTTCATCTATGGGTTCCTTTCACCTATGGAGTCCAATAATCCTTTTTTTCATTTTAAATTATGGGTTTTCCATGTTTATGATGAAGTATCTCCATGAATCTCTTGTTATTTTTATTTCAAGTATATTTTTATATGTGTTTTCAATAGAATAAGCCATTACATGTTTTGAATGTTGTAATCTTCACATCAAATCCCTAAATTATGATTTCTATCATGTTATTATGTTATTCTTACATGCTTTACCCATTCCCATGCTTAAGTTGATGACTCTCATGTGTTTAATGAAATGCCTAAGTGTTGGTTTTGAACAATAATCCCTTAATATGATTTTAAAGCTTTTATATGGCATTATTGATAATTACATTTAGTGTTGGTGGGTTATGAACACCCGATACCTATTTGATTTATAATTCAGTTTTTTAAGTATTTAGACAGTCAATCCACGAATCTTATTCATTTACTTAGATATCCATATTTATGATGAGCACTATAGGTTATGTTATAATATTCAGCTGAGCTTAGTTCAGTTCAGTCTTAGTGTCAGTTTAGTTGGGAGTAGGATTTAGCAGCAAACGAACCCAGGGATGAGGGCGCACTTGCCAGTATTAGGTGTGATCCTCAGTAGCAATCCTTGAGTTACAGAACTATTTAGCCAATATAAGTTTGAGATATCCATCTGCCAGTTTAGGGTTGACACATATCTCATGAGAACACCAGCTAGAATAGGGTGACTCCTTAGTCATTTGAGACAATTGTTTAGTGGATCCACACAACCAATGTTTGTTCCCATGGCATAGTACTGACACCTTTCCAATTGGGGTTTCACGTTGGACCCCAATTAGCTCAAATTTGGGGTATATTGGTAAGATGATACATCCTTCAATCTCAGTATAGTATTTTAGTGTATTCTCAGTTCAAGTTTGCTCTTCTAAGTGTATAGACTTTCAGTTATTTAGTTATACAGTTTGCAGTCTTGCAGGTTTTAGACATTTTAGATTATAAATTTATGCTTGGAACTGTATTCTTAGATGTAATAGTTTTCATGCATTCATGTTCAGTTATCATATGCTATTCAGTTGTTCCTTATTTCATATGTATAATACAACATTTATATCAACTTGACCTCATCTCATATACCATTACATTCAAAGTACTGACTGCATACTCTTCTTTGCACTATGATGTCTTATATCATAGGTTCAGATGCATAGTTTCCCGACCAGAGTAAGATAGTTCAGTGCACGTCCGGTAACCGTAGTGGTGAGTCCTCATCCATCGATGAAGAGTTATGATTATTTAGACATTTTAGTATTTTATTTTATTCAGCCAGTCGGAGTTAGTTTGGAGTTTGTCTCATCAACTCCTCTGTCAATTTAGAGGCTTTCAGACGTTCAGATAGTCAACTAGACAGTTAGTCAGTTACTTTTGTTTTTTATCAGATATTTTAGACTTATGATAGATTTTTTATTTAAGTATTCAAATTTACATTACCTTTTCATTTTATCTTCTGCACACGTGTTATGTTCATATTTTATTCAGCGCTCACAACAGGTATAAGTTATGGGTTAGCTTGTGGTCACTTTTGACCATAGTCACCATTTTTACGACTAGGAGGTATCCTCGGGTGGTAATAGTTTTTTACTTTATTATTCCTTATGTGTACTTCTTGGTGATATGGCACGCCGTGGTGAGCTCTTTTATATATGATTTAATAAATGTTGTATATCTTTTTGGTCTTATTGTTATTGTGGTTGTATTAGTGGTGCTTTATGCTTTGGATCATGTACTGTTAAATATATAATGGTATTGGCACATGATGAATAGATAAGTCATATATTTTTGCTAGTTTGATTATTAATTGTATACAGTAATGATGAAGTTTATTCAGGTTTGATCCTATACTTCATTTAAAGATATTATCTTGATTTATATCATTATTTATCTCAGTGAAATGATGATTCCTACTGAGTACGCTTTATTTTGGTACACATACTAGATATTTGTACCTTTTTAGTGCAGATTCAAGTTCTAGTTACCACCATTGAGTTGAGTTATGCTGTGTTAATCTATCAAAGACAGGGTGAGCTCTTGGAGTTTTGAGTTGCTCAGCTCCCTCCTATCTTTTTTAAGTCTTTTGTATTCAAGACTAATGTCTAAGACTATTTAGACTTGACTTGTATTTCCTATTATCGAACTTAGATGCTCTTGTATTGATGCTACCAGGTCATAGGAATTGGTATCCGTAGTGGTTTGTCTATTATGGAACATTGTTATTTATGATTTTATTCTTCTATTATGCCCCAGGTCGGACATTTCTACTAAAGTAACCCATTTTCTTAGCTCAGGGTTACAATGTTGGATTACCGACTGGTGGGTTTCGTAGGTTCCATCATGATTCGTAAATTGGGTCATGAAAAATTGGTATCAGAGCCTAGGTTTCACTAGTATTATTGGTACAAGAGCAAGTGTCTAATAGAGTCATGTGGATCAGAATGTTTATGTTATTTTCCTAGCTTCGAGAGGCCATGGGACATTCTTAGGAGTCCTTTACTTTTTTCATTTGTATTGTGTTATGAGTCTGAGTTAGTTTGTAGGATGTTTTCTTAACTTTACTCTTTCGCAAATGCCCTGGACACGTGCTGTATTTATGTGTGATAAGGTCTCGAGACCCAGCCTAGAGATCTCTCTCCTATTCAAGGTCAACCTTAAGATGTGTCCCCATTTTGGGATCAGGATAGGCATCTCCTAAACCCCATTCTTACACCTGAGCTAGAGATTCCTTCGCTACTGCCAGTGGTGGGCGAAGGACCAGCCCAGACTCTACTAGTTTTTTTTTCTTCTTTACTTAGAGATGCCTTAGTTCATCTGTTCGGTATTATTGATGATACACGGACTACTCGGGTAGGGGTGCAACCTATAACTGTAGCTCCTAGAGTTGAGACTCCTCCTAAGATGACAGTTATTCAGCCGGTGGTCGCTCAGCTAATTATGACCCAACTTGCTATGTTTACCAAAGAGCACAAGAAGTAGGGTAGGTTCTGAGGTTGACTCCACCCAAAATTTTTGGTGCTCCTGGAGAGGATTTATTTGTGTTTCTGACTGCTTATGAGGATAGGCTTTGTGATTTAGGCCATATTGAGACTCGTGGTATGTATTACACCATATTTTAATTGGATTAGTCTGCTCGACATGGGTGGAGAGTTTTTATGAGTTCTAGGCCAATTGGATCTTCAACCATTTCATGGTTTTTTGAGATATTCTTTGATAAGTATATGTCGTACATCCTTAGGGATCGATTGAGAGATCAGTTCTGTAAATTGGAGTAGAGTTCAATGACAGTCTCTAAGTATGAGGCTTATTTCCATGAGTTGGCCAGGACATGCGACTTATATATTTGATATTGAGTATGAAAGAGTTCACTACTTTGTGAGAGGATTGAGACATCCTATTCGGGTGGCTACTCAGAGTTTAGTTGTTGCGGGTAGGACTTTTTCTAAGGTTTCTGATCACGCTAGAGTAATGGGGGACATGTATTGTTAGGGAAGTGATAAGAGGCCCATGTATTAGGATAGATTTGGTTGGAACCATAGAAGCTCCTGATTCAGAGGTGGTACTTCTTATATTGGGCATTCTTTGTGTCCATCTTTTTATCCTCAGAGTTAGACTAGTCAACCAGTTCAGGAAGCTCTTCAGACCATAGATGGGGGTCAGTTTGGTACTAATGGTTTATCTAGTAAGGGCAGTGATCAGTCTTTTTGAGGTTTATTTATAGGCCATGCTAGGCGTGGTGTTTACAATGGTTCATCCGGATCTGTGGGGTTTGGTTTTGCTTATGATTCTTGTTTTATATATGGGCTTCCTAGTCATTTCTTAAGAGATTTCCCTAGTCATGGGGTGATGGATGTTTCAGCATAGATTGCTAATCCTATTAAGGCAGTTTATCCCTCAGGTAGAAGTGTTTTGCAAGGTCGTAGGGATAGTTACCTGGGTGTGGTACTCAAGAAAGAAGGACATGAGGCCGATTAGGTGCCTAGTCAAGTGTCGAGCATGGTCAATTATATGCAGTACCTGCTACACCCAAGGCTGAGACGTCGGATGTTGTTGTGACAAGTACGGTTTTTGTTTGTCACAAATTGGCTCTTACTTTGTTTGATCCCTGATCCATGCATTCTTATATATTTTCTTACTATTCACCATACTTAAACTTGACTAGTGATTTATTATCCATGCCATTGCGCATATCTACTCCCGTGTGTGATTTTTTAGTAGTGGATCAAGTATTAAGATAATGTGTTGTGATAGTTAGTGATGTTAATACTTATGCTGATCTTATTATTCAGGATATGCTGGATTTTGATGTGATTCTAGGCATGAACTTTTATCCCACTATCATATGGTCATAGATTATTTTGCCAAGACCGTTACCTTATCCATGCCTAGCGTACCTCATTCATATAGCAGGGAGCGGTTAACAGCGAGCCGATGGGGATTATTTCTTATGTTTGTGCTACAAGGCTTAGATTGAGGGGTTGCGAGTTTTATCATGCTTATATATGTTATACTTGTATGGAGAGTAAGTCGCTTGACTTTAGTCCTATTGTTTGTGAGTTTCCTGATGTGTTCCCTACTAACCTTCCTAGTGTTCACATGACTGTGAGATTGAGTTTTCTATTGACCTTGAGCCTGACACCCGACCTATTTCTATGGCACTTTGCCGCATGGGTGTTGAGCTTAAGGAGCTAAACTCTTATCTCTTTGATCTTTTTAGGAAGGGTGAGTGTAATACACCGAGACTCTAACCAATAGTTCAACCATGAATCAATCTCATGATAAATAAATTATAATGTTTTGGGTTGTTTTCTGATCAAGGATGGTGTGTATTAAGTCCTTAAAGACATCCTAACGATTGGGTGAATCAAAACATTCCTTACCGATTGAATTCTTGGGAAGGATATTGGTATAGTCAACTTCAAACGAGCATATCTATCATTATACTTAGAATTTTTGAGATCATGACCTATCAATAGATAAATAATTGAATTATCTTTCCAACGATAACAATTTCGCTAAAATCCGATACCGGAGAAAAGAGTTATACCTATTTCACTCCAGCATGTCAATCTGGAAAAGGGTGACGACGTTACTAACGGCCTGTCATGTTTCTGACGACATTTATGATGACGTCATCAGCCTTAGGCAGAAAATCATAAAATTTGACCCTTTTGTGACGACATTTCGTGACAGCCTATCACGGGTCTGACGGCCTGTCACGGATGTCGTCACCTATTTTTTTCAGCAATTTAGAGACATTTTTGCAAGGGTATTTTTTGTCTTTTCCCATCTTATGGAGGCCTCTGTAAATATGAGAAACCCATCCAAACCCTAATTCCATCATTTTCTCTTCCAATTCTCTTGAGATAATATATCTAGGGTTATATCAAGAACATAAATCTTCCTAGAATCATCCATAAATCTTCAAAATTTCTTCAAGAACCAAGTTCCTCATAGTGTGGGCTTCAAGAATTATTTATTTCAAGTGTGGATAAAGTCTCAAGCACTAAAGTTTATCCAATTTCAAAGATTAAGGTATATGGGGTTTTGAACAAGAACACTTCTTTCGTTCTTGTGCCCAAAGATTTAATTTCTATTGAATTTCATGAATTTTTCAAAGTGGGTTTACACCCAAATTACTTTATCAAGGACTTATGAGATTTGAGCTATACAAGATTGACACATATGACTAGTTCATCGTCTTATTTCTTAAATTAAGAATTTATGTCATGAGTTGTATATTGTTATCATGAAATGATAATTTCTAAGTGATTTATGATAAGTGTCATGATTTATGTTTTTCCATAAGAAGTTTGTCTATTGAATATATATTGATATTGAACTTGAGAGTCAAGAACGAGTTCTATGATGTTTTCTGGAAGATTTGATACTAGATATGATTTGATAAGCAAGTGTACTTGATGATGAGAAAGATTATTTTGAGATTTAGTCAAGTTAGGAATCCACAAGTTGATTATGATTTATAAGTGAGATATATATTTATATTTTGGTCTTCATGATAGACCCTTGAGTTGATTAAGGTGGATTTCCTAATGCGTTCTGAGCTTAAGTCTGGGAGTAGTATTTAGCACCGAGTGGGAAGTATGGGTTCAACGCATCCTACTTTCTCAGAACTATGTGCCACCGTAGGATTAAGATTAAGGGCCAAAGGCCAAGACAGTTATCACTAAAGTTAAGGTTCTACTCCGATGGCAAGGATAGAACAGCTCTCCCCAACGTGGGAAAGATGTTGGACTCCATGTAAGCTCACATGGTTTATGTCGATTATAAGAAACTCCCAAGTCCATAATAGTCCAAGTTTCATGAGTTACCTAGTCACTCTAAGCCATGAGTCAAAGAGTTTGAGTTGAGTCCAACGGTTTGTGAGATTTATGAAGCATGTGTTATTATTGATGATTTATGGAAAATATTTTTCAGGTATATTAAGCAAAGAGAGTCATTATTATCAGCATGCATGATTTTCTTATACATTTATGATATTATTTAAATGTTGCCTGCACCCCCCATACTCAGTACATTCCTAAGTACTAATTCCCATACTCTTCTGTGTTCTATATTTTCTTGTGATGTAGGTTCAGGTGCTCAGTCTCAGCAGCGACAGTCATCTTTGAGTACCTCCATCTACATTCGTACAGTTTGTGAGTCCTCACAGTTCGAGGACCTATGTACATGATTTTTGTCTTGATAGTAGATGGTTTTTTATTTCTAGTTCAGTACGTGTCAGTTTGGGATCTTTCCCAATGGATCCTCAGTCTTATTTAGTAGAGGCTTTGTCAGCCTAGAGTACCAGTATGTACAAAACTTCAGTATTTTGATTATACAAGATAGTATTTCTTTGTATTCCAGTATGTTCATGACATGATTATTCTTCTTTATTACAACTTGATTATTGTCATAGTGAGTTATAGAGGTGATGATAGGCTCAGATGGTTAGCTTGAGGTCGCGTGTGTCCTTAAGCACCGTGTGATGTCTTGGGATGGGATCTTGGGGCGTTACAAGATTGGTATCAGAGCATAAGGTTTAATGGAGTCCTAGGGAGTCTGACAAGATGTGTTACGTAGAGTCTTGATCATCGATGTGTAGTGCGCCGCATCTATGAGCAAGAGGCTATGGGACATTTTAGGATAAGTCATTTCTTTCTTTTAGAAGTATTTCATGCCTACGACTATTTCTCTCTGCTATTAATTCGTGCTCTCTTATGACAGAAAATGCCTCCTCATAGAGCTCGCAAAAACAACGAACGACCTCAACCCTTTGATCCTTTAAATGAGACGCTGACTCATGCCGAATTTTAGGAACCTTTTCAAGTGCTATCCCAGGCAGTTACCGCCAATGCTCAGGCCAATGTTCAGGCCGCTGTTTCACCTTCGCAAGAAGGTAATTCTATAACAGCTCGAGTTCAGGATTTTATGCAGATGAATTCGCCAGAGTTTTATGGGTCAAGGCTAGGTGAGGATCCACAGATGTATCTTGATGAGGTGAAAAAGATTACCCAAATTTTGCATGTAACAGAGGAAGAAAGTGTGGAGCTAGCTTCCTATCGCTTGAAAGATGTTGCTTATGATTGGGTGGAGTTGTGGAGGAAGAGTAAAGGGGAGGATGCCACTCGCATGACTTGGAAGTTATTCCAGGACGCGTTCTTAGACCGATTATTTCCCCCAGAGCTGAGGGAAGCAAAACTAGAAGAATTTATGAACTTGAGACAAGGATCCATGACAGTTAAGGAATATTGTCTTAAATTTAACCAGTTGTCTAAGTATGCTCCCAGTATGATGGATGATTCCAGGATCAGTATGAGTAAGTTTTTGTCTTGCATATCGAGTTATGTTGTGAAAGAGTGTAGGTCCACTATGCTCAATAAGGACATTGATCTTTCTAGATTGATGATACATGCTTAGAAGATTGAAGCGTACATGGTGAAAGAGAGAGAGAGAATAAGAGGGAATAAGAGAGTTAGATCAGAGCAGCAGGGGTATAGTCAGAGTAGATTTTCTGGAGGGATCCTCCCTCAGTTTCAGAGCCGTTCTTTTGTGCCAGCACCATCATCAGCTAGTACTCCCGCATCCAGAGTCAAGCAAGAGCAGGGTAATAGACCTACTATGTCTAAGTCTCAGGACAGTGTGAGTAATAGACCTAACTATCCGCCGTGTGCTAAGTGTGGTAGGATGCATCCTCGAGAGTGTATGGCTGAGCAGAGAGGTTGTTTTGGTTGTGGTAAGTTGGGCCACAAATTCAGGGATTGCCCATATGCTAGACAGGGGAGCCATGATGTTTGTCCCCAGAGTTATGCTATTAGTTCTCTAGACCCTTGGGTTCATCCTACTCCTCCTCAGGGTGCCTCACCTTGTACTGCCGGTGTTCAGTGCCAGAATTGCTTTTATACAATACCAGCCCGCTAGGAGCAGGAGGATTCACCAGATGTTATTATTGGTATGCTCCGTGTATTTTATTTTGATGTGTATGTGCTGATGGAACCTAGGTCAAGTCTTTCTTATGTGACTCCGTTAGTGGCTGTGAATTTTGAGACCAATGCTGAAAAAATTTCTGAGCCTTTTCTAGTTTCTACTCCAGTAGGTGAACCTGTTGTTGCTAAGCAAGTATATAAGAAGTTTCCTATCACTGTCCTTCACCGAGTTATGTTTGTAGATTTGATTGAGCTAGACATGGTTTATTTTGACATTATTCTGGGTATGGATTAGCTTCACTCTTATTATACATCTATAGACTGTCGTAGCCATGTAGTCAAGTTTTAGTTTCCCAATGAGCCAGCCTTTGAGTGGTCCAGAAATTTTGTATCTCCCAGGAGTCATTTCATATCCTATCTTAAAGCTAGAAAATTGATATCCAAGGGTTACATCTATCATTTGGTTCGAGTTAAAGATACTAAGTTCGAGACTCCGACCATTTAGTCGATCAGCATTGTTAATGAGTTTTGTGATATTTTTCCAGAAAATCTCCCAGGGGTACCTCCCAATAGAGAGATAGAATTTGGGATTGATCTTCTCCCCGACACATAACCTATTTCTATTCCTCCATATCGTATATCCCCTGAAGAACTTAAGAAGTTGAAAGAGCAACTCAAAGATCTTCTAGGTAAGGGCTTCATAAGTCCTAGAGTATCTCCTTGGGGTGCACCCGTTCTGTTCGTGCAAAAGAAAGATGGTTCATTGAGAATGTGCATTGATTATCGTTAGCTTAACAAGGTCATAGTCAAGAACAAGTACCCTCTTCCTAGAATTGATGACCTATTTGATCAGCTACAAGGTGCTAACTATTTCTCAAAAATAGACTTGAGATCCAGTTATTACCAGCTTAAAGTTAGGGAGTGTGATATTCCAAAGACAACTTTTCGCACCCGATATTGTTATTTTGAGTTCTTGGTCATGTCCTTCAGGCTAACAAATGCCCCAGCAGCCTTTATGGACCTCATGAATCGGGTGTTTAGACAGTACCAGGATATATTTGTTATTGTGTTCATAAATGATATTCTTGTATACTCCCGAAGTGAGAACAACCATGCAGATCATCTCCGAATAGTCTTGCAGAACCTTAAAGATCATCAACTATTTGCCAAATTTAGAAAGTACGAATTTTGTCTAAGGTCAGTTGCTTTTCTGGGTCTTATTGTTTCTTCTGAAGGTATTCGAGTTGACCCTCAAAAGATAGAAGCTATGAAAAATTGGCCTAGACCTATTTCCTCGTCTGATATTAGGAGTTTCTTGGGTCTAGCTGGCTACTACCATCGTTTTTTAGGGTTTCTCTTCCATTGCGTCTTCTTTGAGTTTGTTGACCTAAAAGAAAATTAAATTCCTATGGTCTGACTCTTGCAAGAAGAGTTTTCAGGAGTTGAAGACTCGACTCACTTCGGCCCCTGTGTTAACCCTTCCAAATGGTGTAGATGATTTTGTGGTGTACTGTGATGCTTCTAGAGTTGGGTTGGGTTTCGTGTTGATGCAGAAAGGTAAGGTTATAGCCTATGCCTCCAGACAGTTGAAACCGCATGAGAAGAACTACCCGATCCATGACGTCGAGTTAGCTGCAGTGGTTTTTGCCTTGAAAATCTGGAGATACTATTTGTACGGTGTTCATATTGATGTCTTTACGGATCATAAGAGTTTGCAGTATGTGTTTACTCAGAGAGAGTTAAATCTTTGTCAGAGGCGATGGTTAGAATTGTTAAAGGATTATGATATGAATTTACTGTATCACCCGGGCAAGGCCAATGTAGTGGAAGATGCCCTTAGCACGTCATCCATGGGTAGTGTAGCATAGGTCGTGGAACATATGAAGGAGTTAGTTCGTGAGGTGTATCGTCTGGATAGGTTGGGAGTTAGATTGCTTGATTCAGCTGATGGTAATGTTTGGGTCTAGAGTAGTTCTGAGTCTTCTCTAGTTTCGGAAGTAAAGGAGAAGCAAGATATGGATCCTAGTTTGGTTAGACTGAAGGAGTCAGTTAAAGACCAAAAGGTGGAGGTTTTCTCCCATGGGGGAGATGGTGTATTGAGATTTCAGAATATATTATGTATGCCTGATGTTGAAGATTAAGACAGAGAATTATGGTTGAAGCGCATGGAGCACAATATTCTATTCATCCCGGTGCTACCAAGATGTACTGCGATTTGTGAGAAATCTATTGGTGGAACGGTATGAAAAAAGATATAGCAAAATTTGTAGAGAAGTGTACAACTTGCTAACATGTTAAGATAAAACACCAAAGACCCGGTGGAATGATGCAAGAATTTAGTATTCCTACTTGGAAGTGGGAGGAAGTAAATATGGATTTTGTGACTGGTTTACCTCCTTCTCGACATCATCATGATTCGATTTAGGTCGTTGTAGACAGGTTGACTAAGTCCGTGCATTTCTTGCTAGTGCATACATCTTTCACCACTGAGGACTATGCTAAGATGTACGTTCAAGAGTTAGTCAGGTTGCATGGAGTTCCTTTGTCTATTATCTCCGACAGGGGTACTCAATTTACTTCTCATTTTTGGAGGGCTTTTCAGAAGGGTCTTGGTACCCAAGTTTATCTTAGCTCCGCTTTTCATCCGCAGACCGATGGTCAGGCTGAGAGGACCATCCAGACCTTGGAGGATATGTTGAAGGCATGTGTTCTTAATTTCAAAGGAAGATGGGATGAACATTTGCCATTGATTGAATTTTCTTACAACAACAGTTTTTATGCTAGCATTGGAATGGCTCTATTTGAGGCTTTATATGGAAGGAGATGTAGATCACCCATAGGTTGGTTTGAAGTGGGTGAAGCCACTGTGAGTGGGCCTGATGATGTGTTTGAGGCTATGGAGAAAGTTAAGCTGATTCGAGAAAGGTTGAAGACAACCCAAAGTCGTCAGAAGTCATTTGCAGATGTGATAAGAAGAGCTCTTGAGTTTGAGGTTAATGATCTGGTGTACTTAAAGATTTTACCCATAAAGGGGGTGAAAAGATTTGGTAAGAAAGAGAATTTTAGTCCTCGATAAGAAAGAGAATTTTAGTCCTCGATACGTTGGCCCTTATAGAGTTTTGAATCGTGTTGGGAAAGCAGCTTGCGAGATTGAATTGCCTACCGAGTTGTCAGTTTCCCATCCTATCTTTCAAGTTTCTATGCTCAAGAAGCACATTGGTGATTCTGTTGTTGTTGATCCATCAGAAAGTTTTGATGTTCAGGATAGCCTTTTGTATGATGAAGTTCCTGTTGAAATCCTCGATTATCAAGTTCTTAGACTAAGAAATAAGGAAGTTCCCTTGGTCAAAGTTCTGTGGCGAAATCAATCAGTCGAGGGTGCTACTTGGGAAGCAGAAGAAGATATGCGAACCAGATACCCTCATCTTTTCTCCGTGAGTTCAAAGTCATTCCAGCTATACGTCCTTATTTTCTCTTGTTCTTGGCCTATCTAACCACATTCGAGGATGAATGTTTCCAAAGAGGAGATATTGTAATACCCCAAAACTCTAACCAATAGTGCAACCATGAATCAAGCTCATGAGAAATAAATTATAATGTTTTGGGTTGTTTTCTGATCAAGGATGGTGTGTATTAAGGCCTTAAAGATGTCCTAATGATTAGGTGAATCAAAATATTTCTTACCGATTGAATTCTTGGGAAGGATATTGGTATAGTCAACTTAAAACGAGCATATATCTCATTATACGTAGAATTATTGATCTCATAAACTATCAACAGATAGATAATTGAATTAGCTTTCCAACGATACCAATTTCACAAAAATTCGATACCGGAGCAAAGAGTTATACCCATTTTACTCCAGCTTGTCAATCTGGAAAAGGGTGACTACGTTTCTGACGGCCTGTCACATTTCTGACGACATTTCTGACAATGTGATCACGTTTCTGACGATATTTCTGACAACGTTGTCAGCCTTAGGCAAAAAATCATAAAATTTGAACCTTTTGTGACAACATTTCATGACGGCTTATCACGGGTCTGACGGCCTGTCACGGATGTCGACAACTATTTTTTTTATTAATTAAGAGATGTTTTTGCAAGGGTATTTTGGTCTTTTCCCATCTTTTGGAGGCCTCTATAAATATGAGAATCCCATCCAAACCCTAATTCCATCATTTTCTCTTCCAATTCTCTTGAGATAATATATCTAGGGTTATAGCAAGAACATAAATCTTCCTACAATCATCCATAAATCTTCAAAATTTCTTCAAGAACCAAGTTCCTCATAGTGTGGTCTTCAAGAATTATTTATTTCAAGTGTGGATAAAGTCTCAAGCACTAAAGTTTATCCAATTTCAAAGATTAAGGTATGTGGGGTTTTAAACAAGAACACTTCTTTCGTTCTTGTGCCCAAAGATTTAATTTCTATTGAATTTCATGAATTTTGCA
The DNA here is from genome assembly GCA_030864215.1 of Capsicum pubescens. Taxonomy (NCBI): domain Eukaryota; kingdom Viridiplantae; phylum Streptophyta; class Magnoliopsida; order Solanales; family Solanaceae; genus Capsicum; species Capsicum pubescens. The sequence continues at coordinate 175,218,523 of CM061541.1, forward strand.
AAGTGGGTTTACACCCAAACTACTTTATCAAGGACTTATGAGATTTGAGCTATACAAGATTGACACATATGACTACTTCATTGTCTTATTTCTTAAATTTAGAATTTATGTCATGAGTTGTATATTGTTATCATGAAATGATAATTTCTAAGTGATTTATGATAATTGTCATGATTTATGTTTTTCCATAAGAACTTTGTCTATTGAATATATATTGATATTGATCTTGAGAGTCAAGAACGAGTTCTATGTTGTATTCTAGAAGATTTGATACTTGATATGATTTGATAAGAATGTGTACTTGATGATGAGAAAGATTATTTTGAGATTTAGTCGAGTTAGGAATCCACAAGTTGATTATGATTTACAAGTGAGATATATATTTAAATTTTGGTCTTCATGATAGACCCTTGAGTTGATTAAGATGGATTTCCTAACGCGTTCTGAGCTTAAGTCTGGGATTAGTATTTAGCACCTAGTGGGAAGTATGGGTTCAACGCATCCTACTTCCCCAGAACTAAGTGCCTCCGTAGGATTAAGATTAAGGGCCAAAGGACAATACAGTTTTCACTAAAGTTAAGGTTCTACTCCGATGGCAAGGATAGACCAGCTCTCCCCAATATGGGTAAGTCGTTGGACTCCTTGTAAGCTTACATGGTTTATATCAGTTATAAGAAACTCCCAAGTCCATAATAGTCCATGTTTTATGAGTTACTGAGTCACTCTAAGTCATGAGTCAAAGAGTTTGAGTTGAGTCCAACGGTTTGTGAGATTTATGAAGCATGTGGTATTATTGATGATTTATGGAAAATATGTTTTAGGTAACTCAAGCAAAGAAAGTCATTATTATCAACATGCATGATTTTCTTATACATTTATGATATTATTTAAATATCGCCTGCACCCCCACATATTCAGTACATTCCCAAGTACTGATTCCTATACTCTTCTGTGTTGTATATTTTCTCGTGATGTAGGTTCAGGTGCTCAGTGTCAGCAGCGACAGTGATCTTTGAGTACCTCCATCTACATTTGTACAGTTGGTGAGTCCTCATGGTTTGAGGATCTATGTCCCTGATTTTTGTCTTGATAGTAGATGGTTGTTTATTTCCAGTTTAGTACGGGTCAGTTGAGAATTTTTCCCAATGGCTCCTCTGTCTTATATAGTAGAGGCTTTGTCAGACTAGAGTACCAGTATGTACAGAACTTCAGTATTTTGATTATACATGATAGTATTTCTTTGTATTCCAGTATGTTCATGACATGATTATTCTTCTTTATTACAACTTGATTATTATCATAGCTTGAGGTCGTGTGTTTCCTTAAGCATCGTGTGACGTCTTGGGATGGGATCTTGGGGCATTTCAGTGAGGATATCTGAAAGACCACTTTTAGGACTTGTTATCATCATTATGAGTTCTTGGTGATGTCTTTCGGGTTGACTAATGCCCCAGCCGAGTTTATGGATTTGATGAACCGTGTGTTCAGACCCTACCAAGACTCCTTCGTTATTATGTTCATTGATGACATTCTTGTGTATTCGAGGAGTAGTGAGGAGCACGCACAATATACGAGGGTCGTACTCCAGACACTAAGGGATCTTGTGCTTTTTTCCAAGTTCTCTAAATGCGAGTTTTGGCTTGAGTCAGTGTCATTCCTTGGACATATGATGTCTAAAGTGGGTATTATGGTGGACCCGACTAAGATTTTGATGATTCGTGATTTGGCTAGGCTTACATCTCTGACAAAGGTTTGTAGTTTTATTTTTTTGGTTACTCATTACAGGTTTTTTGTTGAGATCTTTGATACTATTTTAGCCCCTATGACTAGATTTACTTAGAAGAAAGTTCCTTTCAGATGGTTTACGGAGTATGAGTTGAGCTTTGGGAATATTAAGAATCGTCTTACTTCAGCTCCAGTGTTAGTTCTTCCATTTGAGGGTGAGGGATTCACCATGTTTTGTGATACTTCTGGTATTGGTCTTGGTTGTGTTTTGATTCATTAGGGTGATGTTATTTCTTATGCTTCTAGACAACTTAAGATGCATGAGAGCAACTGCCCCCTCACTATTTGGAGTTGGCAGCGGTAGTTTTGTGCTTAAGATTTGAAGGCACTATTTGTATGGTGTGCATTGTGATATTTTCACCCATCATCGTAGACTTCAACATCTTATGACTAAGCGGGATGTTAATGCTCGCCAGCGTAGACGGATAGAGTTGTTAAAGAACTATGACATTTCCATTTTATCTCATCCGTGTAAGGTGAATGTATTAGTTTATGCACTGAGTTACAAGGAAGTGAGTATGGGTAGCTTATATTGGATATTTGTTTCTCATAGACCTATGGAATGGGACATCTAATCCCTAGACAATTTGATGGTTCACTATGATATTTTAGATTCTTCTATGATTTTGGCTTGTGTAGAGAAGAGGTCCTCCTTATTTAACATATTTTTGATCGTCAGTATCAGGATAACAAGTTGTATTTCTCCATGATCAGGTGGTGAGTGGTGATGCTGGGATGCACAAAGTTGATTTCGAGGGTATATTGAGGTTTTAGGGTCCTATTTCTATTCCCCTACTTGATGAATTAAGTCAATCAATTCTTTATGAGGCTCACATCTCTAGATATTCCATTCATCCTGGTACAACTAAGATGTATAGAGATTGAAAGAAGCATTACTGGTGGGATGGGATGAAGAGAGATAGAGCAGACTTTGTAGCTCGTTGCTTATGTTGTTAGTAGGTTAAAGCTGAGCATCAACATCCAAGTAGGTTGACTCAAAGGTTGCCCATTCTCGAGTGAAAATACGAATGGATTACTATGTATTTTGATAGTGGTTTAGCTCGTACTCCTTGTGGTTTTGATGGTATTTTGGTTATTGTGGACTATTTGACCAAGTCGACATATTTTATACCTATCTAGATGACCTTCAGTGCTGAGAGATTAGCCAAGATTTATGAGTTTTTGAGAGATTATTTGTTTTCATGGAGTGCCCATTTCTATCATGTCAGACCGTAGTTCTATATTTACTTTGTGATTTTGGAGAGCATTTTAGGAGGGGTTGGGTACTCGAGTAGATTTCAGTATAGCTTTTCATCTATAGACAATTGGTTAGTCCAAGCAAACTATTCAGGTTCTTGAGGATATGCTCTATGCCTGAGTTATGGATTTAGAGGACAGTGGGATCATAACTTATCATTTAAAGAGTTTACCTACATCATCAACTATAATTTTAGTACTGAAATGGCGCTTTATGAGGCTTTGTACAGTAGGAAATGTCATTCATTGATAGGTTGGTTTGAGACTTCTGAGGTTAGACCTCGCGGTATGGATTTACTTTAGAACTCATTGGATAAAGTCAGGATGATTCACGATAGGTTGAGAGAAGCCCAGACTAGGAAGAAGGCTTATGCAGATCGCAGACTTCATTCCATAAGATTCATAGATGGTAATCATGTGTTCCTTCATGTTTTTCCTATGAAAGGTGTGATGAGATTCATAAGAAAGGGTAAGCTCATCCCTCATTATATTAGACAATTTGAGATCCTCTGCGCAGTTGGTGAGGTGGCTTATGTGTTAGCCTTGCCTCCAGTTATGTTTGATGTTCATCCGGTTTTCCATGTATCGATGTTGCGAAAGTATATTACTGACCTGTCATATGTGCTTAGGTGGGACTCATTCCAGTTAGATAAGAAGTTGTCCTTTGTTAGGGATCTGTGATTATTTTAGATGGTGATATGAGACAGTTGTGTACTAGAAAGATTCCTATGGTTAAGGTTCAGTGGAAACACCACCCAGTGGAGGAGGCTACTTAGGACATCGAGAGTGAGATGTGGTCCTGGTATACTCATTTGTTTGAGTCTTCAGGCATTTTTCTTTGTCTTTAACTTTTGGGGATGAAAGTTTCTTAGTGTGGATGTTGTAATTACCCTTCAGGTCATTTTTTGTATTCCTATTTTTTTTTTCATTACAGCTTTCCCATAGCTTCCCCATGTCAATTATGACTTGTTAGAACTGATAGTTTTGTTACGTGGCGATTCCTTTTGTTGTTAGAACTATTTCCCTGCTTAGAAGTATTTGTTGGATCCAAATGGCCACTGAGCAAAAACTTCAGAAAAATGATATTAGATGGAAAATCCGACTTTGCCAATATGTCTAAAAATCGAAATCTATATGGTTGCATATCTCGTTTGCTCGTATTGGACACCGAATGCATCCCAAGGCTTTGCCAAAACTTAAAATCAAATTCCAAGTTTCAGCCATCGTCTAATGCCTAAGGTACCGTGATTGCGTGAGCAGTGGTGCGTTCGTGGTCTAGTGGGGTGCACGATCACTGCTCCTGAGGCCTGGAATGGTCCATCTAAAATCCCTCTTTTTGAAAAAATTTGGTCATTTCTTCATTGTATTAAGCCTCTAAAATCCTAATGGAGAGAGTAGCCTTTAAAATGTGTGTTGGGTGTTGATTGGGAGCTTTAAGAGCTTGTGTATTCGCGATTAACATCAAATCTAAGGTAATATTCCTTAAATTTAGGTATTGATTTCTTGATTTTAACCCAATGCCTCTAATGGCTTTAGGCTTGAATTTACCCCAAAACATGATTGTTTTACACAAATTTCTTAAGGATATAACTCCCTAATGGTATCTGAACAATGCATTTGTCTAGGAAACTCATTTTTTATATGTGGTACCTTCTTGGGTATTTTTAGTGACATATTGGACCCGAAGAACAATGGTGCAATATGGGTGTTTTTATTCTCATTAAAGTTCATAGATTATGTTGTTGATACCTTGGCTCGTGGAAAAAGCTTTGACAAAAGGGAAAGTGAAGCTTGTTGGTTCGTGAGCTATTTGGACTCAAGGTAGGTTAGTCTTACTTGTAGTTAGATTGAGCTTCATTTTTGTGTAGTTTTGATATATAGATAATAGTGGGTGGGGTCTTAGATGTTTAATTATTATATGGTAATGTTTGGGTTTAGTTCAATCACTTAGGCCTTGAACACCTTAAGTGTGATAATTGACCCATAGCCTAGAACCTTGATTACTTAGACTCATAATCTCATGAATAGCATGGGGATACTCTAGATGCTCTAGTGGATGAGAGTGACCTTTTTCACTCACCTTAAAGGTTTATTGACCTACATATGTTTAGTTGTGGAACTGCTTTAGGTGCTTGGGGTAACTTAGGAGGAATCCTTGATGAGGAATTGCCCATACAACTAGTGTGGATTGGTAAGCACTTAAGGCATGATTTAGATAACTTAGCCTAATTCTTGGTAGAAGTTATACTTGTAGAAGAGAATTTGGGGATTTTAGAAGCCAAACTTGACCCTCCTTATGCTTAAACTATTTAACTTCTTTAGTGACCTAGATAAGTGATGAAAGACTAGATTATGCTTTTGGTGATATGATTACTAAACCCCATAAATGGTTTTTGCCTGCTGTCGATGTTGGAATAATGTGTATACTTGGTTGATTATCTTATTTTCATGATATGAAAAGCTTTGGAAAGTTTTCTGAATTGAATCAATGGTTATACTATCACTTAACTTATTGGCTAGTTTACTATGCGAGCCTTGAATTATGTTATAACTCTTATTATGATTCAAGCTTAATGATTAAGCTAACGTTTGTCTAAAATAATCTCTTTGTGCTAGTATTGTGAACCATATAGGTATGGGAGGATTATAGAAGGCATACCCATGAGATATATTTGGCTTGTTAATAATCACGATTATGCTAAAAATAGTGGGGTGGGGGTTGCTCATATCATTTATATATACTTGCCCATGCATTTACTCTAAAATGTAGTGATGATTAATGGTGAAGTACCATGATGTTGTATTTCCTTAAATCTCTTACACTCTATTATTGTGGGCCTGTACTTGTTATTGATTTTACTACATATGTATGGATTTATTATTTTCTTGGTTGTTATTGATGATGTGATAATACCCGGTGAATCTAGAGGATATATTGATGTTATTATGATGCCTAGTGAATCCAGAGGATATATCAATGTTATGATAATACCTGGTGAGTCTGAAAGATATATTGATGTTATGATGATGCTTAGTGACTCTAGAGGATTTATCGATGTTATGATGATGCCCAGTGAATCAGGAGGATATATTGATGTTGTGATGATACCCGGTTAATCCGTAGGATATATTGATATTATGGTGATACGATGTATGGTAAGCATATATGAATACATAGGTATATGTGTGGTTATGCAGTTGTATGATTACGTCCGTATGTGTACTTAGGACATGATATTTTCCTTGAAAAGTTGTCTATAATTGTCTACCATTAATCTCTAGTTAAGTGGTGTGGCTCTTGTTATTACTAAATAGTGAATAGAAGTAGAATATGTCGATTATTGAGTTAAGAATAATTGGTAAGTGTAATCATGTGTAGAACTAAGGATTCACCTAGTGAATATATTTGGCTTGAACAAATGGTTATGTTATGGAATTTTTCCTTGTAAAATGAGTTATGAGATAACTACCTGTCTATATAAAGTGGTTATAATACTTGATGGTTAGAAGCCTAGAATACTAGTTGGTGGACCTTGTTTAGTTAAAATGTGGTAACTAACAATTATGGTTGTAACATGGACACTGTTAATAATTGACTTAGCATTGTTGATGTTTAGTGATATTAATGTCTATCATGTGATGTCATTTGTTGCTTAGTGAGGACTTAGATAATTATGGTGCAAACTAGAAAATTGGCGTAGGTAAAAAGATAGGTAAGTTTATTGGTGATATGTAGATTCTCTCTATATGGTTACTAGTGTACTTAAGATAACTAGGAATGTGTTGGTTATATGGTGATTATGGTTTAGTGATATATCTTTGCTATATATGGATGTTGGATATCTAAAGAATCAAAATTAGTTGCTACTCCATGAAGAAGGAGTATAGGAGGAAGTGGTTTGGTTAATGGTTGGAGGACTTATGATGACTAGTAAACTAGTTGCTTAATAATTAATGATGGTTAGTTGATATAGACTAGATAGAGTATATTTATGAGTTAGATGTCTAAATAACTATTATGATTACATTGGTTCCGTTGTGTCAATTTGTGGTATTTGATAACGATCATGAATCTTGGTAAATGGCCTCGGATGGGAATGGTGAAAACTGTGGTTTTAAAAAGTGGTGAACCATGGATATTGAGAATTTTGTGGCATGTGTAATTACTTAATGGTTTGAACCTTGCATGAACTCTCCTGTAGTATGGGACGCCAGGATGAGTTCTTTACTTTATTGTTCATTGTGTGTACTTCCCGATTGTATGGGACACCGTGTTGAGTTCTTTTACTTATGCTTTAATGGATGTTGTATATCTTCTTGGTCATATTGTGATTGTGGTTGTATTAGTAGTTCTTTACTCTTTGGATTATGTACTGTTAAATATATAATGGTATTGGCGCATGATGAATGAATATGTCATATTTTTGTTCTAGTTTGATTATTGATTCTATACAGTGATGATGAAGATTATTCACGTTCGATTCTGTACCATGACGTAGAGATATTATCTTGCTTTATATCATCTTTATATCATAATTTAGCTAAGTAGTATGACGATGCCTACTGATTACCCGTTGTTTTGGTACTCATACTATACTTTTGTGTCTTTTTAGTGCTGACCTGAGTGCTAGTTGCCGCCACTGAGTTGAGATTGAGTTGTGTTGATATATAGGAGTTAGGGTGAGGTCTTGGTGTTTTGATTCACCCATTTCGCTCCTATCTTTATTCAGTCTTTTGTATTTGAGATGAATGTATAAGGCTACTTAGACTTGACTTGTATTTCCTATTGTCGAACTTAGACGCTCTTATACTGATACTATCTGGTCATGGGAATTGGTATCTGTCGTGGTTTTTCTATTATGGAACATTGTTATTTATGATTGTGTTCTTCTATTGTGGCCCTTGTCGTATTTTTCTACTAAAGTAACCCATTGCCTTAGCTCTGGGTTACGGTGTTGGCTTACCTACTGGTGGGTTTAGTAGGTGCCATCACGATTCATAAATTGGGTCATGGCAGCCAACACCATAACCCAGAGCTATTGCAATAGGTTAATCTGATAACAAGTCCCAAAATAGGGAAAATTCAAGAACATCAATTCAAAACATAAAGGTTCTAGATAGAGTAGCAATCATACAATACACCATTCCCAAAACCAGGTAGAGCTAGTACACGAGCATCTAATAGTTTCAATATAACTCTAAGTCTAGAGAAACCAGTACATCTATCTTGAATAGTAAAGGATGAGTACAAGAGATGGACGGAAATCGGTTGACTTGAAATCCAAGAACTCACCCTATCTTCTGAAATCAATCACTGCATGGACCATGATCAATGGTGACATTTAATACTAGAATCTACACCAAAAAGATACAAAAATGTAGTATGAGTACCAAAGCATCAAGTACTCAGCAGGTATCATTGGCTGATTGAGCTAAATGATGATATAAGAATGATACAGTAAGATAATCTTAATAAGTCAAGGTGAAGAATATAACTTGAATCATCTCCATCATTATGTATATAACAGTAAAACATGAGGCATCAATGGATATCCATATCATCATGCATACAGAATAAATTATTTGAAATCATAAAGCAACACAAATGCTATTATGAGCAAACACAAGTAAAAAGTAGGCGCCCATACCCCAACTAGTTCATAAAATAATGAACCCATCTCGACATCCCATACAACCGGATAGCACACCCAAGAGAAACATAAAAGAGTCGATTCAACAATATATACAAACTTCATCACAATTCCATAGTTTTCCACAATTTTAATCAATCAACCATTTACCAACATTAATAATGATCATTAGATATTTGTAATTAAATGACATATATCAATATACTTATAAAAGTAACCCTACAAACATCTAGGCATCTATATCATCAATACACCTTATTTAGTCATTATTAGCTAGCTAATGCTTGTCAATAAACCTATAACTCACTAGTTATCATATAACCCCTAATTATTCTCTATCCATTTTTTATTTCATAATCACTATTCAAGGGTCAATAACTAACCATTATTCACTAACTAGCCAATATCAAGCATCTAGTCAATAGTTATCACTAGACAATATTCGACCATTAACCAATATTTATTTCTAGCCATCATAATCCCACTAGTCACCATTCATCATACTACCACTAAGCACCATTTATACATTTGTTCATCTACTAACTAACATATCTTATTAACTAGTATCATTAATCCACAATCCTCTAGTAACTACTGAACATCATAAACTTAGTCATCAATAGCAACTAAGTATCACCATCGCTAAGTCCATTATCACTAACCACCATAATAATTTAATCATCCCTTTTAATATCTATCAATGCCACTAGTACTTTTTATCACTAAGGTTCATGAATCAACTAGTCACTATTAGGTAATTAATAAATATGCAACACTAAGCATCTTCCGTCCTTTAAACAACAACTATACCACTTTATACCTTAACTCATAAGAAGACAATAGCCAATATTTCTAATATCAACATTATACCCATCAACAAAAGAGCATAAATAAATATATTGTTTCCATATATAGGGCTAGTCAGATTCAAACCAGTAGATATATAGGCAAAACGATAATCATCCTCTGGCATTTCCAGCCATCATAATATTATGAACACATCCTATGGCCTTGTCGGGTATCATAATATCATCAATATATCCTCCGGCCTTGCTAGGTATCATAATATCATAAACATATCATTCAGCCAGACTTGGTATCATCACATCATTATCATATTCTCTGGCCTTGTCGGGTATTACCATCAAATCAATATATTTGTCGACTTTGCTGGGTATCATCATAACATTAATATATCCTTTGATCTTCTCAAGCATCATCGTTAAATCAATAAATACTCCAGCCTTATTGAGAGTCTTCATCATATAAATGATAAATAATAATCCCTCCAGGGGCTAAACCAAATTACAAGTATGTGAATGACAAGACCCATGAGGGCTAAAGTAAATTACAAGTATGTAAATGACAAGCCCTACGAGGTCTAAAGTAAGTGGCAAGCCTCACGAGGATTAAAGTAAAGTGCAGGCAGTACAAGGGCTAAAGTAAAAGACGATCCCCATGAGGGATAAAGTAAAAGAGAAGTAAGGAGAAGCATACCTTCATAACTCATCATTCATCATCAAGGACAATTTATCCATAAATATATGAATATATATAGAATGAATATTATAGAGAATTAACGGTCTCAACATGTTTAGTAGCATATCTTCTCATGTAGTCAATTAATATACCTTATAGAATCCTTAGTATCTTGACTCATAATATTAGCAACACGAAGGCTTTCTAGAATAATCACTGGTTTGGTTACTAGACAAAAACATAACATGAGTCCAAACATAATTTATTTAGAATTCTTTTACATACTCAATAAGTGTGCCTTCTAGAACCATTTACATCATTTTTTTTAATATCGACAATAAGGAAGATTTCCAATATGATCTATTAGCATAATTATTAAGAATAATTATAACTTGGGAAATATTTTAATTGACGGCCTGCACACTACCCTAACAATGGCATAATGAAATGTATGATCAATGAGTCATCTTTACATAATCCATAATCTAGTCGTTTAGACCTTGGGCATAACAATAAGCGCTATCATGAATAATGGATCACTAGTAGCGTATTTGTTGGTCTACTATTGGACGAAATATAATTTATCATTAGTATGAATGATGGCTAAAACATGACATAATATATATGCCTTATTCATAGTGTATTTGATAACATCATTCATCGCTTAGGCAATATTATAAACAAGGGCTCATTTAATTGCATGTTTATTAGCCCAAACAATAGTTAATATTAATAACATAATTAGTAGCTTCGCATATGCTTTTTCCAAAAAAGGCATACAAAGGCATAGCCACCTGGGTAGCATCTCCAATGCCATCCAACATGACCAACAACTACCAAGGATCGTCAATATTTCAATAAAGGGTTACTCTCTAGTCAATTACTAAGGGTAAAGGTTCAAGGTAACTAATCTTGAGTCTTTCCTTAAGATGGGTCAACAAGCCCACATCTAAATCCCCAAATGCATTCTATGTCAATTTCTACCCCAGACTAGGATATGGTATCTAACGTAACCTTAGATATATGGAAAGACACCATAATACCAAAGGTAGATATTTTACTCAAGCACTTTTACTAAGTCCAATGGAACTAGTGCCACCTTCACTAGTATTAGCAGCTAAGTCCAACCTACTCTAAGTATTAGAAACTAGAGAATTTCAGCTAAGATTAAGTGTTCTAAGGTATTCTCATGCTAAACACAAGAAATGAAGTCATTTCCACCTAAAAATAATAGGAAACAAGGCAACTTTTCAATGTTTAAGATTCATATAGCTTAATTGGTCTAACTAACCTATGTATTGCATTTCATCAAACCAATACTCAAAACCCATCCTAATCTAACAAGGTATCACAATTATATAAAAACATAGCTCAATCTAACAAGGGGTAAATCTATCCTATCCCAAATTTGAGGAATTCTCAACAATCGACTAAATCTTTGATTTTCCCTTACGAGAAGCGTTTTCAAGGAAACAAGCTATCAAAAACACAATCTAAACATCATAACAACAATATTGATACCCATATTGCACTATTATTCTTTGGTTTCAAAAATAACACAAAAACCCAAAGTGACTTCCACATATGGAAAATACATTTTGGGATCAACCCAATGTTCAAATACCGTTAGGGAATCATAAACCTTAAGAATGAAGTAACAAAGCTTATTTGGGAAAAAATCAAGCCCTCAAGAGATTTGTGGTTTTGGCTAAAAATCCTAGAAAATCAAGCATGAAAATTAAGAATTCTTACCTCAAATTTATTGTTAATCATGAATATATGTATGGTAATCAAGCTTCTAACTCAACCCTAAGAATTAATTTGAGGTTGTCATGTCATTTTATAGTTTCTAGAGCTCAATATGAGGTGAAAAATGGCCAAATCTCGACCAAGGTGGCTATTTATAACCCCACTAGGAAAAGAGGTCCTACATTCATTCTGCATAAGAACATGATCACACTGCCTTTATTTTCCTTCATTAGTTGGTATTGTAATGCTCCGGTGCTAACAAGGTCAAAACTTGTTTTTGACCATCGGGAGTCATTCAATTTCTAATTTTCACAAATAAACTATGTAATAACAATGAATTTGATTTTTTTAGATGTATGGTGAAGTCATATTTTCCATCCGAGGTCATTTAGGACACTTGTGGGTCCACACCCATATCTTTTAATTTTTGATTTTCTGACCAATGGGTCAAAATAAGACCGGGTACAATGGAATCCAAAAGGGTCTACCTAGACTAAAATAATTATTATGGAGCTTATAGTATAGTTGTAATTCTAATCCGAGATCATTTTATTGATGTTTCCACTCGATGACCATTTGGAACCAACAAAGACATTTAAACGACGAATTGGTTCTAAAAATCAAACAAACCGCTCAGCAACTATCAATTCCAGCACGTCATCAATGACTTGGGACAACTTTGGAGAAGCTCTAACAGTGAAATTAAGCAGTATTATGAAAAATAACCTAGAGGGTCATTACAACTTTAAATTCTTTCAATCGTTGACATTCTTTATATGAAATATGCTATGCTTGTGGTGATATTGAACACTTAAAGAGAAATTTTCTTTGAGTCAGATAGTTAAATTTCCAAAGTCAACAGTAGTCTAGAGCCTTTGATCTAATTAAAATAGGGGTGTGGAGGTTTTTTTTGAGATTTTTCATAGGATGGGTGTGGTGGTTATCAGGCCGGTCAAGGTTCTAATTAGAAGGTGGTAATACTGTTAGATATGGTGCACATGCTAAAACAGGAACTCAAATTGATGATTTGGAAAAATTTTATATCTTCCTGGGCAAATTAAAGTCTGAGGCATCTGATGCAGCTATTTCATTTACTATTCTTGTCATAGACCAGACAGATTTAGTATTATTTGATCTAGGTTTTTCCTTTTTATATGTATCTATTATATTTGATTTGGGGTTGAATATGATATGAGACATATTTGATTTACATGTTTATGTATAAACTCTGATTGGTGATTTTATTATAATAACTCATGTTTATCGTGCCTTTTTAGTAACGTTTATGTGTTTTCAGACTTGAGTTGATTTGTTGATTCTAGAGATGTTAGACTTTGATATAATCTTCAGTATGCTGTGATTGTTTACTCATCATGAAATTTTACCTTGTAGTCCCAAGACTGTTACTTTACCAATGCAGGGGATGGATACACAAGAGTGGGAAGATATCTATAGACATTCTCTGATGAAATTGATTACTTTTATTAATGCCAAGAAACTATAAGGGAAAGGGTTATAAACCATTTTAGCTCACCTTTGAGACACTAATGTTGACATTCTATCTTTTGAGTTTCATTTAGTGTGTGTAATTAAAAACTCTTTCCCTACTTATTTGGATTGTATGCCTCTAGATTAGGACCTTGACTTTGGTATTGATTTAGAGTCAAGCACTCTCCTAATTCTATTTATCCCTATAGAATTACTCCATCCAAGTGAATAGTACTTAAGACTTAGATGTAGGATCTTCTTGGTAAAGGTTTATTCATCCTAGTGCTTTGCATTAGGGTGCTCCAGTATTATTTGTCAAAATAAGGATGGTAGTCTTCAAATGTTCATGGATTATCAACAATTAAATAAGGTTACCATCAATAATAAGTATCCATTCCCTAGCATAGATGATTTTTTTGATAAGTTTAGGGTCCTTTGGGGTTCTCTAAGATAGATCAAAGGTTGGGGTATCATCAATTGAAAAATCTAGCCTAAAGACATTCCTAATATTGTCTATCAAACTTACTATGGGCATTATAAGTTTTTGGTAATGCCATTTAGATTAACTAATGCACCAAAATACTTTATTATTTTATGAAGAGTGTCTTTGAGTCCTTACCGGATTCATTTGTTAGTTTATTTATTGAGGACATTTTTGTCTACTCTAGAGTAAGGAAGCGCATGTAGGGAATTTGTGTATTTCCTTGGTGGAAAAGAAAGAGAATAATCCTTATGAAAATTTCTCAAAATTAAAATTCTATATGACATTTGTATCCTTTTTGCTAGTTATTATCATAGGTTTGTTAAGGTCTTTGCTTCTATTTCCATGCAATTGATGAGATTGACTTAAAAGAAGGTGTCTTTTATTTGGTCGAATAAATTTGAATAGAGATTCCAAAAGCTCAAGTCTCTTTGAACCATAACTATATTTAACGCCTTGTCTATTTAAGGCAAAGATTTTAATGTGCTTTGTAATGCTTCACATTCTAGCTTGTGTACTATGTTGAGGCAGGATAAGAATGTGATTGCCTATGCTTCAAGGAAATTGAAAGTTTATGAGATGATGTATCTAACTTATGGAATGGATCTAGCAATAGTAGATGGAGTTTTTAAGAGATTAGTATGTTACCATCCACTAAAATTTGGGAATGACAAGTATGGTGGAAGATGAATTGAGTAGGACATCTCTAAGTATGTGAAGTTTTTCTTATTTTAAAGTAATAAGGTATCCTTTAGTTAAAGAGTTTCAAACTCTAGTAATGCAATTTTAAAGTGTCAAAAGAAGGGGAAGTGTTGGATAGGGTTGTGGTAAGGTTGATATTCTGAGATCAAATAAAGGCCTCATTGTTTAAAGATGTTAAGTTAAATAAGATTCAGATGAAAGTGGTGCATAGTAAGGTCTGAGAGGCCACTCTTTATGCTGCAGGTGTTTTGGGAATGAAAGAGTGAATATATGGGTTCCCTGTATTGATGATTTAATTCCTAATCTTCTTGTATAAGCTCATGACTTAAGGTATTCCACACATTCTAATGCAACCAAGATATATCGTGATTTGAGACAACTTTATCGGTGGACCCAAATAAAAAAAAACATAGTGGATTATGTGACAAAGAATTAGAATTTCTACTTGGTAAAATATAAGCATCTTTTTCCCATATGTCTACATCAGAGAGCCTATTTTCAAAATTGAAATAAGAGATGATTTCAATGGACTTTGTTATAGGTCTTCCTAAGATCTTGGGGAAGTATGATTCAATTTAAATCATTGTTGATAGGTTAAACAGGTCAGCATATTTCATTCTAGTACAGGTGAATTATTATGAAGAGAAGTTATCCAAGATCTATGTTAAGGAGGTCTTATGGTTACATGGATTGGAGTCTTTATCTATCTATAAAGGTACCCAGATTACCTCTTTATTTTTGTACAACTCACATGAGGAGTTGGTTAATAGATCCACCTACTACTTTCCATTCACTGATAGATGAGTTATCTGAGAGGACTATTCAAGTGTTGGAAGACATTTTTCGTCCATACATGGATGACTTTAAGGGTATTCAGGATTACATTCTAACATTACATGAATTTTTAAATAATAATAGTTATCACTCGGGTATTGATATGTCCCCATTTAAGGCTTTATATGAGAGGGGATATAGGTCTCCCTTATGTTGGTTTGAGGTGGTTGATTTAAAATCCTTAGCCACTAATTTACTTATAGAGTCCTAAGAGAAGGTAAGGTCATGATAATTTGTTAGAATTGCAAAGTTGACAAAATTACTACGTAGATCGTAAAGTGAGAGACATCTTCTTCAAGAAGGTTAAACATATACAACTTAGGGTTTCTCCCATGAAGGGGGTAATGCAGTTAGGATAGATATGAAAGATTAGCCCCAAGTACATTGGTTCAGTTAAAATCCTACATAATGTGGCTCTAGTAAATTATATACTTGTTTTCATGCACCGAGTCTGCACTATAGATGTAATCAATTCTTAGAAACATAAGTGGTCCCAAACTAACCCTTGATTCTGGCATAATTCATGAGTAGATAAATAGATATATAAATACTAAAAAGTAAACACTTTGTGAAATATCAAGCCTGATAAAATAAGCAAAACTAAAAATGGACATACATTTGTATGGCATAGACTACTGAGTGAACTATTACTCCTCATACTAGAAACTGAGAATAGGCATACATTTGTATGAAGATCATGAATATTAATTATGATTATGAAACTAAAATGAAATACAATAGTAGAGTATCATAATGACTGAAGTACAAGTAATATACTAAGTTATGAATAGTTTAGGTATCTTCCTCCCCCTAGGTCTATTCTTGAACGTACTAGATTTACTACCTGAATCTCAAACATTACTTGATTCTTTATCCTATCATCTCCCCTTAATATTAAAGACTTCATTCTAAGTGTGTGGACCGCTTCAATAATCTCCAAGTTGAAGTATAGTTATTTTCCTCTAATGATTGGTTATTACTATTTACTTCAACGCTAAACTCCCACTAAAAGACTATATCAGTAGACATTAGCCCTTGTTGGTAATTACTTCTAAGATAGTGTTCTTAACTTTATCTAACCCTTATAGTAATCATAAAAAACTTAAACTCTAACTAACAAACATAATAGGTTACCCTTCAACCTAAACATCTGACCTTTCTTCTTAGTATACTAACTCTGCATCTCTAGCTAAAAAACCATCACACATACTGGAAGAAAACCCCCTGCTAAAATTCTTAACACTATCTAATACAAGCTTAGTCTTCTCAAACCTTAGCTACTCGAGTATACTAACTAGGAACTTGTATTGATTACAGATGTAGAATCTATAATAAATTATAGTACCCTAAGTACACACCTTTTCCTTCTAGAATTCAAAACTCTTTCTACATATTAGTCTGATCATCCTCAATAAAAATATAGATTCTAATACTTAACATGGTGTAATGACCTATTTTTTGGTATTTTATGTAAATTATGTTTATATGTGATTTGACTATTTTTCCCTTCTCCGTGGTTTCTGTATGGTATTTCTGGCATGTGGGGAAGTTTGGCATGATTCCTAATGCAATTTGATGTGACATGTAGAATTGTTGTTTTTTGTGGCTTAAAAACCCTTATAATTTACTTTGATCAATGTTTATTAATTTATGCATCAAATAGCATAATGGATTGCGCTAGTACGTCTGGAACATTAATTTTAGTTTGGTAACATGGTTGGTTTGGTTTTATTGCTCTAAAATCTAATTTCCAACCTTGGTTGGGGAATCTTTTAAAATTGGGTTTTGAGGGTCAACTTTGTGAAAATGATGACTTTACAAAAATCTAATATCGCTATTGAGTTCGAAGTATCGAATTTGATATGGTAGCATATTTCATTTGCATTTTTGGGATTCCAGATGAATCTTGAGGGTCTTGCAGAGACTTGGAATTCTGTAAGTTTCTAGGTAGTGCACCTTAGATGGTGCAGCTGCTACAATTCCATTTTGGTCGCTTTAGCAGCAAGAGCTAAAACATCAATTGGTTGCTTTAAGCGCCCAACTTCCAAATGAGTAATGGAACTTAAGTGGCACTTATCCTCTTTATAGGAGGGAGCTAAAGTGACCCTAGACTAAATTAGCATATCAACTGCCTTTGGGAGTACCACTAAAGCAACACTTGACTGCTTTAGTGGTGACTAAAGTGGCTACTTTCCTGCTTTAGACGCACTTGTGGCCCTGGGTATAAATAATCCTTTCTTGTTTCTTCACTATTTTTAAGACTTGGAGCTTGGGGATTTGATATTTTGAGAATTTTTTTTAAATTTCTAAGCTTGGGCAAGCTCAAAATTCCTATTTCAATTACTTTTCTTTGATTTTTAATATTTAAACTTAGCTAAAACTTGGATTCAAAGGTGGAATTTTGGGATTTTGTCCTGGAAGGCCTAAATATAATATTTCTTTGATTTAAACCCCAATTTCAACCTATTTTCAATTGGCTTTTCTTCTATGAGTTTCGTTAATAATGCAAAATATATTTTTGGACAAAAATTCTAGATTTAACTTTTTTTCCTAAAACCCATTTCGGTGGTCTATTTTGATCTCGATTTAAAACTGGTCAATTTAGAAATAAATTGATTTATTTTGACATTAAGATTCTCTATTTGTTTGTTTTTGTTGATTTTAGGTCTGTTCATGAGGGGATAGCTCTTAATTGAAGGCTTATGGGATCGGTTTTCAACATTATAGGTAGGTTATGGCTTAACTTCCTTTAAACTGGGTTGCATAGTCAATAGTAATATAAAAGTATGCTATGTGTATGGGGTTGTGTCAAACATAATGTGTTATGTGATTTATGCGCCCGTGTGGAGGCCTATGTGAATAATATTTAGTGGTTGTAGACATTAATTGTTATATGTGACAATATGGGGTCTTCTATGATGTTGTTGGATTAGTATTGACAAATGTATGATTGATTACACTCTTTTTGGTTGAAAAGCCTAGATTTTTTAATTATGTGGTATCAATGATATTTTCTTGCATATTCCACTTGATGGTTTCTAGATTATATTGGATCATGGATGGATAGTTGATCTGAATGGATTTTTGGCTCACGTGGTTAGTATATTGGTTGGATATTCTCATTTTTGTTGGTTGTGAGCATTACATCCTCATATAATATTCATTCATAAAACATTGGTACCCCTAAAAATACTAGAAATACTGGAACTATGAGAAATACTAGCTTTTTGATAGAAAATATGGCATCTTAAAAACCCTATACAGATGCATGTGTCGAAGATGAGATATAGATATTGGTTGTATATAGGTTGAGAAACCCCATGGGTCTTACATCAAGAAACTTTAGCTCTATATGTGTATATAGAGGTTCTGCGACAACCTAGTACAACACATCATCATCATTATCATTATTTTACTTCATATATTGTGATTATGTTGTGATTGTATTTTTTTTCTTTGACTTGATATCTATTCATTTGTTCTACCTTTCTATACTTGTATTTAATGTATGCGTATACTTGCCCTTCTTTCCCTACCCTTAGTTATATGTGTTTATGGTAGAACTATTAGTGGAGACAATATTGGATACAATTTGGACATTTTATAATGCAGGTGATATGCCTAGAGTTTGCATTTATATCCTTTATTTTCTGCTTTAATCAGTCGGCCTATGATAACTACTAAGTATTAGTAGAGTGTATTCATACCTACTACACGATTTCGGAGTTGATCCAGGTATGAGTGCACCTTACGATTAGTTAATTTAGGAAATATTTTGAGCCTATTCGAGGTTGAAGTTGATAAATTCATCTAGACTTGAATTCTACCTTTTCTTATCTAGACTATGTCTTAGTTTTATTCAGAGATAGAGTTTTATTCGTGTTTTTGGTATCATATGTATTTTTGACCTCGAGTTGTACTAGTTATTTCTTACACTATGACACCAAGTCATTGGATTCAGTTGGTATCTTGATTTTATTTCTTGTTTTACTATATATATATAGTTTGACTCTATTATAATGGTCTTGCCTTGGTTTTATATCGATTTTCTCATTTTTTATCAATTTGGGTGATAGTCTTACTTGTCAAGGCTTACTGTAAAAAATGCCATCATGACCCTTGGTTTTTGGTTCGTTATAAATTGGTAATCAGAGTGAGGTTTATATTGTTCAAAATAGAGCAAGAACGAGGTGTCTAATAGAGTCTTGCAGACCGGTACATAGACATCCATATCTATCTTCAAGAGACTATGAGATATCTTTAGGAAACTTCTCTTATTTCAACATATGTCATCCAGATATTTCATAACCTATGTTCTAAGTCATGTTTCATTTTATCGGCAAAGATGGTGAGGACTAGATCCAGTAAAGCTAGAGATTTAGATCCTTTATCTGACCAGAGAGCCCTGTCTAGAGAGCGAGATGCCAATCGTGGTTAGGCTCGACATGAAGGACGGGCAAGAGGTTCTGACTTATTTTGAGATAGCATTATGGGATGCGTCCATGATCCTCATTATTTGAAATTTTAAGATATGGCTCTTCTTCTAGTTCCACTGAGTTCTTCTACCCTAGTCTTAAAGAGGTTGTTGATTCACTTACTGACTCGTTTGGAGGTTGCTCCTTTCAGTATACCTATTTTTCATCTAGCTCCAAAGTGTTGTACCCTCGTCTGTGCTATAGCTAACTTATGGTGTTCTTTTAATTTTGAGTATGGATCTTTATTTAGTATCAACATATGCTTATTATACTCTACAGACTCTGAGTGTTGCTCCTTCTTCAATGCCTATATCATAGTATGGTGTTTTAAGGTCTGGAGTTTAGCTTCTTACAATTGTGGTTCCTTAGATAGGTTATCATCTAGCCAAATTTACTATGCCTCCTATTATTGCATGTACAAATATGCCTTCTATGAATCAGAAGATGTTTGAGAGATTAGCTCATTTAGGTCCTCCTACATTCAGTGTTGTTATAGGTGAGGATTCCTATGAGTTCTTGATGGACTTTCGATAGAAGTTGCATAAACTTGGTTTTCTCAAGTCACATGTGGTTGCTTATTCTACTTACCAGTTGAGATATGCCACCAGAGATTGATAGAGGTCACTCATTGGTTGTCGTCCTCTTGCTTCGCAAGAGATGACTTGGATTAGTTTACAGAGGCCCTTTTTGATAAATTTATGCCCTTAATTTGAGAGATCAGATGAGAGATAAGTTTCATCATTTGGAATAGGGATCTATGATTGTTGCGGAGTATGAGTCATGATTCCATGCCTTTTATAGATAATCTTACATCAGTATTGATACCGAGTCTCTGAAGATATAAATGCTTTTGAATCACCTAGATGTTTCTCTCCAGCTTTCTATGTCTTAGATGGTAGTATATGGAGCATCACTTTGGTTTACTTTGCATCATGCTAAGATTATTGAGTCTATTTATCAAGCATTTTAGGGAGGCTCTAAGAAGGTGCATCATTTGGGTGTGTTTAGAGATCACACCTTTCAAGGTAGAGATTCTAGAGAATTTTATAGGTATTATGGTAGAACAATGTAGGCAGTTTTATAGAGTTTAGGTAGTGGGTCTTCTGGTCTAGTAGCTTTAGGTGGTTGTCTTAGCTCAGTCATACCTCCTTCCTTTGAGCTAGGCCACAGGGTTTACTATCCGTGTGATGAGACTGGCCATGATGTCAAGGATTGTCCTCATCCTTTTTTCAAAGCTAATCCTATACTGGTTGTTAAAGCTAGAGGTTTTACTAGAGGTGCGAGAGGTAAAGTAGTAGTGCCTGTGGTGGTGGTCGCAGGGCTACTCGACCAGGTATTAGATGTGGTGAGTGCTATGCTATACCTATTTGGCCAGAGGCAGAGGCCTCTGATGCCATCATCAAAGGTATATCCCTATTTGTTTCAGATCTATATATATGTTATTTGATCAAGGTTCGACTTTCTCCTATGTATCTGCATGCTTTGCTTTGGATGATTCCTCTTATGAGACTCTTGATGTGTCTATTGATGTATCTACCCCCATAGGAGACTCTTTAGTGGTGGATTGGGTGTACAGATCTTATGTTGTGACTTTTATTGGCTGTGAGACCTGGGTAGATCTGATTGTATTAGATATGGTATATTTTTATGTCATCTTGGATATGGATTGGTTAGCTCTTTATCATGCTTTCCTTGATTGTTTTGTTAAAACCATGACTTTAGCTCCACTGAGTGTGCTAAGGATAGCTTGAAAAGATGTGCTTTATTTGGCACCCAAGAGAGTTGTACCTTTCCTTCAGCCTCGTCATTTTGTTGAGTGGGAATGTTTCTCTTATATGGATCAAACGTGATTCTATTATTGCTTCACATCCTTCTTTGGATTAATTTTATGTTGTCTATGAGTTCCTGGATATTTTCCCCACATATATGCCTGTATGTTGAATTGTGATATTAACTTCACTATTGATGTTGACCTAGGAACTAAACTTATTTCTGTTACTCTATATAGGATGGCCCCAACAGAGTTGAAGTATCACGAGCCGACCCCCGACCTAGTATTGATGGATATCTAAAGCCCACTCATTATCGGAGACCATCCCCATAACATACTTAACTAAGCAGAATATAAATAATATCAAAGCAGAAGACAACCATAGAATAAAGATATAACAGTTAATGTAACTCTATAATAAGCTCTAAGAGTCAACTACACTATCCAACCATATATGTACACAAATAGACTCTAAACCAATCCAAATATCAAACTAAGTCGAGACATTTCCCCAACCTTGACAGTGATAACAACAATGATAATGTTAATATGAACTATTCAATTCGAAAATATGGAAAGAAACCGATAGAATGACCAAGCTTTTTGAAAGATAGAACCACACCATAGTACGACAAACCAACCGACAAACTAGATAAACTAATGTTGTACAGGGGTAAAACAAGTGTCTTTGAACCCTACATTATTAAACAATGTAGCATCCTAGAATGGTTAGTGGGTGATCACTAGCATGTAACTTAGGATTGGGATAAAATAAAGCCAATTCAAATCAAGTTCAAACTCAATGTACATGTTCACGTACATGCATAGATACATATATATATATAAGATGCTGGTCTAGGGAACAAGATTTAGCATGATGTTTAAAATCATTATCCTTGACTGTGTAGGTCTAATCATCCTAAAAATACCCACGGGCTATATGGGTCCGCTCCCACCACCGGAAGGGCCTCAGTGTGTGTTAGCCGCATGAACCGGATAAATTAAAGGAAAGGCCAAAGCCACCGAGGATCCATCCATTCTAATATGTTTATGTATAAAGTGTGAACTATACACAACCAAAAAGGCCCCCACTCCGTCAAATTTGGTTCTTAGTATCAATCCACCCCATGGACCTCCACCTTCTACGGTGAGTTACAAAATACCCATTAATCCTAATTAAAACATTTGCACATAACCCATCCATTTATCAAAAGAGTCATCCATAAAGGCATTTACCAAATGGTATTGTCATACAAATTAATTATGCTTGAATTCCAATTTCATTAGGCCAAACCAAATTAATTAGCCATAAGACTCTAAAGTTCCAATTTAAAATCAATCCATGGACATCAAGGCCTTTCAAAACCATTTTCATCTGTTTAGCCATTAATTGAATACCATAGTTTAGCAAAGTAAGCAAGGCCATGTAATTATCTATATTTCAAAACCAATTATGCAAGTGGGTTAAGGTTAGTACCAACTCCTAACCAAAAACCATAAATTTAGGGTAATCTATGACATTCATTCAATTCACTATGCCCATGCACCCGATGGGTTCCAAAATCTATAAACCATAAACAAATACAGGTAAACCATAAGAATACCATTTAATAATAATCTCCAAGTGTGAGTTTTGGTTGAATGCTGAAACATTCTTGGGTCACATTATTTCTAGTGAGGGGATCATGGTGGATTTGCAAAAGTTTGTTATGGTTAAAAGGTGGCCTAGACCCATGACCCCATCTGACGTTCAGAATTTCTTGGGTTTAGCTAGATATTATAGGTGGTTTGTGGAAAGGTTTTCATCGATAAATGCTCCTTTGACTAAGTTAACTCAGAAGAAGGTTAAGTTTTCTTGGTCAGATTCTTGTGAAGGGAGTTTCGAGAAGTTGAAGTATAAGTTAACTTTGGCTCCAATTCTGACTTTTCCGGAAGGCAATGCTGGGTTCAGGGTTTATTGTGATGCACCTCGGGTAGGGCTTAGTTGTGTGTCGATGTAGCATGGGATGGTGATTGCCTGTGCTTCCAGGAAGTTGAAGGTACATGAGAGAAATTATCCAACTCATGATTTGGAGCTGATGGCGGTTGTGTTTTCTTTGAAAATATGGCAGCATTATTAATATGGTGTGCACGTGGATATCTTTTCTGATTATAAGAGTCTATAGTATGTGTTCACTCCGAAAGAGTGTAATCTCAGGCATAAGATATGGCTCAAACTTCTCAAGGACTATGATATGAGTCTTAACTATCCCTCATGTAAGGCTAACGTGGTTGTTGATGCTCTTTGCAGGTTATCCATAGGGATTTTGACCAATGTGGAGGAAGGAAAGATAAAATTGGTGAAGTATATTCACTGCTTGGATAATCTTGGAGTTCACCTCTTGGACTCCAAGGATGGTGGTGTGATGGCGCAAAAAGTGGTTCAATCATATAATGGTGTAGAGATTAAGGGAAATCAAGTGCTAAATACTATCTTGATGAAAATCAAGAGTGAGGTTGGTGGGAAAAAAGTAGTGGTGTTTGATATCGGTGGTTATGTTACTTTAGGGTACCAAGGCTGGTTGTGTCTCCCTGATGTCGACAATTTAGACAAAGGATTTTGGCTGAGGCGTATGAATTGTACTATCTTGTTCTTACCAGCTAGACTAAGATGTATCATGATCTCAAGGAGATCTAATGTTGGAATGGCATGAAGAGAAATGTGGCTGATTTTGTGGTAAAGTGCATGGTGTGTCAATATGTAAAGGTTGAGCACATGAGCTAGGAGGGTTGTTTAAAGAAATTGATTTTCTCTAGTGGAAATCGGAAGTGAACAATATGGACTTTGGTACCGATCTTCCTCGGTCTCGAAATTAATATAATTTAATTTGGGTCATCGTGAATAGGATGACTAAGTCTGTCCACTTTTTGCCAGTGCAGACTACCTTCTCGATGGAGGATTATGTGAAGATGTATCTTTAGGAGATTGTAAAGCTGCATGGGGTGCCTATTTTGATTATTTATGATCGTGTCAGGTAGTTTACATCTTACTTCTAGTTATATTTTCAGAAAAGGTTGGGGACTAAGGTTAGTATGAGTATTGCTTTCCACCCTCACAATAGCTATCATTATAGTCTTGGTATGGCCCCTTTAAATGCATTGTATGCTAGGAGGTATAGATCTCCTATTTATTGGTTTGATCTGGGTGAGGTGGATATGTTTTGTCCCAACTTTGTTAAACATGCTATGGACAGGGTGAAGGTGATTCAGAGGAGGCTTAAGGCTGCCCAAAGTTGCCAAAAATCCTATGTGGATGTTAGGCATAGAGACTTACTATTTGAGGTTAGGGATAAGGTTTTCCTCAAGGTATCTCCCATGAAGGGAGTAGTGCAGTTTGGAAGAAGGGGAAGCTCAGACCCTAGTATGTTGATCCTTATGAGGTTTTGTGGAGAATTGGTATTGTTGCTTATAAACTGGAGTTGCCTTCTATATTGAGCTTGGTTCATCTGGTCTTTCATGTCTCTATGTTGAAGAAGTGCATTAGTGATCCTTCTTCGGTAGTTCCTTTGGAAAGATAGGGTATCACTAATTCTTTGTCCTATGAAGAAATGCCAATTGAGATCTTAGATAGATAGGTTCGTCAGTTGTGGACCAAGGATGTGGCTTCAGTTAAGGTTCTTTTGCGGAACCATAAGGTGGAAGAAGTGACATGGGAAGCGGAGATGGACATGAAGTCAAAATATTCGCATTTTTTTTCTGTACATGGGATTCATGCGAAAGGTATGTGTTTTCTACAAATCTTTATTTTCCAAGTTTGTTAAAGGAAATAATAATATCTTTGCCTCTTTATTTTTAAACTTTGTTAAAGATTGGGAATATATTTGATAATGCAAATGACTCGTGTGTGTGGTTACCTCTACCTTGTCCATTATTCGGGGATGAATGTTTCTAGTAGGGGAGACTGAAATACCCTGGTTTCTGGACCTTAGAATTTTTTTTGGAATTATGGCCTCTAGACTTAATACTACTCAAGGGTATGAGACGTATGTTATGATACAAATGGCATGGTCATGTCGTATGCTTACCAGTGTTGGTTGGTGTGATGGATTTGGGTTACTGGAATGGATACGACTTAGGGGCATGAATCGTATTGGTGGTTATGTATCATTTGTTTCTTTAACTTAATATTAGAATTGGTTACTTAGGTTGGATCTAATTATAAGGGGCTCACCATGAGCGGTAAGCCAGGGTATGAGTCATACAAAGGACTCGTATGGTGGATAGTGTCTAAATTTTCTTTACGTTTAAATCTACCAGAGATATAGATGATGGGTACCAATCATACGTTTAGGATACGGCCTGGTTAGATGAGCCATATACTGGAAAGTGTTGGATCCAACGGTTGAGGCTTAGGATTTGAGTGTAGGGTACCACTCGTATTGGATGGTACGACTCATGATGGTCAGTCGTATCCCTGGGATGAGATTTTGTGCAACTTAAGTGGGGGTATTCTGGAAATTTTCCCACTTATCATAATAAGGTCCCATAACTTTTAACCTACTTGGAAACCTATTTATCCTATTATTCCATTCATTAACACTTAGAAACTCTTCTGAAACACTATAATTCTCTTAAACTCTTTTGGGCAAGGGAATCTAGGGTTTCAACTAGAGGATTGGTTTAGGGATTGTCTTGGTTATTATTTCCATCATTATCTTGGTTTAAGTCATATTCTCTTACCTCATTGTTAATTCTAACTAGAAGTATGATTTTATGAATGTTTTCATGACTTCATTGATTGTATAATTTTGGTTTTCAAATATGATTTGGGGGTTTTGATATTAAAAGGTTGGTTATGATTTTCCATGGTTTTAATTATGCTTTGTGTGCATTAATGGTTTTTTTAGACAATTGGATTGCATGGGAATGGTTTAATAGTAATTGGAACTGGATTTTGTTATATTATGCCCCCAATGTGTTTGACAAAATGCCTATAATAATGTTTTCATTGCATTGAGTATTTTAATGGAACTCTTGCTTGCTTTAAAACTTGTTAAAGGAATTATGCATGGTTTAACTGGTTTGGAAAGGTAAATGTCTAAATGGTTATGCTTGTGGGGAATATGGAATCCCCCAAGTGGTTTAATATGGTAAATGAAAGGACACTTTGAAGTCACCTTAAACCTATATATGGTTGGCAATGGATAGTACTTGCAAGTATGGTCGGTATGACGATACCGCCACTAAATGGCCTTAGTTAATAAATGGTAAATGGATTGATTGGTTCCTTGGTAATGTTTTTAACTGGGAAATAATGGAAGAATATGTTGCAAAGATGTTGAAGGTGGAGGTCCCGAGGGACCAAAACTGGACACTCATATTTGGCGATGTGAGGTGGGTCTTGGTGATCAAGTGTATGATGTCACACTAAAGTTTGGGAGATGTACTAGTCATCCCAAGTTTTATTCCCTGGTAATATAGCTACACATATTGGGGCCCTTTCAGTAGGGGAAGCTAAACCCATATAGTCCATGGTTGGTTTAGGACGGAAAAGCTACACAACCCAAGGTAAAGATTTTAAATACATGCTAAACCCAGTCCCCTTTCCCGGCATGGTTATATATATGTACGGTTGTGTGCATATGGATGGTTTTAATTGGCTTTATAAATGGCATTATTGAATCCTTATCCTAAGATCATGCTATGATTCACTGCTAACCCATCAACTGGCGGCTGTATACCCACGTTATGTAGGAACCGACCGTTCTACACCTCCTAAAAAGTGATTGGCTTGGGGATCAGTATTTGGACTGAAGTGGTGAACTTCCATCCTTTCAGAAGGCTCCATTTCATGATGCATATATTTTTAGAGAATTTGATTT
This sequence comes from Capsicum pubescens, assembly GCA_030864215.1. Classification (NCBI taxonomy): domain Eukaryota; kingdom Viridiplantae; phylum Streptophyta; class Magnoliopsida; order Solanales; family Solanaceae; genus Capsicum; species Capsicum pubescens. The sequence continues at coordinate 175,246,056 of CM061541.1, forward strand.
TATTTCGGATATTGGTTTGGTCCATGGTTGGGGGCATGCCCCAATCGAGTTTTATTACTCTTTTGGTTAGAGACTTTATGGTACTACTATGGGTTGGAATGAGAGAGATCGGTATAAGTATCAGCCTTAGCATTGATATTGGTATTGAGGCTGGAACCATCAGACATAATTTTTCACTTTTCCATCATATTTCATTTTGGGATTAATTATATTATATTTAGGAACATCTTTGGTTATGGCCTAGTTTATGGACCTTGTTTTGGTATAGGTTTGGTATGGTTGGATTATTGGTATGGGATAATTGAACTCAGTTGGGTCAGTCGCGGTTATGATCCTATCCTAGAGTCTTTATATGAGTTGTTACACTATATTGTTATATTATCGAAATTCAGCTAACTCAGGAAAGACAGCGGGAAGTTGTGTTGGGTAACGGGGGTGGTCTCCGGTCCCGATCAAACTTGGGATACCCATAATAAAAAGGCCTCCAGTTAGGTTGCATCATAGGATGGGTATCTAGTTTAAGATCAATCCTAAAATCTACTTCCCTATTGGGAGGAATACCAGGAAGATCCTTACGAAACATGTCGGGAAACTCATTGTCAATAGGGACTAATTGCAAGGAGGGTATGTCAAACTAGAATCCTTAAACTGAACTAAATGATATAGACACACCTTGGAAATCATCCTAGAATCTCTAAGATAAGAAATAAACGTCCCTTTAGGCACTAAGGAACTTTCGTCCCATTCAATTACCGGTTCATTAGGAAATGGAAAACTTACCTTTTATGTCCTACAATCTAAAGGAGCATATGACGAATGAAGTAAATCTATCCGCAAGATTACATCAAAGTCTACCATATCAAGATCTACTAAATCCACCAAACTCTCATGATGAAATATTGAAAGCACACAACCTCTAAAGATATTTCTAGACATAATAAAGTCACCCACTAAAGTAGACACAAAACAAGGGTCGAAAATACTTTTGGGGCTAAAACCAAAATGCAGAGCAATAGATGGGGTCAAATATGAAAGGGTGAACCCCAGATCAAGCAGACAATACACATTATGAGAGAATAGCTTTAACATACCAGAGACAACATGATTAGATGCCTCAGATTCCTGACTGGTGTAAAGAGCATAGAGACGATTACAACCAATGCTAGTACGAGAAATAACACCCTTTGGTACAGAAGTTGAAGAAGTGGTGATCAAAACTTTATTAGCCCAGTGGCTACCTTAGCCATGGGGAAATCCCGATGTATATGACCAAGTTGACCATAATTAAAGTAGCAATTTCTCCCCTCATCATAATAACACTGGTTAATGTTATTATAAAATCTCTAAGATGCATATGGTGGGGTTGACTGAGCTCTACTAGCATGAGACTAGGAACCCTGTGCCTTCAAACCACTACTAGATGGAAATCAACAATCACTAGATAGCTTTGGATAAGGATCCCTAGCCAGAAAAATGAACTAGAGTTTCCCCATGTCATTTTCTTGCTCCATTGCCTACCATCTCTCCTACTAGCTTGCTGACCTCTACCCTGTTCAAAATACCTGAACTCGTTACTCTACCTTTCCCTAATCTCTACTTGTGTCTTCTTTTCATCCTCCACTTGTTGCATTTAAACCATAAGTCTATAGATGTCCATGTCATTGTTTAATATCACTACCTTACACTCTAATACCAAGTCACGAGACAAACCTAAAACAAACTTCCTCATTCTAGATCTCATGCTAGACACTAACTCCGGAGCGTAAGAGACAACTCAAGGAACTTTAGTGAATACTCCTTCACACTCATCATCCATTGCCTCAAGTTTACAAACTCTTTGTATTTAGATTCCCTCAACTCCAGATGAAAGAAATAATTATGAAAGGCACCCAAAAACTCTTCCCATAAATCTTGCTCTGCACCATCACCTCTCAACCACTCCTACTCTTCATACCACTGATATGCCATATCTATCAACTAATATGCAGCAAACACCACACCCTCAGAACCGGAAGCATGCATCATCCTAAAGATTTTCTCTGTTTCATCAACAAATCCTTGAGGATCCTCCTAAACCTGAGAGCCAATAAAGGTTGGAGGATTCAATTTCATATGCTGGCCAACTCTCATGACCTTAAAAGAAGGAGAAACAGAATGAACATAATTCGACTTATGAGACTTGGAGTTCACTAACTGAGTAAGAAAATAAATGGACTGATGGAACTCCATATTATAGATTTTATCCAGAGGCATTAGGGCATGGGTATCATCAGCTCAAGAAGCCAGAGAATGACTAGTGGGAACTAGTAAAACTCCATGAGGGGTAGTACAATCAGGAGAAAGGACCCTAAACTAGGTCTACACTCAATAAGTAGGTCGAGTTCCATCAACATTGTCCTCAGGTAGGACATATGGTCTAACAAAGTTTTGACGAACATAAAACCTCCAAGAAGGCATGATCTAAAACACTAGTAAACTAGGGATTAGAAAAATTCCATGAACCTAAACTCTATAGCCCAAAATAGAACATAAGAATGGGAAATATTGCTAAATGTCTTGTAGTCCCCCTTATGAGTGTGGCACGTTACACAACCATAAAAATGACTCTACTCGACACGACTTTATGGAAACCTAATGACCCTAAACCTAGGATATGATACAAAGATTGTCAAGAACCGAACCTAGGCCTAGCATGATGGGTATCCAAAGCCCATCGAGGTTAAAAGACCATCCCCTTAACCTGAAAATTGTAATGAACTGAACCTAGGCCTACCATGACGGGTATCTCAAGGCCATCGAGGTTAAAAGACCATCCCATTAACCTATTTTACCTAGTAGAATCCAAATAATATCAAAGTTGAAGACAACTAGAGAAAAAAAATATTTAAAAGTTAAAGTAACTTTGGAATAAGTTCTAAGAGCCAACAACACCATGTAACCGCATATGTCAACAAAAAACCTCTACACCAATCCGAATAGAAAACCAAGTTAGGACATGCCCTCGACCATGATAGTGATAATGACAATGATAATGTTTATGTGAACTCTTTAATCTGAATATATGGAAATAAACTGATGGAATGGCCAAGATTTATGAAAGATGGAAGATCACCACTTCACCGAGAATCAATTGATAAACTAAATCACCTAATGTTGTATAGATATAAAATATATGTCTTTGGACCATACATTATTAAATAATGTAGCATCATAGTATGGTTAGTAGGGTGAGTGCTAGCATTGAACTCAGGATAGTGATAAAATAATGCTAATTCAAATCAAGTCTAAACTCAATGTACATGTTCACATATATGCATACATATATATATTTATATATATATATATAAGATTCTAGAATAGGGAACAATGTTTAGAATGAGGTTGAAAATTATTATACTGGACTGTGTAGCTCTAATCATTGTAAAAACATCGACAAGCTATATGGGTGTTTCTCCCTCCTCTCGAAGGGCCCAGTGAATGTTATCCACACTAACCAAAGAAATCCAAGGAAGGTCTAAAACCACCAAGGCTCCAACATTTCTAAAATGTATATGTATAAAGTGTAAAATATGCACACGGCCAACAAGGCCCCCATGCTGGTAAATATGGTTTTCAGTATCGATCCCTTGGGGGACTCCACCTTCAATGACGAGCTGCACAACCCCCATTAAGCCTAACTAAATCATTTAAAAATAAACAATCCATTTAACCAAGGAGTCATCCATTAAGGCATTAACTTAATGCTATCATATCATCTATCAATAATAATTGCAATCCAATTCCATTGGCCAAACCAATCCAATTAGCCAAAAGACTCCAAAGATCCAATTTAAAATAAATCCATGGACTCCAAGGCCATTCAAAACCATTTTTATCTGTTTGGCCATTAATGCAATTCCATAGTCTAGTAAAGTAAGCAAAACCATCTAATTGTCCATATTTCAAAACTAATTATGAAAGTGTGTTGAGGTTAGTACCAACTCCAAACCAAAAAAACCATAAATTTAGGGGAATTCACAACCCCTTTTCCATTCACCATGCCCATGAACTCAATGATTTATAAAATGCACGCATAAAGCATAAATAAATATAGGTAAACCATGACAATACCATTTAAATAATATTCAACAAAGACCTTTAATCTAAATTAAAAACAAAACTTTAAAACCATAAGACAAAACCACTGTATGCCACGATAAAATAAAATTTAGGAAAGATATACATGCCTAAAAACACCAAGAATTTGGACAAGAAATAATACTTTGAGCCTTAGATGACCAACCCTTAGAAACCCTTGCTTTGTTCTTAATTGTGGAATTTGTGAGATAAGAGAGTGTTTAAGACTTTTTAAATGATGGAAAATTAGGTCTCTTATGGTATTTAGGCCATGGAAGTTAAGTACAGAAAAGATGGAAAAACCAAAATGACCCTAATAAAAAGTGTATAAAGTTGTCAACAGTCGCTACGGGTTAGGAGATGACTCATAGTGACTGGCTATAAGTAGTTTCTTGGACTCATGGTCTAGACAGTGGCTTAGCACAACAATACTAGTGTGTTCATAAGTCACCTATCATGACTCGTGATATCAACCTACAACTAGTTGGGTCCTAATCGTGACCCAAATAAAAACTTAGGGAATTCTCACTGGTCAAGCAATGATTGGCTCTATATGACTCATGTGGAGTCTTTATGAATCATTACTTGAGCCATACCCTGAGTAGTAAGATCAAATCACAAAGAAATATTTAGAGTCCAAAACATAGGTATTACACTAAGGAATTGAAGGATTAGTTGCAAGAGTTGTTGGATAAGGGATTTATACAACCTAGTGTATCACCTTAGGATGTTTCTGTCTTATTTGTAATGAAAATAGATTGGTATACACATATGTGATTTGATTATCGATAATTTAACAAGGTGATAGTTAAGAATAAGTATTTTCTTCCTCATATTTATGATTTATTTAATCATTGCAGGGTGCTTTGGTATTTTGTGAAGATTCATTTGAGGTTTGAGTATCACCAACTATGGATTAGAGCTTCAGATATTCTGAATACAACTTTTTAAACTCGATACAGTCATTATGAGTTCTTGATCATGTCTTTTTGGTTTACCAATTACCCAATCACATTTATAGAGTTGATGAATCCGGTATTTCAACTGTATCTCAACTCTTTTTTCATTGTATTTATATATGATATCTTGGTTTATTAAAAAAGTGAGTCCGATCATGAGGAGCACTTACATATTATTCTCCAGAGATTAAAAGACGAGAAGTTGTATGCTAAGTTCTCAATATGTCAGTTTTGTTATAGTCTATATCTTTCTTGAGTCATATGGTGACCAAAGATGGTATTATAGTCAATTCGACCAAGATTGCAGTGATTCATGATTATTCTAGACCTACTTCTCCTACTGAGATTTATAGTTTTATTGATTTAGTATGTTAATACAAATATTTTGTTGAGGGTTTTTCATCTATCGTAGCTCCATTAAACAAGTTCACTCAAAAGCAGATTTCCTTTCAGTGACACAATGCTTGTGAAGGGAGCTTTCAAAAGCTTAAGCACTTGTTGACTTCAGCTCTTATCTTGATTTTTACCAAGGAAGGCATGGATTTTATAGGTTTTTGTAATGATTCTAGTGTTGGGTTAGGTGTTGTATTCGTATAATTGAAGCCCTATAAGAGGAATTACCCTACCTATGATTTGGAGTTGTGTATGGTTATTTTTGCTTTGATGTTTTGGAGACTCTACTCGTATTGAGTCCATTGTGAGATTTTCTCAGATCATCATAATATTCAGTATTTTTCCCCTTGCGAGATCTTAATATGAGCCAACTCGGTTGTCTTGAGTTTCATAAGGATTATGACTAGACTATTGTCTACCCTCTGACCAAGGTTAATTTGGTTGTGGATGCCTTCAACTGGAAGTTCACTAGCATGGGTAGCTTGGCATATCTTTTGACCCAGGAGAGGCCTTCTGTCCCAGAGGTCTAGTCTTATGCTAACCAGATAGTTAGGCTTGATATTTCAACACCTGGGTGTGTTTTAGCATTTGTGTAGTCTAGTTCTTACTTTAGGGAGAAGATTTGGTCTTATCAATTTTATGATGCTTAGTTGAGAGTTTTTTTGTATAAGGTATTTAGTGGAGAAGGTAAGAAATCCATGCTTGATCTAGAAGGTGTCTTGAGGATTAGTGGTTGAGTTTGTATGCTGAGAGTGGCTGATTGGATTAGATTAATTTTAGCGATGGCTCATTGTTCTTAATATTCCATACATTTGAAAGTGACTAAGATGTATCTTTATTTAAGGCAACATTACTGGTGGGGGATGGTATGAGTACGAATGTAGCAGATTTTGTACCTTGTTACTTATGTTGTAAAAAGTTAAGGCCAATCATTTGAGACTCAGTGGTTTGCTTCAGAGGTTTCATATTCCTGAGTGGAAGTAGGAATGGATCACTATGAAATTTATGACTGGGTTTCCATGTTTTCTCATGGTTCTTATAGTGTTTGGGTCATCCTGGATCTATTGACCAAATTTGATCATTTTATTTTTGTTTAAGTTTTTGTTAGTGTTGAGAGATTTGCACCTTTACATGGCACACTTCCCATCATGGAGGCTAACCTCCGTGTTATTCCGGTTATCGTGGAGAGTAGCCTCACAACACATTGATATAATGAAGGCTTACTTCCTCCGTGTTCCACAATCGCTCCAAACCCTTTCAAAAAATTCTAAAACTCCCCCGGATGATCCTATTAACATACCCAAACACTATTTATGTTAAAAAATCAATGTTTCAAACTGAGGTAGGTCAAAATTAAAATGATGGAAATTTTGAAGGTATTATACTAATAGTCCTTAAATATCACAATACTTCTCTACCATGAATTCAGCCACGAATACCACACTTCATCGTGAGGTTCCTTGTGGGAAAATTGCAAGATTGAAATGGTGAAGTGTGGTATTCGTGGCTGAATTCATGGTAGAGAAGTATTGTGATATTTAAGGACTATTAGTATAATACCTTCAAAATTTCCATCATTTTAATTTTGACCTACCTGAGTTTGAAACATTGATTTTTTAACATAAATGGTGTTTTGGTATGTTAATAGGATCATCCGGGGGAATTTTAGAATTTTTTGAAAGGGTTTGGAGCGATTGTGGAACACGGAGGCAGTAAGCCTTCATGATATCAATGTGTTGGGAGGCTACTCTCCACGATAAGCGGCACGACACGGAAGTTAGCCTCCGCGATGGGAAGCGTGTCATGTAAAGGTATAAAATCTATCCTGGATCTATTGACCAAACTTGATCATTTTATTTTTGTTCAAGTTTCTGTTAGTTTTGGTGATCTTGAGGTAAAAAGGATAGTGGTTGTGATATATTGAAGCTAGTAGTCTTGATTGAGTGCATGTAAGTGTCTAAGTTATGTGACTTATAAATGGTGTGGTCACTTACCTATGACCAAGATTGTTGGTTCTCTATAGGGCAGTCTTTGTTAGAAACTGAGTTAGGTGTCTCAGAGAGAGCTTGTGTGTTAGGTGGATTAGGTAAGACTTTTCTAGTGTTGAAATTCTTATAATAGATTCATGTATCATCTCGTAGCACTTTTCATAACTGAATTTGGGACTCTAGATATCTATTAACTAAAAAGAGGTACTTTTGGATGTTTTAGTTCTTCAAGGTGAATCTTTTAACCATCTTTATCTTGCCTTCATAAAACTCAAGTTTCAGAGTTAGTCCATTAAAAAGAGAATAAGTTATTCGTGCGTAAACTTTTGACTCCACATCTTTGTATTTTGAAAAGATTAGATAAATGATTGAGTATAGAATGTTGTTGGTTGATAAGGATATTAAATGAGTGAATATGATGAAATATGAGCAACTTTGTTAGTAATGTCTCTCTAGTTCAAACTTCGTACTTTTCTCCACTAAATGCCCGTTCGGGGATGAACGGATGGCATTGGTATCTAATTGTAACAACCCATTTTATTATTAGTAATTATCCATAATAAATTTATGAAAATTCTTCATATGTATTCCTCAATATTAACTTGAGTACAAAATAATCAATATTTTATTTACTATGTCACCTCAAACTTTTCGACGAAGAGTCTAGCATTCCAATGTATTTAGATAGACTCAATCCCGATGAATTTAATTACTCATTGGTGATAATATCAATAATTTAGTTTCAAAGTTATTTAGATATTAATTAAGTCGTATAATATCCCTAACCAATATCCTTGAGATAGTTCATCTTCATGGGGTTCTAGTGTCTATCATCTCGAATTGAGGTTTAGTTTTCATATCTCACTTTTAGGAGACTTTTTAGACAATGTTTCACCCCTAAACCGATGATTAGTCAGAGCAGACTATTCAGGTTTTTGAGGATATAATATGTGCTTGTGAGATAAACTTTAGAGGCTAGTGGTTACAATATCTAGCCTTGGTGGATTTTGTGTATAATAATAGCTATTATTCTGGTATTGAGATGGCTCCTTTTAATGCATTGTATGGTAGGTGTTATCACTTTATTGTTGTTTTGTTTGATGTTTTTAAGGTTAAACCTTGAGGTATAGATTTACTTCACGAGTCTTTACATTGAGTTTTGATCATTAAGGATAGATTTTGAGCAACTCGGAGTAGGAAAAAGTGCAATGCGGATTGTAGGCTTTATGCCTTAAGGCTCAGTGTTGTGATCATGCCTTCCTTCGTGTGATGCCTATGAAGGGCATGTTGAGGTTTGGGACCATAGGTAATCTTAGCAATGGGTATATTGAATCTTTTGAGATCCATCGGACTATTGGTGATGTGGCTTATGAGTTGGATTTGACTAAGGATTTACTAGTATTTCATCTTATTTTTGATGTTTCCATTATTAGGTATTACATTCCAAATGAGTCTCATGTCATTTGTTGGGACTCGTTCAACTAGATAAGCAGTTATATTTTGTTTAGAAGCCTGTATCCATCCTAGCCAGAGATGTTACATAGTTGCGTACTAGAGTTATTCCTATTGTTAAGGTCCAATGGCAGCATCAACCTGTAAATTAGTCTACTTGGGAGGTTGAGTCTGATATGCATAGTAGTTATCCACAACATTTCATTGATTCACGTATTTTCTATTGCCCTAAGTTCTAGGACGAACTAGATTCTTAGTGGTGGATGATGTAATGACCTGAGTTTTGGTGTTTTGTGTGAAGTGTGTGTTTTGTGTGATTTGACCATTTTATCTCTCCCAGTGGTTGCATTGTGTATTTTAGAGGTGTGGGGATGTTTGGCATGGTTCCTAATGTATTTTTTTGTGACATATGTGAAATTATTATTTTTAATTGCTTGAAAAGTGGTATAGTTGACTTCAGTTAACATTTATTGATTTATCCGTCGAATGGAAAAATGTACTACACTAGCAGCTCTCGATCATCAATTTTTGGTTGGTAAGATATATGGTTTTGTTTTATGGCATTTCTATCTCATTTTAACCCACTGTTCAAAAAGTTGTAAAATTAGGTTTCGGGGGTCAACTCTATTGAAACAATGTTTTTTCTAAAATTTAATATCGTCCATTGAGTTTAGAATGTCTAATTTGATTAAGTAGCATAGTTCATTTGCGTTCTTGAGATTTTGGATGAATCCTGAGAGGCCTGCGGAGACTTGAAATTCAATAAGTCTCCAGCTAGTGTAGTCACTGTAGCGCCATTTAGGCCACTTTTATGGCAGGTGCCAAAGCACCAATTGGTCGCTTTAGGGGATCGCTGCCAAATTTGTAAGGGTGCTTTAACGGCCCCTGTCCGCTTCAGTGAAGGGCGCTAAAGAGGCCCTTGACCTCTTTAATGAACTAGCTTCCTTGGCGGGTAATGCTACATCGGCACTTTACATCTTTAGTGATTACCGCTAAAGTGGCCACTTGACCGCTCTAGTGGCACCTGTGGCCTTGGGTATAAATAATCTTTTCTCATTTTTGTGACAGTTTCTTGAGGCTTGGAGTTTAGGTTTCTAGCCTTTGAGCAATTTCTTCCATTTTTAATCTTGGATAAGCTCCAAAGCCCTATTTAAATTACTTTTCTTTGATTTTCAACCATTAAACTTCGTTAAAACATGGATCCGAAAGTGAAATTTGGGTATTTTGGCCCAAGAGGCCTAAATATTGTATTTCTTTGATTTAAACCCCAATTTAAACCCATTTTCACTTGGGTTTTCTTTAGTGTGTTTCTTTAATCATGGGAAATATATTATTGAACTAAAAGTATGGTTTTGCCCTTCTTTTCTAAAAATGCTTTTTAGGGGTTCATGTTAACCACAATAATAAAGTGGTATATATGGATATTAATGGATTTATTTTGACATGCAGATTCTATATTTGTGTGGTTTAGTTGGTTTTGAGTCCGTTCATAAGTGTATAGCTCCTGACTAATGGCTTTTGGGACCCACTTTTTGTATTCGATGTTGGTTATGGCTTAACTTCTTTCAGCCAATGTTGGGTTGTTAATATTAATGTAAAAGCATGCTATGGGTATTGGGTTGTATCATGAATAATGTGTTAGGTGATTTATGTGCTAGTGTGGAGGCCTATGTTAATGATATTTGGTGGTCTGAGACATTAATTGCTCTGTGTGACTGTGTACGGTCTTGTATGATACTTTTGGCTATGTATTGATAAATATATGTTTAACTACACTCTTTTTGGTTCGAAAATCAAAGATTTTGTAATTATGTGATATCAATGATATTTTCTTGTATGTTTCACTTGATGGTTTCTGGATTATATTGGATCAAAGATGGTTTTTTGATTTGAGTGGATTTTTGGGTCACATTGTTGGTATATATGTTGGATAATAGATATTCTCATTTTTGTTGGTTATGAGTATTACATCCTCATATCATATTCATTAGTGAATTATTGGCACCACTGTGCAAAACATAAAATGCTGAATTTTTCTTACATAAAATATGACATCATAAAAATCCTTTACCGATGTATGTGCCGAATAAGAGATATGGCAATTGGTATTGGTACTGGATATTGGTTGTATATGGGTTAATGAACCCCCCATGGGTCCTACATCGAGAATCTTTAGCTCCGTAGGTATATACGGAGGTTGTGGGACAAGCTCATGCATCACATCATCATGATCAGTAGCACTATTATTATCATCTTTATTTCACTTCATATATCGTGATTATGTTGTGATTGTATTTTCTGTCTTTGACTTGATATTGTCATTTTGTTCTACCTTCCAATACTTGTATTTGATATATGTGTATTCTTTTCCTTATTTCCCTACACGTATTTGTTTTATGTGTTTTTAGTAAAATATTTAGTAGAGACATTGTGGGTAAACATTTGGGATATTTTCTCATTGAAGTGATGTGCTAATAGTTTGTGTTTATATGCCTTATTTTATATTTTACTCAGTCGGGCTATGATACCTACTAAGTACAAGTGGACCGTACTCATCCATACTTTTCCCTTTCTACGTAGATCCAGGTACGAGTATTCCACATGGATAGTTGATTCATGAAATACCCTAGGTGTTAGCCTCTAAGAAATTTTGAGTTTTGAACTCATTGTCCTAACTACGAATCAATGTATGAGTCGTAAGGTCTTTCTATGGGTCTTGAGACCCAAATCATAGCTTGTCGAGTATGTTTGCCTAGCTTTCTGCTATGAATATTACTTGTACCTTATGAGTTATTAGGACACGTTACGAGTCGTATAGTCCAAATCGTAGGCCAACCATTGTACTATACCAATGATTTTGATGTCACTACAGCTAGACTCAATGAGTCGTATAGACTCATTATGAGTTGTAAATGTACCTCCCATAAGGTAACTAGTGTAGGGCCTTGGTGGTTTTATCTTGACTATGACTTGGAACCTACGAGTCATAGGGTCACCCTATGAGTCGTAAGGTCAACCGTAGTGACTGGGTGACCATTATCAGTTTTTATATAAGGGGCACTTTGGTCATTTCCCCCTTACCCCCTTAGACCCCACATCCATAAAAGACCAAGGGGGGTTATTTTAAACACTTAAACATATCAAATACTCTCTTCACTCTCTCAAATTCCCCATTCAAGACAAGTCTAGGGTTTCAAAAGAAGCGGTCTTCTAAAGTTTATGAGAGGCTTCTTCTTCAAGTTCTTGGTGATTAAGGCATGTATCTCTCTCCTTACACTTGAATTTTCTTAATGGCATGAAATTTGTTATTAATCACATAGTTTTGATGTTGGGTTTTGAATGATGGGTTGAGGGTTTTGGATACAATTTTCTTGAATGGTTTTCCCATGATTTCTACTAATTTACTATGCATTGAATTGTTGATTTGTACACTCATTTAAGGTGCATGAGAATGGTGAATAAATTTAGAGGTACAAAGATTCCCCAAACTTGTGAACAATGTAATGAAGGGTACAAGGATTCCCTAAATAATTGGATTTTTGTATTGAATCTTATAAGAACCCCAAGCCACTTGCATAATAGGTTTTGAAATGTGATTTATCAATTGGATTGACTTATTTCTTTGAAACTAATGCATTTCATAAATGGAAAAATGGATAAGGATGGCTTTGAAAACCTTGTGCAGTACAAGGATTCCCCCAAGTGGATAATAATGATCTTCAAACATTGTGGGGTACTAGGAATTCCCCAAGTTGTTTTAGTAATGGAGTCAGGGGTACAAGGATTCCCCAAAGTGTTAGTGTAATGACATTGCATGCAAGCTATTGTTGGTATGACAATACCACTTAATTATGCCTTAATAATTGACTCCTTACAGTATGGTTGGGTTTTGTGAAAATTGTTTTAATTGGACTTAATGTGGGTTATGTAGCTAAGACGTGAATGTGTGGGTCTCGAATGACGTATAATTGAAACTCATGTTTGACGACGTGAGGGTTGGTCTTAATGACTGTGTGCATAGTTCACACTATTGTTATATTTGTATCAAGGATTTATGTGGGGTCGGGGCATTCCCTGATCTTCCTTTATACCACTGGTTTGTATTGCTAACACACATTAGGACCTTTTCAGCAAGAGAAGGTGAACCCATATTGCCCGTGGGCTCCTAGTTTTGAAGGTTGAGCTACATAGTCTAGGATAATTTTTACTATAATGCTAAGCCTTGTTCCCTACCTTGGCACACTATATATATACATATTTGCATATGCATGTGTGCATTTGGATTTGTGGACTGATTTTGGATTATTTATCATGGAATTTCTTTATCTCTTATCCCTAAGTTATATGCTAGCATTCAACCCGCTAATCTTCTAAGGATGTTGTATCCCCATATGATGCAGGCATCGGAAATAATTTTACTTTTCCTACATAGTGACTAGGTGCTCGTAGGATGGCTCATGAGTCAAATTGAATTGGTGAGATTCTATAGTTCAGATGACCTCATTTTATGTTTCGTTTTCCTATTGTCATAGGCTATTCTCTTGGATCTTTTTTTCCAAAATTAAACTTTGTTGTTCAGCATCTTGAATGAGCCATCCCTTAGAAGGTATTCGGGGAAACACAGGTTGTACTCTTAAAAAATAGAATTTCAATTAGCTATCGTCAGGGGCATGTCTTGACTTAGATTGTTTTTTGGATTAGTAAGGGCTTTGTGGATATTACTATGGTCTTGGTCATTGGTTATTGATTATCGATTATTAAAAATATCAGGTACCTTCAAGTTATTAATCATGCTATCTTGTTATGGTGATCTATTTAGCTAGGCAAATGGGGTAGTCCACGGTCCTTATTGGACATGGCATGCTTGTCACAACCAAGCCCTGGTTTGGGTCATGAAAAAGTTGGTATCATAGCCAGGTTCATGATCAATTGGGTGTCCACAAAGTCATGTCAAGTAGAGTCTCATTTATGATCAATTGGGTGTCTACAAAGTCAAGTTAAGTAGATTTTATTTTATGGGTGTATAACACACAACACTTAAAAGGGAGAGGCTACAAGATATTTAAGAATGTTTCTCTTTGTTGATGTTTTATTTTTGGGCTATAGAGTCTAAAGTCTTGAATCGCCTATAGTTAAGGTTTGTTTGCATTTTGATCATGCCTACCAGATAATATAAAGATCATGGAAATTCTCCTGTCCTACCTGAAACAATATTGATGGAATCCATCCTACTTATAGGGTACATAATCAATCTAGGGTTGTTGCATCTCATTGCCCCCATGGTGTTCCACCGGTTTCCACTGAACCTTCAATAAATAGTGACGCTCGTACTAAGTCACCTCTAGAAGATATTACCAATCCTGAGTTTTGTCATTCCATTCATCTATTGGTCTAGTTGGTGACATCTCACTCATGTCAGTTGGGTCCTGTTGGTGCTGCTGTGAGTTTTTCTAAGGCCACTAGTGTTGGCCAGTTTTTAAGGCTGAATCCTCCTATTTTCATTGATACTAAGGTTGAGGAGGATACTTAAAGTTTTATAGATGAGATAGAGAAGATATTTCTAGTTATGCATGCTACTGATATTGAAGGTGTGGAATTCGTTTCTTATCAATTGAAAGATGTAACATATTAATGGTATGAAGATTCAGAGTATATTAGGGGTGATGTGCTGAGTCTGGTTTGTGGGATGACTTTTTGGTAGCTTTCCTGGATTGCTAGTTTTCTCAAGTATTGAGGGAGGCAAAATTTTATGAGTTCATGAATTTGAAGTAGGACAAAATAACTGAAGGAATATGCCCTGACGCTTCAACAATTCTCACGTTATGCTCCTGAGTTGGTATCTAGCATGAGGAAATTTTCTTCTTGGTTATCCTTTGATTTAATTCTAGAGAGCAAGACTGCTTTGTCGAATAAAGACATGGACATCTCTAGATTTGTGGTATTTATTTAACAAGCTGAAGAGGAAAAAAAAAGTAAGCTGAATAGGGGAGAGCCAGGGTAAAAAGTTTTGGTATTCTGATCAGAGGGGAGGTCACCAGCAAAGTGGTAGAGATAGTGGAAAATGGTCTAAGAAGAAGTAAGAAAATTCTGCTTCCTATTCGACGCCTTATGCTCCTTATCCAAAGTTGTTCGATGATTATTATTTTCAGTGTGGTGATGGTCCTAGGACACAGGATACCCAATCTCAGGCCAATGAGGCCCATCTAACTCTATTATATCCTCCATATTAGTTTTGTGGTTAGTTGCATCATGGTTTTTGTGATGAGAAAAGGAATGAATTTTTCAATTGTGGTCAACCAGAACATATGCAGAGAAATTATCCCATAGGTATGGTTTCTTCGAGAGCCAATAAGGTTCTTGTGGCTACTGCTTCAGCTCCAGTACCAAAGGGTGCCACTTCTAGTGACGTCCCTAGCCAAAATTATCTATATGCACTTGCCACTCGCCAGGAGTTTGAGGTATCTCCTGATGTCATTAGTGGTACGTTACAATTTTTTTCTCGTGATATGTACTATTTACTTGATTTGAGGTTTACTGTTTCTTATGTTACCCTATATATGGCTAATTATTTTTGTTTGGGTCTCGAGTGTATTTCTGACTATTTTTCTTTATCTACCCTAGTGGGTGACTCTATTATGGCTATAAAGGTTTATAAGGGTTGTGCGTTATCTATCCGTTGTAGGGAAACTTGGGTAGATATGATAAAGTTGGATATAATTCATTTTGATATTATCTTAGGGATGGATTGGATTCATTTTTACTATGCTTCGTTAGGCTGTTGAACCCATAAGGTCATTTTCAAATTCCCTAATGAGTCAGTTATTATGTGGGAAGGGAGTTCCCTAGTGCCTAAGGGAAGGTTCATATCTTATCTTAGAGCCCAAAAATTAGTCTCTAAGGGGTGTCTTTATTATTTGGTTCGGGTTAAAGATTCTAACTCAGAGGGTCTATCATTACAATCCATTCCTGTGGTTAATGAATTTCCTGAGGTCTTCTCTGATGATCTTCTTGGTGTCCCTCTTTATAGTGAAATTTAGTTTGGGATTGATCTACTCTCAGACACTCATCATATATCTATGCCTCAATATAAAATGGCTCCAACTGAGTTGAAAGAGCTTAATGAGCAGTTAAAAGATCTCTTTGATGAGGGTTTTATCCACTGTACTATATATCCATGGGGTTCTCCTATTCTCTTCATGTGTAAGAAGGATAGTTCCCTTCGAATATCTATAGATTACTGCCAGTTAAGTAAGCTAATGGTGAAGATTAAGTATCCTCTCCCTAGGATTGATGACCTATTTTACTAGCTTTAGGGTGCTAAGTACTTTTTTATTATTGATCTCCGGTCAAGGTACCATCAACTGAAGATTAGAGAGGTGGATATACCGAAGACTGCTTTTCGAACTCGATGTGGTCATTTTGAGATTTTGGTGATGTTCTTTCGTTGGACTAATTCCCCAGTGACATTTATGGATCTCATGGACCTAGTATTTAGTCAGTTCTTAGATTTGTTTCTCATTGTGTTCATAGATGATATTATGGTGTATACGAAGAGTGAGGTGGATCATCTCAATAACCTCCATATAGTGTTGCAAACCCTTAAGGATCAACATCTAAATGCCAAATTTTCTAAGTATGATTTTTGGTTGAATGTTGCTACTTTTATGGGTCATGTTATTTCTAGTGAAGGGATCATGGTGGATCCATAAAAGATTGTGGTGGTTAAGAAGTGGCCTAGACCCATGACTCCAATCAATATTCGAAGCTTTTTGAGTTTTGCTGGGTATTATAAGAGGTTTATTGAGAGTTTCTCTTCGATTGTTGTTTTGTTGACGAAGTTAACTTAGAAGAAGGTGAGTTTCTAAGGTTGTATTATTATGAGGAATGTTTTGAGAAGTGAAGGATAGGTTTACTTCTGATCCAGTTTTGACCCTACTCGAGGGTCCTAATGGTTTTGAGGTTGATTGTGATGCATCACGTATAGGGCTAGGATGTGTGATAATGTAGCATAGCAGGGTGGTGGTATATGTTTTTAGGAAGTAGAAGGTTCAAGAGAGGAACTATTCGACTCATGACAGAGTTGTTAGTTGCGGTGTTTGCATTGAAGATTTGGAAACATTACTTATATGGGGTTCATGTTGACATTTATTCTAATCATAAGAGCCTGCAGTACGTGTTCTTACAGAAGAAATTTAATCTTAGGCAAATGAGATAGCTTGAGGTGCTCAAACACTACGACATGAGTCTCTATTATCATCTAGGTAAAGCTAACATGGTTGCTGAGGCTCTTAGCAGTTTAACTATCGGGAGATGGTCTTATATTGATGAGGAGAAACATGGTTGGTGAAGAATATTCACCCTTTGTCTAATCCTGGAGTTCATCTTTAGGACTCTGAGGATGGTGATGTGATTGTTAAAGAGGTGTTGAAGTCATCTCTTGGTGCTGAGGTAAAAGAGAAACATGCTTTTTATCCTACCTTGATGCAGATCAAGGATGATATGGGCCAACAAAAAGTTAGGGTTTTTAATATTGGTGTTGATGGAATCATGGGGTACCAAGGTAGATTGTGCATTCCTGATGTTGATGGGTTACGAGAAATAATTTTTGCCGAGGCCTATGAGTTGCGATATATGATTCATCCTTTCTTGACAAAGATGTACCATGATTTGAAAGAATTTTATTGGTGGAATAATACGAAGCAGGATGTGGACAATTTTCTTGCTAAATGCATTGTGTGTCAACAAGTGAAGATGGATCACTTGAGGCCCTATAGGTTGTCTCAAGAGATTAAATTGCATGTGTAGAAGTGGGAAGTGATTAATATGGATTCGTTATTTGTCATCTACAGTCTTGAAATTGGTTAGATTCGATTTAGGTCATTATGGATAAGATGACTAAGTCCGCTCATGTTCTACCAATAAGGACTAATTATTCAGCTGAGGACTATGCAATGTTTTTCATCAAAGAGATCGTGAAGTTTCATGGTGCACCTTTTTATTATTTGTAATTGTAGTACGCAGTTCTCATCGGATTTTTAGCACTTCAGAGAGGTTTGGGGTGTAAGGTGAACCTTAGTACTGCTTTCCATGAACAGATGGATGGACAAGCGGAGAGGACAATTCAGACATTGGAAGATGTGCTTCAAGCTTGTGAGATTGACTTTGGTTGTACTTCAGTTGATCATTTGCCTCTCATTGAGTTTGTGTATTATAATAAATATCACTCTATAATTGGAATAGCCTCTTTTGGGGCACTGTATGGTAGCAGATATTGTTTTTCTATTGGGTGGTTCAAAGTTTATGAGACAAGGTTATTTGGTCCTTATTTGGTTCATCAAGATATAGAGAAGGTAAAAGTGATCTGGTGAAGGCTTAAAACCCCCAGAAGTAGCCAAACGTCCTATGTGCACGTGAGGAAATGGGAGTTGGAATTTGAAGTTGGCGATTGGGTATTCTTAAAGGTATCTCCTATAAAGGGAGTGGTTCTATTAGGTAAGAAATGGAAGCTCAGTCCTTGGTATATAGTCCCTTACTTGATTTTAATGAAAGTGGGTAATATGGCCTATAAGTTGGAATTGCCTTATAGTTTGGGTTCCATTCACCTGGTATTCCATATTTCGGTGTTGAGAAAGTATGTGGGTGATCCTTCCTTGATTGTTCCTTTAGAGAGTTTGGTGTTTTTGATTCCTTGTCTAATAAGGAGGTCCTAGTGGAAATTTTGGATCATCAAGTCTGTCGGTTGCGTACTAAGGATGTGGCTTCGGTGAAGGTTCTATGGAGGAACAAAAGGGTTAAAGAAGCTATTTGTGAAGCCGAGGAGGACATAAAGTCCAAATATCCGTTCTTGTTCCCCATTCTAAATAATCGTACTTGAGGTATGTGTTTTCTTAGCATATTTTTTTTATCATTGTTAAATGTAAGAGTGGGTGTGTTTCACTGATAAATAGTGCTAAAGGATGTCTTGAACTATCATTCGAGGATGAATCATCCAAAAGGGGGATAATGAAACACCCAGGTGTTGGCCTCTGATAAATTTTGAGTTTTGAACTCACTATCCTAACTATAAAATACAGTACGAATCATAGGGTCTCGATACGGTCTTGAGAAGCCAATCATAGCATGAACAATATGTTTTCCTAGTTTTCTGCTTTGAGTATGACTTGTACCTAAAGAGTCATTAGGACTCATTACGAGTCGTATAGTCCAAATAGTAAGCCAACCAGTGTACTATCTAAATGTTTCTGATGTCGCTATGGCTAGACTCAATGAGTCGTATAGACTCATTATGAATCATAAATTTGCCTCCTGTAAGATAAACAATTTAGTGCCTTGTTTATTCTATCTTTACAATGACTTGAACCCCATGATTGTAGGGTTACCCTACGAGTCGTAAGGACTCCCGTAGCGACTAGGCGCCAGTTTTTACTTTTTATATTAGGGACACTTTGGTCATTTCCCTCCTTACCCCCTTAGACCCCAAGTCTACATAACACCAAGGAGAGGTTATTTTCAATACTTTAACATATCAAATACTTTCTTTACTCTCTCAGATTCCCTATTCATGATCAAGCTAGGGATTTAAGGGAAATGCTCATCTAGGCTTTTAAGGTTGGCTTCTTCTTCAATTTCATGGTGATTAAGGCATTTATCTCTCTCCTTACACTTGGATTTTCTTAATGTCATCAAATTGGTTTATTATTCATATGGTTTTGATGTTGGGTTTTGAATTATAAATTGAGGGTTATGGAAATAAATTGTTTGATTTTTTCCCATTATATCTATTAATTTAATATGAACTAAAATGTTTGTCTGTACACTCATTTGGGGTGCATGCGAATGGTGAATGAATTTAGGGATACAAGGATTCCCCAAATATGTGAATAGTGTAATTAAAGGTAAAAGGATCCCCTAAATAACTGGATTATTATAATGAAATTGATAACAACCCCAACCCACTTGCATAATTGGTTTTGGAAGGTTATTTATCAATTGGCTTGACTTATTTCTTTGAAATTAATGCATTGAATAAAAGGCGAAAAGGTTGAGGATGGCTTTAAAAACCTTGTGGGGTACAAGTATTCACACAAGTGGATAGTAATGTTCTTGAAACCATGTGGTGTATATGGAATTCCCAAGTTATTTTAATAATGAAGTATGGGGTACAAGGATTTCCTAAATTTTTAGCGTAATGGTATTGCTTGCATGCTATATTCGGTATGACGTACCACTTAATTATGCCTTAATGATTGACTCCTTAATATAATGGTTAGGTTGTGTGTTAATTATTTTAATTGGGCTTAATAGGGGTTATGAAGGTGCTGGGCTAAAATGACAATATTGGAAACTCTTGTTTGCTGACGTGAGGGTTGGTCTTAATTACTGTGTGCATAGTTCACACTATTGATATATTTGTATCTAGGGTTGACGTGGGGTTGGGGCATTCCCTGTTCATCCTTGATATCTCCTGTTCGCGCGTCTAACACACACTGTTGCCTTCTCTGCAGGGGAACTGAACCAATATAGATTTTGGGTGCCTGTTTATGACAGTTGAGCTACATAGTCTAGGATAATGTTTTACTACCATTCTAAGCCTTTTTTCCCCTACCCCATCATGTTTATGTATATTCTTGTGTGAATTTGGATTTTTGGATTAATTTTTGATTATTGATCATGGCATTACTTTATCCTTAATCCCAAAATTACATACTAGCACTCACCCTGCTAACCGTCTCCACATGCTTAATCCCCATGCAAAGCAGGCGACATAAATATTTCTACTTTTCCTGCATAGTGACTAGGTTATCGTGAAATAGCTTGCTAGTCGGATTGAAGTGGTGAGCTTCTATTCTTCGTAATATCTCATTTCATGTTTTGGTTTCCTATTGTCATAGACTATTCTTTTGGCTCTTTTTTTGGGGATTGTTGGTGGTATATTCCGACATATATTATTTTACAGAATAGTAGAGGGTTTGTGTATATTACTGTGAATTTGGTTATTGGTTATTGGTTGTCGGTTATCGATTATTGATAAAACCTAGATACCCTTAAGTTATTAATCATTCTATCTTGTTACAAGTTTGGAATCAGCTGTTGCTAACGTATGGTGATCATTTAGCTAGGGAAAGGGGGTGGTCTCTGGTCCTTGTTAGACTTAGGATACTCGTCATGGTTAGGCCCTAGTTTGGGTCATGACAATTCAGGAAATATTTGGAGCCCATTCGAGTTAGAGTTTGATCAATACATCTAGAGTTTACTTCTACCTTTTCTTATCTAGACTATGTATTACTTCTATTCAAAGATAATTCTTTGTTCCTTTTTGATATCCTATCTGTTTTTTACCTCGAGTTTTGCTAGTTAGTCCTTACATTTTGACACCAGGTTTTGCGATTCGGTTGGTATCTTGATTATATTTCTGCTATTACTATATTATGTAGTGTGACTCAATTCAAGGGGTGTCTTGACTTGGTTTGGTATTAATTTTATCATTTTATATTAGTTTAGGTGATATGCTTACTTGTCAAGGATTATCGTGATAAGTGCCATCATGACCCTTGTTTTTTGGGTTGTGACACATAGATGGCCACACAACTTCTCATAAACTATGCTAACTTATTACTACTATTTAGAAATTAGGAAATGCTAGTCCACTAAAATTCTTTAAAAAAAATCAACCTTAACCATCTCCCCTATCTAACTACAGTACACGAGTACATTTTTTTTCATGATCTCACTACACTTCCTTACTACCTTATTATGCATCTCTTCCCTAAATAGTTTGTAACATCTCAAGAATCATGGACCTTCTCTTTAATGCATAAGGTACTTTCATAATCTACACATCTCATAACCACACATTGCCTAGGTTTGATCTTTACTAACATACTAGCATACTCAATGTCATCATAATGATTAATTCTTTCTACATAAGCTATCATAAAGTCTACACTACTAATTAATAATATAATGGATACATCACTCAATATAATTACTCTAATTGATCTCTATTCCCACTTTCTAGTTATTACACTTCTAGATTCACACTTGAGGCTCAAATTACAAAAAACTACCCAAGGATTAAATCTTAATACACACTTTTTTCCATATTAAGGGTCATCTATTATAAAGTTCTTGAGAAATGTTTTGAGAGCATATCTTACTTTGGCTCAAATACGTGATTTACATGAACAAGAATAAATTTAGTTTAATAAGTGAACCTAGGAGTACTAATGTGATATTCTCAACCCCTCATACATCCTCATAACTATTTTTATGCTTTATCTTAGAAAACCTTTTCAATTAGATTTTTAGCTTCACTACATATGTTACCTTGAGAATGAGTCATATTCAATGAATATATATCAATGCTCGGATATATATAAGCTTCTTAGAGAGAAGCCCAACTACATTATCTAGAATATGAAAGATAGGAAGTATTTCCTAAATTCCCTGTAGCCTCCTAATAATAAAAGTGGTGGATAATACACACAAAAGCTAAATCTACTCGATATGGCTTGATAGACATTCTAGGATACATTAATTCTATGCTTTGATACAAAGTTTGTAATGTCCCGGGTTTGTATCCAAAATTTAAAACATTGCTTAGAACCACAAGTAGCCTAAGATAACCCTTGATAGTAAAGTAATTCATGAGCAACTATATATATATATATATATATATATAATGAAAAGAAAACACTTTGCATAAGCTCAAGCAGGATAAAATGGGAAAACTAAAAATTCACCAAAAGGATAAATATTTTATATAATAGTACTACCATGAACAAACTAAAAAGACTAATAGAATACTACTCTAACTGACTGTCTACGAAGCCTCTACTAATATTGAGTATAGTTAGTAGGTACATGGCCCCCCAAGTATCTCTAATTTGTATACATGAACTAAAATAAACTACTATGGCTACTAATTGATTTATTTCTCGAATAAGGAGAACTCATCACCTACTAATTGGAAGCTATGATCAGCCTGACTATGAACTGATGAGTTAGCACTGATACATACATTATTAAACAATGTATTATGAGGAAAATATAAAGTCAATACTTTGAATGTGTTGATCATGTGAGATATGCTAAATCATGAATAATACTTAAAACATGCTTTTAACCGAGGATAAAAATTATTTATTGTAATATGAACTATATCATGGTTGTACTAAATAGTTGTGAGATATAAATCCATTTCTGAATCAGGAGCTAAAATATTTCAAAAACTAAAATGTTGTTGAAGAATAAATATTTTTGCCTGATTTGAAATTAATACCGAACATGCTGAAATTGATATGTTGTATTGAGTGTAAATTGAGTGTATAGCTAATTTGAAGTAATTATTCTGAAGAAATTGTTCTTATATGCAAAGTATAATTTTTAAAAAATGCATTGCATTTAAAACTGAAGTTGAGGGAAATGTACAATTTATATTGAAACTGATTATGTCAGAGGTTCTCTTAACCGACATAAACCATGTGCGCTAATATGAAGTCCAATGATTATGCCCCATTTTGAGGACATAATATATCTTGCTAAGTTGTGAAGGCATAATTGACATTAATCCTCTAAATTAAAGCCCAAATGGGACTAAATAGACCTATGGTTGTGTATAGTTCTAGGACTTTAGGTGATCTAGGACCCTAGTGTGTTCAGTGCTAAAGAATACCACATTCTGATTGCTGATAGCTCATGATATATATTTAATGTTTTTAAAATTTAGTCATAAATAATTTATAATCATTAATAGCATATTTGGATGTTATACTTCTCAATAACCTTACTCTTCGAAGGAAACTATTCTAAGATTGTTGATAACTAATGTCTGGTATTAAAACATGAACTACTTCAAATTACTATAGTACTGAAGTTTGTAAAATATTGGAACTTGTCATGCTAAATTTTCTATATTATGAGATAATATGTTGTAACATGCCAAGTTGTACTAAAATAGACAAAAATTTATTAAATTATGCAAATCCATTCTAAAATAAGATTGAAGTTTGTAAAACAAGCATAGTTCTTTAAGTACTAAAATAACTAAGTTAAAGTCAAGGGAATCATGCACAATAATGTTTAACTAAAACTATGATACTAAATTATCATAAGGGAACTTAAATTCAAGGATTTGGCATAATTAAGTGTGAACAATAGATTATGAGTTAATAATAATCATAACTAAAAATTATAATTTAAAACTAGCTTTTGGACATAAGGATAAAAGGAATACCTTATTACCATATAATTGTTTCATTGAGAATTTCAAACTAATGCTTTTAGGATTTGAGATTGAGGATGAACCTTAGGTTTACTCTTTGAAGAGACTTGAGATGCCAGAATAATTTCTTAATTCTAACTTTGGAATGTTAATTATGAGTATGACGAAATAGGTCAACTACTTAACCCTTAATATCACTCTAAGAAAGCCAAAACAACGTGGTATGGGTCTTTAAAGAATGGTAAAGGACCAAATAATCCTTTAAAAATTTCATGGAAAATTGGTGGTGTCTGATACCAAGACTTAGGTCACGAGTCACAAGTTGGGAGAAAGAGTCATGGCTTTCCTCATAGATTCAAAGAAATTTTACACTTCTTTGTACTATGATCACAAGTCAACAGTAGGAGTTGTACCTATAACCTATGACCCATACAATTGGGTCATAGTCACTGCTTGACAACTTGACAATGCTTTATTAAAATGGCCATAACTTTTTACTTCGAAATTAGATCTACAAACGGTCAGTGGCATTGGAAAAAGACTTAATTTTTTTACTTTTATAGATTCTACAACACATACTTCTACATATATTAGGAGAAATGATCATCTGAAGTTTAACCCTAGTAGAATCATAAACGAGAAATACTGTAAGGGACTTCTTATGACCTTTTTATGAACTCAACTAAGTTATAGGACTTCTGATGAACTTAATTAACATGAAATACTCTTTCCATACTTAAAACAATAGATATTATTACTATTAACTTTTTACAACCTATTTGCAGTTGAAAAATACAGCTCGTAATATGAACCCATTACTTGTAATAAATGTCATGGTCCCTCGAAGAGTTTTGACAACTCTTAGGTCCTTGTCAGTATGAGTCACCAAATGGATAATACAAAAATGTGACGAATCATAATAAGGAGTCGTGATAAATTTTAGCAAGGAAAAACATTGGCATTATACCAATAAGTGATCCCATGAGTAGTCTTCCCGAATACAACTCATACCAAAAGTTGTGCTAGTCTGATACATAGAATTATCTATTGATTTCTAATCTATGACTGATTTCTAAGCATAAAATTTTTTAGGGTGTTATAATATCTCCCCCTTGGTATTATCCATCCTTGAATGAAGATTGAAAATGATTAAACTAATAAGGAAAGAACTACTAGTCCCAAAATTAATTTGTAAATCAGAAACACTAGTCATGATAGCTATTTTGACGAAGAGTAGGAACTCAAATACACTCAAAGAATATGCATACAAACTAAGAGTTCACAAGAGGTTATTAGGGACATTATTTGGAAGAATAATTACAGGAGGAAAATCATTTCCTTGGGATTTCTTATCAAAATTTCTTATAACATATTGAGGAAAGAATCATCGGCGTTAAAAAAGATTAGGACTACTATGCCTTAAGAAGTACTACTAATAACTTTCAAGATTAGAAACATTTCTTAACAATTATCCTCCTCTAAAATTCAACATTTTATAAGATGCAACTTATAACCCTCTTAGGGGTATGACTTCTAAACTATGGGTCTAGTTTCGTGCTTTTATCGTGATTAAGACTAATTCATAAGTACAACGTAATACACCTAAGGTGGCTATACTAATCTAACTGTGAGAGTCTATATTTTACATCTACTATTAGATTTTATTCTTAAAATATTACTTATTGCATCCTTATATTAACAAGTAGAGTACTAATAAAGGAGTCACTAACCACAAAATGTCATCACCCATAGAAATATAAAATAAAACATTCAAGCCTATCGCTCAACAACCATCAACAACACTATCAAAGCATAAGAAGGATATTTAAGGAGTAGAAAATAAAGATCTAGTGTAAGAGGGTGACATGACCCGAACTAAGGCCTTGTCGTAATGGGAAATCCCAAGCCCAACCAGGACCGAGAACCGCCCCCGTTACCCAGCCCAACCACCAAAAGCATACCTTGAGACAGCTGAAGTCTGAACATATAACAAGATAGTGTATCAAACCATGTGGTAACTTTCAGATAAGTCTATAACAAAGACCAACCCAACCATGTCAAACCACCCAATGACCAGCCAAACCAATGAAAAAACCCATAAACCAAAATCAATTATAATAATCCGATACATGTATATATATATAGAGAGAGATAAAACATAACCAGTACATACAATACCCAAGTACACAGTTGTCCATACAAATCCTCTAGACAAACCAAAGAGTACTTAGTCGGGATATGCCCCCGACCATAGCCAAAAAATAAAGTCTATGAAAGATAAAGAATATGTAAAGTAACCAATGTCATGAAAGAGATGACTTCTGAAAAATAGAAGCTTACCACTTCAATCTAACATCGATTGTCCCCGAATTCGATCAATAAACAAGAGAAGTAGAATGCTCGGTCCCTATATACCATCGGTATACAGCCACCCGAAGATAGGTTAGTGGGTGAAAACTAACATGCACTCAGGATAAGGATAACATAATGTCATTTGTAAAACCAAGTAAGCTATTAATAATGCATACAAATATACATATATATAGAACTATGCCAGGAAAGGTAACCAGGTTTAACATGCCTTTAAAACCTTTACCTTAGTTGTATAGCCTTGCCGTCCTAAACCACTCACAGGCTATAGGGGTTCAGCTTCCCCTGCTGAAAG
Source organism: Capsicum pubescens (assembly GCA_030864215.1). NCBI lineage: Eukaryota > Viridiplantae > Streptophyta > Magnoliopsida > Solanales > Solanaceae > Capsicum > Capsicum pubescens. Next base: position 175,272,852 of record CM061541.1, read on the forward strand.
GGCCCCAATGTGTAAAGCTGCACGACCAGGGAAAAATCCTGGGATGAGATGTACATCCCCCAAAATATAGTGTGATATAATGCACACGATCACCAAGACCAACCTCACATCGACAAATATGAGTTTCCAATTTTGGTCCACCCGGGACCTCCATCTTCCAAGGCTTTGCTACACATCCCACTATTATTACCCAATTAAAATCATTACCAAGAAACTAATAAATTGATTTACCATTTATTAACCAAGACCATTTAGTGGTGGCATCGTCATACCAACCATACTTGCAAGTACTATTCATAGCCAACCATATATAGGTTTAAGGGGACTTCCAATTGCCCTTCTATTTACCATATCAAATAACTTGGGGAATTTCATGTATCCCGTATGCATAACCAATTATCCAAACCAATTTTATCAATGCATTCACTTAGGGAATTTCCATATATCCCGCAAGGTTTTTAAAATAGACCAACCATGACCACTAAAATATTTACCCTTTAAACCATTCAAATAAATTTTAGACAATGCCAAACATTTGAAGAATGTATATCATTTAAACCATTTAAAACATGCAAAATCATCCAAAACCATTTAGGGTTCCATTACAAAACCAATCCTTGCAAGAGTTCCAATGAAAGTTCAACAATAGAGTGAAAACATTCTTTTTGGCATTTTATAAAACATGTTGAGGGCATACCTTTACCAAGACCAAAGCTAATGCATAAATAACCATAATTAGGGTAACTCAAAACCCATTTATTAAACCATAACCAACAAGTACCAACATATGCAAACAATTACAAAAACTTGTATAAACATAGTTTAAACCAATACCAAACCAAATGCATCAAGACCCTCAACATATATTTTAGAAACCGCCATTCATGATTCATAAATCAATGTTTAAAACACAATACACAAGCCTTTACTTGGAAATAACAATGAGGGAAGGAGTACATGCCTTATACAAGAAGATTCTGAAGAGAAACATAACTCTTGAGCCCTTTGAAGAACATATGAAGAAACCCTGGCCTCCAATCTCTAAGAGAGTGTTTAAAGAGAGTATTTGAAATTTTTCTATCCTTTAACAAGTGTTATGAGATCCCACCAAAGGTTATATAAAGTTAGAACATAAGGGATTTGAAGTAGGAAATGTTCGAACTGCCCTTGACTTAAAATTAAAACAAACCACATCCAGGGGTATGACTCACCAATACTATCTGTATCCTAGGGTACGAGTGGTACCCCAACACATACCCAAGACCTTGACAAGACCATACCTACTGGTTTCTATACGACTCACACCTCCCTACTCATACCTAACAATAAGACAGGTATACTAAACCATATTCACCAATAGTACCTTGGTTATATTTCATAAGATAAGCTAATCAAGCACCATACGACTTGCCTTGTACTACTCGTCTCTTTGGATACAACTCGTACCAAGATAAGTCGTATCTTCAAAAGTATCTACACCAAAACATTTCCTAGCATATGATTGAATCGTTAAGACCTCTGACGAGTCATATTCAAGCATACGATTGGTACCCTTGAGTCATACCAAGTCAAATAAGTCCAAAACAAAGGAAATTTTACAACTATTCCTAGTGTGTTTCAGTCTCCCCCACTAGGATCATTCATCCTCGAATAACGAGGAAGGGTTAGAACAAGCACGAGGTAATACATTAACGCACATAAAAATTTTGTTTAACCCAAAATAGAAGACAAGAACACAAACCAAGATGAGAAAATCACCATATACCCCAAGCATGATTTAAACCCCTACACCTCCATTTTGACACTTAACTAAGTTATAAAACAAATATGCGAGAGGAACAATTCCTCATCCTTAACCAAGTTAAAAACCAAGGTATGATAAAAAACATATACCCTACGAATAAGCTTTTGGAAGAACCAACGTGGATATTTGGACTCCATGTCCACTTCCGTATCCCAAATGGCTTTCTCGGACCTTTGGTTCCATCATGGAACCTTTACCAAAGCCACATTATTTTTTGTTCACAACCGGAGAACATGACATTTCATGATCCTCATCAGGACCCACTTAAAGAACAAGGAATTCGAGATACCAATACCATCTAAAGGGACCAACTAACCAAGGACCATCCATATCTTACCCCAACACAAACTCATAGAGTACCAACTGAATGGATTCACGCAAGGGCAAGTCCAATTCTAATTAGAATTTACCAAGACACACCACTACGACAACTTAAGTCTATCTATACACCACCTCCATGTTCAAGACTATCCAAAGCTAAAAGGAGTTAACATAGGCCATCGTGCTCTACTACTTACATCTATTCTGAAACACCACTCTGCTTCTATCACCATTATGATATGGAAACCATTGGTAAATGACATAGACAAACCGTATCTAACCACCATAATCGAAATCCCCAACCTATGATTTAACATCTAAAACCATACACTACTATGTTATGAAAACAATTCATAAAACCATGCCCTATAACATATCTCAAGTACTCAACAAAACTATTGGTATATCTACCCATCGCTACATTCAAGCCTATGACTTATATGCCCGAGGTATGATTTATCCATCAAAAGATCTAGAACCCTTTATAACCTTCACAAGATTTTCACCACCCATTCCAGTGCTAACCATTTCCCATGTCAACAACCTTACCCTATCTTCCAAAACCTTAACTATTAGTAGTCACCCTAGACTTTACCCCACTTAGGGACTTCTACATTCCCCGTTTCAACACATTACCATACTTTCCAAACCACTACCATCCTAAAATAAGAAGACTTATTTGAGAAACCAAATTACAAGAGTTATGTATGACTCCCAAGGAAAGATCCTAGAGATAAGACACAACACTATAGGAATGAAGTACTTCACAGCAACCACCTAGACCATAATGAAGAAACATCCCGACCAAAATATACTATAAGAGGAGTCCTTAAGACTGGACACCGAAAAAATCACAACCACACATACCATGAGTAACTTAACTCAAGGTCAAGACTCATATCAAGAGAATAATATAAATGCAAAATAGGAACCTTAGTCATAAGTACTATAAGAATGCATATAATACTGGTAGAGTAATCACATAAATAATAGAGAAGGGTATCACTAGAATATGCAACACGACATTTTCTTGAAGTTCACTACTAAAGAAAATTTTTACACTAACCATAAACCTTCACCCCATTACTCCTACAAGCACAACACTCCATTCTAAGAGGCGTCACTAAAGACGTATACCAGGGACACTTGGTTCTCCTATACCAAAAACCTTTTTAAAGAAAATGCTACCTAAAGCGTAACATAGACAAGCAAAAACCATTAGACCAAATAGACTCCAAGATTTCCAATTTAAATCAAAACCCATTTAAAATCAAATTGTGGCAACCAAGGCCTTTTCAAAATCATTTGAATCCAACCAAAACCAATTTATGTTCCTTTAATCATTTAAGCAATCCAAAGGTTTAATAATAGTCAAACCATATGAAAGAATTATATTCAGTAGAAATTTCACAAATAATTTGAGGACATATAATTTCTAAGACCAACACCAAGTAATTGGGGAACCCATAGTACCCTTGAAATCCATTTAATATCCCTATGCATCCCACGATGTTCATAAACATAAATAAAGCATGAATAATGCATCATAATCCATGGAAAATTAATTAAATGAGTAATCATGTCAAAGCCTTAATTTGTGCCAAAACGCACATTCAATACCATGAGTTTAGAAATCAATTTCATGTCAACAATAAAATCCAAACATAGAGACAAAGACACGTGCAAGCACCATGATTTATCCTATAGAATGATTAGATCCTTAGTCCACCTCCCCAATCAACCTAAACTCTAGGCCTATATGGTACAACTCTCCCATTATTGTATTTCCCAAATCATCAACCTCATCCAACCTGTAAGTTTACCTCCAACACTCTCACATTTCTATTCTCGAGCTTATCATACTCCCTTTAATCAAAATCAAACATATAGGTTCAAGCCTAGGATCTACCAACCACCATTCAATACTATCAAAATACCTTATATAGAATGGAATATACATATAAGGTCCACCCCACAAAGAGGACATTCCCAATTCCTTAGTCACCCATCAACAACCTATCCGTTTTAATGAAAACTATTCCCCTTATGCATGGATGAACAAAACACCCTATGGAGAAATACTAAGATAAAGAGAACATTTATTTAAAAGATCCCTAAATTGCTCTTTTAAGCTCCATTAACCCCTTCAGAACTATTCTATATGGAATTAATAGAAATTGGACAAGTTTCCAAAAGAAGACCAACCCCAAACCAACCTCCCAATTAGAAAGACACCATGAGGGTCATCAGAAAGGACCCCAAGAAATTCATGCACCACTAAAAATGAATGTTAGGAAAGACTTTCCAAGTTAGAATCTTTAACCCAAACCAAATAATAAAGACACCTATTGGAGATCAATCTATGAGTTCTAAGACATAATATAACTTGTCCCTTACTAGCGAGGGAATGAAACCATCCTACACTCCATAATTGACTCACCATGAAACCTAAAGACAATATCAATAGATTTGTCAGCCTAATAACACGTAGCACTAGTTCAACTTATCGGTTCCCCCAAATGACATCAAAATCCACCATATTCGAGTCACACACAAATCCACCAAGACCTCTTTACTACCAATAGATACCCCCATAAACTACATTGGCAACCAATGAGTCATCTACCAAGTTAGAAATAAAAGAAAATTAGTAAGAAATAACCTTGGGACCACATCTAGAATACACAACCATAAATGGGTTCATGAAAAAGAGAGGACCCTGAACCAAGTAAACCATACACACCACAAAAAAATGAGTTCTCAACATACTAGTGTCAGCATCATAAGATGCCTCAAACTCTTGAGAAATAGTAAGAACATTGAGACAATCTCGACAACTGTCGGAGCTAGAAATAGTAGCCAATACCCTATTTGCCCAAGAGGTAACCCTTATGAGACATCCCCATCACACGAGACATAACTAACCACAAAAAAAATACTAATTCCTTATTCCCTCGTAACAACCATATTGAGACCAGCCATAAAAATTATAAAAAGAATGGGATGATGCGGAATAGGATCCACTGGGAAAACCAGAAGCTGTGACCCCAGGCCGGGTCTGTACCCTATGAGTTAGACTATATCTATCCAAGTTATTTTTTATTAGAACTGGTAAGTTTCCATATCTTTATATTATTGAAAAGACATGATCCGAAGTGTGAACCAAGGAAGATTCAGAGAAGAGTTCAAGACCATAGACTCGATATCCCAAAAATAGAATAACTAAGAAATTGAAACATCCTAAAGACCTCGTAGCCATCTGATTTTAACTGTGATGCAAGGCAAACTCATAAGCAATACTCTACTTATCACAGCTTTGTGGACACAACATGACATTGAAACATAAAGATCTGATACCAACTTAACACGACCCAAACTAGGTCCTTGTCGTAATGGCTAATACCAAGCCTAACAAGGATCGAGAACCGCCGTTGTTACCCAACCCAACCACCAAATGCATACCTTGAGTTGGGTAAAGTTAAAAAATATAACAAGATAGCGTATACAACCATTTGGTGTCTCTAGGATAAGTCTATATCGAAGAATAGCCCATCGAAGTCCAATCACCTAATGACTAACCAGACCAATGATAAAACCCATAAACCAAAACCAATTATAATAATTCGATGAAGTAAATGTATAGATGAAACATAATAATTCAATATGATACCCAAGTCCATAGTTGTCCATACAAAGCCTCTAGACCAACCAAAGAGTACCTAGTCGAGACATGCCCCAGACCATAGCCAAAAACTAAAGTCTATGATAGACAAAGAATATGTAAAGTAACCCATAACATAAATAGATGCCTTTCGAACTATGGAAACTGACCATTTCAATACAACATCAACTGTCCTTAAATAAAATCACTCAGTAGGAGAAGTAGAATGGTTGGTCCTTACATAGTGTGGGTATACAGCCGCCCAAAGATGGGTTAATGGGTAAAGACTAGCATGCACTTAGGATAAGGATAATATAATGACATTTGTAAAAAAAAAAGTAAAACCATCCATAATGCATACAACCATACATATATATAGAACCATGCTCGGAAAGAGAACCGGTTTTAGCATGACTTTAAAACCTTTACCTTGGTTATATAGCTTTGTCATCCTAAACTAACCACGATCTATATGGGTTCAGTGCCCTATGCTGAAAGGGACCCAGTGCGTGAAGCCGCATGACCAGAGAAGAAAACCTGGGATGAATACCACATCCCCTAAAATATAGTATGACATCATGCACACTGGTCACTAACACCAGCCTCACATCGGAAAATATGAGTTTCCAATTTTGGTCCCCCCCGTGACCTCCACATTCCAAAGCTCTGCTATATATCCTGCCATTATTGACAAATTAAAACTATTACCAAGAAACAAATCAATCCATTTAAAATTTATTAAAGTAGACTATTTAGTGGTGGTATCCACAGATCGACCATACTTGCAAGTACTATCATAGCCAACCATATATAGGTTTAAGGGGATATTTAAGTGGCCTTCCATCTACCATAAACCACTTAGGGGATTCCATGCATCTCGCAGGCATAACCAATTGAACGACAACCAATTATACAAACCAATTCCATTAATGTAGTCACTTGGGGGATTTTTATGTATCCTGAAAGGTTATTAAAATAGAAAGACCATGACCACCAAAATATTTACCCTTTAAAACATTCCAAACCTTTTTACACCACGCCAAAGATTTAAAGCATTTTTATAATTTAAACTATGCAAAACCATCCAAAATAATTTAGGGTTCCATTACCAAAACAAACAATGCAAGAGTTCCAATGAAAGTTCAACAATAGAGTGAAAACATTCTTTTAGGCATTTTATAGAACATGTTGAGGGCATACCTTTACCAAGACCAAAACCAATGCCTAAAATACCATAACTAGGGTTACTCAAGACCTATTTGTTAAACCATAACCAAAAAGTACCAACATATGCAAACAATTACCAACAAATGTAAAAACTTAGTTTTAACCAATACCAAACCATATGCATCAAGACCCTCAACATATATTTTAGAAACCGCCATTCATGATTTGTAAATCAATGTTTAAAACAAAATACACATGCCTTTAGTTTTAAATAACATTAAGGGAAGGAGTAGTTTTCTTATTCAAGAAAATTCCAAAGAGGAACATGACTCTTAAGCCCTTTGAAGAAAACATGAAGAAACCCTAGCCTCCAATCTCCAAGAGAGTGTTTAAAGAGAGTATTTGAAGTGTTTTTATCCTTTCACAAGTGTTATGGGAGGCCACCAAGTGTTACATAACGTGAGAAAATAAGGTCTTTAAAGTAGAAAATATCCGGACTACTCTTTACTTAAAATTAAAACAAACCACATCTAGAGGTATGACTCACTTATACCATCCGTATCCTAGGGTACAAGTGGTACCCCAACTCGTACCCAAAACTTTTCAATGACCCTACCCACTAGTTTCTATATGACTTATACCTTCCAAATCATACCTAAGGGAACGAGTGGTGTACCAAACTGTATCCACTGATCATACCTTAGGCAAAATCTGTAAGACAAGCTAATCAAGAACCATACGACTTGACTTGCACCACTCTTATCTTTAAATATAACTCACACCAAGATGAGTCATATCTTGGGTAGTAGCTACACCAAAAACGCTGCATAGCATATGATTGGACACTCAATCCACCTCATGAGTTGTATCGAAGGTACGATTGGTACCCTTGAGACGTACTAAGTGTTGTAAGTCATAAACTAAGAAAATTTTTCAAGGGTACTATTCCTAAGGTGTTTTAAAAGGATACTGCAAACTCAGGTCTTAAGGATTTCCATATCATTGACACAAAACTAGTGATTGAGGAATATATTAAAGTAATTTTAAACATTATTGAGAGATTCGATCTAAGAACATCAATGACATTGTGTGATCTCACTAGTCAATAAGAATATATCATGAATAAATGGAACTTAACTTAATGTGAAACATGAGTGCTTAAGTCATGTGCTATATGACATGTCACTAAAATTCATTGACACATAGATTATGATTCTAACTATTAAGTTAACTATTACTACTTATACTAGAAATTAAGAATAGACACACATTTTATAAAGTACATGAATATGAGTTATGATCATTGCACTGATATTTGTGGCATGAGTAGAGTATCATAATGACTAAAGTGCGTGGAATATACTACATTAAAAATGGGTTAGGTATCTACATCCCATAGTTCTATTCTATAAATAACAAAATTTAGTACCTGAATCTCAAAACCTAACTTGGTTCTTTATCCAATCATCTCCCTTTATATCTAAGTTGTCATTCTTGTAGATACATAATTTTGCCCCTCCCAAAAGTCAATTTTACCCATTTCTCCCAAATTACCATACGCCCCTCCCCATTTTTATATTTTCCACATAAAGACAAAAATAACAAATTTCCAATAATTTAAATACCTAACCCACGTGCCCTTCCCTACCCTACCTAATCCTAACCACTACATCACACCCAACCTCACAACACACTGACGAAGATCACCTTACATAATCCTTCATTATTTCCATTGATCAATACACTGCCTACACACACTTCTCTATCGATTCACAAAAAAATTCTCGTAGCACACAAAAAGTAAAAATTCAATACAATACACACAACAAAATACACTCACACACTAATGAAAACACATACTAACACACATATAATTAAACACTATACATAGAACACTAATACACATGTATTCATATATACACATAGTAGAATGTGGGGTTAAGGGTGAAAAGTAGTAGTTAAAAGGGAAGTGGGAAAATCAGATAGAATGGGGAGAGTAAGAGTGAGAAAAATTAAGAGAAAAATGGGGATGATGAGTGACTAGTGGAAATCAGCGAGAGAAAGAGAGAGACAGCCAATTGCAAAAGAGAGAAAGAGAGGAAAAAATGGTAAATCATACTTTTCAAGTGAGAACTCACCAAAAAATGTCATTTCTACAGAAACCTTAACCCATTCTCCGATATTCGTCTCCGTTTGAGTACACCAGAAAGTCGATAAAGTGAAAAAAACAAATCTTATTTGGATTTTGGTGAAACCATTTAAGCTTAGTTTGAAATCAGTGATTTGGGTTTCGTTTTGATGTTTCTCTACTGGTTTAGCTTTTCTTTGAGTTGCGGGTTTGTTTGGTAGAGGTTCACTTTGAGTTTTTTGGTTGCATATTATATCCTATTTAATTGAATAATACTTATTGAAAAGTGACATTAATGTGCATTTCTTATCCCATTCTCGATTAATCTAAATTGTTTGATATTTTGTGTGAAGAATTCATGGTGTGTGGACTTTATTTTTATGGATTTTGATATGCTTTAATTATCTTATGTGATTATTTATATGGATTAATTGATCGTGCTAATTGGATAATCAAATGTCTTGCACTTAATTTGGGGGTTAAATCTTAATTTGGGATGGTGTTGAAAGTAATCTAATTTTGAATTTCATTTGACTTGTTTAAATCGTTAACTTATTTAATTTTGATATTTTTGAACGCGATAGTATCATGATAGATCAAAATTGGTAGGTAAATGATAGTTTGGGTAGGCAAAAGTATGAGTTATGGATTGTTGAATGTTTGAATATGTGTGTGAATAATTTTCTATTTTATCGCACAAAATTGAAATTGTATTAATTTTTCAGGGAATGCCCCGAGGCACGTTGTACTTATTTGCTGGGGATGCATAGAGGTATCATGTATACAAAGAAGGTTCATGATCAAGGAACAAGGTATCAAGTAAAGTATAGTTAGGGTAATTAGAATAGTTTGGGTTTTTATTTTAGCATCTTTTATTTTGATTTGTAATAAATTGGTCTAGACATTATTTTGTTTTGAATATTTTTTGCTTGTTTGTTTTATGTGTTTTGTTGGTCTATTAACTTTATAATTTCATACTATCTGATTTAGTTTACGGAGCGACTGTGGTCGAACCACGGTATTGAGGGGATCCTAACACCATTCCCTCGATCAATAAAATTTCTTAGTTGGAATATCTGATCACAAATCAGCTTTAAAAAGTCAAAATCATTCTGAAAAATAATATCCAAAGGTGACTTGATATACCAAATTTATGCCAAGTTGCGACTCTAAATTTGATTTTAAATTATCTTTTTGAAATAAATTTTTATTTTTGTCACTTCAATAATAAAACCCTTTTCAAACTTAAAGTCAATCCCTTTGGAGTTAAAAAGGGGGTGTGACAGCTCAAGCGACTCCGCTGGGGATTTTTAGAATTCGAGCTTCATTGTTGAGTCGTATCGACTTAGTGTGAAACTATAGGTATATAGACATTTTTGTTTGTGTTATCGTATGTATTATTATTTTATCAGTGTTGATTACCAATGTACTAAGTATTTATAGTTTCTCTTAGATGTTACTACTTTATATATGGCATCATATGCAATAGCATGTGTAACTTCTTCCACAACAAATCCCAGAGTACACGTTGTGAACACAAACTTTAGTTGAGTCACCCTTATTTTAGGAAGGAGAGCCATCAGATATAAGTATTGGGTGAAAAGCTATCGCAGCCACTATCAACCATACGCTCCCCCAAACAACCCTGTTAGTGGACCGCAACCTAGGTCAACATTTAAGTCATGCTTAACTACATCATATTTTGACCTAGTAGGACCCACTTGGTCCTTTGTACGAGATTCACCCTAAAGTATCACTACATTCTAATTGTTGTATCTTAGAGGGTAACAGGGTCATTCGACGGACTAATTTGGAGAAAACATGTGCTAGAATTATAGAAAAGCGTAAGTACATAAGGAAAAATTTGAAAAAAAGAAAAAAAGGAAAAAATAAGAAAGTTGGTCAACAAAGAGTTTCGCAGTTTTTTGAGTTCTTTAAGACTTTTGTTTACCATAATCGAAAAATTCAAACAAGATTTTTTAACCTTTTGCACGTATTTTTCAAAGATCAAAAATATCAAAAAGATTTTCCTTTTGTTTCTTTTAGCAAGCTTTCATAATTCAAAAATTTTAAAAATATTTTTTAAAGAGGAGATTTTTATAAAAGAAAAATTCATAAAAAAGATGGTAGAAATTGTAACATTTCATATAACGAAAATACCAATAAAGATATTTCTTTAATAATTATTAGTGACATTTTTATGTTAAGTGTCAAATTAAAAACTCAGAAAAGATTTTATTGATGTTTTTCATCGTTTGTTTGTGGTTGTGTCTCAAGTCAGGGTTCAGTTTGTTCTTTAAACTGTAATTATCCAATCTGGACAAACTACGCACACCTCATTCTCCTTTCTCGGGGGAGGGATACGTAGGCAACCCTTCTAGGGTTTGGTGATTTTATTTAAAAAGTCCAAAAAGATTTTCATCACTCTTTGTTTAGAGAAGATGTTTCATGTATCCTTTGAAAAAAAAATACAAAAGATTTTCCGTAATAGTCTAAGATTTTATGTTGGGATGAATTTCAAAATTGAATATCCAAATAGATTTTATGTCAGTATCTTTTGAAAATAAAGATAAAATAAAAGGAAAAATAAGACCTTCTTTACATTTTAGATTAGTTGTATGAACGTGTTTCTTTATCTGAAAATACAAAAAAAAAATTGTTTGATAATTTTAGGTTTCATTTTTGTATGAGTTTCAAAATCAAAATTTAAAAACAGATTGTTTAAATATCTTTGAAAAAAAATAAAAACAAGAAGAATTCATTTGGTAATAGATTAGATAAGCCATGTATTTCTCCATATGAAAAATATAAACGAATTTTTATTGGTAATCACCAGTTTCATTTTGCATAGGGGATTTAAACATGAATAATTCAAAAAGATTATCATCAATTCTTTTGACACATTGTAATTTTCTTTTCTTATAAAGTTTCAAGAAAATGAAAAAGAGTTTGACTGGCTATTATGTGGTCAAACTTCACGAACTACAAAAATCTTATTTTTTTCTCTCGAGGGCGAGATACGTAGACGCCCTTCTAGGATTTGGTGATCTTTCCCAAAACAAAAGAAGAGGAAAAAGATTTTAAGGAAGTGGTGAACTCTAACATATCTTTTATCTCTATTGTCCAGTTTGTTTAATGTGGTTGGTTTGTGGAATTTTGGTTGTCCTCCATATTACACGAAATCAAGAAAAAAGAGTCACGTCCTGCAAGGATATACAGAGTGACATCATGGATAAAATAAAGAGTTAGGAAAATGAGAGTTTAAATCAAGAGATTGTGAGACTAAGGCAAAAAATAATAAAAAAGTATTGAGCTTAGGCTAGTGGGCTTCCACCTACTCAATTCCCCCACCTCTGTAGCCAGTATATAGAGTACAACCATATGTTCAACACCCTTTTTACCCGCAATGGCGCACACAAACTCCTCAGAGTCATTCTCTAACTCCATAAACATACCAAAGCCCTTATAGGCCTGATTTTTTATCCAAGCAAAACAATAAAATAAGGCATAAGCCAAAGGATTATTTCACACCAATTAAAGAATCGTATGCCTGTTTATTCCAGAGATTGAGACAGTGGGGCATGATCACTTATCTATTTGGGTACACTCCTAACCCATATTCAACAAATTTTAATCCTCAGAACATTGATAGGTCAGAAAGCTCTAGTCATAATGATGTCTAAACCAGTGCCTAAGATGTTAAGCTCAATAAATGAGAAGTCACTACTCTTCATACTAGGAAGGATTTTTGTAGTTTTTTTTCTGTTATCCAAGTTATTTCAGGGTTGTAGTTTGGGATCTATCTTGTTTTGTTTCTTTGTTGTCTATGTTCAAACCCCTCTATTATTCCATTCAACAAAATGTAGTATCCCTTTTCATTTTTATTTTGTGTTGATTGTTTGTAATTTTTATATTGTCAATTTTATGTTGGTTCTAGCGATATGGCATGCTTGTGGAATTTTTGGTCAGATCTTAAAATGTAATTCAATTATGAAAATGTGAATAGAAAATATAAAAGAGCAATTTGAGAAAATAGATAGAGCATTGAGATATTGGGTGTCCAAGATTAAGCCTTCCATGAATAAATTAAGGAAATCATGTTGAGAATCACAAAAATAACTTGGTCATCACTAGAAAGACATATCTGAATTAGGTCAAAAATGGATGCACAATCTCCTGTCAAGAGAAACAAAAGAAATTTTATCTACTAAAGTATGAGTCATCTGATGTGAGGTGTGTACAACAAAGTGGAGAAGAAGTAGTACCACAAAGGATGAGTTAAAATTAGTGTTGTAAAACTGTCGTAACTGATTTTCATCTCCCCCTTTCATATTGTATGTTATATTTTTGCATTTTTAAGGAATGATATGATGAAGGCATTCCATTCTATCATTCTTTCTTTACCCCATTTGAGATTAAGTTCTATTCTCCTTCGTACCCCTCTTTTTGAATCAAGATAGAGCCAGCAAAAAGTTTAAAAAGAGAAAGGTGTCAAGCAAAAAAAGCGAGTCAGGAAAAGTTCAAAAAATGTACCAATTAAAAGACGAAGATAAAAAGAGATAACAATGTCAAGAAAAACAGAGTCAGAAAAAAGTCCTAAAGAGAAAAGAATCATTATAAGGAAAAAGGAAAAGAATCGAAACAAATACAAAGAAAAAGTTATCAGAACTACGCTTGACCTGTTTCTCCTCTTTCAAGGGTGAGATACGTAGGCAGCCTACTGTAGATTCTATCCAACCAAATAAAAAATTTAGAATTACACAGTCAAATTAAACTGTGAATGAGTTAATCTTCATTGTTTGAGTCGATTCCAAAAGTTGTAAGTCCCACCCAAATATAAGTGTCATTCCGGCCTCATGACATTCTTTCTTTCTAACCCTATCCAAAATCCCAGTTATAACCAAGAAAAACCATCATATCAATCTTTGAGAATATTAAGGCTAAGTATGTAATGCATATGATGATGAATTTTGTGAACTACTTGTGTTCCTTAGCATAAGGAATCAGGAGAGAAATAAATGAGAGAGTCTTATTGGTGAAAACCCTTACGAATATCGTAAGATGGTTGTGAGTTTAAAAAAAGTGAAATGAAAGAGTTTTATTTGTGAAAATTCTCACGGTAACCATAAGACGATTGTGAGTTAATAGAAATAAAAATGAGTGAGACTTATTGGTGAAAAAACTCATGAGCACCATAAGGCAATGGTGAGTTGAGAGAAAAAAAATGGGAGAGTCTCACTGGTGAAAATCCGCACAGGCACTAATATTGATAGAAATGAAAATAAGGGAGTCCCATTACCTTAGGGTAATTGTGAGTTGAGAGAAAGAAAATGAGAGAGGCTTGTTGGCAAAAACCTTTCAAGGAAACACTAGCTGAATGAGGTCTCTGAATGAAATTGGCCCAAGGAAGTTACTCATTTCAGGGTCATTAACTCAACCATAATTGGTGGAAAGATTGGATGAAATCCAAAATGCATGTCATAACCATCAGAGATGACTTTCATTTTAAAATAAAATTTTCTTTTCTCTGTTACAAATGGGGACATTCATTGTCTTTTCTTTCTTCTCTATATTCTATTTTTCTTGCTTGAGTCAATTATTCAACTGAAAATCCATGTCATTTTTCTCGTGTCTTTGAGTAATATCAATGTCAAAATAAGTAAAAAAGGATTTCAAAACTTGATACCAACTTCTTTAATTTCACAAAGCAAGACAAAAGGTCAGCACATAAAACAAACATAAATGTGAGTTGTAACAAGGCATGTAGAATATTTTGTCAATAGAAAAGTTTGGCGGATTCATGAAAATACCAAGGATCAAAGGATTTATCTGAGAGACATACCAAAGTGGAGAGATTGTATTAATTTCAGAGTCACTTTTAATAATCTGAGTTTGGATCAATGGTACAACAAGTCAATAATATGACAATAGTTGGAAGCAAGTTTAAATGTGACAAGTGCAAGAGAGAATTCCTCAAAAGATAAATCCACAAATCAACCACCACATTTTTAAATACACAAGTTTTCTTTATATCAAAAAGGAATACATGTTACCTTTAAATCAAAGACTTTAGAGTGTAAATATTAAAGGTTGCAATGCCTCACTTTGACAAATGCAAGAGGCAATGTTGCTGCATAGATTTGGTAATCAAAACGATGGTAAAAACTCATCATCTCGAAGAGACATAATTCCTTGTTTGGGTATTTTTTGTTTTAAATGGTTAGGTGATGCACATCCTAACTTGAACCTTCACATCTAGAAGATGCACTTTCCAGTAGAGTCATTCCAGCTAACCCCTAGGAGACACATTTCCTTGTTTGGGTAGTTCAACTTTTGCTTGTTAGATGACACACTTCTTAACTAAAGCCTTTACTCCTAGAAGATTCACTTTCTAGTTGAGTCATTCCTGATAACCCTTAGCAGACGCATTTTCTTGTCTGGGTAATTCAAATTTAGCTTGTTAGGTGATACATTTCCTAACTTAAGCCTTTACTCCTAGAAAACGTATTATCTAGTTGAGTCCTTATATTTAACCTTTCAGAGATATTAAGACGAACTTCCTTGTCTGGGCAATTCAAGTCCCGCTTGTAGGTGACACACTTCCTAACTTAAGCCTTGACTCTTACATGACACATTTTCTAGTTGAGTCATTTCAATTAACCCATAGGAGATGCAATTCCTAGTTTGGGTTTTTCAAGTTTCATTTCTCGGGAGATGCACTTCCTATGAATCATCAATCCTTGAAGCCGCACTTTTTAGTTGAGTCATTCACTCGAACCCCTAGGAGATACACTTCCTTATTTGAGTATTTTAAGTTTCATTAGTCAGGTGACACACTTCCTAACTTTAATCTTCACTCCTAGAAGATGTACTTTCTAGTCGAGCCCTTCCTTGTATCCTAGGAGACGCATCTTATTACCTTGGCAATTTATGTTTCTTTTATAAGGTGATGCACTTCCTAAATTGAATCTTCACTCCTAGAAGCTGTAGTTTCTATTTGAGTCATTTCTTTTAATTCCTAGGAGACGCACTTCCTTGTCAGGGTCTTTCAAGTTTCATTTCTCAGGTGACAAGCTTCCTATCATAAACCTTTAACTCTAGAAGACGCACTTTCGAGCCAAAATTCCTCATTTTTACTATTAAGAGATACACTTGTTGGTCTTGTTCATTTAATTTTATCATAAAAGTATGCATTTATTGATCAACATCTTGGTTCATATTGCATTACACATTTTTCAAGTAGTTGTGATTGGATTTTTCACCCACAAAAAATTTATGATTATAAACTGGGGCAAAATTTAATTCATGTTACTTGGAACCTCACTTTTGGACCCTGCCAGAAAATGGGACTTTATTTTCAGAAAATGGAATCAATCTTTATTATAACTCTTCAAGGTAATTTTTATTTTAGTTTTGACTTTGAGTTTAGGAGCCCGCCTAGAGAACAAAGTGATGAAAATCAACAAAGGGAGGAAATTGCAGTTTGGGGGCTTTCCCGGAGAATAGGGTGATGAAATTGAAAGTCAACAAAGTGAAGAAATTTCAAGTTGAGAGACTACCTAAATAATAGTGTGAAGAAGATCAGACCATTTATAACTTTTGAAAATATCGGAGACTCGAGGCAAGGGTCAAGAGAAGAATGTTGCATAGACAGGATGTTTGTAATTTCATTTATGTTTTTTAACTTGTAATTTTTAATTTGATGGAATGACAAATCCGCGGGCTGAAACCTCTTCAGCGCCTCACTCTACTATTCAACTCGATATAGTCCCTTTTCTTTTCAACCCTGGAACTACATGTGACCTGATCCCTACATAACTTGGGATAGGTAGGATTTCCAAAATCATGGTTCAGTTGCACTTTGTCTGTCTATTCTTCCTCTTGAATAATGGTTGGGTCAATATATTATCTCATTGTCGACTTTTTTGTCTAAAAATACTGTGTTTACACCCAAAGAGGGCATGATGTAGACAAATTTTCTTGTCTACATCATGCTACCTAAAGCCCAACATAGACATGCAAAAACTATTAGACCAAATAGACTCCAAGATTTCCAATTTAAATCAAAACCATTTAAAATCAAACCGTGGCAACCAAGGCCTTTTCAAAATCATTTGAATCCAACCAAAACCAATTTATGTTCTTTTAATCATTTAAGCAATGCAAAGGTTTAATAATAGTCAAACCATACGAAAAAATTATATTCAACAGAAATTTCGTAAATAGTTTGAGGACATAATTTCCAAGACCAAAACCAAGTAATTGGGGAACCCATAGTACCCCTAAAATCCATTTAACATTCCCATGCATCCCACAATGTTTATAAACATAAATAAAGCATGAATAATGCATCCTAATCCATGGTAAATCAATTAAATGAGTAACCATGTCAAAGCCTTCAGTTATGCCAAAACCCACATTCAATACCATGAATTTAATAATTAATTTCATGCCAACAATAAAATGTAAACATAGGGACAAAGACACGTGCAAGTTCCATGATTTGTCCTATCGAATGATTATATCCTCAGTCCCCCTTCCTAATCAACCTGAACTCCAGGCCTATATGGCATAACTCTTCCACTATTATATTTCCCAAATCATCAACCTCATCCAACCTGCCAGTTTACCTCCAACACTCCCACATTTCTATTCCCGAGCTTATCATACTCTCTTTAATCAAAATCAACCATATAGGTTCAATCCTAGGATCTACCAACCACCATTTAATACTATCAAAATACCCTATATTGAATGGAATATACATATAAGATCTACCCCACAAGGAGGACATTCCCAATTCCTTAGTCACCCACCAACAACCTATCCATTTCAATGGAAATCATTCCCCTTATGCATGCACGAACAAAACACCCCATGGATAAATACTAAGATAAAGAGAACCTTTATCTAAGCAATCCCTAACTTGCTCTTTTAAGCTTCTTTAACCTCTCAAAGCTATTTTATAAGGTATTAATAGAAATTGGATAAGTGTCCAAAACAAGACCAACAACAAACCAACCTCCCAATTAGAAAGACACCATGAGGGTCATCAGAAAAGACCCCAAGGGATGTATCAATAGCCCTTTTGTGTAAGATGTGGTGGAATTTCAGAACACAGAAGTCTATATTATGTACTTATATGATGAACAAGTATTGCAGAAGGTATCATTCAAAGGAAGTTGAATGGAAGACAGGTTGTGGTTCTCAAGTGTGGAAGAAAATATTGCAAGTAAGGGAGTTAATAGACTATCTCATCATTTGGAAAGTGAGTAGAGCGGATGTTCATTTGTGGTATGATAATTGAAATGGATTAGGGGATCTGTATACTATCATTGGGAAAAGTTATAAATGGGATTAAATATATCAGTGGGTGAAGAACATGATGACTAATGGTAGGTGGAATGAATAAGCTTTAAGGAGTATTTTTGCAAAAGATATAGTAGTACATGTGATGAATAAAGTTAGAATAGGGGGATTTAATGATAAAGACAAGCCTATTTGGAGTTTGGAGGCAAAAGGTAACTTTACAGTAAAATCTGTCTGGAACTATGTAAGGTAGAGGGGAGAATCCAATGAATTTTACAAACAATTATGGATAAAAGGGATGCCTTTAAAAATTGTGTTCTTTATGTGGAGAATGTGGAAATGTAGGATTTTTGTGGATGATGTTGTAAGAAGATGTGGGGTTCATGGTCTTTCCAAGTGTTGGTGTTGTCAAAACCTAACATAAGAGACCATTGTACATGTGCTACTGAGATCATATTCAGCTAACAAAACTTGGTCCTATTTTTCTTCTTTTGCATGAATAAATATACAAGAAAGGAGCTTAAGAGAGACAATCTATACTTGGTGGAATACCTAGGTAAAACAAAGAAAGAAGGCATATTTCAGAGCTATACCAACAATTATAATGTCGGAATTATGGAGGAGAAGAAACAATAGAAAATATGAAGGGAAGGAAGTCAGCATGCATAGGTTGATTTTCAATGTTACAAGACAACTAAGGATGCTTCTTAAAGTGAGGAAACCAATGTTGGAATTTTCCACAGAGTGGCCAGTTATATTACATCAACTAAGTTAGCTAAAACCTATAGTTACAATGAAAATTGTACTTTGGGAATTACCAGAACATGGTTGGGGTAAATATAACACAGATGGTGCATCTAAAGGGAATCCAAGGAACAATTCATGGGCCTTTTGCTTAAGGGATGAAAATGGAGATGTAGTGCATGCAGAGGGAGAAGTATGGAAGATACAGATAACATGATAGAAGAAGCAGATAGAAGAAGCAGAAGTTGTTAAATAAGTAGCACAAAATTATAGTCAGTCAAGACAAGACAAGGATATCATACAAACTGATTCATTGTCTATGAAGAAGTTCTTAAATCAAGAAAGGGAAGTACCATGGATGCTAATAGATATAGTGAACAGGGTAAGGATGCTACTACAACACAAGAAGTTACAATTTAGTCACATATACAGAGAAGCCAATCAAGCTTAGCTAACTAAGCATTTGAAAAGAAACAACTCATCTTTACATCTTTCAACTAGCTACCAACTGTAGGTACAAAGTTACTGAACAGTGGCAAGCAACAATGTCCATATCTGTGGCTAAAAGTAGCAACATACTAACAGGACTGGAAAGGCTACAACAAATGTTTTCACTAATATCTTATATACAAATAGAGCTGAACAAAAAAAATGAAAATGCTATGCCTATCTACACCAGCTAAAAAAAGGGAATCTCAGTAGTTCAGGGGTTACTAAGTTAGATCGAATACAAGCAGCTGATTTTCTTGTTCCTTTTCAACTATCAACCTGTCTAAGCTTCCTAGTATCTCTATCCAAGCTATAGCTATATAGGGAGAAATAAAAGAGAGTCAGGGTTTTGATACAAGTCTGAATACAAGATACTCAAGGGAGAGGATTTACAAGAAGAAAGAAACAAGTTTCAGAAGATGAGATCCTCCTTTAAACACCAAAAACCATAGAAAGTGTACTGAAGATTTCACCTAAAGAAAACACAAGGTCAGAAGATGAAGTTCACATGAAGAAATAGAGAAGCTAACTCACTCATGCAAGCTGGAAGCATCCAAAATGAGCAGCAAAGGTAGGATGTTGATCACCCAAAGCTGAAGAAGAACAAATCGGAGGTTGAGGAAGCAGAGTATGATCAAGGAGGCGGTGAAATAGAAAGATCAGCTTTGCTGGCGAATTTAGAAATCCTACTTCTTTTAATGGAGTATTATAAAGAAGGTCAAATAATTGGGTCGGACTTTTTTTCTTTTAATTGGGTCATTAGATATCTGGGCCATCTTTGTTTTAAATTTTCAATTTCCTAACAAAAAAAAAGAAAGGACCCCAGAAAATTCATGCAACACTAAAAACGAATGTAAGGAAAGACCTTCCAAATTAGAATCTTTAACCCGACAAAATAAAAAAGATACCCGTTGGATATCAAGCTATGAGGTCTAAGACATAATATAACCTATCCCTTAATAGCGAGGGAACGAAACCATCCTCACACCCCATAATTGACTCACCATAAATCCTAAAGATAATCTCTATAGATTTATTGGCCTAATGATATGTAGAACGAGTGCAACCAATCCATCCTCCCGAATGATATCGAATTCACCATATTTGAGTCACAAAAAAATCCACCAAGACCTCTTTACTACCAATAAATACCCCCTCCCCAAAGACTATGTTGGACACCAAAAAGTCATTTACCGAGGTAGAAATGAAAGAAAAAGAGTTAGAAATAACCTTGGGACCACATCTAGAATACACAACCATAAATAAGATCACAAATGAGAGAGGAACCCAAACCAAGTAAACCATACACATCACAAAGAAATGAGTTCTCAACATTCCAGCATTGGTATCATAAGATGCCTCGGACTCTCGAGGAATAGTAAGAGGAGCTAGAAGTAGTATCCAATACTCTATTTGCCCAAGAGGTAAACCTTATGGGACATCCCCTTTACATGAGACCCAACTAACCATAACAAAAATACTGATTCCTTCTTCGCTCACAACAACCACATTGAGAGAAGCCACAAAATTTGTAAACAAAAATCAGATGATGCGGAATGGGATCAACTGGGAAAACCAGAACTTGTGACCCCAGATTGGGTTTGTACCCCATGAGTTAGACTATATCCATCCATGTTGTTTTTTATTAGAACTGGTAAGTTTCCATATCTTTAGATTGTTAAGAAGACATTATCCGAAGAGTGAACCAAGGAAGATTCAAACAATAGTTCAAGACCATAGACTCGATATCCTAAAAGTAGAATAACTAAGAAAGTAAAACATCCTAAATACCTCGTAGCCTCCTAATTTTAAGTGTGGTGTAAGGTAAACCCATAAGTAAGACTCTACTCAACACAACTTTGTGGAAACCCCATGACACCGAAACCTAAAGATCTGATATCAACTTGGCTCAATCCGAACTAGGTCCTTGTCGTAATGGCTAATCCCAAGACAAACCAGGATCGAGAACCACCCGTGTTACCCAACCTAACCACCAAATGCATACCCTGAGTTGGCTAAAGTTCAAAAATATAACAACATAGTGTATCCAACCATTTGGTGACTCTACGATAAGTCTATATCTGAGAAAATCCTATCTAAGTCCAACCATCCAATGACCAACCAAACCAATGACAAAACCCATAAACCAAAACCAATTATAATAATTTGATAAGGTAAATATATAGATAAAACATAACAATTCCATATCATACCCAAGTCTACAGTTGTCCATACAAAGCCTCTAGACCAACCAAAGAGTACCTAGTCGGGACATACCCCTGACCATAGCCAAAAACCAAAGTCTATGATAGATAAAGAATATGTAAAGAAACCCATGACATGAAATAGATGCATTCCAAACTATGAAAGATCACCACTTCAATCCAACATCGACTGTCCCCAAATACAATCACTAAGTAGGAGAAGTAGAATGGGTGGTCCCTGCATAATGTAGGTATATAGATGCCCAAAGATGGGTTAGTGGGTGAACACTAGCATGCACTCAGGATAAGGATAACATAATGACATTTGTAAGGCAAAGTAAAACCATCTATAATGTATATAACATACATATATATAGAACCATACTAGGAAAGAGAACCGGGTTTAGAATGCCTTTAAAACATTTGCCTGGGTTATATAGCTTTACCGTCCTAAACCAACCATGATCTATATGGGTTCTGCGCCCTCTGCTGAAAAGGACCCAATACGTGAAGCTGTACGACTAGCGAAGAAAAATTGGGATAACTAGTACATCCCCTAAAATATAGTATGTCATCATGCACACTGGTCACCAAGACCAACCTCACATCGACATATATGAGTTTCCGGTTTTGGTCCCCCGTGACCTCCATATTCCACAGCTCTGCTTCATATTCTGCCATTATTGACCAGTTGAAACTATTACCAAGCAACAAATCAATCCAATTACCACTATTAAAATAGACCATTTAGTGGTGGTATCCTCATATCGACCATACTTGCAAATACTATCTTAGCCAACCATAGATAGGTTTAAGGGGATTTCTAAGTGGCCTTCCATCTACCATAAACCACTTAGGGTATTACATGCATCCCACAGAAATAACCAATTAAGCCACAACCAATTATACAAACCAATTCCATTAATGCATTCACTTGGGCGATTTCCATGTATACCGCAATGATTTTAAAATAGACCAACCATGAACACCAAAACATTTACCCTTTAAACCATTCCAAACCATTTTAGACCACACCAAACATTTAAAGCATTTTTATCATTTAAATAATTTAAACCATGCAAAACTATCCAAAACCATATTGGGTTCCATTACTAAACCAAACAATGCAGGATTTCTGATGAAAGTTCAACAATAGAGTGAAAAGATTCTTTTAGGCATTTTATCAAACATATTGAGGGCATACCTTTACCAAGAAAAGAACCAATGCTTAAAATACCATAATTAGGTTTAATCAAAACCTATTTGTTAAACCATAACAAAAAAGTACCAATATATGCAAATCATTACCAAAAATTATAAAAACATAGTTTAAACTAATACCAAAACATATGAATCAAGACCCTCAACATATATTTTGGAAACCACCATTCATGGATTGTAAATCAATGTTTAAAACACAATACACAAGCCTTTAGTTTTAAATAAAATTAAGGGAAGGAGTACATGCCTTATACAAAAAGATTTCAAAGAGATTCATGACTCTTGAGCTCTTTGAAGAATACATAAAGAAACCCTAGCCTCTAATCAACAAAAGAGTGTTTAAAGAGAGTATTTGAAGTGTTTGTATCCTTTAACAAGTGTTATAGGAGGCCACCAAGTTCTGTATAACGCGTTAAAATAAAGAATTTGAAGTAGGAAATGTCCGGACTATCATTGACTTAGAATTTAAACAAACCACGTCCAGGGGTATGACTCACTTATACTATCTGTATCCTAGGGTAGGAGTGGTACCCCAACTTGTACCCAAAACCTTTCCAAGACCCTACCCACTAGTTTCTATATGACTCGCACCTCCCAACTTATATCTAAGGGAATGAGTGGTATACCAAACTATATCTACTAATCATACCTTGGGTAGAATCCACAAGATAAGCCAATCAAGAACCATACGACTTGCCTTGCACCACTTGTATCTTTGGATATAACTTGTACCACGATGAGTCATATCTTGGGTAGTAGCTACACCAAACACAATTCCTAGTATACGATTGAACACTTAAGCTATGTCACGAGTTATATTCAAAGGTATGATTGGTATCCTTGAGTCGTACCAAGTCTAGTAGGTCATAGACTAAGGAAATTTTGCAAGGGTCCTATTCCTAGGGTATTTTAAAAGAATACTACAAAGTCAGGGCTTAAAGATTTCTATATCATTGACTCACAACTAGGGATTGAGGAATACATTGAAGTAATATTAAACATTCTTGAGAGCTTCGATCTAAGAACATCAATGACATTGTGTGATCTCACTAGTCAATAAGAATATATCATTAATACATGGAACTTAACATAATGTGAGACATGAATGCTTAAGTCATGCGCTATATGACATGGGACTGAAAATCATTGACACATAGAGTATGATTTGAACTATTAAGTTAACTATTACTGCTGATACTAGAAATTAAGACAAGACATAAATTTGTATGAAGTACATAAATATGAGTTATGATCATGGAATTGATATGTGTGGCATGAGTAGAGTATCATAATGAATAAAGTGCAAGGAATATACCAAGTTAAAAATGGGTTAGGTATCTACATCCTCTAGTTCTATTCTATAAATAACTAGTTTTATTACCTGAATCTGAAAACCTAATTTGGTTCTTTATCCAGCCATCTACCTTTATATATGAGTTGTCATTCTTGTAGACACGTAATTTTGCCCATCCTAAAAGTCAATTTTACCCATTTCTCCCACCTTACCTGACGCCTTACCCTATTTTAATATTTTTCCATAAAAAGACAAAAATAATAAATTTCCAACAATTTAAATACCTAACCCACGTGCCCTCCCCTATCCCACCTAATCCTAACCACTACATCACACTCAACCTTATAGTACACTGACATAGATCACCCCACATACTTCTCCATCGATTCACAAAAAATTCTCATAGCACACAAAAAGTAACAATTCAATACAATACACAAAATAAAAAACACTTACACACTAATCAAAACACACACTAACACATATTTAATTACAAACTATACATAGAACACTAATACATATACATTCATAGATACATATAGTAGAATTGTGGGGTTAAGGATGAAAACCAATAGTGAAAATTGGAGTGGGAACATTAGAGAGAATGGGAAGAGAAAAAGAGAGCCAAATTGAGAGAAAAATTGGGGCGATGAGTTAATAGTGGAAATCGGGGACAAAAAGAGACTGCCAATTGCAAAAGAGAGAAAGGGATGAAAGAAAATAGTGAATCATACTTTTCGAGCGAGAACTCACCAAAAAATTTCATTGCTATAGAAACCTTAACACATACTCTGATATTCATCGTCATTTAAGTACGTCTGAATGTCGGCAAAGTGAAAACAACAAATCCAGTTTGGATTCTGGTGAAACCATTTAAGCTTAGTTTGAAATCAGTGATTTGGGTTTCATTTTTAGGTTTCTCTATTGGTTTTGCTTTTCTTCGAGTTGCGGGTTAGTTTGGTTGAGGTTCACTTTGAGGTTTTTGGTTGCATATTCTATCCCATTTAATTGAATAATACTTATTAAAAAGTGACATTAATGTCCATTTGTTATCCCATTCTCGATTATTCTTTATTGTTTGATATTTTGTGCGGTGAATTCATGGTGTGTGGACTTTTTTTTCATGTAATTTTATATGATTTAATCTTTCTAAATGATTATTTCTATGGATTGATTGATCGTGTTAAATGGAAGATCAAATGAAATGCACTCAATATGGGGGTTAAATCTTAATTTAGGGTGGTGTTGAAAGTAATCTAATTTGACTTATTTAAATTGTTAACTTGTGTAATTTTGATGTTGTTAAACGTGATAGTATCATGATAGGTCAAAATTTGTAGGCAAACAATAGGTTGGGCGGGAAAAAGTAGGAGTTGTGGATTGTTGAATGTTTGAATGTGTGTGTGAATGATTTTCTATTTTATGGCACAAAATTGAAATTGTATTAATTTTTTGGGGAATACCCCAAGGCATATGTACTTATTCACCGGGGAATGTCTAGAGGTATCATTTATGCAAAGGAGGATCTTGATTAAGGCCCGAGGTATCGAGTAAAGTATAGTTAGAGTAATTAGAATTGTTTGAGTTTTTATTTCATCATTTTTTATTTTGGTTTGTAATAAATTAGACTGGAAATTATTTTTTTTGAATATTTTTTTCTTTTTTGTTTTATGTGTTTTGTTGGTCTATTAACTTCATAACGTCATACTATTCGATATAGTTCACGGAGTGACTATGGTCGAACCATGGGATCGACAGGATCCTAACACTTTTCCCTCGATCAACAAAATTTCTTAGTTAGAATCTCTGTTGGCAGATCAGTTTTAAAAAGTCAAAAAATTATATTGAAAAAGAATATCCAAAGGTGATTTGGCATACTATATTTATGCCAAGTTGCGACTCTAAATTTGATTTTAAATCAACTTCTTGAAATAAATTTTCATTTTTGTCACTTTAATAATAAAAATCTTTTCAAACTTAAAGCCAACACTTTTGGAGATAAAAAAGGTGTGAGACAGGACTGGCGACTCTTCTAGGGATTTTTAGAATTTGAGCTTTATTGTTGATTCGTATTGGCTTAGTGTGACACTATAGGTGTATAGACATTTTTGTTTGTGTTGTCGTATGTATTATAATTTTATAATTGTTGATTACCTATGTACTACATGTTTATAGTTTCTCTTATATGTTGCAACTTTATATATGGAATCATATGCAAAACTATGAGTCACTTCTTTTGCAACAAATCCCAGAGTACACGTCGAGAACACGAACTTTTATTGAGTCACCCTTATTTTAGGAAGGGGATCCGTCGGACGTATGACTTGGGTGGAAAACTATCACAACCACTATCAACCATATTCTCTCCCGAACAAACCTGTTAGTGGACCACAACCTAGGTCAACCTTTAGGTTATGCTTATTTGCATCATATTTAGACCTAGCAGGACCAACTTGTTCCTTTGAAGGAGATTCACCCTAAAATATCTCTACGTGCTAATTATTGCATCTTTGAGGGTAACAGAGTCATTTGATAGACTAATTTGGAGAAAACATGTGCTAGAATTATAGAAAAGCGTGTGTACACATACAAGGAAAAATTTGAAAAAAAGAAAAATGGGAAAAAATAAGAAAAGTTAGTAAAAAAAGAGTTTCGCAGTTTTTTGAGTTTTTCAAGGCTTTTGTTTTCCACAATCGAAAAATTCAAAAAATATGTTTTAACCGTTTGCACTTATTTTTCAAAGAACAAAAATATCAAAAAAAAATTCCTTTTGTTTCTTTTGGTGAAAAATTATAATTCAAAACTTTTAAAATATTTTTTTCAATAGGAGCTTTTTATAAAAGAAAAATTCATTAAAAAGATGGTAGATATTGTAACATTTCATATAACGAAAATACCAATAAAGATCTTTCCTTTAATAGTTATTGGTGTCATTTTTATGTTAAGTGTCAAATAAAAACTCAAAAAGGATTTTATTGACGTTTTTCATCATTTAATTTTGGTCGTGTCTCTCAAGTCAAGGTTCAGTTTGTTCTTTAACCTGTAATTATCCAATCTGAACGAACTACACACATCTAATTCTCCTCTCTCGCAGGTGAGATACGTAGGTAAGACTTCTAGGGTTTAGTGATTTTATTTAAAATTTTTAAAAAGATTTTCATCACTCTTTATTTAGAGAAGGTGTTTCATATATTCTTTGAAAAGAAAAATACAAAGATTTTCCGTAATAGTCTTTGATTTTATTTTTGGATGAATTTCACAATTGAAAATCCAAAAAGATTTTTTGCCTGTATCTTTTGAAAATAATGATAAAAGAAAAGGAAAAAAAGACCTTCTTTTCATTATAGATTAGTTGTATGAATGTGTTGCTTTATTTGAAAAAACAAAAAGATTTTTTCTTTGATAAGTTTTGGTTTCATTTTTGTATGAGTTTCAAAATCAAAATTTAAAAAAAGATTGTTTAAATATCTTTGAAAAAAATAAAAAAAAAAGAAGAATTCATTTGGTAATAGATTAGATAAGCCATGTATTTTGTTATATGAAAAATACAAAAATAATTTTTAATGGTAATCACAAGTTTCATTTTGCATAGGGAATTTAAACCTGAAAAATTTAAAAAGATTTTCATCAATTCTCTTGGCAGTTTGTAATTTTCTTTTCGTCTAAAGTTTCAAGAAAAAGAAAATAGTTTGACAGGACATTATGTGGTCAAACATCACAAACTACAAATACCTTATTCTCCTCTCTCGAGGGAGAGATACGTAGGTGCCCTTCAAGGATTTGGTGATCATTTAAAAAAAAGATGAGGAGAATGATTTTAAGGAAGTGTTGAACTCTTACACATCTTTTATCTCTATTATCCAAGTAGTTTAATGTGGTTGGTTTGTGGTATTTTTGATGGTCCTCCATATTACACTAAATCCAAAAAAGAGAGTCACGTTCTACAAGGATATAGAGAATGACATCATGGATGAAACATAGAGTTAGGAAACTGAGTTTAAAATAAAAGATTGTGAGACTAAGGCAAAAAATAATAAAAATGTATCGATCTTGGGCTAGTGTACTACCACCTCCTCCATTCCCCCACCTCTGTATCCAGTATATAGAGCACAATCATATGCTTAACACCCTTCTTACCCGCAATGGCGCACACCAACTCCTTAGGGTCATCCTCCAACTCTATAAACATACCATAGCCCTTATAGGATCTATTTTTTATCTAAGCAATAAAATGAAATAAGGCAGAAGCCAAAGGATTATTTCACACCAATTAAAGAACCGTATCCCTGTTAAACACCTAACCCATATTAAAGAAATTTTGATCCTCAGAACATTGATAGGTTGGAAAGCTCTAGTCATGCTATTGTGCAAACCAGTGGCTAAGATATTAAACTCAGCAAACAGGAAGTCACTACTCTTCGTACTAGGAAGGATTTTTGTAGTTTGGTTTGTTTCCTTTTCTGTTATCCTGGTTATTTCATGGTTGTAGTTCGGGATCTATCTTGTTTTATTTCTTTGTTGTTTATGTTCAAACCCCTCTATTATTCCTTTTAACAAAATGTAGTATCCCTTTTAATTTTTATCGTATATTGATTGTTTTTGTTCTTTATATTGTTCATTTATGTTAGTTCTAGAGATATGGCATACTTGCAGAATTTTTGGTCACATCTTCAAATCTAATTCAATTAGGAAAAGGTGAATCAAAAATATAAAAGATTAGTTTGACAAAATAAATAGAGCATTAAGATAATGGGTGTCCAAGATGAATTCTTCCACGAATAAATTAAGGCAATCACGTTGAGAATCACAAAAATAACTTTGTCATCACTCGAAAGACATATCTGAATTAGGTCAAACATTGGATGCACGATCTCCTATCAAGAGAAATAAAAGAAATTTTATCCACTAAAGTATAAGTCATCTGATGTGAGGTGTGTACAACAAGGATGAATTTGTACGTTTGACAAGTCCAGAAGAAGTAGTATCACATAGGCTCAGCTAAAATTAGTGTTGTAAAAAAGTCGTAACTAATTTTCATCTCCCCCTTTCATTTGCATGTTACGTTTTTGCATTTTAAGGATTGATATGATGAAGGCATTCCATTTTATCATTCTTTGTTTACCCCGTTTGAGCTTAAGTTCTATTCTCCTTCGTGCCCCTCTTTTGGAATCAAGATAGAGCCAGCAAAAAGTTTAAAAAGAGAAAGGTGTCTAGCGAAAAAAACGAGTCAGGAAAAGATAAAAAATGTGCCAAATAAAAGACGAAGATAAAAAGAGATACGATTGTCAAGAAAAACAGAGTCAGAAAAAAGTCCCAATGAGAAAAGAGACAATAAAAGGAAAAAGGAAAAGAAATCGAACCCAAGCAAAAGAAAAAGTTGTCAGAACTATGCTTGACCTATTTCTCCTCTTTCGAGGGTGAGATACGTAAGACCCCCTACTGTAGATTCGATCCAACCAAATAAACAATTTAGAATTACCCAGTAAAAAAAACTAGGGCATTAGTTAATCTTCATTGTTTGAGTCGATTTCAAAAGTTGTAAGTTTGACCCAACTTTAAGTGTCATTTCGGCCTTATCACATTCTTTCTTTCTAACCCTATCCAAAAGCCAAGTTACAACAAAGAAAGACCTTCAGATCAATCTTTGAGAATATTAAGGCTATGTATGTAGTGCATATGATGATGCATTTTGAGAACTACTTGTATTCCTTAGCATAAGTAATCAAGAGAGAAATAAATGAAAGAGTCTTATTAGTGAAAACCCTCATGGACACCGTAAAATGGTTGTGAGTTGAAAAAAAGTGAAAAAAAAGAGTCTTATTTGTGAAAATCTTCACGGGCACCATAAGACGATTGTGAGTTAATATCAATTAAAATAAGAGAGACTTATTGGTGAAAAACCTTATGAGCACCATAAGGTGATGGTGAGCAGGGAGAAATGAAAATGGGAAAGTCTCACTGGTGAAAATCCTCATAGGCACTAATATTGTGAGAAATGAAAATAAGGGAGTCTCATTACCTTAGGGCAATTGTGAGTTGAGAGAAATAAAATGAGAGAGGCTTTTTAGAAAAAAACTTTCAAGACATCACTAGCATAATGAGGTCTCTGAATGCAATTAGACCAAGGAAGTAACTCATTTTAGGGTCATTAACTCAACCTTAATTGGTGGAAAGTTTGGATAAAATCCAAAATATGTCATAACAGTAAGAGCTGACTGTTATTTTAAAATAATTTTTTCTTTTCTGTGTTACAAATAGGGACATTCATTGTCTTTTCTTTCTTTTCTATATTCTATTTTTTTGCTTGGTTCAATTATTCAACTGAAAATCAATGTCATTTTTCTTGTGTCTTTGAGTTAAATTAATGTCAAAACAAGTGAGAAAAGATTTCAAAACTGGATACCAACTTTTTTAATTGCACAAAGCAAGAAAAAAGGCCAGCACATAAAACAAACATAAATTTGAGTTGAAAAAAGGCATGTAGAATATTTTGTTAATAGAAAAGTTTGGGGGATTCGTGGAAATACAAAGGTTCAAAGGATTTATCTGAGAGACATACCAAAGTGTAGAGATTGTGTTAGTTTCAGAGTCAATTTTAATAATCTGAGTTTGGATCAATAGTGCAGCAAGAAAATAATATGACAATAGTTGGAAGCAAGCTTAAATATGACAAGTGCAAGAGCGAATTCCTCAATAGATAAAGCCACAAACCAGCTACTGTGTTTTTAAATTCACAAGTTTTCTTTATATGAAATAGGAAAACTTGTCACCTTCAAATCAAGGACTTTAAAGTCTAAATATCAAAGGTTCCAATGCCGCACTTATACAAATAAAAGAAGCAATATTTCTGCATAGGTTTGGTAATCAAAACCATGGTAAAAGCTCATCAACCCTAGGAGACACAATTCCTTATTTTTTTTTTCAATAGTTAGGTGATTCATGTCCTAACTTGAACCTTCATATCTAGAAGATGCACTTTCAAGTAGAGTCATTCCAGTTAACCCCTAGTCTATGCATTTCCTTGTTTGAGTAGTTCAAGTTTGGCTTTTTAGATGACACATTTCTTAACTTAAGCCTTTAATCCCAGAAGATTCACTTTCTAGTCGAGACATTCAAGATAATCATTAGGAGATGCATTTTCATGTCTGGGTAATTCAAGTTTCGCTTGTTAGGTGACACATTTCCTAACTTCAGTCTTTACTCCTAGAAAATGCACTTTTTAGTTGAGTCCTTATATCTAATCTTTAGGAGATGTCGATACAAATTTCCTTGTCTAGGCAATTCAAGTCCCATTTGTAGGTGACACACTTCCTAACTTAAGCCTTGACTCCTACAAGACGAATTTTCTAGTTGAGTAATTTCAATTAACCCATAGGAGATGCAATACCTTGTTTGGAATTTTTAAGTTTTATTTATCGAGAGATGCACTTCCTATGAATCTTCACTCCTTGAAGCCGCACTTTCTAGTCAAGTCATTTCACTTGAATCCCTAGGAGACACACTTCCTTATTTGGGTGTTTTAAGTTTCATTAGTCGGGTGACGCACTTCCAAACTTTAATCTTCACTCCTAGAAGATGCACTTTCTAGTTGGGTCCTTCCTTGTAACCTAGGAGATACACCTCATTACCTTGACAATTTTGGCTTCTTTTATTAGGTGATGCACTTCCTAAATTGAACCTTCACTCCTAGAAGCCGTAGTTTCTAGTTGAGTAATTTCTTTGAATTCCTAGAAGATGCACTTCCTTTTTAGGGTCTTTTATGTTTCATTTCTCAGGTGACAAGCTTCCTAGCATAAATCTTTATCTCTGGAAAAAGGACTTTCGTGCCAGAATTCCTCATTTTTACTGTTAAGAGATGCACTTGTTGGTCTTGTTCATTTAATTCTATTATAAAAATATGTATTTATTGATCATAGTCTTGGTTCACATTGCATTTGGAAATTTTCAAGTAGTTGTGATTGGGCTTTTCACCCACAAAAGTTTTTCGATGATAAATTTAGGAAAAATTTATTTCATGTTACTTGGAACCTCACTTTTGGACCCAACCACAAAATGGGACTTTATTTTCAAAAAAATGGAATCCATATTTATTATAACTCTTCAATGTAATTTTTATTTTAGTTTTGGCTTTGAGTTTAGGAGTCCGCCTAGAGAATAGGGTGATGAAAATCAACAAAGGGAGGAAATTGCAGTTTAGGATCTTGCACGGAGAATAGGGTGATGAAATTGAAAGTCAACAAAGTGAGGAAATTGCAAGTTGAAAGAACACCTAAATAACAGTGTGAAGAAGATTAGACTAGTTATCACATTTGAAAATATAGGAGACTAGAGGCAAGGGTCAAGAGAAGAATGTTGCATAGACAGGATGTTTGTAATTTCATTAATTTTTTTAACTTGTAATTTTTAATTTGATGTAATGACAGATCCACAGACTGAAACCTCATCAGGGCCTCACTCGACTCTCCAACTTGGTATAGTCCCTCGCCTTTTCAACCCCAGAACTATATGTGACTTGATCCCCACATAACTTGGGATAGGTAGGATTTCCAAAATCAAGGCCCAGTTGCACTCTGTCTGTCTGTTCTTCCTCTTGAATGATGGTCGGGTCAATATATTGTTTCATTATCTACTGTTTTGTCTAAAAATACTATGTTTACACCTAAACTGGGGCAAGATATAGACAAAAATATTTGTCCCTCCCAAAAGTCAATTTTACCCATTATCCCACCTTACCGTACGCCTCACCCCATTTTAATACTTTTTGACGAAAAGACAAAAATAATAAATTTCCAACAATTTAACTACCTAACCCAAGTGCCCCTTCTACCCCAACTATCCCCCACCCCACCTAATTCTAACCACTACATCACATTCAACCTCACACCACAATGATGGAGATCACCCCTCATACTTTTCTATTCTTTCCATTTATATACTCACTGCCTATACATGCTCCTCTATTGAATCACAAAAAACTATCATAGCAAATACACAACAACAATTCAATACAATACACACATAACAAAACACACTCACATACTAATCAGATCATACACTAACACATATATAGTTACACACTATCCATAAAACACTAATATATGAATTTATAGATATACATACTGGAATTGTAGGGTTAAGAGTGAACAATAATAGTGGAAAAAGGAGTTGGAAAATTAGAGAAAAAGGGGTGAGAGATAGAAAAAAATAGGGAATGGTGAGTGAATAGTAAAAATCAATGAGAGAGAGATGGCCAATCGTGAGTGAGATAAAGAGAGGACAACAGATGGTGAATCATACTTTTCCAACGAGAACTCACCAAAAAATTCATTTCTACATAAACCTCAACTCATACTCTTATATTCATCACTATTTGAGTTTATCAGAATGCTAGCAAAGAGAAAACATCAAATCCAGGTTAGATTCTGGCCAGCCCATTTAAGCTTAGCTTGAAATCAGTGATTGGGGTTTCATTTCATGATTTCTATGTTGGTTTTTCTTTTCATTTAATTGTGTGTTCATTTGGTTGAGATTTGATTCAAGGTTTTTGAACGCGGATTCTATTATGTTTAATTGAATAGTACTTATTAGAAAGCAACATTAAAGTCCATTGCTCATCCCATTCTAGATTAATCTTAATTGTTTGATATTTTGTGTGGTGAATTCATAGTGTGTGGACTTTGTTTTCGTGGATTTTGATATGTTTGAAACTTTAAAAGTGATGATTGATATGGATTTATTGATGGATGAGTTGGATAATCAAATGATTTGGGCTTAATTTGGGGGTTAAATCTTAATTTGGGGTGGTGTTGAAAGTAATCTAATTTGTAATTTCATTTGGTTTATTTAAATTGTTAACTTGTTTAATTTAGATGTTGTTGAATTCGATAGTACCATGATAGGTCAAAATTGGTAGGCAAATAGTAGGTTGGGTAGAAAAATGTAGGAGTTTCTGCATTGTTGAATGTTTAAATGTGTGTGAATGATTTTCTATTTTATTGCACAAAATTGAAATTGTATTCATTTGTTGGGGAATGCCCTGAGGCACTTTGTATTTATTTGCTGGGGTATGCCATATTCTATCATGTATGAGAAGGAGGTTCATGATCAAGGCCCAATGTATCGGGAATAGCATAGTTAGGGTAATTAGAGTAGTTTAGGATTTCATTTCAACATTTTTTATTTTAGTTTTTAATATATTGGACTAGACATTATTTTGTTTTGTATTTTGTTTGCTCATTTGTTTTATGTGTTTTGTTGGTCTATTCAGTTCAAAATGTTACACTAGACAATAAAGTTCACGGAGCGAGCATGGTCAAATTACGGGATCGAGGGGTACCTAACAGCTTCCCCTTGATCAATAGAATTCCTTAACCGAAATCTCTATTTGTGGATCCGCTTTAAAGAGTCAAAATTATTTTCTAAAGGAATTTCCAAAGGTGACTTGGCACACAAGATTTATGCCAAGTGGCGACTCTTAGTTTGATTGTAAAAAGTATTTTTGAAACAAATTTTCATTTTTTTCACTTTAATAATAAAACCCTTTTATAACTTAAAATAAATCTTTTTGGAGTTAAAAAGGAGGTGTGACAATTCTAATTGTGCAAACCACTTCAGTAATATATAATAGAAATATAATTAGTTTACTCTAATGATTGGGGTATCACTCTGTACTTGAATTCTAAACTAACTCTAGAATACAATCTATAGATATAAAACCTTGTTGTTACTTACTTTTAGATATTGCTCTTAACTTTCACTACTCCTATAATCTTGAGGCATGGGTCTATCGGAAACAACCTCTCTACTTTCTTAGAGGTAATGGTATGGACTTCGTACAATCTACACTCCCAAGACCCCACTTATGTGGGATTATACTGGGTTTGTTGTTGTTGTTGTTGTTGTTATTTCACTACCCCTATAGTTACTATTACATAAGCTCAAACTAAAACACATAAGTGATTCCTCTAATACTTCAAAATATTACCTTTCTTCTATGTCTAATAACTCCATTCCACTTCGCCAATAACCATTATAGATACAGGAAACAAATCTAAGTCTAAGAGTAATACACCATCTTATAGAAACTTAATCTTCTCTACCCTTAGCAGCTCAAGGATAGTAGCAAGGACCTAGTAATACTTACTAACTTCAAATCTTATGATGAATCACAATACCTTGAGTACACACCTTTTCCTTCTAGAATTCAAAACTCCTTATCTCCATTAGCTTGATTATCCATGATTCAAACTTAGATTATAACACGTAATATGTATTTCCATAAAATGTCTCACTCACTATACTAACTTACTACTACTTAATTAAAATTAGGGAACACTGGTCCACTAAAAATTTGACAAAAATTAATCAACCTTAACCATTTCTTATATCTAACTTCAATTTGCAAGTACATATATTTTCATGATCTTACTACATATTATTCATTTCTTCCCCAAATGGGCTTCGTAACATTTCTGCAATCATGGGCCCTCTTTTCAACTCATAATGTATGATCGAAATTTATAAATCTGTTAACCAATTCATTCTTCTAGTTATTGCGTAGGTTTTATTGTTACAAATATTCTAACATACACTATATCATCATAACTAGAAGCTCTTTCCTTGTAAGCTATCATAAAGTCTACACAAATCATTACCGACTTAGTGGATACATCACTCCATCTCCTTACTCTAGCTGATCTCTAAATTCCCACTCTCTAGTTATTAAATATATAGATTCATATTTCTAGCTTTAAGGCATATACTACCCAAATATTTAAAATGAATATATACTTCTATGTAGGGAGATGAGAGAATATTTTACTTCTTCTTAAATATGTGATACAGATAAATAAGTATGAATTAATTTTAATTATTGAAACCAGAAGCATTTAATCCTCTTGAGACCTCATGCAACACCATAAAAATATGTACACTCTATTTAAGTAAACCTTATTAATAGAATTTATGCTTTACTACTTCTATTACCTCGAAATGAGGCATAGTCAATGGAACTAAGCAACGGTTGAATCTATTGAAGTTTCTTTGAGAAGAGATCTAAAATATGATCGGGAAAATAAATGATAGAAAAACTTTCCTAATTTCCATGTAGACTCCTAATTATAAGTGTGGTGAATTAAACACCTATAAGGAAGACTCTATATGGCTTCATACCTACCCTAGGACACTCGAACTCTATTACCTAAACAAAGTTTGTCACACCCTGTGTGTATACCATAGATTTAAAATTGTCTATAGAAATATAAGTGGTCCCACGTTAATCCTTGATACAAATAAAATTTATAAAAAACTAAACAAAGATATATATATTTATATATATACAATTGAACATTTTGTAAAAGATTAAGCATGAAAAAATTGGCAAAATCAAAGTAACTGAATACAAATTAGACTAATTATTTATGAAGCCTCTACTAATACTAAGTACTGTTAATCAAGACATTATCCCCCACTATGTCTGGTCAATATATATGAACAAAAATAGATTACTATGACTACTAATTTATTAGAGTTCCCTAAATAGGAGAACACATCACATGTTGCCTGGAAGATATGATATGCCTGACCATGATCTTTTGAGCATGCACTAATACAATTATTATAAAACAATGAAGTGCAATTAAAGTATACATTTAGTACATTAAATGTACTTAGCATTTGACATATGCTAAACCATGACCAATAATTAAAAGTATTTTAAAATTAAGGATAAAATAATTTATTGTAATTTGAACTAAATCATACTGTGTTAAAAAGTTGTGAGATATAAAGCAATTTTTTAATCAGTAGCTAAAATATTTCAAAAACTATAATGCTGTAAAGGAATGAATGAAACACCCGAGGTGTTGGCCTCTTAGAAATTTTGAGTTTTGAACTCACTATCCTGACTATGACTCACTATATGAGTCGTATGGTCTCTATACAGGCCTTGATACCCCTATCATAGCCTTTCTAGTATGTTTTCCTAGCTTTCTTATCTGAGTATGACTTCTACCTCACAAGTTGTAGAGTCCACATCGTAGGCCAACTAGTGTACTATCCTAATGTTTTTTATGTCACTACAGCAAGAATCAACGAGTCATATAGAATCATTATGAGTCACAAGTTTGCCTCCCGCAAGGTAAAAAATGTAGGGCCTTGGTGGTTCTATCTTGATTATGACTTGAACCCCACGAGTCTCAAGGTGACCCCACGAGTTGGAAGGTCACTCGTATTGAATGGGTGACAGTTTTTAGTTTTTATATAAGGGTCACATTGGTTATTTACCACCTTACCCCCTTAGACCACATATCCATAAAACACCAAGGAGGGCTTATTTTCAATACTTTAACATATAAAATACTCTCTTCACTCTCTCAAATTCCCCATTCAAGACAAGGCTAGGGTTTCAAGAGAAGTGGTCAGCTAGGGTTTTAAGGGTGGCTTTTTCTTTGGTCTTAGTGATTAAGTCATACATCTCTCTCCTTACACTTGGATTTTATTAATGTCATAAAATTGATTTATTATACATATGGTTTTGATGTTGGGTTTTGAATTATGGGATAGTGGTTTTTGATAATAATTGTTTGAATGTTTTTCCAATGATTTCTATTAAATTAGTATGCATTGAATTGTTGGTTTGTACACGCATTGGGGTGCATAGTAATGGTGAATGAACTTAGGGGTACAAGTATTCCCCAAAGTTGTGAATAATGTTATTAAGGGTACACAGATTCCTCATATAATTGGATTTTAGTATTGAAATTGATAAGAACCCCAACCCACTTGCATAATTAGTTTTGAAATATGATTTATCAATTTTCTTGACTTTTTTTTTGAAGCTAATGTATTGCTTAAATGGAAAAATGGTTAAGTGTGGCTTTAAAAACTTTGTGGGGCAAAATGATTCCCCTAAGTTGATAATAACGGTCTTGAAACCTTGTAGGGTACATGGAATCCCCCAAGTTGTTTTAATAATGGAGTCAAGGGTACAAGGATTCCCTAAAATATTAGCGTAATGATATTTCTTGCAAGCTATAGTCGGTATAATGATACCACTTAATGATGTGTTAATGATTGACTCCTTAATATAATGGTTGGGTTATGTGCAAATTATTTTAATTTAGCTTAATGGTGGTTATGTAGCTAAATCGTGAAGGTGTGGGCTTGAATAACTTACACTGGAAACTCATTTTTGTCGATGTGAGGGTTGGTCTTAATGACTGTGTGCATCATTCACACTATTGATATGTTTGTATCTATGATTGATAGGGGGTAGGGAATTCCCTAGTCTTCCTTGATACCTCTGGTTTATGTGGCTAATATGCAAAGGGTCCTTTTCAGCTGGGGGGCTTAACCATATATCCTGTAGATGCCTGATTATGACAATTGGGCTACATAGTCTAGGAAAATGTTTTACTATCATACTAAGCCTTATTCCCTACACAGGCACACACACACACACACACATATATATAAATATATGTTTGTATGTATACATATTCTTATGTGTATTTCTATTTTGGGACTAATTTTGGACTATTGATTATGGCATTACTTTATCCCATATCCCTAAGCTACATGCTAGCACTAAATTCACCATCCGTCTTCAGATGTTATATCCCTTTGCGATGTAGGCACCGAAAATACTTCTACTTTTCCTGTGTAGTGACTAGGTGATCGCAGGATAGCTCGTGAGACAGATTGAAGTGGTGAGATTCCATACTTCAAAAGACCTCATTACATGTTTGGGTTTGCTATTGTCACAAACTAATCTTTTAGCTTTTTTTGTCTATCATCTAGGGAATGTCCCGACTAGGTTCATTTTTTGATTAGTAGAGGCTTTTTGGATATTACTATGGACTTGACTATTTGTTATTGGTTATCGGTTATTAGTTATTAACAAATCATAGCTACCTTTAAGTTATTAATCATGCTATCTTGTTATATGTTCGGAAATTAGCCGCTGCTAAGGTGTGGTAATCTGTTTAGTTAGGTGAAGAGGGTGGTCCTCAGTCCTTATTGGACTTGAGATGCTCTCATGGATAGGCCCTGGTGTGGTTCGTGACAATAAATATTTCATATAATTCAAAACTAATACTGTAAATGCTAAAATTGATATTTTGTACTAAGCGTAACTTGAGTACATAAATGGTATCTGTTACAATAAACTTGAAGAAATTATAGTGATATGAAAAGTATAATTTAATGATTGTAAGGCAATGCATTCAAACCTAAGCCATAAGTCATGTACAATTTGCACAAAAGCTCATTCTATGAGGGGTTTTGTTAATAATATAAGACATGTGAGCTGACATGAGTTACATTTGAAGGATCTAATAAACCTTGCTAGTGTATAAAGGCATAAATGATATCGATTAAACTAAAGCCTAATTGGAGTCTAGATAGACCAACAATCAAGTGTTGTTGGGACATTAGGTGAGCTGGTACCCTAGTCTGCTCGATACTAAATACTTCTCTAAGTCTAATTATTAATAGCTCATAAAATATATTTGATGTTTGTAAAGATAGGTCAAAAGTTGTTCATAGTTATTGATGTATATTTGAATGTCATACTGCTCATGAACCTTACTTTGGAAGGTAACTATTCTTAGATAGCTACAGAATAATGTCATTTTACTAAAGTTTCTAAATAAAAGAACTAGTAAAATTAAATTTACTAAATTCTATAATCATGTGTTCATAACATGCCATGTTGTATTAAAATAGACTGAAATTTGTCAAATCATGAAAATCCATTATAAAATAAATTAAAATGTAACGACCCTCTAGTTTATCTTCTTGATTTGCATAAATTTTTGGTATTTCATGGTTTCAAATATAGGATACATGTATTTATGACTTACTGGAATGGTCGATTCAATGATCGGATAGTTTGCTTGGATTTTAGGCTCATTTTTCTATTTTGGAGCTTTTTGCTATTTAAGATTTGGTCATAGACCAAAAGTCCTAGTAGGTGATCTAAGATGAGAACTCTAATCACACCATCAACTCTAGAACATTGATTTTTAGCTTAAGGGACCCTTGATTTATGTCCTGAAGCTTTTGGAGTAGTTTTGGGTTATTGAGATGCTTATGTGAAATATTGAACTACTGGTGTAGTCCCCACATTTAGTCAAAATAATATATAATGAAAGTTTTGAAGGTTCCATTTATTCTGGAACGTTAAATTTGGTATGATAGCATGTTTGTTTGCACACATGGGGTTCCATTGTTGAAGTTCATTTAAGACATTATAAAAATTTAGGGAATGGAACCTGATAGATCTACTTAAGCACCTATTGGGCCGATTTAGTGCTCACCACTTTAGCTCTTATGGGTCGCTTTTGGTGTCCCTGGCCCAGTGGAAGGATTCCACTTTAGTGGTAAATGG
The DNA here is from genome assembly GCA_030864215.1 of Capsicum pubescens. Classification (NCBI taxonomy): domain Eukaryota; kingdom Viridiplantae; phylum Streptophyta; class Magnoliopsida; order Solanales; family Solanaceae; genus Capsicum; species Capsicum pubescens. The sequence continues at coordinate 175,313,584 of CM061541.1, forward strand.
ACACTAAAACAGACATCATTTTTGATGCACCCGTGTATATTGCTAGTCCATTTTAGCAGCCGGAATGTCTCTTTAGAGGTTGGAACTTTAGGACCTAGTTGTTTACTTTAGTGGCACATGTACCTTTTTAAAATCCTCTTTTCCCCACCCGGCACCATATCTTCCACTATTTTTATACCAAATTGAGAGTTCAAACATAGGAAAAAGTAAAGTTAAGGCAAGCTAACCTAACTCTCATTGGTCATTTTCCATTAATTTTCCCTTCAATTTCCTTCCTAATACCTGGTAAATTCTTAGAAATTAGGTCTTGAATTTCTAATCTTTAAGAGTTGACATGAGACCCAATTTATGCTTCATTTGTGCTCAACTTTTGAGCACACATTCTTTATGTTTTGAGGGATCTCGTGATGGATTAAATTTTGGATTTTGTTTATAGGCCCTGCAGGCCTGTTCTTAGCCCAAATTTTATCCCAACACCTAGTATAGCAATATGGATCTCATTTTATTCCTAAATATACGTAGATTGTATTTTTGATAAAGCAGCAACACTTTAGGACCATGGAGAAAAGGCAGAAGATTTTTAGGTGATTTAAGGACTACGATTCATCATCGAGTTAGGCTTTGGTCTGCTCTTCTTTATGAGTTGGTGTATTATATATATTTCATGGTAGATAGGGATGTTACAATATAATATTAGGTATAATATTATGACTTAGACTAATTTATGAGTTTTAGGGCCTGAAAGGTAATTGACCCATAAGGTGAAATACTTATTTTGCTTCTAAGATCCTAATACCTAAGGTTGCCACCATGTGAGGCATAATTGAGACTAATGAACCTTGAGTATAATGTTTACTACATTATTCAATAGATTGTGATTAGTTTCCCAGATTATGATGTTATGGATAACTCGAACATATATTATTGGGCCCAAGGGCGTATTCATGATATTGGTTAGATTCTGGGAAGTGGTTTATCCTTGCAAAGGACATGGTTATAGTCTTTAGACATTTAGATGCATATAATCATATTGTTTGGATATTAGTGATGGAATTCATAGATTTGGTATATTCATGTTCACTAAAATGGTAAATGGTACGATTCTAACTAAAAATAATATTTTATAACTCTTTTTCTAAAAAGGGACTTATTCCCACTTATCACTTTCAAATTGAACTTCTTCATAATGGGAATCATACCATCTGGTATTGAGACTACAAATATATGTTTTAGAGATTTGATCGAGATGGATTCCGGTCATTGTTTTTTCTACTACTATTTACTTTGGCCATGAGAGATTCCAAACCTTTATAGACTTTTATGATGATTTAATCCCAGAGTTTTCCACGAGCAATGGATTTATAGACTTACATTACTTTAGCCATGGTTCTAGCCAGTGTATTTATATCTGGTACTTAACAGAGTAGATGATGATAATGATAATTATTTAAAATATTGGGTTTGGACTAGGTCGGTGTATACGGGTACACCCAAACCCTCTAGGGCCCCAATTATTTATGATCTGTTGTTCCAGAGAAAGAAGGTCAGTGTAGGTCCAACCTTTATGAGCCATTAAGATGGAGGAATTGTGTACACTAGGTTACTTTATGGTACTAGGATCGATTATGGTATTATGGTTTCACTTTGCATTTATCCTTGTAAGTGAATTTCCTATCACCAGTGTGTGCCTACATCTATTAGCATTTTGGCTGGTTGCATAGGTATAGGTGATAAGTATTGTTTGTGATGTGTTGTGTGTTAATTTGACCTTTTGTTTTATAGGGCCTAATTTTTGTATTGTTTGTTAGGGCTAGCCGATTATTTTATTGTGTTATTATTATTATGGCTAGTTCATGACAGGTTGATTACTAGGCTGGTATTAAGATTCAAGGTATGATTATGATTTCCTTTCTTTATGTTTGTTGTATTATTATGGATAATTATCTCATTTTTGGATGAATGGATTAGAGATCCTGATTATGTTATTACTAGTTCGTATGATGATTAAGAGGCCTTAAGATTCTAATATGACTATTTTAGATTGTACCATTGCGTTGGCCTTGTTAATGTACATTTATTTATGTTGTTATGGTATTAACATATCGCCCTCCCTCCTTTCATGTGTTAATGTTTTATATCTATCCTTTTCCTTGAATATTATTATATATCCTTATTTTTTTATCTTTATTCATATATTGGTCAGTGGTATATTGTATAGTGCTTACGTACCAAAATGTGACTTGAATAGGATAGTTAATCCTCATTTTCTACTTAACCTTATTTTTGTCTTTTGTATAATTGTGTGTAGTTTATATTCCTATTTGCATGTATTTATATTTATATTTTCTTTGGAGAAAAGTAGGTAGTTGCCTACTGAATACCAGTTGTTTGGTAATCATACTACACTTCTATAGCCTACAGATTATAGTATGGGTTCTCATCGTTATTGTGTTTATCATGCAGAGAAGCTAAGGTTTGGTGACATAAGGTGAGCTCCTGGCATTCAGAGTATTACTATTCTCTCTTTTATGTACTAGTCTAATCTCTATGTTACATTTAGAGATTGATTCTATCAATATATTTATTTAGTGCTTCATTTGGTAATCTTATTACATTAGAAGCTTTTTTACTAATTCCACCAAGTTTTTGGACTATTTGTGTATTTTAACCTTTTTATTATACTTATTTTGCATTCTTTCTTCTTTTTTGTTGGTAGTCTGTTACTAGTAGTTATGGACTATGGGGTTTACTTACCTATGGGTGGGTTGTAGTAGATGCCATCAAAACCTGAGAAATTGGGTCGTGACAAGTTGGTATTAGAGCCTGGGTTTATTAGTGTATTTGTATAAGAGTTAAGTGTCTTGTAGATTCTTGTGAATCAGGTAGGATACGTTAGTATCCTATCTTTGAGAGGCTTTGAGGTATTCTTAGGAAAATTTGTTATTGACTTTTTTTCGTGTGTCCATATTTTTATGAGCCTCAAGTATGTTCTTGGACTCTATTCAATCCTAGATGGATGGTGTAAGGTTATCAATAAATGTTGATGGACTTCAACATGTATTTCTAGAGCTTCAATGCAGCATAGGACCAGGGAGTCCAGAATGGATGTTGATGATTTTCAGTGTCAGTTAGAGGATTTGGAGCCAAATCCGGATTCAATAGAGTTGGTGACCACTTTAATATTCTGAGAGTCTATATTGGGGATCCTAAGCCTTTTTTGGCCACCTATATACAAGAGATAACATTCGGTTGATCGAGTAGTTCTCAGGCTAGAGTTGGGTTTATTAGTGTACAGTAGGGCTCTTTAATGGTTTCATAGTATGAGATTTGGTTTTTTAAGTAGGCTAGGTATATTCCTATGCTATATATTTTACAGCATGACATGGTGCATGGATTTATTATAGATTTGGCATTTCTACTCTATTTGGTGTTAATGCATTTGATAGTATCTAGGTCTCCCTTTCCTTAGTTTATTGATTATGAAAAGGCTATAAAGAAAACATGTATTGAGATTATGAAAGGGTGGTAAGAGACTATATCATTAGTATAATGCTATTAGTATTCTATTTGTGAGAGAGGATTATCTCAGCGAAGGTCAGCTTCACTTGTAGCCATTTGGTTCAACACAATTAGCATTTCAGACTATGGATGGCTCTCTGATTTATCGTGGTGATCACAACAGGCAGATTTCTCATCAAAACTTGTAGAGTATTTGATATGGGTCAATATGCCATGGATATTGTTCTCGATCTAGAGGGACAACACCTCATAGTATTCTAGGAGCTTGTTTTTATTATAGTGAACTAGGATATTAATCTAGAGAGTGTTGAAGACATAATTTGGATGGTCAAATAGAGTTAGCATATATTCCTTACCATCTTAAAGTTCCTGAGGTATGTTAGTATTGTAGGGATAATGGTGATTTTAGTAGAGAGTGACCTGAACATCAAACGGTTATCCATTTGGGGTTAGCTCATATTTCTCATCAAGTAAGGGCTTTAGGAGTTTACTACACCTATAGATATATCAGTCATTAGTCTGGAGAGCATCTTCGATGTGCGATTATTAGTCATTCAGCTCATTTATATCATTCTAGTAGTGTTGTGGAACATTTCGTCAGAGGTAATGTTCTTAGTGACATAGTTAGTGATTTAGATAGTCAGTTCAAGTTTGGACCCGTTAAGATTTGTTCTCCCTTAGACCATCAGACATGCAACATTAGATTTGTCTATGATAGGTATGTTTTTTTATTTCCTGCCTTTACCTTTTATTTGGGTGTATTGGGGTATCAATTGATTATTCTATGCCTTGGAAGTCTTATATAAATTATTGTGTGCCTTGACATAGAGTTTATTATTATCTAATGACCCTAGTAGAAGATTTCTTTTAGTAGTAGATCAGTGTATATATTTTCCCTATGGGTGCAACATTTGGGATTGAGTCCCATTTATCGTGGCATATTGGCCTTTTTTGTGGCCCTATAGTGGTACTTGATTTTGATTTTCATTCTTGTATCTCATATTCCATATATTGATGTCTATATCATCATCATTATTCTTGTAATTGTTTGATGTTTATCAATCCTTGCTTGATAGATGGCTAGACTTTTATTATCTATTTAGAATTCCTTTTCTCATGATTTTTGTTCATTGGCTTGGGTGGATAACTTGGTTGGATTATTTTTTTCCTGTAGCAAGCAGAGTTTTTTTTTTCTATTATGTTTGGTATGCAAGATCAGATGATGGTAGTAAAGGTAAGTCAACTTTCCATGGTTCTGCTAAGGTTCTAAGGTCATCAGTTGGGTTATGTAGCATGCTTTTGATATTGATGAGTTTGGCATCCATTCCTATAATTTGACTTGTTTGTCATCTTGTAGTATTTTTTATGTTTATGGTGATATGTCTTGGATTCGTCTTTCAGTATTGTCAAGTTCATTTCCTGGTCATGGTTCTTTGTATTTATGTAGAGTTGGATACTCTATTCTTATCATAAAGTGGTTCTTGTCTTATGGGAGTTAAGAGAGTTGGAGATGGGTGATCTTGCCTATGACTGGTGCTTAAGATGCTAGTTGAGTATTCGTCACTGAGGTGGAGTACACCAATTTTTATCTAATTTTGCATTTCTCCAAGTTGCTTGTTTTTTGTCTATGACTAGTGCGGTTTGCACCCTTGGTGGAGTTATTGAATATGCTTTGGTTGTTTGTTCCCTCTAATAGATATGGAGTTGGTTGTTGTGTTTTCAGTTGGTGATTTATCCTCTGTTGTGATTTTTCTCTTCAGCTACAATATGATTTTGGCTTTGACATCATCCAGTAAGGATATGTTTGATGTTGATTCTAAGGTCGATTGAGTATTTAGGCTTGGATCAATCTTTTTAGTGTAGTTTTAGATTTTAATACATTGAATACGATTTGGAGGTTATGAAAAATTTAAGTGTGAATGCGCACCCATCTTCAGTTTTGGTTTGGATAGTGGAGATTGAGAAATTCATCCTTGGTGTTGAGATTTTTAGTAAAACATTTTAGAGCTTGGGTGTAACCATTTTTTTTATAATCTTCCGAGGTTGGGGTTTCAGCTATAGGCTGGTTAATTCTACCCCTTGCATACCTACTCAATCTTCTTTAGTTCTGATGGATTATGATTGATATGTCTTTAGATGATAGTCTGTGGACACGATATTTGTTCCTTCATCTTTGACCTTGCATTCCACTTATCATTGGGATTTTTAGGATGATTTATTCAGCTGGAGTAGTATGCATGAATTAAATTCAACATGGATTCATCCTTGATTGATTGGACATCCGGGAGTGAATTATTCAATGGTAAGTATATGTTCTTTGTACTTCTGACTGTCATCTTGATCAATTGTTATATTCTTGTTGATTGCAGACATTAGTCCTCTCCATTTGTGCATCTATGTAGCACCTTATCAACTTATACTCATGCTTTCCATTATGGATTTGTGATGGAGGATCATCTTCAGTTCTTTGAGGTTAGAATCTTGGAGTTGCGCAGATAAAATTCAGGTGACTTTTTTCTTGATTCAAAGTGGGTAGCAATGAAATGCAATAAAGAGTTATACTTGTGTTTTAGAGTTGGTTGCATGGTTCATGCCTTGTGTTGCCTTTGGCTTGGATGATATTTCACTTGGTTGTGTAGGTATGATTATGGTATGAATGTATTGTGGTTCAAATTTCTGACATTATCCTTTCTTGGTTCAGATGGAGGTAGGTTGGGGGGTTAAGGTTTATTTTCGGTTGTTTGAGAAGTGAAGAAAAAAATTTCATGCAAAAAGGGATACGTGTGGCAAAAATCCTTATAAGTGTTCTCACGTCTTGGAGCTTATCTTAGGAGTCTTGTTCGGAGCATGTGGGACTAATACCTAATCCCTTTAAGTTTTCGTGCTTCCTCTATCCATTGACTTTTGCAGACGAAAGTCCTTTTTATAGTGGATATTATAATGACCCTCTAGGTTATTTTCTTGATTCACATGTTTTTTCAGTATTTATATCCTTCCTATAGCGGCTAAAAGCTATTTATGACTTGTCGGAACTGTTGGTTTGAATATCGAATAGTTTATTTGGATTTTAGGATCATTTACCTATTTTGGAGCTTTTGATGTTTAGGCTTTGGTCTCAGACAAAAACTCCTAGTATATTACCTTAGATGAGAATTCCTACGGTATAATCATCTTGAGAATATTGATTTTAGGATAGAGGGACCCTTAGTTTAGGTCCTAAGGCTTCTAAACTCATTTTGGGCTACTGGGCGATTGTGTGAAAAATGGAACTATAGGTGTTGGTCCCACATTTAGTCAAAATGATCTGTAATGAAACTTTTAATGGTTCCATTGATTCTGCAATTCCAAATTCTATATGGTAGCATAGGTCAGTTTCACAAATAGGGTTCTGAAAGAATTTGGAGCGCTCGATCAAAATCTGTTCTAAACTTGAAAAAAAACTAGTGCAATGCACCTGATAGGTCCGCTTAAGCGCCTATTGGGCCACTTTATCTCTCAATGCTTTAGTGCCCATGGGTCGGCTTAGTGGCCCTGGCCCAATCGTTGGAGTCCACTCTAGCGATCAGTGAGTGACGCTAAAGCAGACACCATATTAGCGCTATTGGGGTTGCTTTATTGGATCCCGCTTATGCTGCCTGACTGCTTTAGCAGTCAAGATGCCACTTTACCTGTCATGACCCAAAAACAAGGGTCATGATGACACTTGTCGCAGTGAACCTTGACAAGTAATCATATCACCCAAACTGATACACAAAGGGGAAAAAGACAATAATAACCTCAATGTAAGGCTTCTAGAATGAAACCTAACCCTATAATATCATAATTGCGGATTGAAAAAAATAGAAATACCATATATTACCAAAACCCGGTGTCAATAGTATAAGAACTACTAATATAATCCAAGAATCCAATATAAGGACAAAAAAATAGGATAAAATTGTCACTGAAATTTAATAAAAACATAGTCTAATATAGATAAGATAGAAGTGAATTTCGGACACCTGAAATCAACCACTACCTTGAAGGCTCCAATAGACATCCGAATCAACCAAGCTGAGGCACGCTCTATCTACGATTTACACCAAAAGGGCATAGTATTCCTGTGTAAGGTCCACTTGTACTCAGTAGGTATCATAGGCTGACCGAGTAAAGTAGATAATAAAATGTATAAAATACACCCAAAGGGTACATCACATGCAATCAGAAAATGTCCCAGAATGGTAGCCCACACCACTTGCACTAAAAATTCCATAATATCCACATATAATACAATAAAGCACCAGACAAGAACACAATTATACATTTATACCACATATGAGAAAATGAACAAGGAGAGCAACATATATTAAACATAAAGTCCAAGTAACAGAAGATAGAACAGTGTATAGGTAAAGAGTCAAAACAGAATATGCAATAACATCACAAGCATACTAAAGTAAATACAATATTATGATAATTATGATAATGATAATGATGAGTTAATGCACGAGGTTGTCATACAATCTCGAGACCATCACACAGTCTCTATATACATCTATGGAGCTAAAGCTACAACACATAGGACCCATGAGCGGTTAGTCAAATCATATACAATCCATATATCATATATCCTCCCCATAACATCCCTCGGGGATGGTTTTATAAAATATCACTATAACACCTCCTCGGTACGTCCCTCGTGGAGGGTTTTAAAAAGGTGCTTCCAGTGTTTCTTGGTATTTCCATGGTGGCACCATTTGATTCATGAATTTGTATGATATAAGGATGTAATGCTCACAACCAATCACAATGAGTATTTTCACAACTAATCACAGTTAATATTTCTATAATCTAACCACAATTATACCAACTATGTGATCAAAATATCCACTCATTATTTCTAACTATTCATCAGTTTCCATATGTTTTATATGCCAATAGAGTATGAATAAATCACAATACACAAAGGATACCACAACAAGATTTTTCATCAAATAAGATACAATTATCATCATGTATAAAGGCTATCTACATAACAAGGGACCACACATGGTCACACATAACACATATTATTCAAAAACACCACATAATATCACATATAAGCCCCCACACTTGCTTACAAAAATAAGATAGCCATTTTCCATAATTAGTTCCCACAATCTTTACATGCATTTTGTATAAAAATTAACTACCCAGCCTAGTCGAAAGAGTTAAGTCACAACCTACCTCGAATGCCAAAATCGGTTCACTACACTTCAATCCCAAATCCTTAAGCATCAAGAACGAACCCAAAATAAACTAAAACATCAAAATATGGAATCTACGCTTCAAAAGAGATCCAACGACACCCATATTTCCTAATTTCAAGTCGGGGTCAAAAAGTACTGGTATCAATCATGGTATTATGGATTTACTTTACATTCATCCTTGCATACATATTTCCTATCACAAATATTAATCTATCAGCCTTATGGGGGGTCGCATAATTATAGATGATCAGTATTGCTTGCAATATGTCTTGTGCTAAATAGAACTTCCAGGTAATTAGACCTATTATATGTTATTTTTCTAGGTCAGTCGATTATTGTATTTTGTTGTTATTATTAAGGTTAGTTTGTGATAGTTTGATTATTGTACTGGTAGAACTTCCAGGTAATTAGACCTATTATATGTTATTTTTCTAGGTCAGTCGATTATTGTATTTTGTTGTTATTATTAAGGTTAGTTTGTGATAGTTTTATTATTGTACTGGTATTAATATTCGAGGAATGATTTTGATTCTTTATTTACATTTGATGTACTATGGATAATTATCTCATGTTTAGACGTATGGATTAAATATCATGATTATATTCATACTAGTTCATACGACTATTAGAAGGCCTTAATATGCTAGTATGAATTCTTTAGGTTGTGACTACTTTAGGTTGTACCATTGGGTTAGCCTTATTTATATAATTATCGTATTACTTTATATACCTCCCTTCCATCATGTTTTCATGTTGTATATCTATTCTTTGGTCTTGTATACTATCATATATCCTTATTCTTCTAGCTAATGATATATAGAATAGTGCGCAGGTTGTAGACTGCGACTGGAAAAGGATATTTAATCCTCATTCTCTACTTTACCTTACAATGTTAGTTTCCTAGATAATTGGGTATATTATACATTCCTTTTTGTATCTAATTATACTTAAATTATCTTTGGAGTTCCGTTAGTGGTTGCCTATTGAGTACCATATGTTTGATACTCATAGTACACTTCTCCAATCTTCAGACCATAGTATTGTTTCTTTTTGTTATTGTGTGCGTCGTGTGGTGCAGTTATTATTTAGAGATGTAAGGTGAGATCCTTACATTTTGTGTATTACTATTCTCCCTTTTATGTTCTAGACTAATCTTTATTTTGTATTCAGAGATGGGTTGTATTAGTGTGTTCATTTAGTTCTTCATTTGGCAATCTTACTACATTGGAAGCTCTTATACTGATTCCACCTAGTTTTGGGACTATCTTATGTATTTTAGCCATTTTAATATATTTATTCGCATTTTTCTTTCTTTTCTCTTGGTAGTCCGTTACTAGTAGTTTTGGACTATGGGGTTGGCTTTCCTATTAGTGGGTCATAGTAGGTATCATAATGACCCGAGTAATGGGACCATGACATGAAGTCTATGAAATATGCATAATTTTCAAGTACTAACATATCTTAGTTAAATCCATCAAAATTATTTATAATAACTTTGAATGAGAACCATAATCATAGTTATTTGTTATGATCCCTAGATCAGGAGTTAATAATAATCATATCTGAAATTCATCATTTAAACTATGTTGTGGTCGTAAATATGAAAGGAGTTTCTTACTAAAAACTCATATACTTGTTTGATGGAGAATTTTCAACTGAAGTTTTGAGGATTCAAGCATGAGGATGAACCCTGGGTATAATATTTAAAGAGACTTAAGAGGCCTGAATTGCTTCTTGGTTCTAACTTAGGAGTGTAAATTATGACTATGAGGGAATAGTCAACTATTTAATCTTTAATATTCGTATGTAAAAGACAAAATGACATTGTATAGGGCTTGAAAAAATAGGAATAAACCAAATAATACTTTAAAAATTGCATAGGATGTTGTTAGTATCTTATACCAAGACTCAAGGCATCATCTGTATGTTTAAACTGAGAGTCATGAATCCACTCATAGGTTTTGACCTAACACGACCCGAACTGGGGGCTTGTTGTAACGGGCATCCCAAGTCCGAGCAGGGATGAAGACCACCCCCGTTACCAACCCATCCTCTAGCCGCCTGCCCTTAGTTATCTTAATTTTGAGCCTATGATAATATATCATAATTGTCCAATAATAGACTCTGGGATAGGTCTATGATCGAGACAAACCAAAATGAGTCCAATCGTCAAAACCCAACAAATAACCAAACCAAACCATAAACCAACAACCAAATAATAACCAAGTTCCTATCTTTAACATAATATAAGAGGATTGAACAATCATAAATTTAGTCCAACGGTATCAACCCCAATACCAATTCCAATACTAAGGCTGACACCACTACCAATCCCGCCCATTCCAACCCATTGTAGTTCGACAAAAGCCTTTAACCAAAATAAAACCTATATTCGGTTTGGACATGCACCAAACATAGACAAAATCAATATCCATAAAATAACCAAAGTATGTAAAAACATCTATGATATGAAATGGAGCCTTTCAAAGTATGGAAGCTTACCACTTAAATCCAACAGCCAATCTTGAATACGTACACTCAGTAGGAGGAGTAGAATGGTCTATTCCTAAATTGCATGAAGATACAACTATCTGAAGATAGGTTAGTGGGTGAATGCTAGCAAGAAACTCATGATAAGGATAAAATAATGCCAACCATTAAAACTAAGTAAACCAACCGTATACATTTACAACCATACATATTAATATATATCCATGATGGGAAATGAAATTGGGTTTATTATGCATTTAAAAATATTAACCTGGGTATTATAACGCCTCAAAGTTTTTCTTAGCTAAATTTTGTCCCTAAAATATCAAACATTGGATTCTAGAATGATTTATACTTATTTCCCTGTGGAATACCTTAGATTTCAACTTTTCCTTTCGTAGATGATTGAATAAGTTTTCCGTCGACATAAGATGCGTCCAAAATGGACACTCGGTGAATGAGTTATGGTTAATCTAAGTCCTAGTCATAAAACACCGTCATTCCTATCCTCGGCGCATCACAGTGAGGGTGTAAATGATGATGGTCAATTTCTAGTGGGACTATGCAATGGTGGCGCATCGCGGAGTGGGCCAAATTCCCATTTGTAAATTACAGTGAGCCACCGCGATAGTGGCGCATCGCGATGGCCCATGAAATTGGGCTCCCAGTTATATTTTTATACCGGTCTCATTAAGGGTATATTGGATATTTTCCCACACCTTTATCTGTCCAAACACAAAATTTCAACCCCAATTGAGCATATTACTCATACATTCACCAAAAATATTCAAGAACACTCTCTAGGGTTCCATATTGATAATCCAAATAGATCAAGATTCAATCGTGGGTTTTCAAAAAAAAATTGAAGATTTGGAATCCCCAAGCCGTGGGCATTAAGAAGCATCTTTAAATTTCTAGATAGAGGTACGTGGGGTTTATCCTAAAATGTACATGGTCTTAAAACCATTAGAGCATATTTTTAGATTTTTATGCATGAATTTCAAAGGGGTTTTGGAATCTATGTTCTAAATTACGTACTCCAAATGTTTTAATGTTACTATTGTTTTGACCTTGTGGTCATATCCCCTAAATTGATTTACATGTAAACATATATGTAAGTAATTTGAGATTTAAGATCGTTGAGAGAATAAATTTTGAATTCCCTCTCGTGTATTGAATTAAAAATTATGGTTTCATGATTTGAAAGATGTTTTTGCAATATTATAGAATTTGAGCATGATTTGAAATTGTTGATAGGGTGTTTTTTTTATATAAATAGATTCTTGTATTTAAGAGAAAGAATTGCATGTGAATTGAGAACTTTGACATGACCACCTTGTACTGTACTATTGAAATGCTTGACAAAGATGAGTTCCTTGCATGTGTTTATATGAGGTTTGAGAAAGAGTTTCTTTGAATTGAATTATTGAAATGGTGGTCCCAAAACTTGTGTTTTAAAAATAGAGATTTACGATAGATTAATAATGGCTCAGAGATGTGACTTGTAAGTCAATGGTATGACGATAGCATATGTATTTATGCCATAACAGATTATCTTTTCAAAGCATGTTTTAAGAGTATGTTTTCAGAGACTGTATGTTTTGATAGAGTTTTAAAAAGGGGCTTAAAGAGGGTTAGGTAGTTACCCAAAGAAGGAATGAGTTCAAGAAATTCTTAGCATGAAACCGTATTTGCCGATATGGGTAGATTATTATGTATGCTGGTGATGGCTGTTTGGCATAGTAGATTCAGAGACTCTGACCCTTGCGGTACACTTGCGTTGGGGGCTTCACTGCCGATTTAATAGCAGTTTACATATAACCTATGGAGTTTTTCAGAGTTGTAGGGTATACTACCTAGCGCAGAAGTAACACGGATTTCTCAGAGTTGAGATGATTTTTACAGAGTCTTTAAAATGACCATGTGAATTCTTACTATATGAACTATTTTAAATTTCTCTCATATATGTTGAATAATAAATGATTATTTTGGATATGCTCTGCGTATCAGTACATCTGTATTGACCACTCCTGCCCCTACCTCTCAGGTTCTGAGACTCAGTCTAGGGTCCAGATAAGCAATAGATAATTCAGACAGCTTATCAGATTGTGCAGTGGTGAGCCTCCTCTATTTCATTTGTTTAATTCAGACAGCTTTCTTTTCAGATTATGTCACTTATTTACGTTTTGGTCTACTGGGGGCCTTGTCCCAGTTTCAGACAGTTGTCAGATTTTCATGTAGTAGAGATTTCGCAGACTGAGTTAGATGTAGTTGCTTTACAGTTTCCATACTTATGTTGAATTCAGAGTTGACCATATTTTTGTAGCAGATTATGTTTCCACATCTTCTTTTATTATAAGAATGTTGTGCATGATTACCATATAGAGAAGGGCGTTTCGGGCCTTCATGGTTTAGGATGTCCGTCACGGCCAGGCCCTAGTTCGAGTCGTGAGAAACTTGGTATCAAATCACGGTTCATGGTCCCAGGGTGTCTGCGAAATCGCGTCGGGTAGAGTCTTGTTTATGGGTGTGTAGCACGTCACACTTATAAGACGGAGGCTACTAGGCATTTAAGAATGTTTCTCTTCTTTGTGATTTAGTTCGTGCTTCAGAGTCTAATCTGTCCCCTAATCAATGACCTTTTGCTTTTCAGAAAACCTACGATGCCTCCCCGTTGCACCAACGTTAATGCTCAGGATGATGATGTCTGTCCCACACATGGGATGCGGACCCTTAATAGAGCTCATACTCCAAAACCCATTCCTACTCCGGGAGGACCTCTTGTACCGACCAGTCCTCCCAGAGCTCCCCGGATGGGGGCCAATCGTACTCAGCCTTATGAAGGAGAGGTTTCTAATACTGAATTCAGATAGTCTATTCATATGCTTGCAGAGCTGGTATCCGCACAGATTCAGAGGTCAGAGGATACTGGGTCTTCATCTTTTACTTCTGAAGTTACTAGAGTAGTCCAGTTTATAAGAATGAACCCGCCCAAGTTCTCTGGCGCTAAGGTAGAAGAGGACCCGAAGGAGTTAGTAGATGAAATGGAGAAGATTTTCAAAGTAATCCATGTTGATCAGGTGAAGGGTGTTGAGCTAGTATCATACCAGCTAAAGGATGTAGCGAACCAATGGTACAACGAGTCGGAAGATGTGACTGTGACAGTGCTGAGCCCATAGTTTGGGATGAGTTCACGGAAGCTTTTCTTTACCGATTCTTTCCTATGGAGATGAGGAAAGCTAAAATAGAGGATTTCATGAACCTTAAGCAGGTTAAGATGAGTGTTTAGGTGTATACTTTAAAGTTTAATCAGCTGGCTCGATATGCTCCTGAGATGACGAGTAGTATGAGGGCCCGGATAAGGATGTTTGCTTCCGGCATTTCAAATGATCTGGTGCTTGAGTGTCAGGGAGATATGCTGAACAGGGATATTGACTTTGCTAGACTGTCAGTCCATATGCAACAAGTTGAGGAGAAGAAGAAGGAGATAGCCAAATATAGGGAAATGAACAGGCAGGCAAAGAGAGCCAGAGCGACAAACCAGAGTCATAGTCATCAGAAGAGAGGTAATTGGGGCAGTAAATGGAAAAAGATAATGAATTGGGGTAATGCACAATCAGCATCTAGTGCTCCAGTATCTAGACCCACAGCTGAGCAGTGTACCTAGAATTTTTAGTCTAGTCAAGGGCCGAGGATGCAGGGTACGCAGTCAAAAGGATGTGTAGCACAGACTTCTCAGTCCAATCCACGCCGTGGAAGATGCGGGAGGAATACTCCAGGGAGATATCATTTTGGCGTTTTGGTTAGTTATTCATACGGCCAACCAGGTCATATCTAGAGAGACTGTCCGACAACAAAGAGTAATGTTGGAGGATCCAAGTCACAGGTGAATTCATCTGCACCACCACCTCAGAAGGGTGCCACTTCAGCCGCCGAAAATGGTAGAAACCGGTTGTATGCTTTGACCAACTACCAGGAAGCAGAGGCCTCACCAAATATAGTCACTGGTATGTTGCAAATATTTTCTTGTGATGTGTATGTATTACTTGATCCCGGGTCTACCTTGTCTAATGTGACCCCATACGTGGCTATTGGTTTTGGGTTTGACCCTAATGTGATTGCTTAACCTTTTTCGGTTTCTACCCCAGTGGGAGATTCTGTTGTGGCTAGGAGGGTGTATAGAAATTGTGTTATGTCAATTTCAGTCGGGATACTGAGGCAGATCTCATAGAACTTGATATGGTTGATTTTGATGCCATCTTAGGGATGGACTGGCTCCATTCGTGCTATGCCACCTTGAATTGTAGGACTCGAAGAGTCACCATTTCTTTTTCAAATGAGTTTGGGATAGAATGGGAGGGACATTCTATAGCACCTAGAGGGCACTTCATATGTTATATCAGGGCTTGTAAACTTATTTCCAAAGATTTCTTGTATCATCTTATTCGGGTTAAAGATTCTAGTGCCGAAAGTCTTCCTCTTCAGTCTATCCCCGTAGTAAATAAATTCCCGAAAGTCTTTCCAGATGATCTCCCAGGAATACCACCTGACAGAGAGATAGATTTTGGTATTAATTTATTGCCAGATACCCGTCCTATTTCTATTCCGCCATATAGTATGGCGGGTTATTACAGAAGATTCGTCGAGAGTTTTTCTTCCATAGTTGCACCACTTACTAAGTTGACTCAGAAAAAGGTGAAGTTTTTGTGGTCTGACTCTTGTGAGAATAGTTATGAGAAGTTGAAAGACAAGTTGACTACTGCTCCTATTCTTACTCTTTCGGAGGGTACAAAAGGTTTTGTTGTATACTGTGATGCATCCCGAGTGGGACTTAGGTGTGTTCATATGAAGCACGGTAAGGTAGTGTCTTATGCATGTAATGCCCCACAAAATTCTCTTCCAGTCTGAGCCTTAGAGAGTATTTGGTAAAGCGAAAATCCGAGTTAAAATGTTTTAGAAATATCCTCCCAAGAATGAAATACTTTGAATCGTGTGGGAATTTATTTGATCATGAATTAAGATCATAGAGGTCCCCTAACTCATGGTCGAGTTGAAACCTTTCCTATCGTTCAAGTTTTAGTGACCATAAAATTTTAGGTCAAATTCAATCGACCATAACTCTTTGTATATGAAGAAATGGGCGGTTTACTATATATCAAATGAAATATCTTTGAATTATATTTCCAACGATATCAATTTCTCCTAAAACTGAGATCTCAACAAAGAGTTATGCCCATTTTACTCCAGCATGTCAAGATGGAAAATGTGTGATGACATTTCTGACGGCCCGTCACATTTCTGACAGCCTGTCACATTTCTGAAGACATTTCTAATGATGTCGTCAGCCTTAGGAAGAAACTCACAAAATCCACCTTTTGTTACGACATTTTGTGACGGCCTGTCACAAATGTCGTCAACTATTTTTTTCAGCAATTTAGAGACGTTTTTGCAAGGGTATTTTGGTTATTTCGCACCTTTTGTGAGCCTCTATAAATATGATAACCCACTTCCAAAACCCTAATTTCATCATTTTTCTCTTCCAATTCTCTCAAGAATATCTAATTAGGGTTCATCAAGAACCCTAATCTTCCAAAATTCATCTATAAATCTTCATGCTTCCTTCAAGAATCAAGTTCCTCATAGTATGGGCTTCGAGAATCATTTATTACAAGTGAGAATAGAGTCTCAAGCATTAGAATTCATCCTATTTCAAAGGTTAAGGTATTTAGATGTTGATTCTTGGGTCCCTTTCATCCATGAAGCTCGAGAACCCTTTTTAAAACTAAAAGATTTTTATGTTTATGAGTTGTTAATGATTTGTATGGGTTGAAATGGATGTTTAATGTGCTGTTGAGTTTTGATTTATGTTTTCCCACAAAATTTATAAGCTTTGACCCTAGTATGTGGAATTCATGTGATGTTTTTGATAGACCCTCTTGAAGTTATTTTTCCATGTGATGTGTTCATGACTTTTGGGTGTAGAAATGGTTGAATAAGTGAAGAATGTTCCCCATAGGTTTGATAAAGAGCTTAGCTGAAGCATAAGGGCCACTATAGTCTATTGAATAGTAGACCCCAAATTGTGAGCTAGTCCATGAATTCCTAATGTTTGATAAAATGCCTTAGTGAATGAAATGTGCCAAGATAGCATGAAATTCCCAAGTAGGTCTAAAATCGGTCATGACTAGTGGTTGTTGAAAGACCTTAGTGAACAAGTCGAGATATGATTGTTGTAAATTCCCTCAATTATGTTCTCTTGATATATGTTAAACTGTTAATACATGCCAAGTGGTTAGCAAGTAAGTTTTTATGTGTTAGTATGAAGTCTCCCCAAGCCATGGGATATCCAAAAACATGTCAAGATTGATATAGGTATGAAATAATTGAGGTAAAACCTTGTTGAAGGGAGTACAATCTAGTAGAATATTTCCCCAACGTTATTATATGATTATGATTCTGAGATGCTTAAAGTGACTCTTTGGCGACTGTGATGATGAATTTACTTTTCAAATCCTTAAATGCTTGAGGTCATGTTTAATGACTGTGGAAATGAACATATGGCATGATTCCTAAATTACTTATGAAGATTCTTGAATGATTGTGATGATGCATGAATGCTTGTGATGATGAATGAATGATGATGCTTACTTTTATGCTATCTAGTTCTGGGGGGTATTTATACCTAAAAATAGAGCTATTTTCTAGAGTCCATGTCAGTTTCTTGATAATTCCAGTTGAGCCATGATTCTCAAATATCAGTGAACTATAGAACTCTGTATCCTTGTACAAGTGTGGAACTTAAGAAAGCTTAGTAATCTCAGAAATCTCTGTAATCTCTGTACCGCTAGTAATCTAGCCTTAGTCCTGTAGTTAGCTTAGATCTAATAGTATTCAAGTGATTCAATTCTAATCTCAGAAGTGATTTGAGTAATCTATTCAAGTTCTGTATCGTCAATCAGATACTATAATTCGGTGTCTTTTCCGTCAGATACGGAACTAAGTAATCTCAGCGTAGCTCAGTTAGATATTTTGAGAAACATGATCAGTAACAAATTTAGTTCAGTTGTGCTCAGTTAAGAATTCATTTAGAGTCTTTCAGTTGGGAGTAGAAACTAGCACCGAGCGAGCTCAAGGATGGGAAATCACCTACTAGAAGAGGGTGCGGTTCTTAGATGCAATCTTTGTGCTCTAGAACTACGTAACCAGCGTAGGTTAGGACATCATACCTACTAGTTGAGGGTAGATGAGTGACATCGTACCTGTTAGATGAGGGTAGATGAGGTGGCTTGACCTGTTAGATGAGGGCTCCACCATTCTCATTTGAGCACCTGATAGATGAGGGTCACATGAAGATAATGCACATAAAGATAATGTCTTTACCCGTGAAACGGTATTGTCACCCTCCCAACCGGGGGTAGAGGTTGGACCCCACCTGTGGTATGTTGGGGCATGTCGGTTAAGTTACTACTTCCCACAGTTTTAGTTTTAGATTTAGTCTCAGTTTCAGAATCAATCTTCAAAAATCAGGACTGTCAAATATAGTCATCTATCTTTATGAGGAACTCAGATAGTTCCATTGATTCATGGACCATCCCGACAGATAGGCTTGGTCACATATACAGTTGATTGATATCATATTCAAAGATATGCCTCCAGACAAGATTGATCACAATATCAGATTTCTATTGAATATTCTTGTCATTAGATTCATATATAATCATACCTTTTATCATTTATAATTGCTTCCAGAATAATCTATTAGCAAAGTTGATCTCTAATACTATCAGTCGAAAGAAGTAAGCTCAGAGTACAGTCGTTGATGTAAGCACATCCAGATTCTCAGTTATCAGTATCATAAGAGTAAGTGATTCAGTATCTCAGTGTCAATAGTGAGTTAAGTCTGCAGTAAAGTGGTATGCGAGTTTCAGTATCTAGAGTTGCGATGATTATGTTCATGTTCTGTGCATTTATGTATGTGTTCTCATGCGGCATCTTTCATGATTATTAAGTTTAGATATTGTGCATGCATGAGCCCTTGTATTAGCCTACCTCGTCTACATACTCGGTATATTCCTGTACTGACGCATTTGCACTATGGTGTTTTATTTGAAACTAAAGGTTCAGAGGAATAGAATCCAAATTATCCTCAACAGTTCAGTCCCCGTCAGCAGTAGTAGCAGTGAGTCCGCTTCTTTCGAGGATGAATCTCAATTTACTATTATTGCTTCAGATTTTATTTATTTTCCGTTGATAGAGTTAGTTGGGGACCAGTCCCATCAAATCCATAGTTCATACAGTTTAGAGGTTTTTCTGACGGATGTATTAGTATTCAGTTTTCAGTTTTAAGTATGTATAGATGTGTTGAACCTTATGGCAAGTTTCTATATTTATTTTAGATATTATGCAGTGTACATGTATAGATATCAGAAAAGGGTTAACTTGTGGTCCTTTAGGACCATAAGCACTGTGTGACATCATGGGATGGGATCTCGGGGCGTTACAAACTTAGTATCAGAGCCTAAGGTTCAAGAGTTTCCTAGGGAGTCTGAAAAGCCGCATCTAGTAGAGTCTTGCACATGGGTGTGTAGCGCGCCACATTTATGTGCGAGTGAGCATGATCTAAAGTTGATCCTTAGTCTAATCCACTTTATTCTTTCATTTACAGAGTATGCCGTCTCGTAGAGACTTTTTCCATAGTGTTGATGATCAACCCCCATAGCCAGTAGATCCAGAGAAAGAGAGTGTTTCACATACAGAGTTTTGGGCAGCTTTCCAGGCGCTATCCCAGGCGGTGACTAATGTTCATGGAAACCGTCAGGCTGCACTCCCACCTAAAAAACATAGGAATTCTATCGCAGCCAGGATTAGAAGCTTCATGAAAATGAACCCTCCCGAATTCTTTGGGTCAGTAGTAGGTAATGATCCGCAGTTGTTTCTTGAAGAGGTGAAGAAGATCACCCAGATTATGTATGTGTCAGAGGAGGAGAGTGTTGAGTTAGCATCTTATAGGTTGAAAGATATTGCTTATGATTGGGTAGTTATGTGGGAGAAAAGTAGAGGGGAGAATGCATCTCCCGTGACTTGGCTAGAATTTTAGAGTACCTTTCTAGATAGGTTTTTCCTTCTAGAAATGAGAGAAGCTAAGGTAGAAGATTTTATGAACCTAAGGCAAGGCTCCATGATAGTGAAAGAGTATTATCTTAAGTTTAACCAATTAGGTAATTATGCTCCCGACTTTATAGATGACCCTAGAGCGAGTATGAGTAAGTTTTTGACTGGGGTATCAAGTGATGTGTTGAAAGAGTGTAGATCTTCAATGCTCAATAGAGATATGGATATTTCTATGGTAATTATTAATACATAACAGATTGAGGTAGATAAGATGAAGGAGAGAGGGAGAGTGAGTAAGAGAGATAAGACAGGTAGTCGTGGTTTCTCGCAGTCAGGGTCTCAAGGTGGTAGTAGTTCTCTGTATGGTCGGAGATTTTTAGTTCCAGCTCCATCTTCATCTAGTGACCTCGCACCTGCGTTTGGGGGTGTAAGATTTGACGGAGCGCCAAGTTCCCAAGCCCAGAGTAGTACTAGTGGTGCTCATACCTACCCGTTGTGTGAAAAATATAGTAAGTATCATAAGGGTGTATGTAGAGTTGGTAGGGATGTGCTTTGGATGTGGATAAACCGGTCACAAAGTTTGAGATTGTCCTAAGCCAGGTCCCCGAAGTCAATGTAGTCATCCTTCAACTCATAATAGATTGTATGCACTTCAGGCTCGCCTGGATCGAGAAAGATCCCCTGAAATTGACCCGGGTATGTTATGAGACCTTCATCTTTATGTTATTCATTGATAGATCCTTTGATCTCTTTTTGAGCTTATATGTTAGCATGAGTCATGCATAAGTTTTAGATCTTGATTGGTCAATTATGACCCAGTCTGTAGATGCCCCGCGCATCGCTCCAGTATTTTAGTGAAGTGTGTTTAGAGGGACATAGAGTCCAAAGGGGGAGATACCCCATGGTATTATGATGTTGCATTCCAATAGATTCATCTCAATGCATGTTCATCTTTTCCTTATAAAGTTAGCATCAATCATTGTTGCATTGTCAAGTCATGCTTTAAAAAGTCAGCTTAGCCGGATATTCATGCATTAGATATGCGCATTTAGTAGATAGAGTTCAGCTTGTCAGCGTGTGTTCAGTCGTGTATTCATGAGATCATCCCAGTTATGAGTCCATGCATCAGATATGCATGTGTATTATGAGAATTCAGCTATGAGTATCATCATTCGAGTATTCCATGCATCATATATGCATGCCCAGTATGAGAACTCTATATGTCAGTCATTCCAGTTGCATAGTCCTGATCTGAGATGTTTCCATTCCTTGACTAAGTTCTATTGATCCGTAATCTCAGTCTATTAAGCGAAATTCGAGGACGAATGTTCTCAAGGGTGAGATAATGTAATGCCCTGCAAAATCCTCTTCCAGTCTGAGCCTTAGAGTGTATTTGGTAAAGCGAAAATCTGAGTTAAAATGTTTCATAAATATCCTCCAAAGTATGAAATACTTTTAATTGTGTGTGAATCTATTTGAGCATGAATTAAGATCATAGAGGTCCCCTAACTCATGGTCGAGTTAAAAGCTTTCTTATCGTTCAAGTTTTAGTGACCGTAAAAATTTGGGTCAAATTCAATCAACCATAACTCATTGTATATGAAGAACTGGGTGTCTTGCTATATATCAAATGAAATATCATTGAATTATCTTTCCAACGATACTAATTTCTCCTCAAACCGATATCGGAGCAAAGAGTTATACCCATTTTACTCCAGCATGTCAAGCTGGGAAATGTGTGACAACATTTCTGACGGCCCGTCACATTTCTGACGACGTCGTCAGCCGTCAGCAGCAACTCACAAAATCCACCATTTTGTGATGACTTTTTATGACGGCTTGTCACAGGTTTGACGGCCTATCACAAATGTCGTCAGCCATTTTTTTCCAGTAATTTAGAGACATTTTTGCAAGGGTATTTGGGTTATTTCCCACCTTTTGTGAGCCTCTATAAATATCAGAACCCACTACCAAAACCCTAAATTCAGCATTTTTATCTTCCAGTTCTATCAAGAATATCTAATTAGGGTTCATCAAGAACCCTAATCTTCCAAAATTCATCCGTAAATCTTCAAGCTTTCTTCAAGAATCAAGATCCTCATAGTGTGGGCTTTGAGAATAATTTATTATAAGTGCGGATAGAGTCTCAAGCATTAGAATTCATCCTATTTCAAAGGATAAGGTACGTAGATGTTGATTCTTGGGTTCCTTTCATCCAAGAACCTCAAGAACCCTTGTTAAAACTATAATATTTTTATGTTTATGAGTTGTTAATGATTTGTATGAGTTGAAATGGATGTTTAATGTGTTGTTGAGTTTTGATTTATGTTTGCCTAAAAAATTTATGTGATTGGACCCTAGTATGTGGAATTCATTTGATGTTTGTGATAGACCCTTTTGAAGTTGTTTTTCCATGTGATGTGTTCATGACTTTTGGGTGTAGAAATGGTTGAATAAGTGAAGAACATTCCCCATAGGTTTGATAAAGAGCTTAGGTGAAGCATAAGGGACACTATAGTATGTTGAATAGGAAACCTCAAATTGTGAGCTAGTCCATGCATGCCTAGTGTTTGATAAAATGCCTTAGTGAGTGAAATGTGACAAGATAGCATGAAATTCCCAAGTAGGTGTAAAATCGTTCATGTCTAGGGGTTTTTGAAAGACCCTAGTGAACAAGTCGAGATATGATGGTTGTAAATTCCCCCAATTATGTGCTCTTGATATATGTTAAGCTTCTAATACATGCCAAGTGGTTAGCAAGTAAGTTATGACGTGATAGTATGAAGTCTCCCCAAGCCATGGGATATCCAAACACATGTCAAGATCCATATAGGTATGAAATAGCTGAGGTAAAACCTTGTTGAAGGGAGTACAATCTAGTAGCATGTTTCCCCTACGTTATTATATGATTATGATTCTGAGATGCTTAAAGTGACTCCTTGGCGATTGTGATGATGAGTAGATATCTGAGATCCTTAAATGGTTGAGGTGATGTTTAATGACTGTGGAAATGAACCTATGGCATGATTCCTGAATTACTTGTGAATATGCTTGAATGATTGTGATGATGCATGAATGCTTGTGATGATGAATGAATGATGATGCTTACTTTTTTTACTATCTAGTCCTGGGGGTATTTATACCCGAAAATAGAGTTGTTGTCTAGAGCCCGTGTCAGTTTCTTGATAATTCCAGTTGAGCCGTGATTCTCAGAACTCAGTGAACTATAGAACTCTGTATCCTCAGACAAGTGCGAAACTTAAGAAAGCTCAGTAATCTCAGAAATCTCTGTAATATCTGTATCGCTAGTAATCTAGTCTTAGTCCTGCTATCAGCTCAGATCTAATAGTATTCATGTGATTCAATTCTAATCTCAGAAGTAATTTGAGTAATCTATTCAAGCTCTGTATCGTCAGTCAGATACAATGATTTGATGTTTTTTCCGTCAGATACGAAACTAAGTACTCTCAGCATAACTCAGTTAGATCTTTTGAGAAACATGATCTGTATCAGATTCAGTTCAGTTGTGCTCAGTTAAGAATTATGTCAGAGTCTTTCAGTTGGGAGTAGAAACTAGCACCGAGCGACCTCAAGGATGGGAACTCACCTACTAGTAGAGGGTTTGATTCTTAGATGCAACTTTGTGCTCTAGAACTACATAGCCAACGTAGGTTGAGACATCATACCTACTAGTTGAGGGTAGATGAGACACATCATACCTGTTAGATGAGGGTAGATAAGGTGGCTTGACCTGTTAGATAAGGGCTCTACCGTTCTCATTTGAGCACCTGATAGATGAGGGTCACATAAAGATAATGTCATTACCCTTGGCACGGTATTGGAACCCTCCCAACCATGGGTAGAGGTTGGACCCCACCTGTGGTAGGTTGGGGCATGTCGGTTAAGTGATTACTTCCCACAGTTTCAGTTTCAGATTCAGTCTCAGTTTTAGAATCAATCTTCAGAAATTAGGACTGTCAGATACAATCATCTATCTTTATGAGGAACTCAGATAGTTCCGTTGATTCATGGACCATCCCGATATATAGTCTTGGTCACATATACAGTTGATTGATATCATATTCAGAGATATGCCGCCATACAGGCTTGATCACAGTATCAAATTTCTATTGAATATTCTTAACGTTAGATTCAGATATAATCATACTTCTTATCATTAATAATCGCTTCTAGAATAATCTGTTAGCAAAGGTGATCTCTAATTATGTCAGTCGAAAGCAGTAAACTCAGAGTACAGTCCTTGATGTAAGCACATATAGATCCTCTGTTATCAGTATCAGAGTAGTCAGTGATTCAGTATCTCAGTGTCAGTAGTGAGTTCAGTCTGCAGTAAAGTGGTATGCGAGTTTCAGTATCTAGAGGTTCGATGATTGTGTTCATGTTCTGTGCATTCATGTATGTGTTCTCTTGCGGCATCTTTCATGATTATTCAGTTTAGATATTGTGCATGCATGAGCCTTTGCGTTAGCCTACCTCGTCTACATACTCGGTACATTCCTGTACTGATGAATTTATGCTATGGTGTTTTATTTGACACCATATGTTCAGAGGCACAGGATCCACATTATCCTCAGCAGTTCAGTCCCCATCAACAGCAGTAGCAGTGAGTCCTCTTCTTTCAAGGACAAATCTCAATTTACTATTATTATTTCAGATTTTGTTTATTTTCAGTTGATGGAGTTAGTTGGGGACCTTTCCCATCAACTCCACAGTTCAGACAATTTAGAGGCTTTATAGACGAATGTATTAGTATTCAATTTTCAGTTTTGAGTATGTATAGATGTTTTGAACCTTATGGCAAGTTTCTGTATTTATTTCAGATATTATGTAGTGTATAGGTACAGATATCAGAATAGGGTTAGCTTGTGGTCCTTAGGGTTCATAATCACCGTGTGACATCTCGGGATGGGATCTTGGGGTGTTACAATGCATTTAGGTAGTTGAAGGTGCATGAGAAGAACTACCTTACTCATGACTTGGAGTTAGCACCTGTGGTTTTTGCACTTAAGATCTGGCAGCACTATTTGTATGGGGTACACGTTGATATATTTACTGAACATAAGAGTTTACAGTATGTTTTCTCGTAGAAAAAATTAAATCTCAGGCAGAGGCAGTGGTTGGAACTTTTAAAAGACTATGACATGAGCCTGCACTATCATTTGGGCAAGGCGAATGTGGTAGCTAACGCCCTCAGTAGGTTATTTATGGGCAGTCTTTCTCATGTGGGGAAAGAAAAGTGGGGCATGGTGAAGGATATTCACCGACTTGCAAATCTAGGAATAGAACTTTTGGATTCTGAGGATGGAGGAGTGGTTGTTCATGAGATAGCTAAATCTTTCCTTTGTGTAGAAGTCAAAGAGAAGCAGGTTGAAGATCCCATCTTGATGCAGATCAAGAAAGATGTGGGTCAATAAAACGTATTGTCTTTTGAAATTGGTGGTGATGGTGTTTTGAGATACCAGGGTAGGTTGTGTATGCCATATGTAGATGCTCTGAGAAAGAGAATCCTTGATGAAGCTCACATGTCGAGGTATGTTGTACACCCTGGATCTACTAAGATGTATAGAGATTTGAAAACTATTTATTATGGGAATAATATGAAGCGTGATATGGCTAACTATGTTGCCAAGTGTTTGAATTGTCAACAAGTTAAAGTGGAACATTTGAGGATAGGTGGTTCTTCTCAAGAGATAGGTTTGCCTTTGTAGAAGTGGGAGATAATCAATACAAACTTCATTACAGGACTTTCAAGGTCCCAAAACCAGTATGATTCCTTTTGGGTGATTGTAGATAGGTTGACCAAGTAAGCTCACTTTTTACCTATTAGGACAAATTATTCAGGAGAGGATTATGCCAAGCTGTTCATTGCAAAAATAGTTCATTTTCATGGAGAACCTGTGTCCATCATATCTGACAGAGGTACACAGTTTTCTTCATAGTTTGGAGATTGTTTCAAAAGGGTTTAGGTACCCAAGTGAATTTGAGCACCGCTTTCCACCCTCAGACAGATGGGCAATATGAGCGCACTATCCAAACCTTTAAAGATATGTTGAGGGCCTGCGTGATTGATATTAAAGGTAGTTGGGTAGAGCACTTGACATTTATAGAGTTCGCATATAATAATAGTTTCCATTCCAATATTAAGATAACACCTTTTGAGGCATTGTATGGGAGAAGATGTAGGTCCCTGATAGGGTGGTATGAAGTAGGTGAGACACAGATATTTGGGCCTAATCTTTTTCATCAGGTAATAGAGGATGTGAAAGCCATTAGAGAATGACTTAAGACAGCTCAAAGTCTTCAAAAGTCCTACGTCGATGTTTGGAGAAGAGGTATAGAGTTTGAGGCTAGATATTGGGTATTTCTCAAGGTTTCTCCCATGAAGGGAGTCATGCAATTGAGGAAGAAAGGTAAGATAAGTCCTCGCTATATAAGACCATATCAGATTATGAGAAGGATATGTGGAGTTGCGTATGATTTAGAATTTCCAGCTAGTTTGGGTTCTGTTCATTCGGTATTCCATCTATCTATGTTGAAGAAGTGTATTGGAGACCATTCCTTAGTATTGACCGCCGAAGAAATCAAAGTGACAGACTCCTTATCCTATGAAAAAGAGCCTATAGATATTTTGGATCGCCAAGTTAGAAGATTGAGGAACAAAGATATTGCCTCAGTTAAAGTGTTGTGGAGAAACCAGAAAATTAAAGAAGCGACTTGGGATTCAGAAGTTGACATGAGAGATAGATACCCAAACCTTTTTTATCCAATGAATGACGAAATGGAAGGTACAATCCTTGACTTATTCTTTCTATTCCTTAGTATGCTTGAAATTATACTTGTGTGTATCCTGCATCAACATTCGGGGACGAATGTTCCCATGGGGGGGATATTGTAACGCCCCGAAGTTTTTCTTAGATAAATTTTGTCCCTAAAATATCAAGCATTGTCTTCTAAAATGATTTATACTTATTTACCTATGGAATCCCATATATTTCAAATTTTCATTTTGTAGATGATTGAATAAGTTTTTTGTCGACATAAAATGCATCCAAAACGGACACTCGGTGAAGGAGTTATGGTTAATTTAAGTCCTAGTCATAAAACATCATCATTCCTGTCCTTGGAGCACTGCAGAGAGGTTTTAAATGAAGATGGTCAATTTCCAGTGGGACTCCACGATGGTGGCACATCACGGAGTGGGCCAAATTCCCATTCGTCAATTTCCAGCTAGCCACCGCGATAGTGGCGCGTCGCGGTGGCCAATGAAATCGGGCTGCCAGTTATATTTTTATACCGGTCTCATTAAGGGTATATTGGGTATTTTCACACACCCTTATCATTCCAAACACAATATTTCAACCCCAATTGATCATATTACTCATACATTCACAAAATATATTCAAGAACACTCTCTAGGGTTCCATATGATAATCCAAATAAATCAAGATTCAACCGTGGGTTTTCAAAACAAATTGAAGATTTGGAATCCCTATGCCGTGGGAATTAAGAAGCATCCTTTAAATTTCTAGATAGAGGTACGTGGGGTTTATCCTAAAGACTACATGGGCTTAAAACCATTAGAGCATGATTTTTAGATTTTTATGCATAAATTTCAAAGGGGGTTTGGAATCTATGTTCTAAATTACGTACTCTGAATGTTTTAATGTTACTATTGTTTTGAACTTATTGTCCTATACCATAAATTGATTTACATGTATACGTATATGTATGGAATTTGAGATTTAAGATCGTTGAGAGCATAAATTATGAACTCCCTCTCGTGTATTGAATTAAAGATTATGGTTTCGTGATTTGAAAGATGTTTTCGCAATATTATAGCATTTGAGCATGATTTGAAATTTTTGAGAGGGTGTTTCTTGATATAAATGTGTTCTTGTGTTTAAGAGAAAGAATTGCATGTGAATTGAGAACTTTGACATGAACACCTTGTACTGTTCTATTGAAATGCTTGACAAAGATTAGTTCCTTGCATGTGTTAACATGAGGTTTGAGAAAGTGTTTCTTTGAATTGAATTATTAAAATGGTGGTACCAAAACTTGTGTTTTGAAAATAGAGATTTACGATAGATTAATAATGGCTCAGAGATGTGACTTGCAAGTCAATGGTATGACGATACCATATGTATTTATGCCATAACAGATTAAGTTTTCAAAGAATATTTTAAGAGTATGTTTTCAGAGACTGTATGTTTTGATAGAGTTTTAAAAATGGGATTAGAGAGGGTTAGGTGGTTACCCGGAAAAGGCGCGAGTTCAATAAACTCTTAGCTTGAAAGAGTATTTGCCGATATGGGTAGATTATTATTGTACGCTGGCGACGACCGTGTGGCGTAGTAGATTCAGAGACTCCAACCCTAGAGGTAAACTTGGGTTGGGGGCTTCACTGCCGAGTTAATGGCAGTTTCCATATAGCCCATGGAATTTTTTAGAGTTGTAGGGTATACCACCTTACGCAGAAGTAACACAGATTTCTCAGAGTTGAGATTATTTTTACAGAGTCTTTAAAATGCCCATGTGAATTCTTACTATATGATATATGTATGAACTGTTTTAAATTTCTCTCATATATGTTGAATAATAAATGATTATTTTGGATATGCTCTTTGTACCAGTACATCTGTATTGACCCCCCTCCCTCTACCTCTCAGGTTCTGAGACTCAGTCTAGAGGTCCAGATAAGTATTAGATAATTCAGAAAGCTGATCAGATTGTGCAGTGGTGAGGCTTCTCTATTCCAGAAGGCCTGTCATTTCAGATTATGTCACTTATTTCGGTTTTGGTCTACTGGGTCCTTTGTCCCAGTTTCAGATAGTTGTCAGATTTTCATGTAGTAGAGATTTCGTAGACTGAGTCAGATGTTATTCAGATGTAGTTGATTTAGTGTTTCCATACTTATGTTGAATTTAGAGTTGACCATATTTCTGTAGCAGATTATGTTTCTGCATCTTCTTTTACTATATGAATGATGTGCATGATTACCAGATAGAGAAGGGCATTCCGGGACTTCATAGTTCTGGATGTCCATCACGTCCAGGCCCTAGTTTGGGTCATGACAGGTATGTGTAGCTTAACCATCCTATTACTAACCTTGGGATATATGGGTCCAGTGTAAACCCCTAAACGGGCCCCGATACATGTAGCCGCATGAAACGGAGATACCATAAGAGTAGGGGATTCCTAAGTACCCTTTGCTCTCCATGATATGTACGTACAGTGTACTTAGAGGATTCTCGTGTACCTGATAGTATCATATAAGGTCTCTATGACAAACCCTCATGTCGGCAAACATGAGTCTCAAGTGTCCTTCATTAGACTCACACCTTCATGGTTAACTATCACACCCCGCTATTACTGCCTAATTAAAACCATTACCATCCAACCAAAATATTATACAATTATTATTAACAAATGATATGAGTAGTGGTATCATCATACCAACTATAGCTTGCAAGAAATTTCCTTAGCAAACCTTTTATAGTGTAACAGATTCCTTGTACCCATAGATTAACCTCTTTAATTGCTTGGGGGATTCTCATGTACCCCATAACATTGTTTATTGAAGTGTTTGCTTAGGGGATTTCTTTATACCCTACAAGGTTTTCAATTGGACCAACTATGACCACCAAAACCTTACTATTTAACCATTGAAACCATTTATACCATTTAGGGTCCCATTAGCAAGTTATACCATGAAATAGTTCCATTAAATGTCCAATAATATAGTAGAAGCATTCTTATAGGCATTTTATCAAACATAATTGAGTCATAGTGTTTCTAAAACCAAAACCAATTACCAATTAACCATTCCCATGCAACCAATTGTCCAAACCACCATTAAACCATGTAATTACATAATTAAAACATAGGAAAACCATTATCAAACATTTAATACCAAACCCCCAATACATATTTGAAAACCCCAAAATCATTCAATAATCATGCCATGAAAACATTATATAAAACATGTATTTAGTTGGAACTAACAATGAGGGTGGAGTAACTTGCCTTAGATTAGAATATGATGGACAGAAATCACCTTAACAAGCCCCAAATTGATCTTTTAGATGAAATCCTAGCCTTCCTTTATCCAAGATCCTCAAAGAGAATTAGAGAGTATTTTAAGAGAGTTTATAAGTGTTTAAGAATAGAATAATAGGGTAACTAATGTCCCTAGTGGGATAAAAGTTGTTGGATCCCAAGAAGTTAGAAGGGGAAATGTCCAAATTACCCCCAACTTAAATTATATAAAATCTCGTCAGATGATACGACTCTCCCATACTAGTCGTACCCTCTAATATGATTGATACCTACAACTCATACCCTAGGCCTACCCTAACATCATACACTGTCCACCATATGACTTACCCAACCAAAGTTGTACCCAACCATATGATCAATACCCTAAATCGTATCCCAGGCAGAATAAAATTAGAGGAGGTTTGATTATTACATACTATACGATTTTGTGGTATGACTCATACCCTATCATACTGCTCATGGTGATCAATACGTACTCAAATCCTAGTTATTTTACTAAGTTTCAGATTAAGTGAAACAAAAACCCTAACCATATGACCGGTCAACAATCATACAACTCGTACCAACCAGGTAGTACCCATTCCAGAAACCAATCCAACCAACTAACCATCACTGGTTAGCATATGACAAAGGCTTACCACTCGTACCCCATCATACGACTGGTACCCAAGAGTTGTATATGGCCATAGAATCCAGAAATCCAAGAAATCTTCTAAGGGTCCCAAACCCAGGGTGTTTTAGTCTCCCGACTAGGATCATTCATCCCTAAATGAAGATCAAGGTAGTTCAAGCACGATTCATTTGCATTATTGAATATCGATCCAACCTTTAATAGACTCAGAAAATAAAGATCTGATAAAGAACACATACCTTCTGCATGAATATCATGAGCAAAAAATAAATACGAATATTTAAACTTCATGACCTCTTCCACTTCCTATGTATCCTCTTCCACCTTTTGGTTCCATTATAGAACCCTTACCGAGATACCCTTGGTTTGTAACCTACGAACCTACCGATCCAATATCTCAACTGGGACCTCTTTATAAGATAGAGAAGTTGATATACACAATCTTTCCAAAGTAACCACTGAAGAAGAATCACCAAGACACTTTCTCAATATAGAGACATGGAATACTTGATAAATTGAGCAAAAACTAGAAGGCAACCCAAATTCATACGCAACATTACCAACCCTCCGTAAATCGCTCTAAGGACCAACATACTGGGGATTGAGCTTTCTTTTTTACCAAATTGTATCACTCCATTTATGGGAGATTCCTTTAGGAACAACTAATCTCCAACCTCAAATTCTAAGTCTCTACATCTTACATCCGTATAGGACATTAAGTGACTTTGGGCAACCTTAAGTCTATCCTAAATCACCTTCACCTTTTCCATAGCCTGATAAACCAAGTATGTATCAAATATATCAATCTCATAAACCTCAAACCACCCAATAGGAGTCCTACACCTCTTACCATTCAATGCTTCAAAAGGAGCTATCCTAATGCTAGAATGATAGTTATTTTTGTAATCAAACTCTACAAAAGGTAGAAGCTAAACTCAATTTCCACCATAATCAATCATACACCTGTTAAGCATATCTTCTAATGTCTGAATGATCCTTTCTGCTTGCCCATCCATCATCGGATGGAAAGTAGTACTCAAACTAACCTTAGTCCCTAATCCTTTCTAAAATGACCACAAAAAATGAGCTGAAAACTGCATACCACGATTAGATATAATGAAAATAGGAACCCCATGCAGCTTTATAATCTCATGAAGGTACAACCGAGCATAATCCTCAGTCAAAAAGTTAGTCCTTACTGGAAAGAAGTGAACCAACTTTGTCATCCTATCCACGATGACCCAAATCAAACTAAATTGGTTCTAAGATTGAGGAAGACCGGTAACAAAATCCATATTTACCACCTCCCACTTCCATTCAGGCAATTCGATTTCCTGATACAGACCCCCAGTCCTTATTTTCTCAACTTTCACCTGTTGGTACACCATGCATTTGGGCACAAAATCAGCCACATCACTCTTCATACCATTCCACCAATACATTTCCCTGAGATCATGATACATTTCTGTTGAACTGAGATGTACAACATAACTATATTCATGCACCTCGATCAATATCCTTTCACACAATCCATCAATGTCAAGAACACATAACCTTCCTTGGTACCATAAGGTACCATCAACACTGATCTCAAATACCTTTACTTTTTACCCACCTACGACACTCTTAATTTTTCTCAAGATAGGATCAAACATTAGCTTCTCCTTGCTCTCTGTGCCAAGAGACGATTGAACTACTTCCTGTACTGACACACCACCATCCTCAGAGTACCAAGATTAGACAAGTGGTGAATATCCTTCACCAACTCCCTCTTCTCCTTATACACACAAGATAAAATCCCCATGGATAACTTGCTAAGAGCATCAGTAAAAATATTAGCCTTACCTGGATGGAAGTGAAAACTCATATCCTAGTCCTTAAAGAGCTCCAACTATCTCCTCTGCCTGAGATTTAGATCCTTCAAAGTGAACACATACTGTAGACTCTTCTGACCAAATACGATGTCCACGTGTACTACATATAAATAATGTCACCATATTTTCAAAGAAAAAACCTCTGCTGAAAGCTCCAAATCATGAGTAGGATAATTCCTCTTATGCACCTTCAACTTCCTAGAAGCATAGACAATCACCTTTTCATGCTGCATCAAATAAAACCAAGTCCCACTTGGGACACATAACAGTAAATCACAAACCCCTCAATGCCTTCAGGCAAAGTCAAAACTAGAGCCAAAGTTAGATTATCCTTTATCTTCTAGACACTACCTTCACAAGTATCCTACCAAGATAACTTTACCTTTTTCTGAGTTAACATAGTTAATGGGGCATCTATCGCCAAAAAGCTTTCCACAAATCTCTTATAATACCTATCCAAACCCAAGAAACCCTAAATATCGGTTGGAGTTATGGGTCTAGGATACCTCTTCACCACCATAACCTTTTGTGGATCCACCTTAATCCCATCACTAGAAATAATATGACCCAAAAAAGTCACTAAATTAAATCAAAACTCATACTTGGAGAATTTTGCATACAATTGCTATTCCTTTAAGGTTTACAACACAACCTAGAGGTGATTAGCATGATTTACCTCACTCTTAGAATACACCAAAACGTCATCAATAAACACAATGATAAAGATATCCAAAAACTTCTTGAAAATCTTATTCATCCAATCCATAAATGTCGCTGAAGCATTTATCAAATTGAATGGCATAACCAAAATCTCATAGTGACCAGACCGAGTATGAAAAGTTGTCTTTGGGATATCAACCTCCTAAATCTTAAGCTAATTATACCCAAATCAAAGATTTGATTTAGAAAATAATTTGGCACCTTGCAACTAATCAAACAAGTCATCTATTCTTGTAAGAAGATACTTGTTCTTAACCATTACCGATTTCAATTACCAATAGTCAATGTAAATTCAAAGAGAATCATCCTTGTTTCAAACGAATAACACAAGTGCACCCCACAGGGATTCATTGGGATGGATGAAACCCTGATCCAGAAGATCCTTAGTTGTTTCTTGAGTTTCCTCAACTAAGTCGGAGCCATTCTATAAAGAGGAATAGATATTGGATGAGTGAACGGAACCAAATCAATGCCAAACTTGATCTCCCTATATAGGGGAACACTAGAAAGATCATCCGATAAGACCTCAAAAACTCATATACCACCGAGATTGATTGTAAAGAAGGGCTTTTTGAGTTAGAATCTATGATATAGACACCCTTTAGAGATTAATCTGTAAGCTTTAAGATAAGAAATAAACCTCATCGTGGGAGCTAGGGAACCACTCTCCCACTCAATAACCTGTGAACCCATGAACATAAAGACAACCTTACAGGTCCGACAATCAAAGTACACGTAAAAAGAGTGTAACCAATCCATCCCCAGAATAAAATCAAAATCCACCATATCAAGTTCAACCAAATCTTTCATGGTTTCCCTACTACCAACAGATACTACACACCCCTTATAAATACTTTTAACAATCAAAAAGTCACTTAATGGGGTAGAAACAGAAAAAAGATCCAAAATAACCTCATGATCAAAGAAAAAATACACAACCACATATGGGGTCACAAAAGAAAGAGTGGATCCCAGATCAAGAAAGCAATATACTTCACACGAAAAGAGTTGTAACTTACCAGTCACGACATCAGGTGATGCCTTACATTCCTGTTGAGTAGCAAGAGCATATTACCTATTCTGACCTATGCCGGTACCAGGAGCAGAAACTAATGCTGAAGCAGCACCCTTACCCACCAAAAAAATTCTAAACATATGGCATGCCTTACCATATTATAACATTTTCCCCTCTCTTCATCACAAACACCTATTCAACCTATTATAGAACCGAAAAAGAGGGCATGAAAAAGTTGACAAAGCCCTACTCACCTGAGATTAGATGTCCTGGGCTAAAAAATTATCACCATCCTATTTATGTTAATCACCCAACTTTTTCGTTTAAAGATCTATAGATATAGAGAAGGAACCAGAACTCCCCCACTTTTTCTTTGGCCACTTACTGCCATCCTGACCACCTTATTGTTAAGAACAACCCTGTGATGACATAAACTTTTTACCCGGTCGTTCCCTAAACTCATATTGTTTTCTCTTTTCTTTCTCCACATGTTGCATATGAACCATCAACCTAGAAATATCCATGTCCTTGATCAGTAATACAATCTTGCTCTCAAGGATCAAATCCCGAGATAGTACTAAAGCAAACTTTATTATCCTAACCCTTATATTAGATATCAATTTCAAAGCATACCTGGACAGCTGGTGAAATTTCAAGGCATACTCCACCAGCAATATATTTACCTATTTCATATTAACAAATTCCTATTTCTTCACCTCCCTCAACACCTATGGAAAGATGTGGTCCAGGAAAGTATTAGAGAAAGTCTCCTAAAATAATGACTCTTCAACATCATCACCTCTTACCTTATACCATTCTTTGTACCATTGGTACGCTACATCCTTTAGCTGATAAGCAACAAAATTCACCATTTCCACATTCATGGCCTGCATCACCCTGCATATTTTCTCTATTTCATCCAAGAAACTCCAAGGATCCTCCTCCACCTTTGCACCAGTAAAAGCAGAAGGATTCATTTTCATCAACTGGACAACCCTTGTGGCCTCAGAGGATGACACACTGGATACACCCCGCTTTCTCTGACCAACAACAAACTAAGCAATAACATGAATCTATTGATGAAATTATGCATTAGTCACCTCAACTTGAGAAGGACTAATAACAACCAGTGGAACTCCAAAAACATTAAGGACTGGACCCCTAGACCGAGTATGGATCCCCTGAGTAGAGCATGTCCCATCAACATTGTCCCTAGTTGGGACAGAAGAGTTTTGATGAGCTTTAGATCGTCGAGGCATGATCTGAAAAGTGAACAAACTGGAATAAGAAAGGACCTTAGACCGTGTAGATTGAAATAGAATACCAAGAAATAAATATATTCCTAAATGCCTCGTAGCCTCTCCCTTAAAGGTATAGAGTGCCACACACCCCTAAAAGTGACTCTAATAGACATGGCTTTTTGGACTCCCAATTTACCATAAAACTAAAGCTCTGATACCAACGTCACATGACCTGATTTTGTGCCTTATCGTAATGGCCATCCTAAGTACGACCAAGAATGGAGACCACCCCTGCTACCCAACCCAGCCTCTTTCCGCTTGCCCTGAGTTGGCTTAATTTCAAGCATATAACAAGATAGTGTAATTTTCTAATTATAGACTATGGGATAGGTCTATGATTGAGATCGACCCAAGTGAGTCCAACCATCCAAACACAAATAATAATCAAACCAAACCATAAACCAACAACAAAATAATAACCAAGTTCCTATCTTTTACATAGTATAAGAGGACAGAATAATCATAAATTTAGTCTAATGGTATCATCCCCAATACCAATACCAGTACGAAGGCTGACACCACTACCGATCCCTCTGCTCCAACCCATAGTAGTTCTACAAAAGCCTCTAACCAAAAGAAAACCAATATCCTATTGGGACATGCCCTCAACCTTAGCTAAAACCAATATCCATAAAATAACTAAAGTATGTAAAAACATCCATGATATGAAATAAATCCTTTCGATGTATATAAGCTTACAACTTCAATCCAATAACAAATATTGAATCTGTACACTAAGTTGGAAGAGTAGAGTAGTCAATTCTTGAACCTCGTGGGGATACACCCACTGAAGACGGGTTAGTAGGTGAACATTAGCAAGAAACTCATGATAAGGATAAAATAATTCCTACTATTAAAAACAAATAAACCAATCATATGCATTAACAACATTACATAAATATATATAAAATTATATAGGGAAAAGAAACTAGGTTTAGAATGCATTTAAAACCATTAACCTGGGTATGTGTAGTTTAACCATCCTAGAATGAGCCACAGGCTATATCGATGAAGTGTAACCCTTTGAACGGGCCCTAATGTGTGTAGAAGAACAAAGCGGAGATACCATAAGAGTAGGGGATTTCCAAGTACCCTTATCTCTCCATGATACATATGTACATTGAACTTAGAGGATTCCCTTGGACCTCATAGTATTATAAAAGGTTGCTATGACCAACCTTCATGTGGCAAACATGAGATTCCAGTGTTCGTCCATCGTACTCACACTTTCACAGTTGGCTATCACACCCAGCCATTATTGTCTAATCAAATCCATTACCATCCAATAAAACCATTGTACTATTATTATTAAAGAAGTCTATGAGTATTGGTATTGTCATACCAACTATAACTTGCAAGCAATGTCTATAACTAACCTTTTATAAAAATAAGAGATTTTTATGTACCAATAGATTACCACCTTTAATTTCTTAGGGGATTCCTATGTACCCCATAATATTGTTTATTGAAGTGATTGTGTAATAGCCCGCACTAATCTTAGCTCTATTCAACTCTTAGTTGCATGTTTAATGGTTTTATGGCTTGAAATTTTCACTAAGTGTTATGGACTTAGCAATTTTCAAGACCTTTAAGCTTTGAGGATTTTCATTCTGGTCATTCAGACCCTAAGACATTATTTTATGAGTTACTTTATGTTCAAGGATGTAAGAAGTATGTCTCAGGGTTGTTTTGGATTTTTCAAACAAGGTTTGAGTCATTTTTGGATCACGAATCCAGGAAGTCACAACGATAGTGCTACATCAAGGTGCTATTCTCGTTGGCACATATACTGTTGTAATACCCCACATTTTGGACTAGGATGAAAATTCATCATTCCTATGCATAAAAGTTTCAAAAGCCTCGAATCCTATCTAAATTTAGTGTGTTAATCAATTATGTAATGTGGGAATCTATTTGAGAATGAATTTAGATCATATAGTTCCCCTAACTTAAGTAAAAGTTGAAAGCTTTCCTATCATTCAAGTTTTAGTGAGCGTAAAAACTTGGGTCAAATTTAATCAACCATACCTCGTTGTATATGATGAACTAGATGGTTTACTATATATCAAATGAAAGATCTTTGAATTATATTTCGAACGATACCAACTTTGCATAAATCTAATTTCGTAGAAAAAAGTTATTCCTATTTTAATCTAGTATGTCATACTGGAAACAGTGTGATGACATTCATGGTAGCTTACCACATTAGTGACGCTCTATCACGAAGGTCATCAGCCTTAGGCAGAAACCAGATCCTGAGTGACGATATTCGTGGTAGCTTACCATATTTTTGATGCCCTATCACGAAGGTCGTCAGCCTTAGGTAGAAACCAGCTCCTAAGTGATGACATTCGTAGTAGCTTACCACATTTGTGATGCCTTATCAAAAATGTCGTCAGACTTAGGCAGAAACCATCAATTCCAACTCCAAAGTGACAACATTCGTGGTAGCTTACCATATTTTTGATGCCCTATAATGAAGGTCATCAGCCTTAGGCAGAAACCAGCTCCTAAGTGACGACATTCGTGGTAGCTTACCACATTTGTGATGCCTTGTCACAAATGTCGTCAGAATTAGGCAGAAACCATCAATTCCAGCTCCTGTATGACAATATTTTTGACAGCTTGTCACTTTTTTGATTCCTTGTCATAAATGTCGTCAGCTATGATTTTTAGCAACTGGGAATTTATTTAAGTAATGGTATTTTGGTCTTTTTCCTTTACTTTCCACGATGTACAACCTTCAAGGAGTGTATTATCTTCCATTCTCTTTAGTTAAATAACTCAAAAATCTCTCTCACACACTCTCAACCACAAGATTATGGTTTCCTCTCAAGATCAAAACTCTCAAGAACAAGCCCTAGGGTTTTTATAGAAGAGTCTTTTTCAAGGAAATTTCGCCGTCAATCTTCATGAATTCTTAATCTAAGGTATGCGTAGTGTTCATCCATGGGTCCCTTTCATCCATGGAGCTCAAGAATAATGTTTTAAATTATAAATTGTGATTTCCTAGATGTTTTATGACTATATTCATGTTAATGATTGTTGTTTGGATTCAAGGTTTTGTCTTGATGTGTTTTTCATGAATCATGTGAATATGTTAGTTGGAAACCAATGAATTTGGGTGGTTCAAGATTTCTAAATTTGTTAAGTAAACCTATGCTCAATATTATGAATGCAAGGTGTTTGATAAAATGCTTAGGATTCTAGAAATCCATGTTTACATGGTTCCATGATATCTAAATGACAAGTCCATGTTAGCTATATACTTTAATATAAATTCGTTGCTATTGATATGTTGCTATTGTTGTGGTATGAAGCATGTATGATAATTGAGATATACTATATGTAAATGAAATATATCAATGCACTCCCTACCATGCTTAAGATGTTGAAGAACTACATCAAGTATAATATCCCCTATTTATGACAATATGAATTGTGGACTCTAATATTATGATCAAGTCGGTCATGTTGTGTCTGTTTCCTTCCATCGAGTCCTGGGGGTATTCATACCCATAAATATAGTTGTGTTCCTAGAGATATTTCATGTTATCACGATACTCTCAGTCAAGCCATGATCTATAGAATTCAGTTAGTCATATGACTCAGGAAAATCCAGTAACCTCAGTAATCTCAGTAGTTCAGTATTCTCAGTAATCTCAGTGCTTAGTAACTATAGTAATCACAGTAAATCTTAGTAACTTCAGTACTCTTAATCAGTCCTCAGAACTCATTATATTCCATCCGTAATCAGAATCCAGTAAACTCAGTTTTAGCTCTGCTAAACAATACCACTATTTTCAGTTCAGTTAATCAGTATCATTTCAGAAAATCAATTCAGTTAAGTTATTTAGTTCAGTCCAGTTATTCAGTTTAGTGTCTATCGGATGGAAGTAGGATTCAGCACCGAGTGAGCCTAGGGATGGGGACTCACCCGCTAGATTAGGACTGAGATCCTTAGAAGCAAACCATAAGTTCCAGAACTACGTAGCTAGAGTAGGTACGAGATGTCACCCGTTAGATAGGACTGAAATACTTAGGGGTCACCCGTTAGCACATTTGAAAGTTTCAAACACAACTGAATTCTTGGTTTTAAGTTTCTCTTTTACTGATTCTATGATTTTCCTTTTAATTTGTCAATGTGGTTTCTTGTTGTCAATTAATATAGAATTTCAACTATAATAATGTAAAGTATCTTTTATTATTAAGGAAAATGAGTAATTCCAAAGTTATTTATTTAGCTTCAAAAATAGTAAATTGATGGAGAAAATCTTTCATTAGTACACAAAAATGTATTTGAATGTACGTTGCATAAAAAAGCTTACTGTGCTACACTAAGAGAGGAACATAAAATAGAACTATGGTGTTTTTGTAGTAAGAACTATGGATAGTGGATTTACAAGTACAATTTTTAGTGCAAAATCTGGTACTGGTATCCAGGAAGGTCTCCCTAAAATGGATCCCAGATGTTCACACATTTCTCCTTGTTGTACACTATCCGATGTTGTTCTATTTATCACCCCTACAATTGGCTGATTACATAATAGCTACCAACACTACAATTGAAATTGTTACTCCATCAGTTGCAAACTATACTATTTCGATAATAATACGAACATATATACATTCCTATAGAATGTATTAAAGGTAACTATTTTTAGTCAATGGTTAGATATACGACTGAAATCCATAGTATGGATGCCTGCTAGTGGTTTTGCCTTTATATAATGGTTTAGATTAAGCTTCGTATATCAAATCCACAATGTCATCAAGATGAATCCAAGAAAACCTATGTATTAAAGCCAATAAATCTAATAAGTGAGAAAGATAAAGATGTTAAGACTGAAATTCAACAGACTAGCTGAACCAGTGTGTCCATTTTAGTCTCAATTGAACTGATCAAGGAAGCTTGAATTGACATAACATGAAACTTATTTGGCCAAAAGTTTATAATCCATATTAATGGGAAATACTTATAATAAGGACAATAATTAAAGGGCAGTACCATTGCATTCTGTTGCCCAAAGGTCCCCTAACAAACATCATGAAGATAGGAATTATTTTAGATGTAGAAAGGAGAATAGAAAAACTAAAATGATATTAAACATTTAAATATTATAGATATGACCTATTCTATGAGGATTTGATTCATATTTAGCTGAGGGCGGGCAACACTGGCTCCCCACTTTCCAGGGGAAAACTTAAAAAGATGTCTTAATGTTAAACATCATAATCTAAATGCTTGACCCCACAACCATATAGTATCTTTGTTTTGATAAATTTAAGCATATGACATAAAGCATCACCATCTTTTCCAAGGACAACACCCATACAAATCAGAGCTCATCTGATATCCTTATTGACTTTGAGTGCAGCTACCTCTCATTCTCTACAAACCTGAAAGAAATCTTGATGCCAAACATAAAACATGAAAATTAAAAAGATATAACATGCTCTATATGTATGCAACTATTTTATTTACCTCAGGCAAGTAGTCATTTCCTAATGGACTTTGCTTATCAAACACTTCAGTCTCGCTAGTTCCTAGGTAAGTTAGTAAGTCAATTTATCAGATGATGTGCACTAAACATTACTGAAGTATTTCCTAATAAATAGACTATTGCAATATGAGGATTTGAAGCTGAGTTATGGCTCAAAAGTTCTTTGGGAGCTAAATTATGATGTAATATAAGAACAAAAAAAGAAAATATATGAATTTAGTCTCCTGTGCCATATGAACCAACTGTTGTTGCACTTATTAAATACCCTAGTTACACACGGCCTTCATGTTCCATCTATATATATATGTGTTGTTTATGTTTAAGACATTTAGAAACTTTAGGAAAGCAAAGGCATAAGTTTGAACTTGCCTCACAAGGCATGGTTAGTGTCTTCCCCTGCCTTTTTTCAATTTAGATAACATCTATTAAGTGTATAATTTAATTTGTGAGAGTATAATCTATTAAGTGTATAATGTCTAATTATGTGTTCACATAAGGATAACACTGGATTTTGTTTTGTTTTGTTTTGTTTTGTGATAAATTAACTACTTCTAACTATATTAGGTTTTCCTTTGATAAATCGGGTTGTTTTCTCTTATTTTCTTTTTTACGTCATTGTTGAAGTATCAGGATGAACTCAAAACTGTGTAAGATATTTTTCTCTGCCTGTCCTATAATTAAAGATATTACCTTTTATCCCTTTTTGTATAGTATGTCCCTATATTATAGCTCAGTTATTGTTGTCCTTTTTTTTGTTTTTCATAGTCTTTGGTGCTCCTTTAACTTCGTGGCATGACGAGAGTTTATCTGAGGAAACTATAAGAGAGTGCCTTTTCTTTCTTTTCTTTTTTTCTTCTATGTTCATCCTTTTTAAAATAAGAGAAGGGTATGTGAATATTACCCTTCTCATCCTTGTGTAAAGAGTATTATTAAGTTTGTTAGCATCCCTTATGTATGCATAAATTAGACTAATTTCTTATTAACTGTGAACTTGATTTTGATGTAGTAGCCATTTTTGAATTACTTACTCTGCTCACATATGAAGATTGTAAATATGTTGTGTGCTTTAGACATACCGAAGAAGGTGAACTTAACTAATTATCTCACTTAAACACCATTACTTCTCCTAGGAAGAAAGTAATCAATGTTGAACTTCTTTATCTTTTGAAGGGTATGATGTAGTTATCTGGTTGGTACTATGTTTTGTGATAGTCTATCTGTACCGATAATTTCCAGATTAATTCTTGTCTCGTACAATTTTGTTTTAATTTGTTAATATCTAGGGACTAATTTTTGTATTAGTTACCCTATCTGGCTTAGTTTTCATAAACTCGTAAGATTTTTTTGGGTTTTGAAGTTCGCATGCATTTAACAACTGATAAGAATTCATACAAGGAAGAAAAAACTACCAGTTTCATCTATCTATGAAATAGGTTTCTGGGAAATATTTATG
Organism: Capsicum pubescens; assembly: GCA_030864215.1. Classification (NCBI taxonomy): domain Eukaryota; kingdom Viridiplantae; phylum Streptophyta; class Magnoliopsida; order Solanales; family Solanaceae; genus Capsicum; species Capsicum pubescens. The sequence goes on from CM061541.1 coordinate 175,356,510, forward strand.
ACATATTTAAACCATAAGTAGAATATCAAGCATTCTATGTAAGTCATAAACTTTAACCTAAATAAAAACTTTCTTTTGTACGAAAATCTTCTTTAGCTATAAGAATAACAAAGTTTCCATTATATTATCTACTTTTTGACTCAGCTAAGTGATCTAAGTTCTATGAACTATCAGTTTACCCTTCACATGTTGGAAATTTTGTTGATATGATAGTATCTTTGACTGCATTGAAAAGAGTGTATATATGTAAATTCTTCATTCATGCCCAAATAAACTAGCTAACTATTCTTTTAAAAAATAAGTGGGTTTGGTATAGTCTTACTTAAATATCTTCCCTTTAGCTCCTTCACCTCTAAAGTGTCCTATTTTATGATATTACTCTTTGAAGTCCATTCTTTGGGATTAAGGTTTACTTGACTTATTTACTCTGAAATATAGTATTGATATTACTCCATGTTGTTGTTAAATCTAACTTGATCTAGATAACCGACCAAGTTTCTATCTAAGATAACATCTATTCAAACTCACTAGAGGGTATTATACTTTAGAGCTTCACTACTTATAGCTTTTTTCAACGTATCTTTAGTTGCTGCTCACTTGTAATTGAGTCACTAGGAAACAATCTTGGGGTAAGGATACATATCTTTGTGTTTAATAGGAAGCTCTAAGTTAGCTAATTTATTGTGAAATATAGTACTGATATTACTGATTTTCTCTCAATATTGTCCTAATTTCTATTTTGGGATATGAATTATTTTGCATATTTCGCATTCTTGACAAGCTAGTCTTATTATCCAAGAGGGTAGATTTGTTTTACACTGATATAAAAGTATAATGAAAAATGAGCTAAAGTCCAGAATGAGCTATTTATTTAGACCCACAATTTTATGTTGATTTTTAGATGATTTAGACTATGTGTACAATAATATCTATTTTTGATGACTTAATAGTTTGTTTTTTTCTTTGAACTATGATGAATTGTGTAGTGCAAGAGTGAATAGTAGTATGAATTATCTGTTACAAGATTTTTGTGTGTGTGCACAATAACATATGTATGAAGGGCAATGATATGAAATATATTAGTGTGTGTGTGACTTTTGGTAATTGATGTTATACAATTATCTTGCAGGATACGTCCAATACTAACAAACAAAATCGAAAAATGTTTAAGTATGCTCACAGTGTTGGAAAAATAATTTTTTCTTTAATCTACAAGGTTTGATATTTTCTCATATTGTTACTATGATCTTGTTGACTTTACTTGGTAATATTTAAATGTTGATTAGCATGTAACTAGGAAAAATAAAGGAAAATTTTGGTGCTTTATCAAGTAAGGAATTCTTTTTGGCTACTAAAAGAAGGAAATCTGAGCGAGTATATAAGTACTCATATAAAGATATTACAAACAAAATAGTATGAAATTTTCAAATTAAAAATTGATCAAGATCATTTTTTTCTTAAATATTGAATCAACGAATTTTACTATCTCTTGGATCTAACATGTAGTTTGAAAAAGAGAAAGTAGAGACTCAAGAAAGTAAAGATGGTACACAATCAACTGATGTATTCACAATTATTATAGGTCCTGATCATCCTAGTCGAGTAAGATTATACAGACGCGGGGCTACCAAGTCTCTTTTGAAAGAGAAAGCATGTGATTCTGGACCCTCTTCAAATATTGTTGATGAACTGGTAGAGAAGATATTGGATAATATGGAAGAGAGGATACTACAACGAATGCAGGAAAATATCAATGCTCAAAGAAATGCCATTGAATAAGATGTTACAATGAATATCATAGTAGAATTGAGATACCATTGAATGAGATGTTACAATGAACAACATTGCACAGGTGCAATATTTAAATCTAGGATTAACACTTAATCATAATATACTATGATTCAATGTTCATTCATTGGGAGAAGAGGCTTTTGTTCAACCAATAAAACGTCCATCTATTGGTAGTAATAATCAAGGTCAGTCTTTGTTTCTTCTTCTTGATCTTGAGAGTGGATTTCTATAAAGGGAATAACTAGTAGAAAGCTATATGTAAAGAAAGTGCAATTTTAGAGTCGTGTTTGGCTACGTATTAAAAGTCTTGGGATGTATTTGAATCTTATGTGATTGGGTTTAATTTTTGACATGGTATGTATGCATAGTTTTAGTTGTTGACCTAATAGAGTGTACTTTGTGCCTTTGGTATCCTATTAACCTGTTCTTGATCATGAAATCACAACAACAAGTACAGGAAAGAAATAGTTTACAATCAAATCTCGCTCCAAAAATTGCTCCAAATCTTGCTGCCATTGTTTTCAACTACCGACCCTATTTTAGGCATGGTCCGGTAGGTAGCATTTAGAAACTTTGGAGTGAAAATCTTTCTTTGTCGTGCTTGCTTCTATGATCTCAGGAAGAACAGGTCAAAGGGACACCAAAGTCACAAAGTATACCTTATCTGATCTCTTTTGGTTCATTACATCTCCATTTTTGTTATGATCAATATTTGTTTGACTAAAGCTTTGTTTGTATGGTATAAAATGTTGATATTGTGTTTATTGTTTGCTATTCCTGATGGTGAAGGATATAATATTTTTACAAAAGAGGTTTGAGATAAATGAATATAGTGTTTGAGATTGTAAGTTTGAACCTCAAATTAAATTTTGAACTCTTAAACCACTTAGTCAACCACTAGTCTTTTCCAAGTTATAGACATTTTCTTTATGCATTTTTTATATTATCATTACTCTTTACCACTTAAATTTTGTAAATTAGTTGAGAAAATATAATTTTACACTCAATGATTGTAACTAGTATGACTTACTATTATTGAATCACTAAGTTCTAATGGTCTACAAGTGATGCGCTACTTTGTACCTCGGGAAGAATGTTGTGTTGGTCACTTTTACAGTAGTTTGTTGCTCATCATCAAACACCATCACAACCTTTATAGTAATTTATTATTTTTTGGTGTGTTGTAGTAGAAATATGTTGTCATTTAAGTGCTAATTTAGATTATTTTTCCACTATTTATAGGTGTCTAAAATGAAGAAAGTGATGAAGACATTGACCTTACTTGGGAGGATTTTTGGATTGTTGATAGATGCTCTAATATCAATATTTTTTATATTGAATTTCTTTAAAGTTATCGTGACTCAAACTTGATACTATGTAAAATCTTTACTTATCATTTTCACATAATTAACATTTTGCTCTTAGGTTTAATTACTAGCTTCTTGCATATATGGATTATGCGATTATTAATGAATGATTTTGTTTGTGATGTGTATATGAGTGTCTTTTTTTATATAAATAATTATAATTGGTATTTGAGCTAGTTATAACATGTGCCAACAATTATTGCAATAGATTAATAAATTATTCCAATAGTATTAGAAATTGTTATAATAGGTAGTCAAAAAGCATTGCAAAAAAATAAGAAAAATGTTACACTATGTAATAAATAATCGTTGCAACAGACTAGAAAATCATTTCAATACCTTAATGAAATAGTTGTAATAGGTAATAAAAAAGAATTACAACGGAATATTAAACCGTAATAGACTATCAAAATAGTTGCAATAGATAGGCAATAGTTTCAATAGAAAAACAAAACCATCGCAATAAATGCTATTACAATGATTTAAAGTCGTTACAATAGGATTTATTGAAATGGTTAGGATCCATTGTTATAGGTTAAAAGATGCGTTCTAGTAAAAAAAATAACCATTGATATAGGTTGATCTATGGCGGTAATTTCATCAACCATAGTATAAACTATTGCCATAGCGCCATCCCAATGCCTACATATACAACACGTGCTTAACCGTTGTGGTTGAGATATCGGAGCAGATTTGATGTATATTGTAATGATTTTAGAACTGTCGCCATAGGGTTAATTTCCTATAGTGTGGATTCTTTATCTAGTAGTTTGCACTTTTTGAATCGTCAGTACTTTATGTACCTCTTGTTCCTTTCTTGGCACCATCAAAATGTAGAAGTCTTGGATTCTTTAAGGACAATATGAAATCTTGATGTCGTCAAGAGTGAAGGTATGGAATCCAGTTCCTACAATTTTCTTTTTCGTAGTACCTGGTTCTATATTTCTCTCTGGGATTGGATCATCCATCATCTCATCTTCATTGCCAGCAACTTTCAAGACTTTTGATTCCATAGAGTAGTTCATATAAATAGGTGGATAGTCTTCCTCTAAAGATTAAATTAACGATTCACCAGTGTTCTCAACTTATTATTGTGAAACAACAAACTCCTTGTTGTTCGCTATGTATCCATCAGTTGTAATGTCATCATTGATGTTCGAGTATTCAATAAAAGGAATCATATAGAAGAACACTATTCTTTTCCCATAGTAGGGTTAATGGGATCTATGTCCTGAATATCTTCCTTATATTTAAGATATTTTTCTACCCGATCAGGATTAGCTATGGCTTGTGGATCTGGAAATGGGCTGTCATTGATTTCAATCCATAATAATATACAAACTTAGTGGATCAATTCAGTGTCTGGATCATGAAGTGATGATAACAACTATGATTAAGAAGGCCTTCTTTTAGCAAGGTGTTTCTTTCTTTGTCATCATATTGCACTTTTGATTTATGGATTATCAAGTTACCATCTGGAAAGTGATGTCATGATCTGAGATAATCATCGTTCCTTTATCTATGCCCTCTTTATTAGATTTCATTTTACTTTTGGACTTCTTTTGAGTTGCATCGACTTTTTTTAGCAGCAATAACATCTTTTCTTTCCTATAAATATCAGCAATGTCAAACTATTTTTTGTTTTGAGGATCTTGATAGAATGGCATGGGAATATGGATTCCTAAAGAGGTTGTGGGAAATATATAGCTCATCTTTGGTGAGAGAATATTTGTGGCGATATAAGGAATAAGATTGGCATTGGTGAAAAACTGTGGGTTTTCTAAAGCTAGAAGATATCGTGTTTTAGGTGTTGGATGTGTTATTTTAGAGAGGAAACTTCTTTTATTTGTTGGTCAAAAAAATGAGACAGGGAGTTTCTTGGTGGACATATATCGTATTGTAAGGATTGAACTCTGAGTTCCAACTGGTTGTTAAGTCCATCATGCTTAGTAGATGCTTATTTTACTATTTTTGTCATTTCTTTGACTTTGTTTGCCAACTTAGTTTGTATGTGAGAAACATTCTTAAGATTTTGGTTGATGTTGGATATCATCGTGTTTTGGTACATGGTATTTTTTTAGATTGCTAGTTGAGAGTTAATTCTATGTCGTTGAGGGGTATCTTCTCTTGTGTTGGTAGGATAACATTTTTTGTGTGTATTTTTAAAGTGTGGCTCAGGTTATCCTTTTCAAATGGTTTTTTTGGTTGGAACTCATCCGAGTGACTAGTGACTGTGGGGGATATCATGAGCATATTTTTTACAAGCTTATTTTTGGTTTGGGTGGTTTTATTTGGTGTCGTTAAGGTATCCTTTAGGCACCTATTACAACTACACTTACTTCTCCATTGGCAGTGCCCTGAGATAGGACATTTGCTCAACATATTGTAGAGACCCTCAGGATTGAAGGACTAAATCCAGTCATGCTCTCGCATGTATCTGCCTAGGAACCAAAATAGAATTTTAGGGTTACCAATGCATAGAAGGTCATCAGAAGGTTTGTACATATGGATAGAAAAGGTCATTTTGTGAGTCTTTTTTATATTTGAGTGGCCAAAATTGATGGTGATAGTATTGTCACTTTTTTTATGAAGGTTAGTTTCGTAGACTTGAGAGGTTGAGGATGGTCTCTCAACCTATCATAGTTTGTGACCCATAAGTTCGGGAGTACTTTGACAAGTTCATATTTGGGTATTTGTCTTGGGATTTTGGTATACAAAATAGTTCTATTGGTGGAATCTATGTTTAGGAAGAATATATTTTTGCCACCTGGAAGGGATATATTGTAGTTATTGTTGGCGTATCGAGGTTAAGGAGGTTAAGTGAGTTATTCACAGGATGCGGTGGAGTAGGGAGACGGGGCCAGACGATATTCTAGTTAACTTTTGAAGGAGCACTAGCGGGGCAGGTCTGGAGTGGTTGACAAGGTTGTTTAACTTTATTTTTAGAGCTGCTAAGATTCCTGAAGCGTGAAGATGGAGCACGATGATTCCAGTGTATAAGAACAAGGGAGACATTCAGAATTGTAACAACTATAGAGGTATTAAGTTGTTGAGTCATACTATGAAGGTTTGGGAAAGGGTGATAGATTTGAGGATGAGGAGAATCATGACGATCTCTGAGAATCAATTCAATTTCATGCCTTGTTGCTCGACCACTGAGGCCATTCACCTTGTGAGGAGATTAGTGGAGCAGTTTCGAGAGAGGAAGAAGGACTTGCACATGGTGTTTATTGATCTAAAGAAGACATATAACAGAGTTCCCAGGGAGATTCTGTGGAGGTGCCTTGAGGCTAGAAGGGTTCCCCTGGCGTACATTAGGTCAATTCAGGATATGTATGATGGTGCAAAGACTCGTGTGAGGACGGTAGGTGGAGATTTGAAGCACTTAACAGTTTTGATAGGGTTGCACCAGGGATCGACTCTTAGCCTGTTTCTATTTTCCTTGGTGATGGATGTTTTGATGTGACCTATTCAAAGAGAGGTGCCTTGGTATATGTTATTTGCAAATGATGTGGTTCTGATCGATGAGACTTGGGGTGGAGTTAATGATATGTTGGAGATTTGGAGATAGACGCTTGAATCTAAAGGTTTTCATTTAAGTAGAACAAAGAAGGAGTACTTGTAGTGTAAGTTCAGTAATATGTCACAAGAAGATGGAGTAGTTGTGAAGCTAGACTCTTAGGCCATCTAGAAGAGGGAGAGTTTCAAGTATCTGGGGTCTATAATTCAGGGTAATAGTGAGATTAATGAGGATGTCACGTATTGTATTGGGGATGGGTGGTTGAAGTGGAGGCTTACTTCGGGAGTCCTTTGTGATAAGAAGGTGCCCCCAAAGCTTAAAAGTAAATTCTACAGAGTGGTAGTCCAGACGGCTATGTTGTATGAAGCGGAGTGTTAGCCAGTTAAGAACTCCCACATCCAAAAGGTGAAGGTGACGGAGATGCGAATGTTGTGATGGATATGTGGACATACCAGGAAAGATAGGGTGAGGAATGAGATTATTTAGGAGAAGGTGGGAGTTGCCTCGGTGGAGGATAAGTTGCGAGAAGTGAGGCTACGTTGGTTTGGGCATGTGATGAGGAGGGACCCTGATGCTCTAGTGAGGAGGTGTGAGACTCTGGCTATGGATGGTTTTAGGTGGGCTAGAGGTAGAACGAATAAATATTAGAGGGAGGTGATTAGGCATGATATGGTGCAATTACAGCTTATAGAGGACATGACCCTTGATAGGAAGGTCTGGAGGATGCGGATTAGGGTATAGGGTTAAGGGGTGGGAGCGTGGCGGTAGTAATAAGGGAGTGCTCCTTTGGGTCTAGAATTTCTGGTTCATAGTGTTGGGGCTATAGTTTTTGGGGTTAGTGGTGTTGGCTTTTTTGCATCCCGTACTAGTTTATTATGTACTTATCTTTTGTGTTTGTTATACTGTTAGTTTATTTTGTGAACCATACTAGTTTGTATCCACTTCCCTTTTGTATTTGTTATACTGTTATTGGTCCTAAGTTGGGGTTCTATAGAAAATAGCCTCTCTACTTCTCTTGAGGTAGTTGTATGGCCTGCGTACACTGTACCTTCCGCAGACCCCACTAGGTTGGAATACACTAGGTATGTTGTTGTTGTTGGAAGGGATATATCCAAGGCATGGTTCTTGATACGCTAAGCTAACTAGTAGTGGAGAGTTTCCTGGATGGCATCTCTATCCTAAAAGGATCCAAGAATCTAAACTTGGAACTTCAATGCCTTTGTTAGATATATATCAGAGAGGGACACGTTGATGTTTTGAAATATGATGACAAAGATTGTCCCAGCGTTTAGTGTGATTTCTGATGTACCCAAGTTTGCATGTTGGTATTCATTTTACCTAGTTTCAAGAATGGAAAGACGTGCCACTAATGTCTAGCCTTTTCCTTTGTGATACGTCAACGTGACCCTAACAACACGCAAATGAATTTGAGTGCAGCCTTGGGTTTTTTACTATCGTATAAAATCTTCTGGCATCTGCAGAGTAATGAACTATTCCTCCTGAGTTGCAAGAATAGGATGTTGATGAGGTTTTGACACAACAATGTATTCTTTAACTCTTTTTGGTATTATTGTACCAAAGAGAGAATTTGTAATCACGGGTTACATGCCTTCTTTGCGAAGGCTGAATAAGGGTTTAGTAGAGGCAGATATATGGTGGATATTTATTATTTTGGTGGTAACACCTCTACTTCGTATAGGTAGTCATATTTACATGTCAAAGTTTTACTGAGGTTCGTAGACATATGTAGTCTAGCAAATGATTACATGGACTAGACATACTTGAAGAAGACGGTAAAGATTCTGAGATAGACATATATTTATGTTTTTTTGAACTATAAAGACTCTATATTTGTGCTAAAGATCTAAGGAAAAGACTTTATGAAATATTTGTTCTAAAATCTATGAAAGCAACTATGACTCGATTATGTTCAAGACTTTGGCTATAATAAATTAAAACTAAGGACTATGGGAGTGGAAAGACTATGACTTGACTCAAATATTTATTGGACTTTGTCTTTAATAACAGGAAAAAAACTACTATGGACACTTTTATGGATAGCAACATGGTAAACATTAAGACTAAAAATAAAAGTTGGCTCTCTTACAAATAGAAGTAGCAAATATTTTGTGAAACACTTGCATCCTCACTCCCTCGTGGAGTGAGGTTTGCTTTGATATAAAATAGACTATCGATAACGGGGAACAGACACTACGGGTAATATTAACTAAGCAATTAAAAATAGAGCACAAAACTTTCCAACATGAAAAGCGGTTTCACGTCTATGTAGGCAGTATGCCATATGAAATCAAAGCTCTCATCGACACCATAGACCATAGTCTCTAATATTTTGAACAAGATGGGTTGTTTTACCTCCATATAGGTGGCACGCTATACGAAATCAAAGATTTCATGAACATACAATAGAGTTCTTATGAATGGGGTTATGCATCCACTTAAGGATGGTTTCAACGAGCAAAGGCTTCTCAACTCTCAATGGGATGGCTTGACTTTGCCAGTATTTGAACACATGAAATCATTAGTATTTTAGCACAAATGCAATTGTTTTGTACATAACATACACAAGCTTTTAGAAACTCTCCCATCGACTTTAGCACCCTCAAAAGTCCATGGAAGAAAGGTCACTATGTGATACCTCAGATCTACATGTTCATAAAAGAAAAGAAAAAAATTGAAAGCTATTGTGAAGACCAAACTAATTTTATTTCATAAATATGGAAAGGACTTATAGATGTATGTCGCATGGGAAAAGCTAATTTTGTTTCACATTCATAGAAAGTACTTCAGAGTTCTATATTGTAATCACAACAAATATACTTACCGAAGTGTTTCCTTACCCCACTACTCTAACCTAAAGGATTGAAGTTTCCATCCCTTCGTAAGAGAGAAGTAAGAGAGAGAATTTAGCCAACAAACTTTTTTATTGATAAAAAAAATTAATAAGAGATGTTTTTAGGTGGAGTGTCCGATGATCTCAAACTAATGGCCGATGATTCTTTTTGTAGGAGAAGAAATCTCTAGATAAGCTTAAAGTACAGATAAACTTGGAATAAAATATTACAACTTTATCATATTTCTACGAGATAAGAACTATATGCTCGGACTAGATAAACCTTATATTTGGCACATATTTCTAAGAGATATATAAAACTAATTTTATTTATGTCGGTCCCCACTAACATGTGATGGGCCTCATAAAATAAAATAAATATATATTGTTGGCATGTGACATCATGTGCAAGCAGGTGACTGACCAGCTTATAAAGAAGGTGAATAAGCAGTGTGTAAGCTCCTTGCAAGCAGGTTTCCACTAAGCATCTGAATAAGCAGCTAGAAGGAAAACCCATCTGAGAGGGAAACCTAATTAAGAAGGTTTTGCGGTAAAGAGGGTAACCCAATTGAAAGGGTTTCATGATAAACTCCAGAATCTAAATCAACTGAAAGGTAATTCTATGCAGCTTGTGGTAAATGGTAACTTCTTGCACATGTAATCTAGTGTTATCTTTCGGGAAGTGTTGAATGGGGTTGGTAATAAACTCACATATCTTTCTTCCATCCACTAGTCGATGTTGTGCTTATCCTAGACGCTTTCTCATCTTTCCAATCTTCTTTTTAGTGATCTAGTGAAGTAACTCTTTCTATCAGATGAATCTTCACATTCCCATAGGGAAGCCTTCAGCCGTATGTTTTTTATGGCATTAGTAACTTCATCTCTCATAATTTCATATGGTACCTAATAATATTTTGCTACACATTTGATGTCATCCCAGTAGGGATGATAATTAGTGTAGTTCCATTTTCTGCATTTATTTAGCCAAATATCTTTTAGAATGAATCTTTTCTGCTGGAAGATGAAACGTTGTGCTTTATAGTATTCATCTTCAAGAGAATATTTAAAATGGAAATTTCTAAAGGACTGAAATTTCTAGATGAGCTTAGACTTCATTGTTATTGATTCCTACCGAATAACGCTTCATGATTACCATTGCAATGTAGGAATCTTTGAGGCATTGAATCTAGTATTGTCATGTCTTAAACCATATCATGAATCTCTTAAGAGCTGGTTGGATTCGATCAAAATGCTGCGAGACATCAAACTTTAACTACATGAGTATGCAGTACCAATGTGCTATAGAAATATAGCACTTTTGATCCTTAAAATGAGGAAAATATGTGATTTTTTAAGGTTATTCTATTAGATATAATACGTTATGGTTATGTTTGGCAGGAAATCATGTTTTGGATGCTAAGTTCTTGAAAAAAATGAAAAATGTGTTTTTTGGCTACTTTTTGGAGTAATTATGGATCTATGGAACACTTTTCAGCTTGTTCGTGATCAAAGTATATTCGAGAATTTAAGAAGACTTGAAAATATGAATCCTGGCACTTATTAAGTCAACATGTGGATCGCAAGTAGGACCTACAGACCATGCGTAGGAAAAGAAAGTTCCAAAAGTCCAAAATATCGAGAGATGACTTGCCAAATTTTTTATCTGGTATGTGCGCCCTGTACCTTCACTCAACCTACTGACAACAGGTACTACCTGCACCCAGGTTCAGGGTACAAGTGCAGACAACAAGTGGCCACCGACTCTGTTTTCTCCTATTTTGTTTGGTATTTGATTTAAGGGTTTCGCCATGTACTATAAATACTCTTTATGTGTTTATTAGTAGGAGTTAGACACTTTAGATACTCACAAACATATTTTGATTCCAAGATACGTTTTTGATCTTGGGATTCTTTTGTATTGGCTTCATTTGATTGATTCAGTTAAGGTTGTGGGTTTTTATTACTTTTTATCTTTGTGATTTAATCTATGATTTTGATTATGAATGTTATTGATTTCTTCACATGCATGAGCAGCTAAAACTCATAGCTAGGTTTGTGGAAACCCTAGGGGATTGATAAAGTAGGAAACGTGTTGTTGTTATGAATTGATTCCCATGTATGCAATGATTTATCTTCATTATAATAGTTTTCTTAATGGGTGCACACGTTAGGATTCTGCCTAGATATTGTTGCTTACTCTAAAAGAGGAGTAGTGACTAGGAGAAGATAAAGAAAATAAGAATTTGGAGTTTCATTATCGATCAACGCTTCTAGATTCTATCTAAGTAAGATGGTTAGATTTCATCTAATAACTAGAGACTCAAAAGGTAATAGTTAACTGGGATCAATATACAGCCTTAGTAAGGCAATATCCTGAGATTCAAAATATAAAGGGTGAAATCCTTCAGCTCGTCTAAAAGACTGTAGAAGGTATATAATTATCGATTCTGCTTACAAAGTATCGGGTTGGTTCAACAAAGCACGATAACCCTACGTAGTTGAGAATCCAGAGGGAACAAAATACTAGTCTTCACCTATAACTATTTACAACCAAAGTTAATGTAGTTACTTGCTCGATATTTCTACATAAAAACCCCTATTTACTTTTCCAATTCTGCCCGATGACTACAACTACTGAGATCCACAATTCCATATGTTCCCTTGATCTTTGACCCCAACATTTTTTGGGTTACTATATTTTGACAGCTACTATATCATCTTATGAGAGGAGGTGTAGTTTAGACGCCATCAAAATTTTGGCGGTGTTGTCAGGGAACACGGTGTTGATTTATGATTTGAAGTTTTGGTAGTTTTTAGGCTTTTGTTTTTTATTTTTATTCTTAGTTGGGAATACGCCGGTGTATTCCTATATCATGGAGTAGAGGCAATCCCTTACTCCTACTAAATCTAAATCCTTAAAGGATCCTACAAACACCTAGTAGGATGTCTGAGCAGAAAAGAGATGAACTTCCTGAAGGGGTTCATAATGTTGTACCTCCCCCCTCTCATGAAAAAGTATAGGATATTATTGATGAATAGACTAGTAAGATATTAGCTCAAGATAAAGCTGAGAGGTTGTCAATGGAAAAAGCTCAGCGGGTAGCTAGGGAGATAGAGCTAGTTGAGCAGAGACAAGTAGCAAACAGTCAAGTAGCACTAAGTGGGAATCAGAACAGATATAGAGGTGCCTAGGGTTAAGTAATCCCAGTATATTAGTATGTGAAACTATGTATAAATGATGAAGATGACTTGGGTATGTTGATACAATAGAGATTGGAGCCATAATATCTCCTATTTTACCCCCACGCATCAAGTTTGACATCATGAGTGCAATGATCCAACTCTTAAATCTAAAGGGTATCTTTGCAGGTCTCCCTACAGATGATGGAAACATGTACTTTACTAATTTCATCGGAATCTGTAATTCATATACAAATCTAGGGGTGAATTAGGAAGTACTCAGACTGAGGTTTTTCCAATTTTCACTTACAGGAAAATAATATTTATGGTTAGGAGGACTACAAAGATGCCCTACCACTATATGGAATGAGTTGTGAAGGAAATTCTTGAATTGGTTCTTTACTCTATCAAGGATATTACATCTTAAGGAAGAGATTTATAATTTCAAGAAGCTGCAATCAGAATCTATGTACGATGCATGGTTCAGGTTTAAGAAGAAGATGAGCATGGTGCCTAATCATTGGTTATTAGGGATGAGATTACTGGAGATATTTTACCGATCTTGAACATCAACTCCAGAGCTATGGAAGACACCATATCTAGAGGAGATTTTATGAGACTATGCTGGGAGACAACTTTGAAGATGCTAAGTCAGATCTCACTAACCAAAGGTGGCACACTCAGGAGGATAAGAAGGGATCTAGAACATATGCTATTGGTGCTCCTTCGACCAGAAAATATCTGATGATTTAGTAGCGGAATAAATTATCTGCTATGAACTAATATAGAGGAACTATCAAAGCAGCTTGCAGCAGTAACTTTCTAAAAAGTGAATGCAGTAGCAGAAAGGAGGTTAACTTTCAAATCTTATGAGTTAGAATTTGAAGAGGAAATAAATTATCTAGATCATCAGTTGGCGGGTTTCCAAGCCCAAGGTCAAGGGAACCAAGGTAGGAACTACTATGACTGATACATAAACCATAGTAGAGAGTGAGATAGTAACTAGAGAAAGAAGGATAACTTTAGAGGGAAGGGAGATAGGTATATTCTACCTGGAAGACGAGATGAAGAGTCCCTAATGGAAGAGATGTTGTCTAAGTTGGTAAAGGGTTAAGAAAATCAAGAGATCATCCATAAGGAGATTAAGGCTAACATTTCATGATTAACACAAAAGGTCAAGTCACATGACACTGCTATCAAGTTATTAGAGCACCAGTTCGGTCAAATGTCATCAACTCTGAACCAAAGGCAGCCTGGTACTCTTTTGAGCAACATAGTGCAAAATCCATTAAACAATGGTTATGTACTTGCTATTACCACGAGGAGTGATATCACTACTATGTATACCCCATACTCTACTGCAGAAGCTGCTGATGATGAGACACATGATGTTGAGTCTGTAAAGGTAACAAGTAATGAATCTAAAGTTGCTAAAGAAAAAATTAAGGGTCTGGTCATTGAGCCAGAAATCAGAAAAATTCTGAGACAACCCCCACCTTTTTCTAAAATTTAGGCAAAAAAAGAAGAACGTAAGTTCAAGCGATTTATTAAGATGGTAAAAAAATTAAGATTGAACATACCTCTTCTTAAGGCATTTAAACAGATGCCTAGATATACCAGAGTTATGAAACAAATATTCACATGGAACAAAGGAGCAACAATTAAGGATGTTTATAGTGTGCTCTACTGTAGTGCAGTCACGCTTAGGTCTTTAGAGTAGAAAAAAACGATCCTGGAGCATTCACTATATTGTGAACTATTGGGTCATCGCGATTTGATAGAGCCTTGTGTGATTTGTGGGCCATAATTAGTTTTAGGTTGCAGGTCATATTCAAGAAATTGGGCTTGAACCCTCCAGAACCAACTTTGATGCAGTTGTTGATGGCTGACCACACGGTGAAGAAACCTGTGGGAATCTCTTTTGATGTAATCGTGATGGTGGATAACTTCATCATTCCAGATGAATTTGTCATACTATACTGTGAGGTTGACACTGTGATGCCCATTATATTGGGAATACCATTTATGGCCATAGGTAGTTTCGGTGATTGATTTTAATGATATTCATAGAGTACGTTGCATCATCATGATGAATTCTGACTAGTAAAAATACCTATGACATGCCACTATGTTAAATCAAGTGTTGGATAGGAGGAAACCCATGGATTTGTTTGTGAATTATAAATAATAAACACAACTACATTGTGTCACAACATTAAATCAAGCGCTGAGTAGGAGGCAACCAACTATTGTTAGTGTTCACATATTTTTTATTTTTCCTTTTTTGTAGATTTTTAGCTCTTAGAATTACCCAGAGTATGGTAAAAATTGCTACATTCATCGATTTCCAGGTAAGTGTGATGTATGATTAACCCATCATTGTCACAAGTCCCACACGGTTAGTTGAGCAATAAGTTGAAAAGTGGTAATTTTGAGGATTAAAAATAGAAAGTTGTAGACTTTGGCATCTAATTTTATTTTTGGGACCCCAAACTTAGGTTACGGGACCATAAGTAGATGGAAAAATAACAAAATTCCAAGTCTGAATTGTAGGAAAGTAGGCCAAAATTTTTGGGCCGACACTTGCACCCTACACATGTTCGCTGCAAATGGCACATGCGCCCCATGCTTGGTCTAAACTGGGAGCTGTGGTAGGTCATAAGTGGGCCCAATTTTCAATCTAAATTTTTGGCCCACCAACATATATATTGACCTAAAATATCCCCCACCTATATTGAAACAACCATAACCTCATTCTAACTCATTCAAATCCTCAAAACTTTAATTTTCACTTTGAATAAAAACTTCCCTTTTAAAACTAAAACTAACCCCACACTTAAGTAAAGGCTAAATTGATACTTATTTGATATACCAACTTGTTTGAACAGGCTAAAAACAAGTTCCAACTTTGGTTTTGCTTGACTTATTCATTATTCATTTTTGGTTCTTCATAAATGAGGTAACTTTCTCGGCTCTTAATGGTTATATATTGATCTATTTATTGTTTAAACAAGTTGATATATATTTTACATTTCAAAATATATGTATTATATCATGCTTGTATATAGGAGCCTTGAAGTTGCCTAAAATTATTATGTAGGGCATTGTTTGGAAGTAAAATATAAAGTTAGGCCCCAACCAAAAGTTGAACTTTAACCAATAAAGTAATACCACTAGTTGACCATGTTAGTTTTCATTGAAAGTTATTATTTATGATAGGTGTGTGGACTTTGTACTTGTTTGTATTTTAAATTGGTTAAAGGGGTGTGAAAATTGAGATAAAATTCAAACTTTCGAATTTTGAGTTTTTCTTCAACTTTTACTATCCTTCACTTTTATTGAAAACTAATAACTATTTTTTCAAGTAAATACAGAACCTAAATCTATGAAAAAAAGAAGAAGGTTGATACCTCAAGGAGAAATGCAGAGTCTCCCGATCCTAGTAGTTCAGTGGAGAAGTACCTTAGGGAGCGATGTAGAGATGCTGCTGTTGAAGTGACACATAGAGTTATGAAAGAATAGATGTGCCAGGATTCTCAGGTAGTTGCAGCACGACTAGGGAATTAGTAAGCAAAAAATTCACCCCTACACACTCCTCTACCTGATGATGATGATGAAGAGGAGAAGACAAATTCTGAGTCTACTCCACAGGTTATTACTCAGGACTCCCAATTTGAGAAGGGGTCTAAGGATTCACTGAGGAGGTAGAGTACTAGGAGCCAATAGTGGTGCCCAGTCTGAGGAGGGTACCTCTACTCATATACAATTAACAAATATACCCCAGTCTATGAAGGGTACAGAGTAGTCTACCCACAATGCATCAGTACAGAAGGAGCAAATTCCCATGCCTGCACATACCTTAAATGCATCTCCTAAGGAGGGATATTTGAGGTAGTGTGTGTGAGGGATGCTGGAGATATTTAATATATTCGTGTTTGGGAGGTAGACAAGACTATAATTTATATTTATGAGGAGCATCAAATTGATCTATTAGGGTTGGATCATGTACAACAGTTATGAGCAACATTTGATAGATATCAGTGAGAGAAGATGACTACACTACTCGATTCTTACAACCCGACTATTGTACGGGAATTTTATGCTTCATACAGAGATACCATATTCCTTTTATGCATAGACATCCATACCTTGTATGATTTACAAGGCCGCCAAAACTTGATCATACACTAGTTAGAGGAGTTAGAGTTGATGATTTGGTAGATACTATCTGCAGAGTTGTCTTCTATCTAGATTACATTACTCCTACATCTATATCTAAGTATGGCTATAGACTGAGGGTCGTACGTGATCGACATATCATGTGAGAGGATTAGCATCTACTTAAGAGAGTTGAGATGACTAAGTGGATGGCCATTTATATTTCACCTTTGGGTGATGCGACCCATTGGATTGAGGGATATTGTAAGATCAAGAAAGGCCTATTGACATTTGAGGCTAAGTTTTGGTGATTGCTGATCAGATACCGAGTAATACCCATTTCTTTGGATAATATATTGATATGGGAGGGAGCAACACTGCATGTTTGTATGATGGCCAAATATCTTATTGATTTTGCTGCTATTTTTCAGTATGAGTTACATGATAGAGCATTTGGAGAGTTGACTAATCTACCATTCCCTTGCATGATTTATAGGTTGCATGATGAGGCTGGTATGCCTGAGTTACAAGGAGTAGACGAGAGAGATCTTGTGATGGTGACTACGCAGACAAAAACTATAAAATATTAGACATGTCGAGGCCCTTCCAGGAGATTAAGAAAGCAGGCAACAGTAGCATGGGCCCAGACTGAGGGCCCAATAATTTCCATAGAGCTTAATGAGGAACATCAGGTGATGTGGGTATTAATATTAATATGGAGATAAGGTAGTAGAGAGAGGATTAAAATTTAAGTACATAAGTTGAGAGGACACCAACTACTTCTTTTTTAGCCTCGACTTTGACCTTAGAGCCGGTAGGTTTATCTTCAGAGCCTACTCACCCATCCACTATAGCTCCTGCTACAGGTATGATCATTATATCTATCAAGTTTTTGCAGAGCTTAATGGACAGCTAGAGGGATACCAATACTCGATTAATGGTTGTTAAGACCGAGATGACTACCCTCTACAAATAGATGAGATCATAGATTAAGACTATATTTAAGAAGTAAGAGGCCAGCTGGGATGTTGTATTGAGAGATGCACTGTTCAAGCTATTTTCTTATTTCAAAACATAGCTCGATGAGTTTGAGAGATGGGTTACAACCTGATTCATAGAGGCAGATATGCCAAATCTATCCCAGAAGAGGGAGAAGTTTGATATATTAAGTGCAGAGGTATGCTTTATCATAGAAAGTCATGTAGAAGCCACTCCCTCAGTTATACCCTCAATAGTCTAGATATCCTCTCCGCGTGCATTGAGATAGTTTGATTTTTTTGTGAAAGGGGGTGAGGATATCCCAATAGTTGGGTACAAGAGTTGTCATATAGATGACTTCCATTATCTTGATTTACCATATGACTAGGCCATTTAAATGGCTAGACATGATTTGTTGAAGGCTACATTTATCGATAGGCGGAGGCGTTCATCTACAGCAGCGGTGCATCATAGAATAGTGCACCGCCACCACTACCGCCTTCAACAACTGATATACCCCCATATTAGGATGCTCATAATCCGGGCACCTAGTTCATCCTAGATATGTTCCCACTTCCCATTATTTTACTTTGTTTAATCGCATTGAGGATAGTGTGCAATATTTAGTTGGGGGCGGGCATTCCATGCCATCCTTGGTTTTTGTAGTCATGCTTCTTTCCCTGTTGTCCATTATATGGTTGTAGAACTATCATGTTTAGGTTAATTTTGTGTTGTACTATATTTTATTCCATATTGTGTTATGTTTTTGTGTGATTAGGAGATTTTTAAGTATTTAGGTGAGTAGTCATATTTTGATTGATTTTTGATACCCCTCCAAAATTTTGTGTTTTAGAACTCTGTGAATGTATATATGTGTAAACATTAAGTATCTTCTTATGTCATTACAATCAGGGACATAATAATCACTTGCTAATAATTGCATGAATCAGATAGGTAGTAGTTGGTAATATTCACTTTGTGTTGTGTGTGTGTGATATACTACCTAGTTCCCTATATGTATTAAATTCATAACATGCCTGGTTAGTCTTGCCTAGGTTGAAGGGTAGTTGGTTAGGTAAGGATCATAGGTTTTTTTTTTATTTTAGTCCACTTTTATCCTGAATCACCTTCCAAGTGTGAATTTTATCCCTTGATCCTTGTTTTGAGCCTTATAAACCTATTTGTTTGTTACACCTTTCACATTCACAGTTGTATAACAATGAACCTGTTTTGGACCTGTTCCTCCTTGGACGTTGTGTACCTTAACAGAGGAAAAATGCCTAAGTTGAGGGTGGTTATCATAGGGGTATGTAGTATAAAATGTGTATGAAAAAGGTAAAATGAGAGAAAAAGTTAGTAGGTTGGGTTGTGGTAGAAAAAGAAAGAGAAAAAGAAAAAAGAAGAAAAACTGTGAAAAGGTGAAAAAGAAGGAATAAAAGACCACACCAAATGTGAATGTGCAATAAAGAATAAAAAGAGAGAAATAAATATAAAATAAAATAAAAATTGCAAATAAGTGAGATCCCAAGGTTAGTGTAGTTCCAGGGAGGCTTAGTCACTTAATATGTCCATATGTATCATACCAACCCCCAAGACTACATTACAAGACGAGAAAAGTCTTATAGTTATCCTAACTTGACTATATGAATGCTAAGGTAAAGAAAATAAGGGCAAGCCTATGGTATTTGATGCTTATTGACTAGAACTTCACATTCGAGTGTGAGTGTCTCTTGACTGTCCCTGCATTGACCTGCATTATTTCATATAAATGAGTGGGACATCTTTGTTATAAGGGCACTTGAATCATATTGCTAGCTATTTTCTTATTTTGGGTAGTATAAATTTTATATATGAGCGATTGTTTGTTGCTAATGTAATTTCCATACCTTGATCTCTTTGTGTCAAATTAATGTGCTTCATATTCATAGATAGTTGGTTTTGAAAAATAAGATTGGAGGGGGTGTTATTTTATGATCATTAAAGTATATACTGACTGCCTTGAATAGATTATATTCTCCTAGTTAAGCATCATTTTTATTTTAGTTGTGTTTTGTTGCTTGAGGACATACAAACATTCTAAGTTAAGGGTGTTGACGTGCTATAGAAATACAACACTTTCAACACTTATAATGAGGAAAACATGCAAGTTTCTGAGGTTATTTTTGTAGACATGATGCATTTTATGTATATTTTGCTGAAAATTATCTTTTTGATGCTAAGTTAGTGAAAAAGATAGAAGAAGGTGTTTTTGGCTACGTTTTTGAGCAATTACTAATGTTCAAGATACTTTTTGGCTTATTCGTGATCAAAGCATGTTTGAGAATCCAAGAAAACAAGAAAAGAAAACTCTCGTCACTTACTAAGTAAACATGCGGACCGTAAGTTGGACCTACAGACCACACATACGCAAAGCAAGAGCCAGAAGTCCAAAATCCTGATAGTTGACTTTCAGGATTTTTTCATGAGTACCTGCACCCTATACCCGTGCTTACCCTGCTGACCGCAGGTACTACCTGCGCCTAGGGTCAGGGTGCAAGTGCAAACCACATATGGCCACATAAAGAAGTACATGATATTGTTGATCGATAGACTGGTGAGCTGTTACCTCAAGCTGAAGCCATAAGTATTGCAATGGAAGAAGCTCAACGCGTAGCTAGGAAGCCAGTGCTAGCTGAGCAGAGACAAACAGTAAACCTCTGAGCAACACTCAGTCGTAATGAGAATAGAGCTAGAGGTTCCCACCTTTAGATAATCCAAGCATATTTGTACGTCCATCTATATATAAATGATATAGAAGACTTGGTATATGTTGAGCCGATAGAGACGAGAGCCATTGTATCTCCTATTCTACTCCCAGGCATCAAGTTTGACATCACAAGCGTAGTGATCCAGTTCTTAAATCTAAAAGGTGTCATTGTAGGTTTGCCTACAAATGATTCAAACTTGCACCTTACCAATATCATTGGGATCTGCAGTTCATATACAAATCCAGAGGTGAATCAGAAAGCACTCACACTGAGGTTGTTCCCCTTCTCACTTATAGGACAAGCATATTTATGGTTAAGGGAACTGCAAAGTGGCCCTACTACTATATGGAATGAGTTATGCTGGAAAATTTTGAATTGGTTCTTTCCTTAATCAAGGATTTTTCTGCTTAAGAAAGAGATTTATAATTTCAAGTAGTTGTAGTCAGAATAAATGTACGACACATAGTTCAGGTTTAAGAAGAAGCTGAGCATGGTGCCCAATCATCAGTTATCATGGATGAGCTTACTGGATATGTTTTACCAAGACTTGACCATCAGCTCTAGAGCAATGGCAGATACTATATCAGAAGGAGTTTTTATGAGACTACGCTGAGAGGCAGATTTGGATATGCTAAGTCAGATATCACTAAGCGAGGGTTCCAAACTCGGAAGGCTGAGAAGGATATTGTACATATGCTATTGGTACCTCCTGTGTCCATAAAGTAGTTGATGATTTATTAGTGGAAGAAATTGCACTACTACGAACTAATCTAGAGGTACTAGCAAAGCAGATTGCAAAAGTGAATGCAGTAGCAGAACAAGGGTCAGCTTCCAAAACTTATGAATTAGAATTTAAAGAGGAAGAAAATTATCTAGATCATCAGTTGGCAGGTTTCTGAGCCCAAGGTCAAGGGAACCATGGTTGAAACTACTATGATAGATACATAGACCATAGCAGAGAGCTAGATGCTGACTAGATAAAGAAGAATGACTATAGAGAAAAAACAGATAGGTATATTCCACCTGGTAGAAGAGATGTATAATCCATAAGGGAAGAGATGTTGGGTAAGTTGGTAAAGGGTTCAAAAAATTAAGAGATAAAGCATAAGGAGGTTATGGCTGACTATTCAGGATTGACACAAAATTTCAAGTCACAGGGAACTACAATTAAGCAGTTAGAGAACCAGTTCGATCAAATGTCAACAACTCTGAACCAGAGGCAGACTGGTACCCTTTTGAGAAACATAGTGAAAAATCCAAAAAATAATGGTCATGTACTTTCTATTACCATAAGGAGTGGTATCACTACTATGGATCCCCCCCAACCTACTGTGGAAGTTGATGATTATGAGACACCTGATGTTGAGTCTGAGTAGGTAATAGGTGATGAAGGTATCTACTGAAGAAAAAACTCAGGGTCTGGTCATTTAGCTAGAAATCAAAAAAATTATGAGACCACCCACACTTTTTCCTCAAATATTGAGGTAAAACAAAGAGGAAGGTAAGCTCAAGTGATTTGTTGAAATATTGAAAAAATTAAGATTGAACATACCTCTACTTATGGCATTAGAGAAGAAGCCTAGATATACCAAGTTTATGAGACAAATGGTCACAAGGAAGAAAGGAGCGGTAATAAGGAATTTTATGGTATGCACTACTACAATACAACAAAAACTTAGTTTTTAGTGCAGATAAAGGGTGATCCTGGAGCTTTCACTATATAGTGTACTATTGGTTCATCTCGATATGACAGAGCCTTGTGTGTTTTAGGGGCCAGCATTAGTTTGATGCCGCTGGCCGTAATCAAGCAATTAGGTTTGAACCCTTCAGAACCAAATTTGATGTGGTTATTCATGGTTGACCGCATGGTGAAGAAACCTATGGGTTTGAACCATAGAGTAGATTTTCATCCACGAATTACATACCTTCTTAAGAACTGTTGAGTAGGGGTATTGTAGAAGTGGATATGTAGTAAATAGTTGATGTTCTGGTGACAAATTATCTATTGCATATAGGTAGTCATATTTTATAGCTAAGTATCATTCGGAGTGGTTAACATATTTTTGTTTGCAAAAGACATGAACGAACTAGATGAAGAAAATGGTAAAAATTACCAAAAGACAAATTTTGTGTTTGTTAGGACTATAAAGACTTGATATATTTGTGCAAAAGATCTAAAGAAAAATCTAAAACAAATATTTGTTTTAAATATAAAAAAGTAACTACGACTTGATTATGTACAAGATATTGGTTATATGGGTCAAAAACTAAAGACTATAGAAACAAAAGGGTTATGACTCAAATATTCAAAGGACTTTGGTTGTAATAACTAGAAAAGAAAAACTATGGACACTTTTATGGCTAAGAACTTAGTAAAAGTAAGGTAAATCCTAAAAATATGAAGTTGGCTCACGTTACAAACAACAATAGTAGATGTTATGAGAACACTTTCTTCCTACCTCCCTCCGAGGGTAGGGTTGGCTCTGATACCAAATAGACTAGGCTAGTGGGGCACTTACTCTACGAGAAATATTAACTAGTTTATTAACAATAGAGCTCCAAACTTACCAACATGATAGGTAGTTTAACGACCATGTAGGCAACAGGCCTTATGAAATCAAAGATCTTGTTGACACCATAGACCACAATCTCTAACCTTTCAAAAATGATAGGTAGTTTCACATCTATATATGTAGCACTCCATATGAAATCAAAGCATTAATAAACACACAATAGATTTCTTATGAATATGGCTATACATCTACTAAAGGATGGTTTACATCAAATATAGGCTTCTCAACCCTTAATGGGATAGGTTGACTTTGCCAGTCTTTGAGCACATGAAATCATTGGTATTCTAGAACAAATGGAATTGTTCGATATATGGCATACATGAGCTTTTTGTGACTCTCCTATGTTTTTCATCACCCTCAAAGGTCCCCTAAATAAAGGTGTACTATGCCATACCTTAGATCTACGTTCTTATAAAAGAAAAAAAAGAAAATTAGAAAGTTGTTGTACAGACCAAGATAATTTCATTTCATAAACATGGAAAGGATTTAGAGATGTATGTCGCATGGAAAAAGCTAATTTTGTTTCACATTTATGGAATGTACTTTAGAGTTTCATGTTTCAATTATAACAAGTATACTTTTTGAAATGTTTCTTTACCCCACTACTTCGACCTAACGGATCGAAGTACCCATATCTTTGGAAGAGAGAAGCAAGAAAGAGAGTTTAGCCAACAAACCATTTTATTGATAGATAAAACTTTATAAGAGAGGTTTTTAGGTGGAGTGTCTAATGATCTCTAACTAATGGACTCTAGTTCCTTTTATAGGTGAAAGAAACTCTAGATAATCTTGAAAAACAAATACCCATGCATGAGTTTATAGCTATAATAGCATGACCCCAAGATCCGTTACTAATTGATTACATTCTAATTATTCTTAGCCTCAAGTTAGTCTTCTAAAACCCCTAAAATTGTAACATTTTCAAAAACGTTCAAAACCCCTAAATATTTTTATCTTAGATTTTAATTTAGAAAGTTTCTTTCATTTCAAACTTACTCGATCACCATTCACATTGTTCCTTGTGGATTCGACCACGACTCTTGTTGGGTTTATATTGACAACGACCCTCTTCCACTTAATTTTACATGTAAGTTGAGTGTTATAAAAAATGGTGCCATTGGCGGGGAATAGTTGGTCGTATTAAGTTAGTTTGAAATTTTAGCTTACTTTCTTACATTCAAACTTGTAAATTTTTGTTTGTGATATTCTTTTGTAAGGTAGATTTTTGTTTACTTGTTACTATGATAACTTGGAATGAATATGGGTTTGGTGGTTGCACATTTTATCTTGATAATCCATGTCCATATTGTGGTGGACCCTACTTTTGGAAAAATTATAAATATTCTCCCCGGAAAAAGGTGTGTGCACCATGTCGATCCTATTGGGAGTATGATTGCTCTTTATGTGGTATTCGAGATGAACATTTGCGTGATTGTCAAAATTCCCCTCCCCTAGTTATGCTAACAAAAGTGCTAGTTAGTCTTATGTGTTTGATAGGTTTCATGATGTGATAAAGGAAGAACAATATGCTGGATACAAAGGTGTTAAAACATTGCTTCTAATCTCTTGGATCAGGTGACTACACTGGAGGAGGACATGCATTACTTGCATCAATCTATCGTGGCATTTGGAAAGGAGAGTGAAATAAAAAGAAGTGGGTGAGGAAGCAGATCTTTCCAGTGCCATGAATATGCCCAATCTTCAAAATGAAGTTGATAAGGAAAATATATCTAGCCATGTGGTTAATGGTTAGCTTAATGTTGAAAAATTCTTGGTGATTTGACAACCAGCCAAACCAAATCTAGCGATGGATGCTAAAATTGAGGAAATGATACTAGAGTCGAAAGAAAAATCCACTCAAATCCTTTGTGAAGCCTCTAGTTCATTTTTGGTTAAGAATTTAAAAAAAAATGCTATCTAGAATTGGGAAGATGACCTTATTCCAACCACTTTTAGACATTATGCTTCGTGGTATAAAGAAAGTCGAACCACCCGAGCAAATGACAAACTTAGGAGATGAGGTACAAAATCATTATATTTTGGAGTTTGTCATTCCAAAAGGGTGAGATGACATCCCTCACGTGAAGGACAATAAGTACAAAATCCGATGTTTGACAAGTGTTTTTTTATGTTCACACCAATACCCAATTATCTTACTAAGAAGTTTGATATGAAGTTGGGTAAAAGGATCAAGTCTTCAAAGTGGCGAGATAGAACATGTATCATTGTGCCATTACTTTTACCCAAAGAACCTCGAAGGTGTGTTGATCAAAAGTTGGGTACAAGATTGAAATTTTCTAAATGGAGACATAAATGATAGTCAAAAGATGTCGTGTCGCGACATTAACAAAGGCGCTTCTCGGGAGGCAACCCAAAGATTTTTTTTTATATTTTCTAATGTTTTTCATTCAATTTTTAGCTTGTTTTTTTAGTGTTTGCAGGTGATAGCATAAGTTGGAAAGAGTATCTCAAGAATGAAACCCCAGATAAGAATATTGTACCTTCATTTTATCATTTTCCTCTCTTAAGTAAGCTTACAAGGTATGAACTTGTAACGCCCCGAGTCTGTACCCCGGATGTTACACGGTGCTCATAATCTCAAAGGACCAAAAGCTAACCCATGACTGGTACCTACTTTAATAACTGAATAATAATACTATAATATATGAAAATAAAGTAGGAAACATGCCATAAGGTTCAATACTATAATAAAATTGAATATGGTATTAAAAAAAAATATGATACATCTGTCAGAAAATACTCTAGTCAGAATAAGCCTCTAAACTGTCTGAAATATGAAATTAATGGGACAAGTCCCCAACTAACATCGAACTACTAAAATAAGCTGAACTACTTAAAAAATCATCATGTCCTCTAACTAAGAGGACTCACCACTAACTCTGTCAGCTGAATATCTGAACTGCTAAGTATGATCAGGAGCCCGCGCATCAGAACATATGATATAACACATTATAGCGCAAAAAAAAGGTATGTGTCAATACTTTGAATGTACTGGTATGCAAAGTGAGGTAGGCTGAAATACATGGGTTAATATGCATGAGAAATACTGAATGAATGACGTGAGTGTAACTGAATGAGAGTACATGTGTGAATACATAAACTATAACCGAGATCATGAAAACACTGGAATACCGAATCTGAATACTGATTAAGTGATATTTGATCCTACTAATACTAAATTACTGATAGAAGAGTGATTGTATCTGACAGTCTTGATTATGTGGAACTATACTAAGTTTCTCACTGAGCCGAGTGATTGTATCTGACAGTGCTAATTTTTTGTAGAATTGAACTGAGTTTTATACTGAGACTAGAACTGAAACTGAGACTGTGGGAAGTAATCACCTAACTGACATGCCCCTTTCTGAACTAATTGGGGCCCAACCTGTAACCCCAGCTGGAAGGGTGTCAGTACCGTTCCATGGGTAAACATAAGATGAGTCACCCTCATCTGGCAGGTGCTCTGAACAAGAATGGTGGTACCCTCAACTGGAAGGTAGATCAACTCATCAACCCTTAACTGGTAGGTTGATGTATGAAACTATGATGGCTAAGTAGTTAGGGAACACAAGGACTACTTCTAAGGATCACACCCTCTACTAGTAGGTGAGTCCCCATCCATGGGTTTACTTAGTGCTGAATCCTACTCCCAACTGAATAGACACTGGACTGGATTCTAGACTATTCTAGGCTAGACTGAACTGTTCTGATGGTACTGTATAACTCAACTGAATTGAGTTCACTGGGTTTCATGGACTAATAGAATATTACTGAATTTTGTTAACTGACTGAGTACTACTAAGGTCTGAACTGGATATTGTGATTGATTTCTAACTACTACTGAGTTTTATAACTGACTGAATTCTACCGATCGTGAAATGATGGATACTATCCTGTGACTGACCATGGCTCTAGGTAAACAGCTAAATTTTCGAGTATTGAATACCCCCAGGACTCTATAGCATAAATTATATTACATGGCACAATCTTAAAATATGATAGCTAAGTACTTGGTCATCGTACATTCATTTGGCACATTCTAGCAAATACTTGCATGACATTAACTTGAATATATGCTGACATGATATAATTTCACTATTCAACTCACATAAAAAATTCATCAAACACTTGAAGGACATAATCTACGCACATGAAACTAAAACAACATGTAAGAATCATAGTTTAATTCCATATTTACAACTTCAAGGGTTTCAACATGGTTTTGCATGATAATTCATACATATCAATAAATTCCACATAAATCTTGTAGTAAATCATGAACAAGAAACCCCATTAACATGGTAATCATGAACACATTTAAATTCAACTATAAACATCATTAAACTCATAAACTTATAGCTAAAAGGGTTTCTTGAACCCCAAAGGTTGAAGGTAACCCTTGGATGAACACTTGACATACCTTGGTTGCAAAATTCTTGAAGAACAATGGTGGATATCTTGAGCCTTGGCCTTTAAATTAAATCACCTAGGGTTCTTGTTCTTGAGCAACTTGAAAGAAAGTAAGTATATTTTGCTCAATAAAGGAGGAATCTCGTGTTTTAGGGCTGAATAGAGGTGGGGAAAAGACCCAAATACCCCTCAAGGATAGGACTTTTAATGACTGAAAACCGGCATGTCAACATGTAGGATGATGCGTCGCATCATTGGCATCAATGCGATAGATAACGCGCCACATCGAGTCTGAGTTGGTTCACTAGAAATTGCCACTGGTAGCCAAGGAAAAATATTGATCGACACGATGACCGACGTGCCGCATCGAGATCACATCAATTCATTATCTTGGATTCCCAAACGTGGTTCAAACAAGGTCAAAAAAATAAGAAACTCGTCTGGGAATACCTACTGACATTCCTGATCATGAATCAATCTAAAGATCGTTACTTTAAGGTTATAAGAGTCGTTAAATAGAGTTTCCAACTTGTGAAGGACAAAATAATTCTAAGTCTGAATACTTAGCTAGAATTTTCTAAGTTTGGGACCCCTTAGCAAGATTAAAAGAGTGAGTTGAGCTTAAGATTTTGCGGGGTATTAAAATATCTCCCCCTTAGGAACATTCATCCTCGAATGAGACTAATTAAATTGAGAATACTGATAGACTGGATTTAGACACTGGACATACACAACTGAAGCATGATTTCATGACTGAAATTACTGATATACTGAATTATCACACTGAACATGCATATCTTATGCATGAGTACATAGCTGAACATAATTCATGAATGCATGACTATAATTACTGATAAGCTGAGTATATATACTGAACATGCATGTCTGATACATGAGTACATGACTGAACTAATTCGTGAATGCATTACTAAGTATGCAATGTTAATTGATACTACATTAGTAGCTATATCTGAATATGAGACTGAGTAATTAAAAGGAAAACTATTACATTGGGCTGAGTCTGAGCTTGCGGACAAGAGGTGAGGATACTTGGTCTACATGTCCACTCCTACTTCCCAAGTAGCTCCCTCAACGGACTGATTCTGCCAAAGTACTTTGACTAGAGGGACTTATTTGTTCCTCACTCTGCGAATCTGATAATCAAGGATTTTGATGGGAGTCTCTACATAAGAGATATTGTTCTGAATATCTATGCCCTCTATAGGGACTACAACTATTGGGCCACCTATGCATTTCTTCAGCAAGGAGACATGGAATACTGGATTCACTGAAGCTAAGTCTGAAGGCAACTCAAGCTCGTAAGCTACCTTTCCAAAATGGCTGAGAATTCGGTAAGTACTGACATATCGGGGACTAAGTTTGCCCTTCTTGCCAAACATCTTCACTCTTTTCATAGGAGAGATTTTCAAATACACAAAATCCCCAATCTTGAACTCGAGATCTTTTCTGTGCACATCTGCGTACGATTTTTGTCGGCCTTAAGTTGTCTTAAGCCTTTCCCTGATCAACTAAACTTTTTCTAAGGTATCAAATACCAAGTCAGGCCTTACCACTGTGACCTTACCCACTTTGAACTAACCGATAGAAGATCTATACCTCCTTCCATAAAGTACTTCAAATGGAGCCATCTGAATGTTGGAATGATAGCTTTTGTTATATGCAAACTCAATCAAAGTTAAGTGGTCATCCCAACTACCTTTAAAGTCAATCGCACATTCTCGTAAAATATCCTCTAAAGTCTGGATAGTCCTTTCTTCCTGACCATATGTGTGGGGATGAAAGGCTGTACTGAGGTGAACTCAGGTACCAAGACCTTTTGGAATGCCTTCCCGAAATGAGAGATGAATTGAGTTCCTCTATCTAAGAAAATTGACAATGGAACACCGTGCAACTTGACTAACTCCCTGATATATAGTTTAGCATAATCCTCGACTGAATAAGAGGTATGGACTGGTAGGAAGTGAGCTGATTTGGCCATCCTGTCAATAATGACCCAAAATAAATCATGCTGACGATGAGTACGAGGCAAACCCATCACAAAGTCCATGTTCACTTCTTCCCACTTCCAGGTGGGAATACTGAACTCCTGCATGGACTCACTTTGCTTCTAATGCTCGATCTTAACCTACTAACATGTTAAGGACTTATCCACAAACTCTGCAATATATCTCTTAATCCCAATCCACCAATAGATATCCCGCAAATCATGGTACATCTGAGTATCCCCCGGATTAATAGAGTAGCGTACACCATGCCCTTCTACAAGAATTTGATGTCTCAAGTCATCTATACCTGGCACACATAGCTGACCCTGGCAGCGAAACACACTATCTCCCTCTTAGGAGAAAACTTCTAACTTCTGATCTCTGATTGATTCCTTTAACTTAGCTAGACTGGGATCATTATCCTATTTTTCCTTTACCTCAGATACTAGGGACGATTTTGAAAGACCCTTCACCCATATACTACCTTCTACTAAATTGACTAAGTGAACACCTAGGTTGGTAAGCTAATGAACTTCCTGAGCTAACTTCTTCTTACCATCCTCTACATGTACAACACTAACCATAGAAATCCTAGTAAGAGCATCAGCCAGTACATTGGCTTTACCCTGATGATATAGAATGATCATATGGTAGTCTTTCAACAACTCCAACCAGTTTCTCTGACGAAGGTTTAGTAGGTCTTTATGAGAGAACATATACTGTAGGCTCTTATGGTCTGTGAACATATCAACTTGCATTCTATACAAAAATTGCCTCCAAATCATTAATGCAAACACTACTGTTGCTAACTCAAGGTCATAAGTAGGATAGTTCTTTTCATGGGGATTAAGCTGTCTAGAGGCGTAGGCTATGACCTTTACTCGATGCAACAAAACACACCCCAAACCGACTCCAGAAGCATCACAATACACAACAAAGTCATTTGAACCATCTAGCAGGGTCAAAACTTGAGCTGTAGTGAGTCGAGTCTTCAACTCCTTAAAATTATTTTCACAAGAATTTTACCACTGGAGTTTGACTTTCTTCTGTATTAATCTAGACATAGGGGATACAATAGATGAAAATCCCTCAATAAACCATCGGTAGTAGGTAGTGAAGCCCAAGAAACTCCTGATATCTGATTGAGAGATAGGTCTAGGCCAGTTTCTCTCTGCTTCAGTCTTTTGGGGATCAACTCTAATTCCATCACTAAAAATGATATGGCCAAGGAAGGCTACTTACCTTAGCAAAAATTAAACTTACTGAATTTGGTGAATAGCTGATGGATTTTGAGAGTCTTCAATACTATTTTGAGATGGTCTACATGATCATGCTCATTGCGGAAGTAAACAAGAATGTCACTGCGAAGACTATGATAAACATATCTAAGTATTGCTTGAACACACAGTTCATTAAGTCCATGAAGGATGCAGGGTTATTGGTAAGACCAAAGGACATGACTAAGAATTTAAAGTAACCATACCGAGTTCTGAAGGCTATTATTGGGATGTCACATTCTTTGACTCTGAGATGATGATAGCCCGATATGACGTCTATCTTGGAGAAGTAACTGGCACCTTAAAGTTAGTCAAACAAGTCATCGATTCTGGGAAGGGGATACTTATTCTTGACTGTGACTTTATTTAGCTGATGGTAATCAATACATATTATAAGAGAACCATCTTTCTTATGTATGAATAAAATTGTTGCGCCCAA
The DNA here is from genome assembly GCA_030864215.1 of Capsicum pubescens. Classification (NCBI taxonomy): domain Eukaryota; kingdom Viridiplantae; phylum Streptophyta; class Magnoliopsida; order Solanales; family Solanaceae; genus Capsicum; species Capsicum pubescens. Next base: position 175,387,828 of record CM061541.1, read on the forward strand.
CGAGGACATATTTGGTATGATAAATCCCTTATCTAGGAGATCTTTTAACTATTTTTTTAATTCTCTAAGTTTTGCTGGAGCCATTCTATATGGTGGAATAGATATGGGCTGAGTATCTAGAAGAAGGTCTATTCCGAAGTCAATTTGCCTTTTGGGAGGAACTCCGGGAAGATCTCTGAGAAACACATCTAGGAATTCACATGCTACTGACACTGATTCAAGAGTAGAGGTTTCTGAACTAGAGTCCTGGACTCGAACGAGATGGTAGACACATCCCTTATATATCATTTTTCTCAACTAAAGATAACAAATAAGATGACCCTAAGTACTGAAGTACTACCCCTCCATTCTAGGATGAGCTCATTTAGAAACTAGAACTAGACAATTCTATTTTTGCAGTCGACTGAGAAATAGAAGGAATGAAGCTAATCATGCCGAGAATTACATCAAAATCAGTCATCTCTAATTCGACTAAGTCTGTTGATGTGACTTTCTGAGATATCATAACTAGATAGTTCCTATATACCCATCAAGCTATGATATATTTACCAACTAGGGTAAAGACTGAGAAAGGCTCTACTAGAATTTGAAGACTGACTCTGAAATTAATGGTTATATATAGAGTAAAAAAAGACAACGAAGCTCCTAGATCTAGCAAAGAATAAACATATAATGGAAAGGTTGTAACGTACTAGTGACCACATCAGGAGAACTTTTCTAATCCTATCGGGACTGAAGAGCATAGAGTCTATTTGGGATCTACCCACTGGTGGCACTGGAAGCGGCACCCTGTTGATTTAGGTTATCGGACTGAGCTGGGAGATGGTAATACTGACCCTGAGATCCTGACTGAGGATAATTTCTGACTCTGGGTCCTGGCTTGCCACACCCAAAACACATATCTCTGCCCGCTCTGCAGATACCCTAGTTACTTATGCCACATTTCTAACAAAGAGGATTTGTTTGGGTGTTGCTGATAATACCCTAGAGTTTAGGTCCTGGTTCCCTATCTCTATTGCTATTTATGAATTTTTGCACTGGAGCACTAGTTGAGGATAGAGCTGGAACTAAGGATTTCGTGCGGAACTGAGAATGATTCCTACCCTCTGACTTAGGATGAGTGAAGTTGAAACTACCTATTCTTTCTCTCTTATTCTCCCTCTTCTTCTCCCTATTCTTAGCCTCCTCTATCTACTTAGCATGGACTATGAGCCTAGATATGTCTATCTTCTTAATCAGCATTATGGTCCTACATTGCTTGACCATACTGCTAGACACCCCCAACACAAACTTACTCATCCTGGATTAGCTATCTACCAGCACATGAGAAGCATATCTAGCTAATTGAGTAAACTTGAGAGAATACTTTTCACTGTCATGTTGCCCTGCTTTAGATTTATAAAATCCTAAACATTTGCTTTCGTCAACTCCAATTGGAAGAACCGATCAAGAAAAGCAGTGGCAAACTCCTCCAATTCTATGGGCCCTACATCTGTGGCCTTTTTTTCTTCCCACTATTTGAACCGTGAGTGGGCCACATCCTACAACTGATATGCGTCCAACTCAGCGCTCTCAACATCAGTCACCCCCATAGTATCTATATCTTTCTTCACCTAATCAAGAAACTTCTGAGTATCCGTATCTGACTTAAACCTAATAAAAGATAGAGGGTTCATTCAGGTGAAATCACAAATCTTGGATGCAGTAGTATTAGCCACTGGGTCGGGCGGAACAGCAGTTGGGCACTCATTCTGGGTTGCCACAGAATGATCTAGGGTGGTGAAAGTTGCTCTAAGTTTATCATAGGAGATGTGTTCGTCCGGAGGATCTGGCTAGATGGGTTGGGTTTCTAGCTGGTCTCCCATTCCTATTACCTTAGTCCTCTTTGGAGGCATATTTTTTTAATGGAAGAGAAATTTGGATTTGACAGGGAGTTTAACTAGAGCTCATGCTCACTCGCACAACATGAATACTGAAAGAAGGGAAACTTTTCCTAAAACACCTCACAACCTCTTATCCATAAGTATGGTGCGCCGCTATATACCTACGTACAAGATTCGACAAGATGCGGCTTTAAGACTTCCTATGACTCTATTGAAGCTTAGGATCTTATACAAAGTTTGTAAGGCCCTGAGTCTATAACCCAGATGCTACACCGTGCTCATAATCACGAAGGACCACAAGCTAATCCATGACCGATACCTGTTGCAATAACTAAATAACAATACTGTAATATGTAGAAATTAGGCAGAAAATATGCTATCAGGCTCAATACGGTATAACAAATACCAAATTTGATACATCTGTTCAAAAATACACTAGTCTAAAAAAGCCTCTAAACTTCTGAAATATTGAGATGATGGGACAAGTCCCAAACTAACTCCAAACTACTAAAATTAGCTGAAATACTAAAATAATCATCATTTACTCAAACTAAAAGGACTCACCACTAACTCTGTCAGTTGAATATCTGAGTTGCTAAGTATGATCGAGATCCCACGCATCTAAACCTATGATATAAAACATCATACTGCAAAAGAAAGGAATGCATTTGTACTTTGACTGTACTAGTATGCAAAGTGAGGTAGGATGAAATGTATGGGTTCATATGCATAAACAATACTGAATAAATGACATGAGTGTAACTGAATGAGAGTACATGCGTGAATACATAAACTCTAAATAAGATCATGATAACAGTTGAATACTAAATCTGAATACTGACTAACTGATATCTGAGCCTACTGATACTGAATTACTGATAGCTGAGTGACTTTATCTGACAACCTTTATTTTGTAGAACTATACTAAGTTCCATTCTGAGCTGAGTGACTGTATCTGACAGTCTTGATTTTTAGTAAAACTAAACTGAGTTATATACTTAGACTGGAAATGAAACTGAGACTGTGGGAAGTAATCATCTAACCGACATGACCCTCTCTAAACTGATTAAGGTCCAACCTGTAACCCCATCTAGAAGTGTGTAAGTACCTTGTCATGGGTAAAGACAAATTGAGTCACCCTCATTTGGCCGGTGCTTTGAACGAGAATGGTGGTTCCCTCTACTGGCAGGTAGATCACCTTATCAACCCACAGCTAGAAGGTTGATGTCTCAACCTACACTGCTATATAGTTCTGGAACACAAGGACTGCTTCTAAGGATCACACCATCTACTGGCAGGTGAATCCCCATCCATGGGTTCACTCGGTGTTGAATCCTACTCCCAACTAAATAGACACTGGACTAGATTCTAGACTATTCTAGGCTGGACTGAGCTGTTCTGACCATGCTATTTAACTAAACTGAACTGAGTTAACTGGGTTCCATGGAATGACGGAATATTATTGAATTCTATTAATGACTTAGTACTACTGAGGTTTGAATTAGATACTATGATTGATTTCTGAATACTACTAAGTTTTCCTGAGTTCTATAACTGACTGAATTCTACCAATCGTGACATGACTGATACTATCCTGTAAATGACCATGGATCTTGGTAAACAACTAAATTTATGGGTATTGAATACCCCAAGATTCGATAGCATAAATTAGAAGACATGCCACAATTTTGTAACATGATAGCTAAGTACTTGGTCATTATACATTCGTTTGGGACATTCTAGCAAACACTTGCATGACATGAACTTGAACATATGTTGACATGATATAATTTCACTATTCAACTAACATAAACAATTCATCAAACACTTAAAGGACATAATCTATGCACATGATACTAAAAAAACATGTAAGCATCATAGTACAATTGCATATTTACAACTTCAAGGATTTCAACTAGGTTTCACATGATATTGCACACATATCAATCAATTCCACATGAATCTTGTTGTAAATCATGAACATGAAACCCCATTAACATGGTAATCATGAACACATTCAAATTCAACCATGAACTTCATCAAACTCATAAACTTGCAGTTAAAAGGGGTTCTTGAACTCCAAGGGTTGAAGGGAACCCTTGGATGAACACTTAATATACCTTGGTTGCTAAATTCTAGAAGAACAATGGTGGAAATCTTGAGCCTTGTCCTTGAAATTAAATCACCTAAGGTTCTTGTTCTTGAGTAATTTGAGAGAAAATAAGTATATTTTGCTCAATGAAGGTTGAATCTCGTCTTTTAGGAATGAATAAGGGTAGGATAAAGACCCAAACACCCCCCAAGGACACAAATTTTAATGACTAAAAACCGGATTATCGATACACAATATAATGCACCGCACCATTGGCATCAACACGATATCTAATGCGCCATATCGAGTCCATATCATTTTACTAGAAATTGCCACTGGGAGCCAAGGAAAAATATTGATCAATGCGATAGCCGATGCGCCGCACTAAGATCGTATCAATTCACTATTTTAGATTCCCAAACGAGGTTCAAAAAATATGAAACTCGTCCGAGAACACCTTTTGACATTCCTAATCCTGAATCAATCTAAAGATCAATACTTTAAGGTCATAAGAGTCGTGAAATAGAGTTGCCATCTTATGAAGGCCAAAATAATACTAAGTCTGAATACTTAGATAATATTTTCTAAGTTTGGGACCCCTTAGAAAGCTTAAAAGACTTAGTTGATCTTGTGATTTTGTGGGGTCTTACAGATCCTTTTATGAAATACACTTTAAAATACAAATGATGATCACATTCCATGATTTCTTTTGGTTAGAATTTAAATCATTTGAGCTTAATTTTGTAAATTGTTGTTGTTGGGATGAAGATTTTTGAATGTGTTACTTATTTTACATTCCCAATTGAAAAATTCTTGCTTCCATACACTAGTAGACACCATATGTTCGACAAAATACCCACTTGTACGTTGCTGACTTAATTGAGCAGTGGGTGATATAATTGGATGATTATGATTAAAAATGGTGTGTTTTGTGATGAATTGGTGCATTGAGCTTGTTCACATGTGTAGTTATTCTATTTTTCAAGATCTTACCTTTTCTTCGCACCATATGTTTGTTAAAGTGTTTATAAAAGAGAAATGCCTTAGATGCTTATAAAGGTTAACATAAACTTTCTTATGGAATTATGTGATCATTTTTGGAGCATATATTTGAGTACATTCGGTCTTAAATGTTGGATAACCGGTGGTTTTTTATTGAAATTGTTGAATTATGTTGCGTCCATAGTTTGATCGATTAATTTTTTTATCATAGCATCCCTAGGTGAAGTCTAAGTAACCTAAGAGATATGAATGCTTGCCTTTTCTTATGATATATTGGGTGATGCCATTCTTAAGGGTATAGGGTGCTTATGTTTCTATTGGTGCCATAAGTGTTTTATGAGCTAAATAGGAGATATGTGAAGTTTTAATAAAAGAACCCCATGAGGTATAGTGATAATGTTGTCATTGATTCACCTAAGTTTTTCTTTAATTGTTTAAGAAGAGGCAAAATCTCAAAAATACTTTCAAAATGTCATTGACAAGAAATGAAATGGTTTTGAGTAAAAACCAAAAAAAGAATATAGTTTTCATTTTGAAAAAGGATCAAGGATGTTTTTGAGCTTTCTTTTGAGTGAAACCAGTAAATTAATTTTTTGTCTCTCTCTTTACAAAGAGCAGTCCTTGAGTCGGAGTAACTTATTAAGATCAAATTTCTCAAATTTGTTGAGAGATTAACTTTTTACTCTGAGTACAATTCCATGTTTGGTGAGATTTTAGAATAATTCTTGTGCATATGTGTAGTCTAGAACTTGCTCCGAGTGTGTTCAAAGGAAAATCCTAGACAAGCTTGTTTTCGAGGATGTCCCAAGGCCATTTTTGACCCGTCACATAGCCAAATTCCCATTTTAACATTTTTTCCTAGTTAACCCCCATAATCCTTTTGACCCATGTCTCTTTATTTTTATAGTGATAACCTCGCTAAAATACCTAAGCCTTTTTTTAAAATCTCTTTTCTGATACTTAACCTCCTTTGATGTTTTACATGATTTGAAGAAATAAAATATATGAGGAAGCCTATGTTTTTGGGGTTTGTGTAGTTGGGAGAATAATGTAAGAGTGGTTCACACTCCAAGTTTTGGGGGATGAATGTGATATGCTAAGATGGGCCAAGAAAGTTATATGTAAGGTGGTAAAATCATGTGCTTAAGAGACAAGAGACAAACTTCAAGGTAAAGGTGTATAGCCTAACCCATAGAATGTGAAGAGAAATGAGAAAAATGGGGGTCTAAAAAGAGCTTAAAGTTAGAACTTATCTTGAAAAAGTCAAAGAAAGGAAGAAAGAAAATGTTGTATTTGAATTGTTTGGTAAATGCTAATCAAAAACTTAAGGGAAACATGGAAAATGATTTGAAAGAGAAAAAGGTGGGTAGTTTTAAAATTTTAGGGTAGAAGGGTTGAGAAATTGTATTAAAGGAGGTAATTTAGTCACTCGATCCATATATATTCCTTCCCACACCTTAAACCTTCATCTTGACCCGTAAGACCTTGGTGATTCCAAACTAGGTAAGTCCACATTAGTGGCGAAATATACAAAAGGCAAGACTATGGCTTACTAATTGTACTAGAATTTCTTTGTGAAAGTTAGTGTGAATTCCTTCACTACTTGGGATCCTTTAGAAATTTCAATGTCATGTTTGTGTGTGTAGCTAACTCTTGCTGTGAGCAGCATTGATACTTTGGGGTAGAGGGTAAAGTCTTACTCTCGGTTTGGGTAAATGGGTGAAGTAAGTTATATTTTGAAGATTGAGACAATTTTGAATATTTTGTGTTTTCTCTTAAGATGCTTTGTTGATTTGGAAGGTTCATTTGATAAAAACATGAATCATTGCTACGTAATATGTACTTATTAGAAAATTTTGGTTAACTTGTTTCCATGACATGTTTGGAAAGTCTTTGTAGCACTTTGTTAACTTTTTCCTTTAGTATAACTTTCTTTTGGATGGATTTGAGTTAAACACCCTATCTCATTTAATTTATCTTGGTTTTTTTAGGACAAGCAATAGTTTATGTTTGGAGGTGTCATTTTTTTTAATGCTCAACTTACACATCTAATTAAGTGCAAGGCAGTCATTGTTAATATTAACCTAACAATAGTCGGCGTCGAATCCACGAGGAACAATATGAATGGTGATTGAGTAAGTTCAAAATGAAAGAAACTTGCTAAATTCGAACCTAAGATACAAATATTTAGGGGTTTTGAACATTTTTGAAAATATAACAATTTTAGTGCTTCTAGAAGACTAACTCGAGGCTAGGAATAATTAGAGTGTAATTAATTAGAAATAGATCTTGAGGTCATGCTATTCTAGGTGCAAACTCATGCATGGGTAATTGAAAATTTATCCAAATTTAGATATATCCATGGGTATGCTTGATTTAGAGGTATTAACACCATTCTTTCAATAAAACAATAAATTTCATTCATGGGTTCTTTCAAACAACTCTTGAATGTAGCCAAACAACTAATCTAATACCTCAATTAGCACCCTTATTTCTAAGATGTTACTATCAAATGAGTTAACTCATACAATATCCTTATTTCTAAGATTATGCCATCCTACAAGCTAACACAAGTTATTATTTACAAATATCCTTCACCCAATGCCCCTCTTTCAAGGACGGTATGAGATCTTAAATAATTGGGGTTTGCACCTACAATTCTTAGTTCAAGTATAGGGTAAAAGAAAAACCCACAACAAATAGCTAATTAGAATAAAAAACAACCAAGCATTACTCACAAACTATTAAATTATACCCCCAAGAATAAGAACTAGCAACTCATAAATATAATAAATAAAAATATACAAAAATTTTCATCAAATTGATTCATGAAAGATGAAGAGAATGTCAAATCGCACTTTAAATTTCAATAAATCGTCAATAGAGTTTGCCAATTCTTCACATAAGAGTTCTCTAATGAATTTTTAGCTCAAGATGGGTACAAAATTTTTCTCCAAGCTCCAAGTTATAAGATAAAATGTGAAGAGGAAAGATAGGATAAAAGATGGATGAAAATGAGCAACAAAACCACTATTTTTCCCCAATTTCTCACTTGAAAAATATCATAATACTACCCTCTTACTCTTGGTTTCTTTAGCAAATTACAATTTAGCCCTTGAAATGTTTTTGCCTTATCGCGATCACTTCCTTCGCATTGCGATCTCTTTACCGCGATCGTGACTATTGAATTGCGATTGTGATAACTTAGGGCCATTTTGATCTCTTATTACTAGACCATGATCGTGACTTTGAGAAGAACAATTTCAGTATCTGAGGGCCTCCTAGTCTCTAATTATTGATACTTATTGCCTATTTTTCTTCCTTTTTAACTTGATTTCCATTTATTTTTATCTTAGGTCCTACAGGATCATAAAAGTTGGAAATTAATGCATTCACCTAGAAAGTTAGCCTTATTTAAACAATTTTAGCCAAAAAAGTACAAAAATTTTGATGCCAATGAGTGGTAAATTTTCCACTCCTCATTTAGGTCATAAAAGTTGGAATTAGATAGTAGGTTAATGGTCAATTTGGTGTCCACAAAGCCGAGTCAAGTAGGTTCTATTTTATGGGTGTGTAGCATGCCACACCTTAACGGAGAGGCTACGAGGCATTTAGTAATTTTTTCTCATTCTTTCATACTCTAGGTCGTGCAATTGTCTTGTCCATATGAAAGTTGTCCAACTTACTTTCTTTCTCTAATTTATGGGCTATGTCTCATTGTCAAGGAAATACAAGTGGAAAGACTTAACTTTCTAATAGTGTGGTCCTTTTCAAATATGTTATCCAAAGTTGTAAAATGGCATAAAGGCTTGAAAGGGGTCAATTAGTGCATCAAGTTGTATTGATTCAAGCGTGTGCCTCTAACTTCATAAATCATTCTTGTCAACCCGAGGTAAGATATGTAATTTATCCATTTCAAGAACCTTATAGCAAATATCTCGCTTAAGGAGAAAGATTTGTATCTGAATGTTTGAATAGTATTTAAATCCTAACAGGTAGTTAAATTGGGGTGTTAATACTTATGAGTAATAACGTGATTCCAAGGTTAGTGATATGAAGTCTTATAATTAGAAGTCGAAGTGAGGGTAACTTTTTCGTGAAAAGAGATAGTTGTAATTGCATGACCTTTAAGTGAGTGTTGGGGTTGGTATGCACTTTTGGTAGTCAGTAAAAGAGAGTGGTTAGTTACAATATTTTCCTATTTAGTTGAAATAATAAAGGATCTCTTGAAGACTATATATGGTAGTTGTAAAGTAAATCATAGGTTGTGAATGGAAGGATTAGTCAGCTAATGATTTATGAATTTGCCATTCACTTGCGGGAGGCCTTATAAATGGGGACTTACTGATGTTTATAGAATTTTGAAGGTTCTATGTATGCTTTGGTAAGTGGATGTGATATGAGGGAGTTGAATGTTCAATAGACCATAATGGGTTATATAATAAGATTAAGAACAATTATCTCTATTAGGCAGTTTTAACATTAAGGGTCCCTTGATTTTTATCTAGTAGTTGCATGTTAGTTTAATAGTTTAGAAGACATGTAATAAATTATATGGTTTAGTAGTAGTGTGGGAAAAAATAATGTGCTTGTGGGTTGTAGTTAAGTTAAATAAGGAATTTTGGTTGATTTCTCCATTTAATGGACTAGTATATTATGCGGGATATTTTATTGGTGGAACATGATTGTCCCTAGACATTAAGTTTGAACTTTAGATATTTATTGAGGTGATAAGAATGTTAGGTCGAGAATTTTGATGCGATATTTGTAGGAGTTAATTAGCAGGTTTCATATAATGTATGAAAAGAGCTTAGGTTGATGACTTATGAAATATTTGAGTGGGTAGTTCTGCTATATGCATGAGGTCTATAGTTAAAGTAGAAATGATGGTTAAATCATAAGATGTATAAGATCCCTATGTTATAAGAATAAAGTTTACTCGATCTTGAGTTATGAGTGCCATGTATACCTAGAGTATGTCCTTAAATTTCTTAATATGGAGAAGTTTAGGGATTTTTTATAAGGTGTTATGTAAAGCTGAATAGAGGGAGAAATAGATAGACTATGTGAAATCTTGGTATAGTTCTAAAATTTTGTTAAGTTATGTGGGTATGATATTAAAGGTGTAATGCTAGTATTCTAAGGAGTTGAACATGGAGTGTTAACTATTTAGAAACATGGATGTCTATGCCCATGAAAATGTTAGTTATTAGGCAATGACTTTGGAGGTTGGAGGAAGTTAAGATTAGTATCCTTGTAGGAGGTGTCCTAGAAAGAATTTAGTGTTTTCGTATTAAAGTTGTTTAGGGGAGTTTATATTTTGCGCACAATGATACCTCACCCACTATTTGGAGTGTTGTGTGTATAGATTTAATGAAGGGATACACTTTTATGATTGGGATAGTGAACTTTTATCTAAGGGGGAGATGACACAAATCTTGAATTTTCGCATAGTGGTGAGTTTCAGGGATGAGTCATGATAAATATATTCTTACTTTATCAAATTCCTTCTATTTTTGTTTAATAGGACATTTCACAAACATCCTACGTATTCAAGTGGTGTCTATGCCTAAATATTAACCCTCCAATTATGATCTACGTGTTTTGATGTGTGAAGCCTTTTGTTCTTATTGGATCATGTCTTACATCATGGACCCCACTTTGAGTAGTGCAACAAATATATGTTATAGTTGAATATTGTCACTCCTATTTCTGAAGCTCGTACTCTAGTCCCTCAGTTACTCTCCTTGTGTTAGCTTGAGAGTGGTTATGGAATCATAGAAATTTTTGGATAAGAGAGTGGATGATCTTTACTATAAAAAATTTTGTATGGCTACTCGAACTAAGGTTATAGATGACGCGGGATGAATGAGATAAAACTTTTTCTATGTAAAATATTTAGAAGGGGAATATGTGGTAAAAAACTTTTTGAAGATGATATGGGTTGCTAGGGTTTTGGTGGGGAGATCCGTAAAGTGGGTGTAGTAAGGATAGGCTTGAATGTCCCTATTGATAGATGCACAAGCCATTGTGTTATGTGGATATTGAATAAGGCATGATGTTGTTTCATTATATTAATAATACAGAGTCATATTCTTGGATGAATTTAAGGTATAGAGCCCTTCATCTTAAGCCAACACCTTTTAGCTCTGTATTAGGCGTTAATATGGAAGAAATGTAAAATTATATTCAAGCTCTTATAGTGATGTATTTTTTGGCTAAACTTTAAGATTGAAATTGTGGTATTCGTAGCTGAAATCATAGCTAAGAAGTATTGCTATATTTGAGGGCTATTAGATGTATCATTGGAAGTGGGGGATGCTTCTATCCTTAGGTCCCGATAAATCTTATTTTGTGTCTTGTATCAATCTTAATCAAGCTGAGGGTTCCTAGAAAAAAATCATGCCTTACGATGTCATAATCATGTTTCATATAGCTCATCACCATTAGGTTTATTAAAATGGTGTCTAAGAAAAGTTTTGAAAATTTTAGAAGTCTACTTGATAACGCTCAACTCAATCCCATGTTTGAAGGGTGAGGCAGTAATTGTCAATTATCCAACTTGAGGTTGACTTGAATCCACAAGGACCGAATTATAAATTGTATGTCCTATGGTTGCTTAAATTACTAAAAGATTACTTGGATTGCTAATAAACAAGACGTAAAATAAAATTGGGGGAATGGATTTGGGATTGGTTTGTAACATTTTTTTATTAACAATACACAAATATGACACTTGTGATTTAAAATCAAGATTTGAGAAGATCTTGGGATTATGTCTACCTGAAGGTAAAAGCATATGAATTGATGATGGTTTAACATAAAGATTAGTTGGTAACTAAAGGATAGGCTAGGTTGAAGGTCATTATGCTCAATATTTCAATAAAACCATAACGATTTCACCCATTAGATCTTTCGAGCACCTAACTAGTGTACCATTCGTAATCACCCAATTCCTCAATCAGGCATCCGTATTTCTTGGATGATGCTCTTGACATGATTTACACTCCAATTATATTTATTTCTAAGATTGCAAAAGGTAGTAAACCATAGGCTTAATTGTCCACCATTGCCTTGTCTCCCCATAACCTTCTTTCAAGGATGTTATGGGTTACCATATCTTCACTTTCATCCCTCTTTCAAGGATGATGAAGGGTTTTTAGAGTTTGGAGTTTTCACCCATCAAACCCATTTGGGGATTTGGGATTTTCACCCACCAATTCCAGCTCATAAATTCAAGTAATAGTGGAATCAATACTCAACAACTAAAACTCATGAAAATACAACAACACTCACACACAATTACACTTTTGTTCAACATAATCCCAAAACTAATATGCTTAGCTGCTCATGAAGAAAGTAAAGAAAGATATACTATTTGGATTATCCAAAGCATTCATTCTTTAATAAATACTAAGGAATCAAGTCTCCACAATTAGTTACACACTTGCCTAATTAGGGTTTCTTCTTTCCAATTCAAAAGTGTCTATGTGGTAAGGAATACCCAAAGAAGAAAGGGTTCTTACCTATATATGGTTTGGTATTCGTCTATGCAAATTTACAAAACTGCCTTGGATCATATTCCTACTGAACCACGATCATGCAGATTCAATTACGAACACAGCTACGCGATCGAAGTTGTGCTCTGCAATCACATTATGATGACCATCTTGACTGACCGCGACTGCAGCCTAAGGATCGCAGTTGTAGTAACTGAGGCTAAACTGCTCCAGGTCTCCAGTTGCACTCTTTTTACTTCTATTTGATCCCTTTGTAGCTCCAATACACATTTTTTCACCTTCTCACCTTTATACCTACAAAATGTGGATATTAGTGTATTTAAATCATGATGATGTCTTATTTTCTTATACAAAACATAGTAGTTTACACACATGTTTGGTTCAAATGAGTGGTAAAATCACCACTCATTACAACTCTCCAAGTTGAGGTTTAAAATTCTGTCCAGTTTAAATTTTCTCACTCGGGGTGCGGGGTTTTGGTCTTTTACCCATTGTACGACCTTAGTCTTGTTGTCTCATGATTCATTCTTTCATAATTTACTTGGTGATGCCATGAAGCCCTTTTCTTTTGATATCTATACGTGTTTTATTAAGAGAGAATTCTAATGTGAAGTTACATACTTTATTGCATACTCCCAAAAGCTTCAGTATGTTCCAATCCATCAATTCGAGGATGAATGATTCCAAGCGGGAGATAATGTAACAACCCATATTTTTGACCTAGAATTTGAATCGTCATTCCTATGTGTATAAACTTGAATCCAATGATTCCTCTGTATATATAAATGTCATTATGATTTGTCTAGTGTTTAATGTGCTTTGATATGAATAATGTTTATATGAAGCACTTAGATCAAAGTTGCGTTAAGAACTTTTGATTTGACCAAATTTTTGTATTCGATTCTACAAGGGTCAACTTCGAACGTGTATAACTTCTGGAATATATTGAATTCTTGGGCTTAAACCAAATGAAAGATATTTGAGATCTCATTACAATGCATTTTATTATGCCTTAATCCTATATCCGAGTGAAAAGTTATGAGCATTTTCGTGAGGAACCAGTGAGGGTCTACAATTCCGATATGGCACAGGCCTATTTTCAAAAATGCTAAAACCCATGTTTCTTTTAATTTTTTTGCGGGTAAACAGGTCATATACTTTCTAATTTATCGTATAACTAATAGAAACGTGAATTTGTAATCCCATAACCCCAAAATACACCAAATACATAATCCCGCTTCTCACAAATCCTCAAGAACACCAACTAAGAGTTCTTGTTCAAAAATTCAATTTCCAAGGATAAAAATTCAAGTTTATTCACAATATTTTCTCCCAAATTTCATCATCAAGGGTTTGAGAAACAAATTCAAGAGTTCATATCGATTCAAATCTACGGTTCAAGCTTTAAAGTTATGGGTTTAAGCTTTTAATTGAATTACTTCCATCAAAAGTCATGCTCCTCTGTCCTTCCACTTGGATTTTCTTGATATCATAAAATTTGTTTATTATTCATATGGTTTTTATGTTGGGTTTTGAACTAGGGGTTGAGGGTTTTGGATATAAATGGTTTGAATGTATTTTCCATGATTACTATTGATTTATTATGTATTGAATTGTTGGTTTGTACACTCATTGGGGTGAATGGGCATGGTGAATGAATTTAGGGTTATAACAATACCCCGAATAATTAGATTTTGGAATTGAAATTGGTACGAACCCCAACCCACTTGCATAGTTGGTTTTGGAATGTGGTTAATCACTTGATTTGGTCTACTTCATTAAAATTAATTCATTGCATAAATAGCTAACGAATAAGATTGATCTTGAAAACCTTGTGTGGTACAATGGACTCCCCCTAGTGAATATTTATGAAAACCGTATGGGGTATAAAGGAATCCCCAAGTGATTTTAATAAAGGAGTCAGGGGTAATAAGGATTCCCCAATGTATTAGCTTATGATATTTGTTTGCAAGATATAGTTGGTACGCCGATACCACTTAATGACGCATTAATGATTGAATCCTAAATATAAATTGTTAGGTTATATGTTAAATGTTTTAATTAGGTTTAAAGGGGGTTTTGTAGCTCTTCATGAAAGGGAGAGTTCCTGGAGGGATCGATACTAGAAACTCATGTTTGTCGATGTGAGGGTTGGTCATGATGAATGTGTGCTTATGTCATACTATATATATATATATATTTGTATCATGGAAGGTGAAGGGTATAAGTATTCCCAGGCATTCCATGATACCTCCAGGTCGTGCGACTAACACGCACTGGGGCCCTTTGGGTTGGGGAAGCTGAACCCATATAGCTCGTGGGTGCCCTTAGGATAGTTAGAGCTACACAACCTAGGTTAATGTTTTAACTCTCATGGTAAGGTTATTCCCTACCTTAATATGTTATATATTTATATGTATATGCATATGCTTTTGTGCATTTAGATTTTGGACTGATTTGGTTTATTGAACATAGCATTATTTTATTTCTTATCCCTGAGTAGCATGCCAGCGCTCAACCAGATTACTGTCTTTGGACGTTGTACCCCCCACGCGATGCAGAAAACAGAAATACTTCTAATTTTTCTACATAGTGACTAGGTGATCGTGGGATAGCTCGCGAGTCAGATTAAAGTGGTGAGCTTCCATACCTTGAAATACCTCATTTCATATTTTTGGTTTATTTATGTTATATGACTTTTTCCTTCAGACTTATTTTTGCTATTGTTGGGGGTATGTCCCAACTCTTATTGCCATTCGCTTGGTTAGAGGCTTTGTGGATGGACTTGGAATTGGTTGTTGAATTCTTAGAATTTTTTTAGTCATAACTTATCTATCTTGTTTTATATTTTGAATTCCATTGAGATACTTATATTGAGTGTTGTTTGACTAGGTAAAAGGGGTGGCCTCTGGTCCTCATTGGACTTGAGATACCTGTCAAGGATAGGCCTAGGTTCAGTTCATGACACACCTTTTATAACTATATTTACTTCTTCATAGGATGTGTCCTAAGAAAGGACATTTTCTAATATTGCAGTGACCCTCATGATTGAAGGACTTAATCCTATCATTCTCTGACATGCAATTGCTGAGGAACCAGAATAGTATTTATGGGTTACCATCATATGGTAGGTCATGAAAATATTGGTACATATGGATAGAGAAGATTGTTTTTTTGAATCTTATTTAGATCTAAATGGTCGAAACTGATGGTGACAGTATTGTCACTTCTTTTTGCAGGGGTTTGTTCCCTAGACTAGAGAGGTTAAGGATGGTCTCTCAACTTCTCATAGTTTGTGATCTATGAGTATAAGAGTACTTTGACAAGTTCATCTCTAGGTATTTGTCTTGGTATCTAGGTACACTGAGTGGTTTAATTTGTGGAATATATGTTTAGGAACAAGGCATTTTTCCCCAAGGAAGGGATACATCCATAGCATGATTCTGAACTCTCCAAGCTACTTGGTAGTGGAGAATGTCCTAGATGGTATCTCTAACCTGTGAAGCTCTAAGAATCTGAACCTAGATCGTCAAAGACTTCATCATAGAGGGACATGTTGAACTTTAGAAGTATGGTAACAAAGACTGTCCAAGTGATTAGTGTGATTTATGATGTACCCAAGTTTTCATGTTGGTATTCATTGTGCTTTGTATCGATAAGGGAAAGGCATGCCACTACTGGATGGACATTTCTCCTATGATATGTCATTGCGACCCTAATAACACCACAAGGATATGAGTGAAGCCTTGTGTTTACCCCTATAGCAAAAAATCTTTGGGCATCTGCAGAGTGATGAAATGCTCTTCCTAAGTTTCAAGAATAGGAGGTTGATCAAGTTTTTTTGCAATAATGTATTCTTTAACTCCTTTTGGTTTTTGTTGTGCCAAAGAGTGGATATGCAACCAAGGATAACATGCCTTTTTTATGAAAGGTTGAGTAGGGGTTTAGTAGAGGTAGATATGCGGTGGATATTTTTTGTTCTGGTGGTTACACATTTACTTCGTATAGGTATTCATATTTACATGATAAAGTTTTATTGAGGTTAGGAGACATATGTAGTCTAGCAAGATATATATATGGACTAGACATACTTTAAGAAGATGGTAAAGATTCCGAGATAGATATATTCTTGAGTTTTTCTAGACTATAAGGACTCGATATTTGTGCTAAGGATATAAGGAAAAAACTTTGAAATAGTTGTTCTAAAATCTATGAAAGTACCTGCGATAGATTATGTACAAGACATTGGCTATGACAATTGAAAACTAAGGACAATTTCAGCGGAATGACTATGACTTCACCCAAATATTTATAGGAGTGTAGTTGTAAAAACTGGAAAAGAAAGACTATGGACACTTTTATGGCTAACAACTTGGTAAAGATAAAGTAACAACAACAAATGTAAAGTTGGCTATCTTACAAATAATAGTAGAAAATGTTATGTGAAACACTAGATTTCCCCCTGCCACTAGGAGTGGGGTTGGCTCCGATACCATATAGATTGAGGACAGTAGGACACGAACTCTAATGGCAAAATTAACTAGGCTATTAACAACAGATTTCCAAATTTTCAAACATGATAGGCAGTTTCACGACCATGTAGGTGACGAATCATATGAAATCAAACCTCACGTCGACACCACAGACCATAGTATCAAACCTTTCCAACATGATCTACTATTTCACGTCTATATTGGCTTCATGAAATATGAAAAAAAAACATTAATCAACATATAATAGCTTTCTTACCACTAGGTCTATGCATCCACTAAAGGATGGTTTTCCACAAACAAAGGCTTCTCAACCTTCAATGGAATGGCTTTACTCTACCAGTCTTGGAACTCATGAAATTATTGGTATTTTAGTACAAATACAATTGTTTTGTATATGAAAAAGAATGGGCCTTTTACGGCTCTTCCATGGCCTTTAGTACCCTCAATAGTCTATGAAAGAAAGGTGTACTTTGCCATACCATAGATCTAAGTTTTCGTAAAGAAAAGAAATCAAATTAGAAAGCAATTGTGGAAATCTAGTTAATTTTTTTTCAAATACATGGAAAGGACTTAGAGATGTATGTCACACGGACAAAGCTAATTTTATTTCATATTCATGGGAAGTACTTCGGATTTCCATATTGTAATCACAACAAGTATACTTTCCGAAGAGTTTTATTTCCCCACTATTTCAACCTAAATTATTGAAGTACCTATCACTTTTTAAGAGAGAAGCAAGAGAGAGAGTTTATCCAATAGATATTTTTATTGATAGATAGAAACTTTACAAGAGAGTCTTTTAGGTAGAGAATCTTATGCTCTCTAAATCACTGTCTATGCTTCCTTTTATAAGAGAAAAAAGCTCTAAATAAGCTTGACGTACTGACAAACATAAAATAAAACATCCTAAGAGATAAGTCTTATCTTCTTCAAGAGATAATCCATATCCTATCTATCTACTCAGACTAGATAAGCCCTATCTTGGGCGCTTACTTCTATGAGATATTTACAACCTATTTCATTCAAGTTGGTGCCCACTAACATATGATAGGACTAATAAAAATAAATTACACATATGTTGTTGGTATGTGACAACATGTGCAAGCAGGTGATTGAGCAGCTTGTTAAGAAGGCGAATCAACAACTTGTAAGCTCCTTGCAAGTAGATGTCTACCAAGTAGCTGGATAATTAGGTTGTAGGAAAAACTATCTGAGAGGGTAGACCAAGTGAGAATGTTTATTGGTGAAAAGGTTAACTCAATTGAGAGGGTTTCATGGTAAACTCTTGAAGGTAATTCCATTGGAAGGTAATTCCATGCAGATTAAGATAAATGATAACTTCTTGCACTTGTCATTTAGCATCATCTTTCAAGCAGTGTTGGATGGTGTCATTGATGAGCTCACATATCCTTCTTCCATCCACCAATTAACGTCTTGCTTCTGCCAGAGACATTTTTGGCCTTCCAAGCTTTTTTCAGAAATATGGTGAAGCAACTCTTTTTCTTGGATGAATCTTAAAATTCTCATAGTGGAGTTTTCAGTCATATTCTTTTTATGGTGTTGGTGACTTCACCTCTCATGATTTCATATGGTCTTAAATACTTTTTTAATACTCGTCGGACTTTATCCAAGTAGGTATGATCATGGAAGTAGTTCCACTTTCCCTATTCCATAGGCAAAACTTCTTTTTGAATGCATCTATTCTACTGGATGATGAAGCATTATTCTTTATATTATTCATCTATTCTACTAGATGATGAATCATTATGCTTCATTTCATTATAGCAATCTTTGAAGCATCGAATCTAGATTTTTCATGGCTTAAACCACAACTTGAATCTCTTCAAAACTAGTTGGATTCGATCAAAATAGCTAAAGGCGTCTCACTTAAACTTCATAAGGATATAGTACTAGTGGCACATGTAAAATAATAGACATAAGAGTTCTTGCAGAAAGTCATTGACTATTTCTTAGAACACATGATAGAAAGGGTATTCTAGGTGCACTCTGAATGGCATCAGGATGGATCTTCCATACTTTCAGATGTTTGAAGCACGTAGAATATTTTTCTTTCTTGGAGGATACATAGATCAAAGGGAATGGCATAATGATTAAATAGATCTGAAGAGAAATATGTTATTCTAGAAGATAGAATTCCTGTCGTGTTGAACATGAGAATTTTACTAGCCAGCCTCTGGTTGTCTTCTCAAGGGCTGGATATTATGTAGAAATCATCTGTTTGGATATCTCTTGATTCTACATATATTACTATAGATAAGAGGGTGTCCTCCATTGGTTCTTCTTCTAGCGAGAAGACCAATTCAAGTCATCCTCTTTCGTAACGGCCCGGGAGTACACCCTGGATGTCACACGATGCTTACAGTCATAAATCAAATCCACAAAACTGAAACATAAGCAAAAATGAAAATGTGCGGAAACAACTGAATATGCCATAAGGTTTATATTGTGAAAAATAATAAAAACGAAATCAACCAAACTGAAACTTAAGAAAAAATGCTAAAAACTGACTGATAAAACTAACAACTAACTGATTGTCTAAAATGTTTCAGAAAGCCTCTAAACTGATTGAATAAGATTTGATGGGACAGGCCCTAACTAACTTAAACTATCTAACTAAAATAAAATACTGAACAACTAAATAAATCTGAGATAAACAACCATGTCCTCGATAGATGAGAACTCATTATGACTATTGTTGCTGATTTGTTAGAATATTTAAGTGTGATCGGGAACTTGAGCATCTGAACCTATAATATGAGACAACATAGCGCAAGAAACAAGTATGTGTTCGTTACTTTGAATGTACTAGTATGCTAAATGAGGTTAGGCTAATATGCATGGGCTCATGTTCATGAATAATAACGGACTGAATGAATAGCATGAGTTAACTGATTCATGGAATGCGTGAAAGCTGTAGAATCTAAGAATGCATGACAAAGCATATAACATGATACTGGAATAGTCTGTAAACTGAACTATGAAAATTTAACTACTGATTTAACTGATAATATGTATCCTATGATCGAGCAAACTTGAAAGGACTTTAGAAATGAGACTGGACTAAAACTATGGGAGCTATCATCTAACCGACTTTCCCCAATATGAGCTAATTGGGGTAAAACTTGAGACCCAAGTTTGAAGGATGTCAGTACCGAGCCATGGGCACTAACACATAGTTGTGTGGATCAACGAAAGTAAAGTTCGAAAGGAATAAAGTGGCGCCCTCTACTAGCAGGTGCAATAGTGAGATATATGTCGACCCTCAACTGGCAAGTTAATATCTCAACCTACACTGGCTACGTAGTTCTGGAATGTAGGGACTGCTACTAAAGGTCACACCCTTAACTGGTAGGTGATTCCCCATCACTAGGTTCTCTCGGTGATAAATCCTACTCCCAACTTAACTAACTAAGATTAGTGAACTGATCTAAGTTTGACTGGTATTATAATTGACTGAACTGATAATACTCAAATATATCCAAAACCATTCTGAAAATACTGAGACCAAGTAAATAGCTATGTTTTTGGATATTTATAAACCCCAAGACTCAATAACAATAATAGTAGAAACACACTAAAGCTTCAAAAACATAAGAAGTAGTCAATGTTCAAAACCCAATCATCTAGGCATTTCATCAAACACGTATGGGACGTAAATTAAGAATGGCAATAGTTAAAGCATGAGATAATAAAATAAATTCAATACTACAATCATGGGTTAAGGATTTAACGTGCAAATATCATCGTTCAAGTGTGTCAAGGGATAATTTCAATGAAAACACATGTAAACAAGATCTAAAATCAAAATTCATGGAAGTTCACGGATATAATTCTTGAAACCATGTAAAGATTAAAATTATAAACTTGAAAATGGATTCTTGGACTCCATGGGTGAAAGGGACCCATGGATGAACATTTAACATACCTTAAAGCTTAAATCTTGCAAGATAATTAACTTTCTTGATAGTTCTTGGCTGGTGATGCTTGAATACTTGAATTTTTTTAAAGTAATAATAATTGAACTTGATGAATTTAGGTGAGGGTTGGGGTTTATTTTTAGAGAGAAATTGAAGAAATTGGGAATATAATGCCTTAACTGATGATAAATCCTTTGTTTTCACGAATTGAGGCGGTGGAAAATGACAAAAATGCGCTTCTAGGATTTAAATTCGTAACTAAAATGTGGATTAGGGAGGTACCACGATGCAATGAGTCATCCATTGCTATAATGGATGCGTCGCGGTGCTATTGCGATGACTTGCTATTTTCAAAATCCAAACATGACCCAAACCCCATCCAAAAAATTTGAAACTTCTCTGAGACATACTACTTACACCCATGAACATGATTTAACTTACAAATGATCACCTCGGTGTCAGGAAGGTCACTTTATAAATCATCAAAGTGAAGAGGAAAAAATAAAACTAAGTCCCCAATACTTAGCTATATTTTTAGGTTCTAAACCTCTTATGCATTCACTATGGGTTGAACTTAGCTAAGACTAATATTGGGTATTACAATATCTCCCCTTTGGAACATTCATCCTCGAATGGGACTTGTAAGACTGAGAGTACTATACTAAGGTAACTGAGATCATGTACTGAACATGCATGACTTGGAACATGATTGCATAACTGGTTCTGAAACATGACATATGAACTGAATATCATGAACTAGACTGAATACTCCAGTTGGATCTAGTTTTATGTAGAAAAGTTGAGAGGTTTAGGATATGAATACTCGGGGTATTCCAATACATTTCCCCCTTAGGATACTTTAACCACCAAATGATACTAACTTGGCTGAAATACTAAGGAAAGACTGAAATTATACACGGGACACTTAAAAACTGAATCATGACTGAGTATTTGAATCTGAAACATGATGCTTGTACTGAAATGGATCCACAATTTATATGGATGCGTACAAACTATCTCTTGGAATGGCCATATTCATGAAACTTTAGATAGTTAGACTAGATCGAAAGATGGAAAACCATAGGAACTTGTCCGTCTGACTGCTAACTAAACTGTTTGCCAAACGGACTAAATTATACTGAAATCTTATACTCAACTATACATTACACTTCAAAACTGCCTTCACTTGAGTCTACTTAAAATATTCACATGGGCACTGATAACTCTATCAACTAAAGTCTTAGCTAAACTGATTTCTCTCACTATGTTCAAGCCTACTCAAATATACAGAATGCACACATAACACTGTAATACTAGTTTGAGTCATGAATTCAACACACCCTACACTTTCATAACTTCTCATCTCATGAATAATTCCTATTACCACTTCAACAACTACATTCAACCTTTTACTATCGATTTACTTGGGCATAATGCACCCGTCACTTATATAACAACATGACATTCAAGCCTATCATCATAACCACATCTGAACTTCTATGAAAACAACCCACCTAGATTCTCTAACACCTCTATCAATAAAAACTTTTATGCACTATTCTTAAGAAAATCACACACAAAATTTCAACTAACCATGACATATATCAAAAACTTGGCCTCAATCTTTCTTCAAACCTATAGCCTCATGTAAAAATAGCATGAAACAATATTTCCTTAACATGAAATATTTACTCCCTCATATCTAAATAATTACTAATTATCACCATCATTTCATAAAGGGAGGTCACTAAAAGGTTAGAACACGAGGACCTGAAACATGAAAGAATATTGTGCATAACTTTAACACTTAACTGAGGCTTGAGGAATAAAGTATCAATGAGATGAATTTATCAAAGTGGTTTAAACTGAGGGCATACATGACATAAATTTGAATTTCACTAATCATTAAAAGTGTTGCATGAGTATTGGAACTGAACATATTGTAAAGCATGAGTACATGAGTCATGAGATGCATGACATGGGTTTGGACTTCATAAATTCATGGAACATGATTCATACTACTGAGTGAACTGGATCTTCTCATTCTAGGAACTAGGAGAGTACATGATTTTCTATAAGGTGAATGAATATGAGCTTTGATCATAAGGCTGTATGTAAGGCATGAGTAGATATCATGATAACTGGAATACAAATACCAAAATAACCATAGGTCAGGTATCTTCCTCCCTAGTGTTATTCAACAATAAACTGGCATCACTACTAGTATCTAAGAACCTGACTTGGTTACTGGTCCTATTATCTCCCCCTTAGAATCAATCCATCCTCCTAAGTTGGTGGTATAATAATATATATGAGGGTAAACTTACCCTGAAAGACAATGCCTGATAATGTAAGACCCACTGCTATTACTTCCGTCTGATATACAATTCCTAGCTTTCTATAGCCTCAACAATCACAAAATGATAACTGCAACATTGACTAACTTAGAATTTTCAGGAGTATCACCATACAATGAGTCCACACCATCTAGTGCTTCCATTTTACTTTCTATTAGCCTAATATTCAAAGATTAAAACTTAGATTCTAACATATAATATGGATATCTAACCCTTAATGAACCATACTAACCTCCATCATAACCTACTATTATCACATCTCTAAACTTATCTTTCTCCCTAAACCATGATAATTAATATTACACCTGGACATCCAACAATAATATCCTATAGCCCAATACTTAGCTGGTAAGAACATCAATTGCTACATCACTAGCCCCATTAAAACTTAGCACTCAAGGAAACTACATAAGCACACCCACTGTTAAAACTTAGAAATAATACAATCCCATATCACCTTGGGTACACCTCTAGATCATACACATATAATCATACTTAGTTTCAAATCAATAACATAAATTCGTGTATGTTCTATTTCAAGCCTCTTTATTCACCATCGTACAACTAGCCCCACAGATACATAATCTACCAAATTTAGACAACACTATCCCCACTTTGCTCTACTAAACTTTTGGGTTCATGCTTCTGATTCTAAGTCATATACTATCATAGAATTCTAATAAGGTATCTAAAAACTCATCTGATCCCTAAGCACTGAGGTACTACCACTCCATTCGATGACTAGTTCTTTAGGAAACTAAAATTGAACGACTCTATTTTTTTTATCAACTGAAGTAATTTTTGGGATATTATAATTGGGCAATTTCTATATATGGAAGGAACGATGAATTAGAAAGAGATTTTAAATAGAGCATCATTCTCTTTCATACGACATAAATACTGAAAGAATGGAAACTTTTCTTAAAACATCTTGTAACCTCTTGTCCATAAGTGTGGCTTTCTTCATACCCATGTACAAGACTCTACTCAACGCATCTTTTTAGACACCCTAGGACTCTCTAAAACCTTATTCTTAGATATCAAGTTTTGTCACAACCCGAGGCTACCCCTAGTCATGACAACGGATGATCACAAATGAACATAAGTTAAGCCATAAGCAAGTACCTGCTATGAGAACTGAATAATATACTGATAATAAACATATGCAGAAACAACTGAATATGCCATCAGTTTTAAATTGTGAAAAACAATACAACTGAAATCCACCAATCTGAAACATAAGCAAGAATGCTAAAAACTGATTGATAAAACTGACAACTAACTGACTAACTTAAATATGTTCGAAAGCCTCTAAATTAACTGAATAAGAGTTGATGGGACATGCCCCAACTAACTCAAACTATCAGACTGAAATAAAATATTGAGCAACTTAATAAATTTGATATAAACATCTATGTCCTCGATAGATAAGGACTTACCATAACTACTATTGCAGATACCCTAGAATGTCTAAGTGCGGTCGAGAACTTGAGCATTCGAAACTATGATATGACACATTATACTGTATAAAATAAGTATGCAGTCAATACTTTAAATGTAATGGTATGGTAAATGATGTTAGGATGATATGCATGGGCTCATGTATATGAATAATAACTGACTGAATTAATAGCATGAGGTAACAGATTCATGGCATTCATGAAAGCTGTAGAAACTAAGAATGTGTGACCAAGCATAAAACATAATACTTGAATAGTTTGTAAACTAAAATACTAAAATTTAAGTACTGATTTAACTGATAAAATGTATGCTATGATTGATAAAACCTAAATTGACTTTTGAACTGAGACTGGAATGAAATAGTGGGAGCTATCATCTAACCAACATCCCCCAAAATGAGCTACTTGGGGTCCAACCTGTGACCCCAGTTTAAAGAGTGTTAGTCTCATACCATGGGCACTGATATATGGTTGTGTGTATCCAATAATATGAGGTCTCAAGCGACTAATGAGTCACTCTCTACTGGAAGGTGCACTAGTGAGATATATGACAACCCTCAACTGGCAGGTTAACATCTCAACCTATGGTGGTTACGTAGTTTTAGAATACAGGGACTGATACTAATGGTCACATCCTCAATTGGAAGTTGAGCCCCCATCCCTGGGTTCACTCGGTGCTAAATCCTACTCCCAACTTAACTGACTCGTATTACTAAACTGATCTAAGTTTAACTAGTATTATAACTGACTGAACTGGAAAAACTCAAATGTATCCAAAACCATTCTGAAAATACTGAGACTAAGTAAACATCTAAGATTATGGGTATTCATAACCCCCAGGACTCGATAATAATATTAGCACAAATATGTTAAAGCTTCAGAAACATAATAAGTAGTCAATGTTCAAAACCCAATAATCTAGGCATTTCATCAAACACATATAGGTTATAAATTAAGCATAGGAATATTTAAAGCATGAGATAATAACATAAATTCAATACTACAATAATGGGTTAAGGATTTAACATGAAAATATCATCCTTCAAATGTGTCAAGGGCTAATTCCAACGAAAACACATGTAAATAAGATTTAAAATTGATATTCATGGAAGTTCATGGATATAATTCTTAAAAGCATATAATTATAATTTTAAACTTCAAAATGGATTCTTGGACTCCATGGGTGAAAGGGACCCATGGATGAAGATTTAGCATATGTTGAAGCTTTAATTTTGCAAGAAAATTAACTTTCTTGATAGTTCTTGGGTGGTGAAGCTTGAATCCTTGAATTATCTTGATGGAATAATAATTGAAATTGATGAATTTGGGTGAGAGATAGGGTTTATTTTTAGAGAGGAATTGAGGAAATTGGCATATAATGCGTTAACTGATGATAAATCTCGTGTTTTCATAGATTGAGGCGGTGGAAAATGAAAATACTGCCCTTTTAGAATTTAAATTCATAACTAAAATGTGGATTAGGGAGGTACCACGATGCTATAAAACATCCATGTCTATAATGGCTGCGTCACGATGCTATCACGATGACTTGTTTTTTTCGAAATCCAAACACGACACAAATCCCATCCGAAAAATCCAAAATTTCCTTAATAAATGCTACTTACACCCTGAACATGAATTCACATAGAAATAATCATCTCGGCGTAGGGAATGTAACTTTAAAAATCATCTAAGTTATGAGGCCAAAAATAAAACTATGTCCCCAATACTTTGCTAAATTTTCAGGTTCTAAGCCTCTTATGCATGCACTATGGATTGATCTAAGCTAAGACTAATATGGGGTATTACATCTTTGCTGAGATAGATGCGTGTGTAATCTATTATTTCTTCAAATTGGTGATCGTAGTCCTTCGACTTCTTGGCCTAAGGATAGCTTCTTGAAAAGTGGCTACACTTTTTGCAGATGAATTCATCGTTCTCCTTTTTATCATTTATTGTGTTTCTTCCTCTGAAAAACCCCGTTTTCCTGGTCTCCCTAATTTTATCATTTAGAGGTTGATGCAATTCAAACCTCCTGAACTACAACTATTTCTTAGCCCTTGGTTTGCGACTAAAGATGGGGCAGTTGGATATAATAACAAGATCATTCCTACTACAAGCACGATTAAGAGATGAGTTATTTTAGGTGATTTTCTTAACTACAGATCTCTTTATATAATTATTGTTTGGGCCTACAAGATGGACTACTTGATGTAGCCTACTTGTGGGATGGTTATGGATTTGGACTTCAGCTCTATAATCTTTATTGTTTAGCCGGCTAGAATCTTCAGCAGCAATGATATAAAATCTTTCTTTAGGATGGGATCTCTTCCCAACTCAAAGTAGATGTTCACCATTTTCTTCATATCGATATTGATGACATCACTATTGAATTATAGGCACTTTATCTTGAAAAATTATCGGTGCAGCTTTTCCAGTTTGTGATTGGTGTCTCTACAGAAGAGCTCTTATAAGATTCTAATGTTGAAGGCAAAGTCCTGAGACATCTGATAATCATACTTTTCATTGATCCCAGTTCTGTTCCATAAATCTCTGAGAAATATGAAGAATTTGTAGGTGAACTTTAAGAGTATTATGTCTTTTTCTCTTTCAACTATATTCCATTGCCATCCACGTATAAAATTCTTAGATCCTCTAAGTCCAGACTAAAGCCTTGACATCATAAAGAGTGAAAGTGTGGAATTTGATTCCAATAGTTTTCTTTATTATTGATGCTAGTTTTGACTTTTTTCTGGGATTGGATCATCTATCATTCAATCTTTTCATCAACTACTTTAGAAACTTTTGGCTATTTGTAATGATTCATGAACATGGGTAAATGGTTCTTTTCAAGGATTCGATTTATGATTTTATAACATTCTTTACATCATTTTGTGAGTCGATCAATAAAGTTGAATTATCTTTAATAACTTCATCAGCTTGGAAGTTGTCATCAGTTTAAAAACATACACTCATAGGATTTGTATGAGATGATGTTATTATTCCTCCTCACTACCAAAGTAATAGATTTCATGGATGGCTTTCTGATATTCTTTAATAGGATCATTATTAATAGACTTTTGAGGAATAAAATTTCCATCTTCTTCCATATAAAGATCTGGGACAACTTGATTTAAAATGATTTAGTCTTTATTGGGAAAGATATTTAGAAATAACCTTTTATCTCTGGAAAGAAATTTTTTTATGGACTTTAAGTTTTCATTTGGTGGCTTTTTTATTTGGATCTGTGTTCTTTGAATCTCCTGGTCGTCATTTGGGACTATAGGATCTAGACTCAAGAATATGGGGCCATAAATTAGAGCAACACATTGAATTTGAGCATCACGTCTTGTGGCCATCTTATTAGCATTATATAGAACTTTTATAGAATACCTAATATTTTGGACCCAATTTTGTGCTATCTCAACTTGCTTTTGTGCTTCCATGGAATCTTTATCTTCACATATGAATTTTGCAATATCAAACTCATGTTTATTTTTTGGAGCTGGATAAATAGCATGGATGAATAGAGTGGGTAAGTGGGAAAGGGCTGGCTTAATCTTTGGGGAGGATATCCATGTGGAAATATGGTGGATACTTAGGCATTTTATGGTATGGTGCAGTCGTAGTTTATAAGATGGATTTTTTCCTCAGGTGAGGCCATTTCTATTTGTTGTTGAATCAGAAAATATAAAAATGAGGTTCCTAGCAGACATTTTCAAAGTCGATGGTCTGAAGCTTATTTTCTAATGCCTTAAAAAGAATGGCATGTTGGTAGATACTTTATTACTTTTTGGTAGGATAACATATGGTAATTTTGAAGCATGGGTTAGGTTATCCTTTTCAAAGTTGTGTTTAGCATTTATGTCACTAGATCTAGGAGAGGACAGCATGAGCATATGAGGATTGGGCTTCTTTTAGGTATGTGGAGTACTGAGTTCATATTGAGTATTTTTTTTATCTTCATTGTTTCATATTTTACAGTCACAGTTTGTCTTCCAGGGGTACAACAACAACAACAACAACAACAAACCCAGTATATTCCCACATAGTGGGGTCTGGGGGGTAAGATATACGCAGTCCATACCACTACCTCCGGAGAAGTCGAAAGGTTGTTTCCGATAGACCCCTAGCTCAAGACACGGAATAATACACAAATCCTTAATAAAGCATGGAACAAGATGACAGTACATACCTACGCCACCCACAAGGAATAATAATCAAAGAGCAGTAAACAAACTAGTAATAAATAATGCAACAAGGTATCATAAAAAAGAATAATACCTTACCAAGTAATGCCCTACCCCAGCGACCCAAAATGGAACTAGCCTTCTATCCTTATCCGCGTCCTCCAGATCTTCCTATCTAGGGCCATGTCCTCTGTAAGATGTAACTTCTCCATGTACCGCCTGATGACCTCTCCAGTATTTCTTCGGCCTACCCCTACCCCACCTAAAACCATTCAAAGCAAGCTTCTCGTACCTACAAATGGGGGTATTCGTTCCCCTCCTCTTTACATGTCCGAACCATCTCAAACAGGCTTCTCACATCTTGTCGTCCTCCAAATCCACTCCAAACTTTTCCTGAATAGTCTCATTTCGAAATATATCATCCCTAGTAAGCCCTCACATCCAACGTAACATCCGTATTTCCTCCACCTTCAATTTTTGAATGTGAGAGTTCTTGACTGGCCAACATTTCGTTCCGTACAACATGGCTGGATGGACTTCCACCCTGTAGGATTTGCCTTTAAGCTTAGGCGGTATCTTCCTATCACATAACACCCCCGAGGCGAGCTTCCACTTAATCCATCCCGCCCCAGTCCGGTGGGAGACATCCTCATCAATATCTCTATTCCCTTGAATCATGGACCCAATATACTTGAAACTATCCCTCTTACACACCGCTTGGGAATCCAACTTTACTACTACCTCGTCTTCCTGGATCAAGTCATTAAACTTGCATTCCAAATATTCTGACTTGCTCCTGCTCAACCTAAACCCTTTAGACTCAAGGGTATCTCTCCACACCTCTAATTTATTATTCACACTCCCCCGCATCTCGTCAACCAAAACTACATCATCTACAAAAAGCATACACCCAGGAACCTCTCCTTGAATACGCCGCGTCAACACATCCATCACCAAAGCAAATAAGAACGGGCTAAGAGTAGATCCCTGGTGCAACCCTCTCATAATAGGGAAATTCTCTTAGTCTTCTCCCGTCTTCCTCACCTGAGTCTTGGCTCCATCATACATGTCCTTGATTACTCTAATATACTCCACAAGGAACTAGCTCACCTCCAAGCATCTCCAAAGAACCTCCCTAGGGACTTTGTCGTACACTTTCTCTAAGTCAATAAACACCAAGTGCAGATCCTTCTTCCTTTCCCTATACTACTCCACCAGTCTCCGCACCAGGTGAATCACCTCCGTCGTCGAGCGCCTGGGCATAAATCCAAACTGGTTTTCTGAGATAGACACTATCCTTGTCAATCTCAATTCGACCACTCTCTCCCAAATCATCAGAGTGTGGCTCAATTACTTAATACCCCTATAGTTATTGCAGATCTGAATTTCACACTTGTTCTTAAAAAGAAGGATCATTTTACACCATCTCCAAGCCTCTGGCATTTTTGCTAACTTGAAAATGTCGTTAAACAATTCAGTCAACCACCTTAATCCTGCTTCATCAGAAAACTTCCAAAAGTCCACAGGAATCTCATCAGGCCCTGTCTCCCTACCCCTACCCATCCTGTGAACATTTTCTTTAAACTCTTCTACATTAAAATGTCTACAATAACTGAAATCATGACAATCCTCTGAGTGCTCCCTCTCCCCTAAGATAATATCTCTATCCCCTTCGTCATTTAATAACCTATCAAAGTACGACTGCCATCTCTTCTTAATATGATCATCCTCTACCAACACTCTACCATCCTTCACCTTAATATACTTCACCTAGTCGAGGTCACGACCCTTCCTCTCCCTAGACTTTGCAAGCCTAAACAACCTTTTTTCCCCTTCTTTCTCTTCTAACCCTGCATCTAATCTCTCAAATACTGCCTTCTTAGTTATCATAACAGCCAACTTAGCCTCTTTCCTAGCTATCTTATATTCCTCCCTATTATCCTGATTCTCATCTTCATCCTTACTCTCATCCAACTTAGCATACTCCTCCTTCTTAGTCTCCACTTTCTTCTTAAATTCTTCATTCTACCACCAATCCCCTCGACAATGACCGGCCTGACCCATGGACATACCCAACACCTTACCTGCAGTATCCTTGATTCACCTAGACATTATATCCCACATACCATCCACGTCCCCTTTATACTCCCACCCCTCATACCATCTACCTTCTTCCCTAACTCTCGTATATTCGTCAGCATTTAACCCTCCTACTTAATTCTAGGTCTACTCTCCTCACCCCTTATTTTTTTGTCTTTCTTAATACCTAAGTCCATCACCAAGAGCCTATGCTAGGTCAAAAGATTCTCACTCGGCCATTTGGTAGTGAAGGGTAGCATGGACAATATCATTGTCCTGCAGTGCTCCAAGGATCTGAATATTGATTCTCAGAGCCTTCATATGATATAGATTAGATTAAGGTATGAGAAATTCAGGAAATAGGGTCACAAAGACTATCCCAGTATCTAAGGTAATCTCTAATAGTCCTATATTGCATGTTAGTACTCCTTTTATGTTATAAAGCCTGGACTCGAAGAGGGAGTCGATTCATAAATTCACCAGTTCAATAAGGATTGATCCATTAGCACTGATAGCTCTATTTTGGGTGGATAAAGGAAAATCATATCCTACTGAAAGGTCCACTAGAGATCAGAAATTGTTGAAGAAACAACAAGACCTTTCTTTTTTCCCTTCCAGGCGATGTTGCTAACTCGAACGGTGTACGCCCCGTAGCTTCGCTCCTTAGTCTCCAGACATAGAAAGTATGCAATCACTTAGTCATTGTTATAGGACCCGCCTACTCGGACATCACTCCACCTCGACCAACTCATTTCTTGGTTGATCGACTGGCAAATGCCCGAGGCATCCGAGCTCATTAGCTTACATCTATCTGAAGGATGGGTCGTAGTTAGGTAGGAATAACTGGTAGTAGACATAAAATAAGGGGCACTCCAACTTTGTTTAAACTCGATCTCACCATTGGCAATGAATCTCTTACCTGGACGAAGATGAGCGATCTTACATTTTCCATCATGACCTTCAAAGGCTGTGGCGGGGCAAGAATAAGTTTCTATTCAGCCTCCTCCAACTCCAGGATTCTCTTTTCCTAGGAATCCTAACTTGGTATTATGATCCTTGCCTATGATTACTGTCTGACCTACTTTATTACCCCACCTTATCACTTGGACTACTGCTCATTCCCTAACTACCTAACCGAGGCTACCACTTGTTATTTCTACTCTGACTAAATCCCCACATCTAATAAGGCCGTAGCTTTTATGCTTTTCACGTGGTTGATATAGGAGCATAGGTTTTCCACCCTTTACTCCAGGACCCCCTACGGCCATCCACTAAAATTTGTCCCTTTTTAATGAATTTACCCCGAGGAACCTGGAGTCCACTTATAAACACCAGAATAAATGATATTCACCGGGACAAGACCACCCCCTCGAGTAAAAGCTTCCATGGCTGGTTGACCAAAATGAGGATCCCAAATTACATGAGCAATAGGTCTTACATGTAAAGGGTCTTGTACCTACGACTCAAAATTTCCTTGCCAAGCTACATGGTGCTACTACGGTTGGTGGAGAACTTGCTTTGGGGGAAAATGTATTAGTAGCTTATATGCCGTGGGAGGGTTACAATTCTGAAGATGTAGTACTTATTAGCGAGTGTTTGGTATATGAAGATATTTATACTTCTTGCGCCTAATCGCTCTTCTCGGATCGCTCTGGTACGATGGTTCCCCTGGGGGGAGGGTCCTCCAATGCAATTATAATCTACTCTCAAAAAGTAAAAGACATGCCATCATTGTCTTGCCTTTTATTCCATGATACGCCAACTCGATTCATACAACACCAATATGGAGATCAGTAAACCCAATGATTTTCCATTGTTGTGGAAATTTCTCTGGCATTTACTGGGCTATGATCTATTTTTCCTGAGTTGTAAGAATAGGAATGCAAGCAAGTTTAGTTGTAACAACATATTCTCTAACTCCCTTTGTCTTATGTTGAACTATAAAGTAGATGTCCATCCACAAATTGCATATCTTTTTAAAAAGAGAAGAATAAGGGTTTTGTAGAGGTAGATATGTAGTGGATTGAAACACCTTGGCTTTTGAATCTTAGAAAGAATTCCTAGAAATTTGAGTTTTGGAAAACATATGACTTAGTGTACAAGTCATATGATAGGATATGGGTTGGGGTTCTTCAACTCATATGTAAATCAGTGTGTTCTATGTCACTTTCTGTCCAAGGTACAAAAGGACTCCTTACAAGAAGTATGTTAAGTTATGAGTCATATGTTAGTCTTGGTGGTTTAGTTTGTTATATGGGTTTGAGTCCCTAAATATTAACTTGATCTGTGTCTTTGTTAGATGATGGGTTTGAGTCCCAAAGTCAAATGAATAATTGGTTAATTGATAATGGTAATGGCATGTATTATACTTGTAAGTAGTGTTAGTATGATGATACCAATGAAATACCTTTGGCAAGTAATTGCCTTAATGTTTATATATGTGGAATAATTGTTTTAAAATAAGTTTAATAATGGGATGTGTATTCGAGTTGTAAAAGTGGAGTCTAAAGAACTAACACCGGAAACTGTGCTAGCTAGTTTGGGTGTCTTATGATTGGATGGTTTGAGTCTCCTGAATGAATATGTGAATTAGAGGTTCAAGTCCCCAATAAAACATGTAATGGTTCTTAAGTCACCTTGATTATGTCGGGAGGTTCGATTCCCCCATATAGGCATATATGAATTTTGACATTCTCTACTTCGTTCAGCCATACGCATTGGGGCTATTTCTACTAGGGGAGAGCTGGTCCCATATAGCCTATGGGTGCCTTATTCTATGACGGCCATGCTACACAGCCCATGTTAACGATTTCACAGTTCATAAAAATCTTATTCCCTATCCCGACATGGTATATATATATATAGGTATTGCATTGGATATGTATATTGATTTATTGGTTTTGAACTATTTGCACTATTTTATCCTTGAGTTACATTCTAGCGCTCCAACTGCTAATTATCTCTGACATTAATTTATAGCGCTCTAACTACTACACCTCCAACTCAGTCATTGGACTTGAGATTAACTTGTGTTGAATTGAAGTGGTGAGCTTCCATACTTTAGAAGTCTCTATTTCTTGTTTTG
The DNA here is from genome assembly GCA_030864215.1 of Capsicum pubescens. NCBI lineage: Eukaryota > Viridiplantae > Streptophyta > Magnoliopsida > Solanales > Solanaceae > Capsicum > Capsicum pubescens. The sequence continues at coordinate 175,421,927 of CM061541.1, forward strand.
GCTTTGTATGTTTTCATCTTGTTTAGTCTTAGACATCAATTTTGGCTATGGTTAAGGGCATGTCCCAACCGAATATTATTTTACTTTTGGATAGCGGCATAGTGGAACTATTATGAGATGGTATGGAAGGTGTTGGCATTGCTGTTAACCTTGGAATATGTATTGGTATTATGGTTGATACCATTTAAATGTATTTATGATTGTTCCATCACATTATGTTATGGACAGGGACTTGGTTATTATTTTGGGTTGGTTATTATTGTTATTTTGGCATTAGATCGCTAGACTTTTTTGGGTTGGTAACGGTCGTGAACCTATCTTAAGTCTTTTAGTATCAAATACTTTTTCTTGTTATATGTTCAAAATTCATCCAACTCAGGTTATGTGCTTGGTTTGTCGATTGTAGAAATGGGGTGGTCTCCAGTCCTTATTGGGTTTGTGATGCCCATTAAGACAAGACCCTGGTTTTGGTCGTGTCAAGTTGGTATTAGAAATTTAGGCTTATGGTTAATTAGGAGTCCATAAATCCATGACAAATAGAGTGTCTTTTAAGGGTATGTAGCACACCACGCTCATAAAGGAGAGGCTATAAGACATTTTGGAATGTCCCCCTTTCTTGTTGTCCTATTTTGAACTATAGAGTCTAAGGTCTTGGATTCTTTTGATTTCTATTTGCTTTTCTTTCAGATCATGCCTTGATGATCTGAAGCTCACAGAAACTCCTCTGTCCCAACTGTTGATAATGTTGATGAAACACGCTCTACTAATGGGTTACACACTCGATCTAGAGGTCCAATTCTTGATTATCCTAGAGTTTCACCGATTCTATTTAGTCCTTCTTAGGTTAATATGATGAACACTGAGTTTTATCAGTTGAATGATATGATTCATCAATCGGTAGATTCTCAGGCTGAGTGTGGTACATCTGTTACTCCATCTTCTGAGGCCAAAGGTTGGGTCTATTCATGAGGTTGAATCCTTCGACATTTACGATTGATAAGTTAGAGAAGGATCCTTATGGTTTCCTATATGAGATGGAACTAATTTTCAGGGTTATCCAAGACATAAATAAGGAAGGGGTGGAGTTTGTTACCTATCGATTTAAATTATATGTCATACCAATGGTACGAGAAATGGGATCGGGCAAGGGGTGACACTGATGAGTTATTGATGTAGAAGGATGTCACTAATGCATTTTTGGACTGTTTCTTTCCAAAGTAATTGAGGGAAGTTAAAGTAGAGGTGTTTGATCATTTAAAGCAAAGAAAGATGTCCGTCAAGGAGTATGCCTTAGAGTTTCACCAGCTATCTCGGTATGCTTTAGAGATAGTGTCTGATATGAGAGCCCGAATGAGAAAGTTTGCTTTGAGACTATCTCTTGATTTAATACTTGAAAGTAAGGTTACCTTACTGATCAAGGATATGGATATCTCTCGACTGGTTTTCTGTATGCAATAAGTGAAGGAGGAGATGAGAAAGTAGTTTAAGTATAGTCAGAGGGAAGAGAAGAAATTTAGTCCTTATGAGCAAAATGGTAGAGATGGGAGTTTGTGGCCGATGAAAAAGTGGGGGATTTCTACTTCTTTCCCAAAAACTAGTACTCCTTACCTGAAGTCATTGGGTAAATGTTGATCTTAACATGATAGTGGGTCCCAGGCATAGGGTGCCCAATCCTAGGCTAGTGGGGCACAGTCGACTCTCTCCCACCCTCCTTGTAGATTTTATGGGTGTGCACACCATGGGTTTTATGAAAAAAAGAAGAACAAGTGTTTTTATTATGGTCAAATCGGTCACATGCAGCGTGACTCTCATGTTAGGATGGCTTCTAGGGCTAATAAGGCCCCTGTTGCTTTTTCGGATAATCTTGCACCAAAGAGTGTTGCTTCTGTTTCTTCTTTTGGTACTGGCGCTATCAAGAATCATTTATATACTCTTGTGTCTCAGTAGGGTTTTGAGGCATCCTCCGATATAATAATTAGTATGTTGATGATTTTCTCTAGTGATATGTATTATTTACATGACCTAGGGTCCACTCTTTCTTATGTAACCCTATTTGTGGCTATATAATTTTTTTTGTTCTTGAATAGATTTCTGATCCATTTTTTGAATCTACCCTAGTTGGTGTCTCTGTGATTTCTAAAAGGTTCTATAGGGGGTGTGGTGTATCTATTAGTGGTAGGTACAAGATGGATTATTTGGAATACATGTTTAGTGACTCGAGGTAGGAGGACGAAGTAGTGGTAAGGTTGGACTCCCAAGATGTTTGTAAGAGGGATAGCTTTAAGTATCTTAGGTCTATGATCCAGGGGAATGGTGAGATTAATGAGGATGTTTCTAAACGTATTGGAGCAGGTTGGATGAAGTGAAGTCTCACCTCGGGAGTGTTGTGCAATAAGAAGATGCCCCCTAAGATTAAAGGAAAATTCTATAGAGTGGCAATTCATCCGTCCATGTTGTATAGAGCAGAGTGTTGGCCAGTTAAGCACGTTCAAAATCAAAAATTAAAGGAGGCAGAAATAAGAATGTTGTATTAGATGTGTGGGCTTACTAAAAGGGACAGGGTTAGGAATGAGATTATTTGGGAGAAGGTGGGAGTTGCTTCGGTGGAGGACAAAATACAAAAAGAAAGGATGAGATGGTTTGGGTATATGATGAGGAGGGGCCTGGATACCCTAACTCATATGTATGAGAGGCTAGCATTGGATGGTTTCAGGAGGAGTAGAGGTTGGCTAAAGAAATACTGGAGGGAGGTGATTAGACATGATATGGAGCAGCTTTAGCTTGCTGAGGATATGACCCTAGATAGGAAGGTGTGGAGGTCGAGGATAAGGGTAGAAGACTAGTGTTAGTGTGTGGGTTGTATCAAGTAATTAGGATAGTATTTTTGTTGCCGGGTTAGTAATCATAGGGGTAGTTTACATAGGTGTCTTTGGTATGTCAGTGTATGTTACTACTAGGTGGGTGTCCTATTTCTTATTTCTTAGTTCCTATTTTTCTTATTCTGTGTTTCCCTTATTTCCCGTATTTCATATGTCTCTAATTTTTATTTTATTATTTCTTATTCTTTATTTCGGTTATGTCATCTATTTCCTTGTTTATTATCCTTTATCTTGAGTTGAGGGTCTATCGGAAATAGCCTCTTTACTTCTTCGGAGGTAGCGGTATAGACTGCATACAACTTACCCTCCCCAGGCCCCATGCAGTAGGAATACACTGGATTTTTTATTATTGTTGTTGTAGATATGGTTGAATTTGAGGTCATTTTGGGTAGGGATTAGTTCTAGTCGTGTTATGTTTTCTCATATTGTCGAACCCATAAGGTCATGTTTAATTTCCCTAATGATCCAATCATTGTATGTGAAGGGGGTTCTGTAGTGCCTAAGGGGAGGCTCATCTCATACCTTAGAGACCAAAAGATGATTTCCAAAGGGTGTTTGTATCATTTGGTCTGTGTTAAAGATTCTAACTCCGAAGGTCATTCACTAGAATCTGTCCTTATTGTTAATGATATTTCTGAGGTTTTCCTTTATTATCTTCCTAGTATTCCTTTCGATAGGGAAATTGATTTTGGGATTGATCTTATTCAGGACACTCATCCTATTTCCATCCCTCCATATAGAATGGCGCTAGTTGAGTTGAAAGATCTTAAGGAGAAATTGAAGGATCTCTTAGATAATGGTTTTATACGTCCTAGTGTGTCTCCTTGGGGTGCTCCAGTGCTGTTTGTGCATAAGAAGGATGGTTCCCTTTGAATGTGAATTAACTATCATCTGTTGAATAAGGTCGCCATACAGAATAAGTACCCTCTTCCTAGGATCGATAATTTGTTTGATCATCTTCAAGGTGTGAAGTTTTTCTCTAAGATTGATCTTAGTTTAGGTTATCATCAGCTTAAGAGTAGGGAGGTGTGTATCCCTAAGAATGGTTTGAGAATCCAATATGGTCACATGAGTTCCTAGCTATGTCTTTTGAGTTGACCAATGCCCCTACGATATTCATGGATTTAATCAATAGGGTCTTCTGTCAATTTATGTATTTGTTTTTCATTATTTTCATTAATGACATCTTGTTCTTCTCAAAGAGTGAGGTGAATCAGGTCGATCACCTCTATGCTATGTTGCAGACCTTTAAAGATCAATGTTTGTATGCCATGTTCTCCACGTATGAGTTTTGGTTGAAATTTGTAACTTTTCTTGGTTATGTTATCTCAAGTGAAGAGATTATGGTGGATCCACATAAAGTTGTGGTGGTTAAGAAGTGGACTTAACCTGTGAATCCAATCGATATTCGGAGCTTCTTGGATGTAGAAGGTTACTATACGAGATTTGTGAAAAGTTTTTTGACTATAGATGCCCTATTGACTAAGTTGACCCAAAAGAAAGTTAAGTTTTTGTGGTCAGATACATGTGAAGGTAGCTTTTTGAAGTTAAAGAATAAGTTGACTCCAGCTCTGATTTTGACCCTGCCCGAGGGTAATGATGGCTTCATAGTGTATTGTGATGCTTCTTATGTTGGGGTGGGTGTTGTGTTCATGCAACATGGTAGGGTGGTGGCTTATGCTTCTAGGAAATTCAAAGATCATGAGAAGAACTATCCCATTCATGACTTAGAATTGTTAGCAGTGGTAGTTGTGTTGAAGATCTGGCATCACTATCTCTATGTTTTTATGTTGATATCTTTTCTGATCATAAGAGCCTGCAGTATCTGGTCACTCAAAAAGAGTTAAATTTCAAGAAAAGGAGGTGACTTGAGTTGTTGAAGGACTACGATGTGAGTCTTCACTACCATCCAGGTAAAGCTAACATGGTCATTAATGCTCTTAGCAGGTTATCCATGGGGAGTCTGGCTCATATGGATGAGGATAAGCTGGATTTGGTGAAGGACATTAATCATTTGGCTAGTCTTGGAGTTCATCTCACAGATTCCAAAGATGGTGGTGTGTTTGTGCATTAGGTATCACAATCATCTCTTGGTGTGGAGATAAAGAAAAATCAGATATTGGATCTGAAATTTGTGAAGATGAAGAGTAATGTGGATCAACAGACGGTTGATGACTTTGCAATTGGTGGTGATGGTATCTGGAGGTACCAAGGTAGGTTATGTATTCCCAACATTGATGGATTGAGGGAAAGGATTTTTTCCATAGCTCATGAATCTCGTTATGCTATTCATCAAGTTTCCCATGTCTCTAAGTTGAGAAAGTGTATAGGTGATCCTTTATCGATTTTTCCTTTGGAAGGGTTGGGTATTTCAGATTCCTTATCTTATGAGAGAGTCTAGGTAGAGATCTTTGATCACCAAGTTCGTCTATTATAGACAAAGTATGTGTCTTCAGTAAAGGTTCTTTAGAAGAACCATAATGTTGAAGAAGATACTTGGGAGCATAAGAAGACATGAAGTCCAAGTATCCGTTCCTGTTTTTTGCTCCTGAAATTCATGCGGAAGGTATGTATTCTTCATCATACTTTTGTTTTCAAACTTTGTTAAAGGAAAGGTTGATTTCCTTGCATCTTTGTTTTTTAACATAGTTAAATGTTAAAGTCAAGGTATTGATGTGTTAAATCATTCATGTGCTTGACTTACCTGTCATTCGAGAACTAATGATCTAAGTAGGGAGAATTAAAACAACTTGGCTTTTGACTCTTAGAAAAAATTTATGGAAATTTGAGTTCTTGACAACATACGACATAGGGTACAAGTCGTATGATAGGATACGGGTTAGGGTTCTTCAACTCGCATGTAAATCAGTGTGTTCTATGGCACTTTTTGTCCAAGGTATGAATGGACACCTTACTAGAAGTATGTTAAGGTACAAGTCGTATAAGGATATGTCATATGATGCCCCTATGTTAGTCTAGAGGATTTTTCTTGGGGTAAGGCTTATAGGGTACTTTTCATATTCTAGCATACGAGTTTAACCTTGGTGATTATATGTTGGTCAGTATAGGGGTCTAAGGTGAGTTCTAGGGTATGAGACTAGGGTAGTACTCGTACCCTAGGGTACAGTTTTGAGGGTATGGTCGTACACTCTTGCAAGTTTATTTTTAGGTTTTAAGCTGAGGGTATTCGAGACATTTCCCAGGCCAAAACCCTTAAGTCCACATGTCTTAAAATATGTTGTGGCCTCTTATAACACACCATTGAAAGATTAAACACTCCAAAATTTTTCTCTAAACTCTCTCTTAAAAATTGGGGCTAGGGTTCAGATGTGTCGGCTTTTGATGGAACATGTTATACCTTTTACAAGGGATAATTGGGCGTTTTCAGGAAACTATTGTTGATTTGACACTGGATTTTAATGTTTTCAGGTCAGCGACTTAGTTGGAGAAATAACTTGGAAAAGCAAGAGAAAAGGGGTTTTGACGGTCAAACTGGCTGACCGTCAACCATGTGAGGGACCATCGGGATGTCCGTCAACAACAAACATAATGAGTAGCATGGCAGACCCTTGCAATGGCCCAAGCGATGGACCGTCAGGACACTGATGTCCTGTCAACTCAAAGAAGAATGAGTCAACCTTGGTGATGAAGCGACGGCCCAGGCGATGAATTTCAGCCCAGTGACGGGCCGACGGTGGTGAAAAATAATGAAATGTCACTGGAAACCTCATGAAGAACCTAGATATGGACCTCCAAGGAATTGCCAGGCCATCAATTCATCTGTCAAAATTGAAGAAGCAATTCGAGTTTTGAATTTTAAAACCCCAGTCCCTACAAACATATAAATACCCGGTTTAGGTTTTATTGATGAATTTTTATCATATTTCCTTCTTTTAAAACTGATTGTAACATATTATTCTCTGAGATTCAAGCTACAATTCTGGATCTAGATATTTTATTCATATTTCACTGGAGATTCAAGAACATTTATTAGAACTTGTGTAAGTAATTCTCTGAATTTATTTATGAATAACACAATGACTATTTCTTTTCTTGAGAAGTGTGGCTAAGCTCCCATAACAAGGATTATGGGATCCTTGATGTGAATAGCTGATTGGGGTTGCGGAATACTTAATTTCCCTACTTAATTCAGATTGTATAGACCCTTCTTCATATTAACGACCTTTCTTGGTTTCAAACTTGAAGGGTAGGCCCAAGAACATCACTTGTTTGAGTAGAAAAGTACATGTTGAAAAAAAAAGGTTTACATAGAATCCAAAGGCTTTAACGTTTGGGTTATGGGTTGATGCCTTAACGGGATTAACCCACGTGAGAGACTAGTTGAATTAACCGACGTATTCTTTAAGTTTGAAAGAATTGAAGGGTAAACTATCCATTTAGGTTGAGAAACAAATATGTAAACTTTAGAATTCTATTACGTTTACAATTGAAGTTAGGAATTGAAACTTAAGATAACTCACAACCCAAACTGCTTAAATATTTTGGTGAACATAATTCTAGTTTGTCTAATCTCATTGAATTTACACTTACAATAAAACTCAATAGTTGTAACACAATTTCTACAAACATCTGAACACTGTTAACAAGTCAAAACCACCTTTACTCTGAAACCTTTGATAAACAGTCTATTAACGACTATAAAACTTAGTTTGTACAGTATTCCCTATGGGATTCAACCTCAACCTAGTTAGGTTATATATTTGACAGTGACCGCTTACACTTTCTAAAGAGAGTTGTAATTTGGGTGTATCAAATTTTGGCATCATCGTTGGAGAATACTGTTGTCAATTAAAATCATGAGTGTTAATTGATATTTGGTCAAATTTCCTAATTTTACTTGTATTTGTTGTTTTTGTTCCTTGTAGGATAATTGTTGTGTATTCCAAGTACAAGGAGGTCAGGAAAACCATTATTACCCTTCCACCCAGAACCTCATCTTATTGGAAGAATGGTTGATGAACAAGAAGAAGATAGACTAGCTATCTTGGCTAGGGCTCAGCTGAATCAACAGAATGATTTTCAACTAGTCCTTCATCATAATCCAGATGATGAGGACCTGGGAGAAGATGATTTGTTGAATTCGCCTAACCAAAGAAATGCAGAGGATTTGGTTGCACCTGTGAATTGAAATGTGATCAGAAATTACCCTTTCAGAGCAAGACCAGATCGCCAAGCTGTGCAATTTGATCTTGAGAAAGATGAGGATGATATTGATGGATAAGGCACAATTGGATCTATTATTCCTCCATCATTGTCACCCGGAGCTAAGTTCAACATCACGAGTACAATGATTCTACTACTTCATCTGAAGGAGCTGTTCGGTGGACTTTCGGGTGATGATCTGAATATGCACTTAGTGAAATTTATCACTAGTTGTAAGATTTTTGATAACCTGGGAGTAGGGAAGAATGCTATCTGTCTATTCCTATTCCCGTTGTCTCTGTCTTGAGAGGCAACACTATGTCTTAATGGGTTGACTCTTGATTCTATAACAAACTAGAGACAGGTGAAAGGAGTTTTCCTAGAAAGGTTCTATTCGTCATCCAGGATGTTACATTTGAGGGATGAGATCAATAACTTCAGGAAAATGTCAATTAATTCTCTTCACGTGACATGGGAGAGGCTCAAAAAGAATTTAATACAGTGTCCCAATCACAAAATGACTGACATAAATTTGATTGAGACTCTGTATAGAGCCTTGAATTCTATCACCAAGCCGGTTGTGGATAAAGGTACGGGTGGAGAATTTATGGATCTTACTTTCTTGGAAGCTTCTAAAATTCTTGGTAGGATGACCAAACAGAGTAGAGCATGGCATATCAGGGATTCTCAGGTAGCAAGCTCTACTATGTCGAGTGGTATATCTGCGGAGCAACGCCAAAAAGAGAAAGACCACAACAAAGATATGGCGCACATGAAGACCCAGTTGGATTTTCTTACTAAGCAATTGCTATCTAGGAAGACTAATAAGGTGAATGTTGTGGGGTCACAAAGTAGAGCTGAATCCAATTCTAAGGCGGTGGCTAATTATCTAAACAACCAGGTTTTTTTTTTAGGCAATAGACAAGGGAATCAAGGTCAAACGTACTATGATAAAGATGGTTAGAGAGATCGTGACCAAGGGAACTAGAAAAATAAAAATGATAGGAGCATATTGTATGTGCCTTTTGGAAATCGTGATAATGCTACTACTAGTTTGGGTAAAATATCCATGGAGGACATGATGGAAAAGTTGTTGAAAGGGGTGAAGGCGACCAATGCCAGTGTAACTATGATGAAAAGTGATTTATCTTCTATGAGTCAATTGGTGGATTCACATTCAACCTCTATAAAAAAGGTGGAGCAACAAATGAACCAACTTTCGGCGGCATTTAATCAGTGGAAGAGTAGTACATTGCCAAGTGACATGGTGAAAATCCCTCAGAATAATGGATTGTGTTTGGTGATTACTACCTGGAGTTGTAAAGTATTACCTGGCCCTACTGTGGCCAAATCTGTAATTGATGATATGGTGTAGTTGGATGAGGAAGCAGAAGAAAACCAGCCAGTGGAGTTTGAGAAGCTTGATAGTGATGATATTCCATCTAACCATTAACAACCCAATGAGTTAGATAAAGATAATGGAAAGTAGGGAGAATCAATGGCTAAAGTAATGCCTAAACCACTCCCTCTATTCCCTCATCGATTGAAGAAAAAGATAGATGATATGAAATTTAGCAAGTTCATGGCAATGCTGAAATAGTTGACTGTGAATGTGCCATTTATTGAGGCACTAAAACAAATTCCTGGCTACGCTAAATTCATGAAGGACCTTATCACAAAGAAGAGTACAGTGAGCTATAAACCGGTGGACAATCTCCACCATTGTAGTGCTATTTTGATAAGATCCTTGGTGCAAAAGAAAGTGGATTTGGGAGCATTTACTATCCCATGTAATATTGGATCATTGGAGTTTATGAAGGCCCTGTGTGATCTTAGGATGAGTATTAATCTTATTCCACTATCATTTTACAAGAAATTAGGTTTGAGAGACCCCACGCCTACTAATATAAGGCTTGTAATGGCAGACAAATAAGTGAAATGTCCCATTGGTATATTATATAATGTGCTTGTGAAGGTGGCCAGTTTTATTTTCCCTGCTGACTTTGTGATCCTGGATAGCGAGGTAAATTTTGAGGTACCCATAATCTTGGATAGACCTTTCCTTATAGCTGGGAGTGTGTTGATTAACTTATGAACAAATGAGTTATTGTTTAGGCTCAATAACAAGATCATCCAATTTGAGGTCTTCCAGTCAATGAAGCAACACAAAGAGATGAGTTTATTCTCCATTGTCGATATTTATTATGAACATGAGAGAGAGCTATCGATTGAGGAGAAATTTATTGTTGAAATTTTGGCTGCAGTCTTGATGAACTTTGATATCAAAGGTATCGAAAAATATGAGGAGATAGTATGTGCCCTGAAGGGAACGGGATCATATTCATATGCTCCCAAGAAGCTATATTTGGACCACAAAAATCGTCCAACACCACCGACTAATACATCTATTGAAGAGCCACTGGTGTTGGAGTTGAAGGAGTTATCGAGCCATCTACGGTATATGTTTCTAGGCAGTGGAAACGCCTTGCCTATGACTATTAAAGCAGATTTTGGTGAGCAGCAGGTTGAAGCACTTATTTGTGTGCTTAGGAGATACAAAAGGGATATAGGTTGGACTATTGCCAATATTACTAGTATTCCTCTTGGTATTTGCACTCAAGAGATTCATCTTGATAAAGATTGCACACTAACGCTTGAGCACCAAATGCCGTCTTAACCGATTGATGCAAGAAGTGGTTAAAAAGGATATCATCAAATGGATTAATTATGGAGTTGTGTACCCCATCTCCAATAGTAAGTAGGTAATACCCATCTAATGTGTGCCCAAGAAAGGGGGTATGACTATAGTGGTGAATGAGAAAAATGAGTTGATTCCACTCAGGCCTATGACTGGGTGGAGAGTTTGCATGGACTATCGTAAGCTCAACTCATAGACTTTGAAGGACAACTTTCCAAATCTTTTTATGGATCAAATGCTTGATCGGTTGGTGGGAAGAGGTTGGTATTATTTTCTAGATGGGTATTCAGGCTATAACCAGATTTCTATCACCCTAGAGAATCAGGAGAAGACAACTTTCACTTACTCGTATGGTACTTTTTCTTTCAAGCGGATGTCATTTGGTTTGTGTAGTGCACCATCCATATTTCAATGGTGCATGATGTCTATCTTTTACAATATGGCTTAAGACACCTTAGAGGTGTTTATGGATGATTTCTCAGTGGTAGGTGATTCTGTCAATCTATGTTTAGTAAATCTGAGTAGAGCATTGCAGTGATGCGAGGAGATTAACCTTGTGCTAAATTGGGAAAAATGCCACTTCATGGTGAAAGAGGGAATTATCCTTGGTCACAGAATTTTAGCCAAGGGAATCAAATTCGACCGAGCAAAGGTCAAGGTTATTGAGACGCTACCTCCTCCCATTTTAGTAAAGGGATTTCATAGTTTCCTTGGTCATATGGGATTCTATCATCGATTTATAAAGGACTTATCCAAAATTGCAAATCCACTTTGCAAGATTTTGGAGAAGGAGGCCAAGTTCACATTTGATGATGATTTTAGGAAGCATTTGAATGACTTAAGGAGAAATTAGTTGATGCCCCAATCATTGTTTCTCCAGATTGGTTAATGCCGTTCGAAATCATGTGTGATGCAAGCGGAGTGGTGATTGGGGTTGTGCTTGGCCAAAATAAAGAAAAGTTATTTCATCCCATTTACTATGCAAACAAGACATTGAATGGGTCTCAAAAGAATTACATTGTTACTGAGTAGGAACTTCTCACGGTGGTCTATGCATTTGAGAAGTTCCGTTCTTATCTATTGGGTACCAAGGTGGTGGTGCATACAGACCACGTTGCTTTAAGTTATTTGATGACAAATAAGGATGCTAATCCAAGATAATCAATTGGGTGCTTCTTCTTCAAGAGTTTGACTTTGAAGTCAAAATCGAAAAGGATGCAATAATCAAGTTGTAGATCATCTGTCCAGACTTGAGGGAGATCAAGCAGTCAAGGATGAGATTGAAATTTATGATACATTTCTGGGTTAGAAAGAGTACCTTGATACACAAACTTTACAAATTATGTGGTAAGTGAGATTATCCCAGAGCATCTTTCTTTTCACTAAAGAAAGAAGTTTGTCTATGATGTTACACACTAATTCTTGTATGGTCTGTATTTATTTCGGTGCTATGCGAATAACATTATCAGGCGGTGTATCCCAGAGGTGGACATGCTAAGTATCCTAGAAGCTTGTCAAGCTTCCCCAGTCGGGGGTCACCATATAGGTGACCGTACTGGGAGGAAAGTGTTACAGAGAGGCTATTATTGGCCAACCTTATTCAAAGACACATATGAGTTTGTGCGGAGATGTGACCAATTCCAGAAACAAGGGTCAATCTCAAAGCACCATGAGATGCCAATGAAAAAAATAATGGATATGGAGTTGTTCAACGTCTGGGGTATTGACTTCATGGGGTCCTTTGTGAGCTCTTATGGGTTGAAATACATCTTGGTTGCCATAAATTATGTGTCTAAATGGGTTGAGTCTATTTAGTTGGCCAATAATAAAGGAAAGAGAGTGGTTGCATTCCTTTAAAAGAATATCTTCTCTCCCTTTGGGGTACCACATACCATCATAAGCGATGGTGGATCACATTTTTGCAACTGAGTGTTCTAGGATGCCTTGGAAAAATATGATGTTAAGCAACACAAGGTGGTAGCTCCATATCACCCACAGACTAGTGGACAAGTGGATATTTCAAATTGAGAGATAAAAGTTATTCTAGCCAAAATGGTAAATGCAAGTAGACAAAATTGGTCTAGGAAGCTGGATGATGCCTTGTAGGCATACAGAATAGCTTTCAAGATACCCATTGGAATGTCACCATACCAATTGGTCTATGTCAAGGCATGTCACTTACTGATTGAATTGGAGCACAAGGCATTGTGGTCACTCAAGAGGCTAAATTTGAATTAGAATGAGGTAGCAGAGTTGCAACTGGGGAAGCTGAATGAGATGGGCAAGTTTCATCTCAAGGATTATGAAAGTGCAGACCTGTACAAAGAAAACATGAAGAGGTAACATGAACGAAGGATTTAAAAGCATGACTTTAAGAAGGGTTATTGGGTACTTCTCTTCAAATCCATACTAGAGCTCTTTCTAGGTAAACTTAAGTCAAAGTGGTCTGGCCCATTCAAAGTTAACCAAGTCTACTCATCTGGAGTAGTTGAACTTAAAAGTGAGGATGAAATTGTCTTCAAAGTTAAGGGGAAATGAATAAAGTTGTATATCGGTCCAATAGACTCGGTAAAGTACTTAACTACCTTCTATCGCGATGAAGTCTAAGTAATCGAGATAACTGAGTCTTGTCACGATAATAAATCAGGCGTTAGTAAGAGGCATCCCACAAAGTGTTGTTGTAATAGTAGTTAGAGTTTATTTGTTGTTTTTATGAAATTTGATGTGTTGTGTAAATGTGCAGGAAGAGGAATGAAGGAAAAAAAAAGTTTAACAAGTTGGGGGATGTCCTACGGGAGGCTTGATGGGACATCAATGGGTTGATGGACTGTCACTAGAGTTGTGAAAAGAAAAACAAAAGACTGATCTACTGGAATGAGATTGACGGATAACCTTGTAGACCGTCAGACCCCTGATGGACCATTCTTTTCACCGTCGCACCAAGGCAAACTGAATATAGTTCTGATAAGCCTCGACGGTTTGCCTGATAGACCATCGGGTCGACTGTCAACTTAACCCTAATTTTGATGAGTCGGGTTGGTTTAATTTAATGTTGAATGTTCCATACTTATCCAACCCAAAACATATTTAAATTGATAACAAAAAGTGGTTAAGTACATTACCAACTTTCAAATACTGAGCCTATTTAAATTCCCCTACATTCAAAGTACCTGAGAGCATTCATATCCTCTTAGGACTTTCCATCTTCCACTTTCTCTCCTATTTAAATAACTCTCATTCTCTTCTTCACATCAGAGAAAAGCTAGCAATCACTGCTAAAAGTTTTAAGTCTTCTTTTGTTCTAAGTTTACAAAGTCAAAGTAGTGAAGTATACTGCCAAAACAAGGTATGATCACAAACTTACTCTTCTTTTCAAATTGGTGAACATGATTCATGTAAGTTGATAATTTTTTAAAGGAATTTCATTGTTTTTTCTTTATTTTGATTCTGATTTTAAGTTGAACTATTATGCACACTGTTCTGGGTAAAGTCTGACTAACCCATAGACCAAAAGGGGAAAGATTTGTGCTTACATACAAAATTAATGTCATAATTGTGTGTATAATAACTTAAAGTACGCTAGGTGTTCAACGAAATGCCAAAGTGAAATATGAGGTTGAGAAGTAAGGCAGACGACCAACTTGATGGACCGTTGAACCCCTGATGGACTGTCGGGTTGACCATCACAATGTTATTGAGTTTGATGCTTACTGGTTCAGGCGCAACATATAACTTGATGAATCGTCAGAACTCTAACGGACTGTCAGATCGACCGTCGCATGGCTATTTGATAATAAACTCACTAGTTTTAGGCTTGACGGTGAGGTATATATACCATCACAGTCTCAACGGACTATCAGACCTTTTGTCAAGTCAAGTTTTCACTATTTTTGTCTGGTTCTAAATTGCAAACTGATTATTTGTTCTTTTTTTAGGTGATATGTCATGAAAACTTCCCCTAACCAAAGGTGGTGGTAGAACACAGCTGGGAAGAGGCGAGACATCAAGGAGTGAGGAGGCACCTTCCTTCAATACTAAAAAATGAGACAGGGTACCCACGGCACCCTCCCAGTCTGAGAAAAAGGGTAAAAGCAGCAGCATTAATGCGACTTCCAGTCCCAATGTGGAAAGGGTAAAAACCTCTAACCCTGACCAAGTTGAGGCATCGGAATATGAGGATCAAAATTTCATAAGGAGAAAGAACGTGTAAGTGTGGGAGGCAGTTCAATGGAAAATAAATGGAGTACGGGAGCATTTCCTGGATGGGCTGGAACCAAAGTAAGTAGACAAATAAGGAGGCCCATCCATGAAGATTATTAGATTGTCACCACCAAACTGCATGAGTACCCAGAGCTGGAGCAGAGATTCAATGAATATGAGTTATCTTGGATGAGCAGTCCGTCTAGGACATACCAACCAAATCTTTTTCGTAATTTTTTTGCCAACTATCTGGCATTGCTAAAGAATGATTGTCCCCAGGGTGCGAAGATCAATGACATGGGAAATTGGGATATGGTTCTAGTGCATGAAGTAAACATATATGTTTCAGAAAGCACGTTGAATGGATTTTTGTTTGGTCCTGAGTATGAGATACCTGTTGCGACCCCTAATCTAGAGCACTGAATGTTCACAACAAACCAATAAAGACCCTGACTAGCTCGTGTATTGATAGATGAGGGAAATCTAGTGTGGTTGCATAACCCTCATGAGAAGATAGCTAAGTAGTCACTAAGTTTTAGGGAAAAATTCTGGCAGGCCATTGTAAGGTTAAGATTGATGCCAATAGGTGGAGATGCTAGCTTATAGATTTAGAGAGCGGTATTAGTTGTTGCCTTGATTGAGGGGCTGGAAGGTAGACTTTGGCCATATTATCACTGATGAGTTTTTTTCACACGAACACAAGACATCTAGTGATTTACCATGTCCATGCCTTATCATGATGTTTTGCAAACGAGAAAATATGCCTTTAATCAATGGCGTTGATAATGAGGTTTGTGCAAGTCATAGACAGAATATCGAGAAAATAAAAAATGACTTAAAGTATGAGATGAGAGTTAACAAGCCTCCCACCTAGCAAACTCAGTCATCTACATCTCCAGGACTTCGGATATTCCTTCAGGTATGCCATTGCCATCATTAAAAATGTATCACCAGATTTTGTGTCGTATACAACTTATATAGCTTCAGCCTCTATGTCACCAATGGGTGGGACTGCATATTTTGCATCTGTCCTACCTTAATATTTTGAGTACAGGCTGACACAGGAGAATTTTAAGCACAAGGAATAACAAGGAATTAAATCGTGAATAACAAGGAATTAAATCTATTCTATGCACATTATGCATACTTTTATCAAAATTTCTCTCCAAGAAAACCCTATAACTTAAATCTTAAACCTCAAGAAATCCAAATTCCACTATTCTTTTCCAAGATAACCCAAAATTCAAGATTCCCAATTCAAAATATTCAAGAAATCATCTTTAAAAGCACAAATAGGAATTCAAGTTCAAGTTTCTTTATCAATTTCAGAAATTAAAGTTTGTGGAGTTCTCAACAAGGATAATTCTTTCATCCTTTAGCCGAAAATTAGTTTTAAATTTAATTTTTACATGAAATTATATGAATTTTAGTTTAGGGTTTATACCCACTTGTTACTATTTGAAAATTATGTGATTTTGAGATATTTAGATGTTGAATTGCATGTCTACTTTCGTATTTTAATGCGTATTGCAGTAATTTCCAGACTTATAATTGAATTATCAATATTTTCATTATCAAGCATAAACTTTATGATGATTTGGCATGAATTTGATGCATGGGTTATTAAGCCCTATTTGAACATTGATATTTCAAGGATGAAAATGCTTTAAGCATCCTATGATTAGTTATTTTTAGATTTTTATAAAGATTTGATCTTTCGATCCTTAGTTAATATATGGAATCCACTTTGCAATTTTATTACAGTTTACAGAAAATAGATTAGCTTTACTTATAGTTTCATTATAAATTTTTATGCTAGTTTTAAAAGTGGATTTCCTACAGAACGGGCATACAAATTAAAGAGAGTAGTATTTAACATCAAGTTGGGTATGTTTACATGCCCCAAAACTACGAGTCAATGTTGGTACGGATTATTAGATTATTCCCATTTCTATGAGGATGAAAATTACAGATGTGGTCACTTAGATAAGGTTATACTCCTTGGTAAGAGTATGAAACCTCTTCCCAACATGAGGTTTTCCCATAAGAGAACTAGACGTTGGAAACTATGATATTTCACATAGTGTATGTCAGTTAGAAGAACCTCCGTATAGAAAAGAGTAACCCTACCGGAAAAGAACAACAGAAAAGTTTTTAGAAGAAACTTCCTAATTCCTAAAATAGAATAACAGAACAACTTTTAGAAATCAAGTGTAAAAGATCATAATTTTACTCAGCTATTGTTTTTCATAAGACATTATGTACGAGATTTTCAAATTTCAATTTATAGATGATAAAGGTGAGTCCTTTTACACTTAGCCTGCATGATTTGAAAATAGACTTGACTTCAGTCCTACTTATTCCACTCATAGAAAGAGTAAAAATACAGCTTTTTGAAATAAGTGTTATGGCTCACAAGATTTATACAATATGCTTTATTATTCATGATTTATGATTTTCAGCTTTCAGTTACTCCATCCAATGTGAGACATATATACACAGCATGCATCCTTTTCACAAGTATTATATAAACATTGAGATATTGTTTTGCTTATGCATTTACCTCCATATGCTCAGTACATTTCAAAAGTAATAATCCACATATACTTCCATGTGCTACATTGTTTAATAATGTAGTTACCAGCTCAGTTGTAGTCCTTATATCACGATCAGACAGTTGTAGTTTCCAGCCATCAGATGATGTGTCCTCATACTTTGGGGACTTTAGTTAGATGTTATTTATGTACTTTACTTTATTACTCATATGTATTGATTAGTGGTAGTTGAAATCGTATCCCAGCTATCTATAGTCAGTATAGTAGAGGCTTCACAGATATAAGTTAGAGTCAGTCATTTAATTTCAATTCCACTCTTCAATTTTATTATAATGTAAAAATTGTATTAATATTTTATTTTTCTTAGATTTCATCCTAATTATATTTCTGCACAGTAGAATCTGTATTTTATACATATTTAAATTAGTTTCTTAATAGTATGCCAGTGCAAGGGTTAGCTTGGGATCACTTGTGTTCCTAACCACTGTTTGACGATTAGGGGGTAGTCTCGGGTCATCACAAACTTGGTATCAGAGCACAAGGTTCAAGTGTCCTAGGGTGTCTCTGAAGCTATGTCTAGTAGAGTATTGCGGAATGGTACGGAGATGTCTGTACTTTTCTTCAAGAGGCTACAAGGTATTTAAGAAATGTTTCCTTCTTTTCATACTCTAGATCGTGCTGTAAAATTGTTTTCTCAGAAACTTCTATCGATTCATGTGTTACTTCTAAATTCTCCACCTTTATGTTATTCTTGAGATAACATGATTAGTAAGTTCACAATTCCTCACATGATGATGCTCTCAGATTTACTATCAGTAACTTCAAAAGTCACACAAATGGCTTGAGAGGAGCTCGCTAGTGTGTTATAAGTTCCTCAAGTTTAAAGTTATGTCCTCATCCATATGAGTTGTTCAGTTAAGATAGAGTAAGATATGTATTTAGATTCCCCATTAACCCTTCAATTCAAATAGTGCTCATGAGAGAAAATAGTATAAATCTATCTAGATTGTAAAATAAAGTTTGCATTGAGGGATATTGCAACCGTATTATGATTTATAAGTAATAGAACCTTCCTATAGTTAGAAGTATATGTATAGAAGTGCAGTGGCAAGAAAGGCGGGAATGGTAATTGACTGAAAGTATATAGATAAGCTTATGTGCGTTATAGAGTTTGTGTTATGGTGATATGTCCTTGTGTGTTAGTTTAGAGATAATGAATGTGGTACAAATTCCTTGGTAAAAGGTGGAGAAATAGCCATTAGTTAAGGTTAATTGTTGTTTTCTTAAAGTATGGACGTAGTTATTGATGGTACTTATTTTATTAGAAAAGTATTGGTTATTAATGAAAATATTTGGTGGCTTAGTATTGTTAATTTAGGTTTCCCTTGAGGTTGCAAAAAGGATTTTAGTTTAAACTTATAGATCCATGAAATTAATTTAAATATATATATGGATAAGTATTAGAGATGTGTGGAAGAGGGATGTGCTAATGGATTATAACAAGATACACCATAAGGTGATGATCAATTATTATTACTATGAGGTTCTAGTGGACTAGTGTTTCCTGATACTTTATTTATAACTTCCAAGTGAGAATAGTATGTGAGATTGGGTTGTTAATTATGCCTAGCACTAGACACTAAGTTCTAATAGAAGATTATTATCAAGGTGGAAACAATGATTTCTTGGCTTGTGCGACTAGTTGTATGGAAGTGATCTAGTAGGATGGAATAGTATCTGCAAGAGTTTAAGTTCATTTATTCGTAATTTAGTATGATGTTGTAAGTATGATGTAAAGGTGTGTCCAAGGTGATATGGGCATTTAATTATTTTCTAAGTTTATTAAGTGTTGTGACTGGTTAGTAGTACCATTGAGTTACTACGTGGAAGAAGGTTAGTTGTATAGTACATAATGTTCTTTGATAGCTAAGTTAAGGAGTTATGAATAGATGGTATTGAGTCTTTTAAGTATGGTTTTGATTCTTATGGTTTGGGAAAAAATGTAAGTTTAGAAATGTGATTCAGATTATGGGTTTAGTGACGCGGGTATGTTTGTCGAGTTAATAGAGTGTAAGTCTATGATGATGATTATCCAAGATAGAAAAAGTTAAGGGTGGTATGTACTAAGAGAGTGTCCAAGAATGAAGTCAGTAAGTTAAAAATATAGTTTAATGTTGCGATTTTAACGTTTATGTGTAGACATTAGAATAAAGAAATTATGGCTCAATCTCGAGAATATGAGATAGATTTATAAGTTTTGAAGGATGGCTTTAATCTAAGGAGTAGATATTGCTAGACCCCATAAGATCCTAGCTCATTTCAGTCCCCTATTACACTTAAAGGGGTACAAGACTTAGAAAATATCCCTATGTTTTGGGACTTAGCCATTTCTAAAGCTCCTATACTTTGATGTTTTTATTTTCACCTTCCCAACCTTGGAACATTAATTTTTAAGTTGATTCACGATCAGGGTTGATGATAGTACACCCTGGGTAAGTTTCTGAATTTTTAGAAAAGCATTGAGGCATGTTTGGATCACCAAAAAAGTAGCATCCCACAATATTCCCATAGCACACGCTCCATTCCACCACTAAGTGAGCCTGCGATATAGCCTGCAGTATTCGCCCCATCGCGCCCCCCTTATTTTTCCAACTCTTGTTCCACTATATTTAAGGGAAAATGCTAATACAATTCATGCCTAATGAAGTTCATTCTTAGATTTAAGTAAGTAAATACCATCTTCACTCTGTGATTTGAGTTATTCCACATAAATATATGAACTCCAGACTTATATTGAATAGCTTATGATAAGTAGGAACTCATGTTTCAGAGTGTGATCAGTTCTCAAGACTTATGATACTAATGAAACTCGTATTATATAAGGTATGTCCTCAATTTAGATCTTCTTGGAGAATCAATGCCTTTGGCATTCTATTGCTCAGGTCTCAGTTAAGTGTAAAAGTTATATATAATATTCTTTTGTACTTCAGGTCCTTATGCGTTATCCCTTCACTGACCTCTCTTTATGGTAAGATAGTGGAGATGATAATGGATAATAAATGGTTTATATGAGAGAGAGTTGATGACCCTCATTATGAAAGATTATTTATGCTTTTTCTAAGGAAAAAAAATGAAGGAATACGGAGGTAAATCTTTGGTATATGTCAGAGTTAGTTGAGAATTCTGAGAGTGTCTTCTTGAGAATAGTGCAAGAAAAATGTTATTAATAGAGGTTTAGAGACTATGAGAAGCATGCTTTTACGGGTGTTTTCCTTGAAGTTCATATGTGGTTATAATGGTAGGCTTGAATACCATGTTGGGATAAAAGTGGATGAGTTAGTCATTGAAGTGGTAAGGCATGTTATGCTTAGAGAGTGAGCTCTAAAAGAGACATTGAATATTGAATCATGCGGTTTAGACTAGTATTATGGCGTAGCAGGTTGTATCTTGTGATTTTCAGTTAGGCTTGATCATAGTGAGAGAATTTAGTTTCGTTTAGACTTTAGTAGATGTATTTATCAATGCCTATGCGAGAATTATAAGTTGAATCAAATGAGTATGGTATTTATGGGAAATATTATAGTTGAGGGAGTATTGGAGTAGTGTTGCTAATCTTGAAAGTAAGAAGTTGCTTTGTCTAAGGCCTAGTAATTATATCCTAGGTTATGATTTATATGTCTATGTTTCATGCTATAGAGTTGTATCAATGTTGTGATTCCTTAGTCAGATGTCTTGGTCAGATCATGCCCATGATCCCTTGCTCTTTAATGTTAATATAACTTATTAGAAAGAGTGTTCAAGAAATACTCCATTTGAGTATAAGTTTTCACTATAATTCAATCAGTATAGTCTGTGATCTAGTTTAGCAATCAAGTAGACAAGCTCCTATACATTTCCAACATTCAATCTAGTCGTACTACTCAAAGTTTCGTGAGTAAGGTCATTCCATGAGGTAAATTGTTTCCATTTTTGCAAATTACAAATTTAGCTCATTCCATGCATCAGACATCAGTTTCAGATTCAGATATTTAGTCATGATTTAGTTCGTAAGTGTTCAGTGAATGATCTTAGTTTTCCAAATGTTCAAACTCAGACAGTATTGTACCCATTGTATGATCTTAGCCACATTGTCTCATGATTCGTGCCTGCATAATTTATCACTTCGCAATTTTATATGTATGATTGTATCATGAACACTTCAATTGAATTTCAAACTCTCAACATGAATCAGCTGCCTATTGTAAGTAAAGGAAAGTCAGCTCAGTAATCAGTTTCATGATAGAGGGTTTTAATGTTTCAAACTTAGTCATGTAAGTCTGTTCCCAGATGTGAATGTTCAGTATGTGATCTCAGTTGCATTAGTTCAGAACTCTCATCCATTCACTCTCATTTGAGGAAGAATGTTCCCAAGGGGGAGATATTGTGATACCCTATAATTTTCCTAGCTTATTTTATCTCCTAGTGTGTAAAGGGTTAAGTTTAAAAAAATTAATAACTCTTGATACATGTGGAATTTTCCATCTCTAGACCCACCAAAGTGTAGATAATTGAATTAGCTTTCCAACGATACCAACTTTGCCTTAATCCAGTACTCGATTGAGAAGTTATGGCGATATTAGTGAAAAATAGTAGAGCACTGCAATAGCACCGTGTCGCGATGAGGTACAGAATCGTAATTGTCTGATTTCCAGTGAGGTACTACAATTATCCCGTGTTGTGGTGAAGCCCATTCCTGTTCTTCCCTTTCCAGCGATTTGCTAGTTTCATGTAAAAATTCTCAAAGGAACAGTCCCCGCATTGCGATGGAGTGCAAAATAGCACTCATCCTTTTACTGTGACGTAATGCGATTTTGTCGCGTCACGCCAGAACCCAAAATGGCAATTGTTCCTTTTCTAGTAAGCCACTGTAATGGCACCACATTGCGGTGGGGTGCAAAATCTAGTTTTCTAGTTCAAAACTTATTTTTCAACGGGGCAATCTAGTTAATTCCCAAGCCCCACAGTCATGAATAAGAAGGAATTAAACCTATTCAAAGCATATTATGCATACTTTCATCAAACTTTCTCTCCAAGAAAACCATTGAACTCAAATCTTAAACCTCAACAAATACAAATTCCACTATTCTTTTTCCAAGATAACCCAAAATTCAAGATTCCCAATTCAAGATATTCGAGAAATCATCTTTAAAAGCACAAATAGGAATTAAAGTTCAAGCTTCTTTATCAATTTCATCAATTATGGTATGTGGGGTTTTCAACAAGGATAATTATTTCATGCTTGTGCTCGAAATTAGCTTTAAGTTGATTTTTACATGAAATTATATGAATTTTATTTTAGGGTTTATACGTACTTATTACTGTTAGAAGATTATGAGATTTTGAGAGATTTAGATGTTGAATTGCATGTCTACTTTCGTATTTTTATGCATATTGCAGTAATTTCCAAATTTAGAAATGAATTATCAATATTTTTATTATCAAGCATGAACTTAATGATGATTTGACATGAATTTAATGCATGGGTTATTATGCCCTAGTTGAACACTAAAATTTCAAGAATGACAATACTTTAAGCATCCTATGATTAGTTATTTTCAGATTTTTATAAAGATTTAATCTTTCGATCCTCAATTAAGATATGGAATCCACTTTATAGTTTTATTACAGTTTTATTACAGTTTATAGAAAATAGATTAGCTTTGCTTATAGTTTGAAACATATAGATGCATAATTTGTTTTCATTATAAACTCCTATGCTAGTTTTAAAAGTAGATTTTCTACAGACTGAGCATACAAATTAAAGGAAGAAGTATTTAGCACCAAGTTGGGCATGTTTACATGCCCCAGAACTACGCGTCAACGTAGATACAAATTATCAGATTATGCCCATGTCTATATGGATGACAGTTACAAATGTGATCACTTAGATTAGGTTTTACTCCTTGGCAAGAGTATGACACCTCTCTGCAATGTGAGGTTTTCCCATAAGTGAACTATACGTTGGACACTATGATAGATCACATAGTGTATGTCAGTTAGAAGAACCTCCCTACAAAAAAAAGTAACCCTAACAGAAAAGAACAATAGAAAAAGTTTTAAAAGAAACATTCTAAGTCCTTAAGAAGAAGAATAAAAATAGCTTTTATAAATTAAGCTAAAGGCTCACAATTTTACTTAGATATTGTTTTACATAAGATATTAGCTACGAGATTTTCAACTTTCAATTTATAGATGATAAAGGTGAGTCCTTTTGCCCTTAGCCTGTATGATTTGAAAATAGACTTGACTTCAGTCCTACTTATTCCACTCATAGAAAGAGTAAAAGTACAGTTTTTAGAACTAAGTTCTATGGCACAAAAGATTTATACAGTATGCGTTATTATTCATGATTTATGATTCTAAGCTTTTAGTTACTCCAGCCAATGTGAGCCATTTATAGACATTGAGATATTATTTTACTTATGCATTCACTCCCACATGCTCAGTACATTACAAAATTAATGATCCAATTATACATCTATGTGCTACATTGTTTAATAATGTAGGTACCAGCTCAGTTGTAGTCCTTATAACACAATCAGATAGTTGTAGTTTCCAGCCATCAGATGATAAGTCCTACTTTTCGGACTTCAGTTAGATGTTATTTATGTAATTTACTTTCTTACTCATATGTATTGATTAGTGGTAGTTAAAATTGCGTCCCATCTATCTATAGTCAGTAGAGTAGAGGCTTCACAGATGTCAGTCAGAGTCAGTCGTGTAATTTCAATTCCACTCTTTAATTTTATTATAATGTAAAAATTGTATATGCATTGTATTTCTCTTAGATTTTATCATGACTATATTTTCGCACAGTAGACTCAGCCATTTATACATATTTAAATTAGTTTCTTAAAAATATGCCAGTGCAAGGGTTAACTTTGGATCACTTGTGGTCCTATGCACCGTGTGCCATCTAGGAGGTAGTCTATAACACCCTGCAAAAGTCGTGCAAGGATTAGCCTTTAATAGAGTGCCCTTAGACTTAAAAACTTGAAAATTTTTCTAAGTGTAATGAGGACTTAGAGTCATTTTAGCTGGCAATCTTCGGGATACAACTTTTCAATCTTTCCGACATCCGCTTTTAGATTTTCAAGTTGCGTTATGATCGGGAAATATCATAGTACATCTCGGATAAGTTTCGGAATTTTTCGGAACGCATAAGGCTGCGTTTGGATTTAAAAACAGTAGCAAAACGCATAGACTATTGCCCAGTTTTCAGCATTTCAGGGTCAATTTCAAACGTTCATAACTCCCTGTATATAATGAAATGTGTGAGCTATAATATATCAAACAAAATCTCTTCGAGTCCTCTTTCAATTGCAGTTGGTTTCATCCAATTTGAGTATATGAGTAAAAAGTTATAATCGATTTACTCCAGTCTACCAAACTGTCAACTGAGGGACAAATTTGACCTTAATTGTTCCTTAGGGGTATTTTGGTAATCCTCCACCCCTATATATACCACCAACACGGGATTTAATCCCTCAAACACCATAATACACATACTTTTCCCAAAATTTCTCAAGAACTCTCCCTAGGGTTTCAACATTAAAACCCAAGCAACTCAAGATTCAACCGCGGGTTCGTGAAACAAATTACAGATTTGGAATCCTCTCGACGTAGGCTTCGATAGACACCCAAAATTCGTGGAGAACAAGGTACGCGGGGTTTTCCTAAATTCTCATGGGCATAGAAAAATCATGTTTTAGAATGGGGTTTTAAATTATGTATATATATTTATGTATAAGATGTTTTAACATCATTGTTTTGGTCTTTTGACCATCTCCAAAGCGATTTGACAGTTTATATACATATATGAATGAATGTGTTTGAATTTTGAATACATGAACCTTCTAAAGACATTTGACCACCAGGTGTTTGATGAAATTTCTGCATGAATTGAACTTTAAGTTTCGGAATATGAAATCTTTTACATCAGTTACATGTTTTGGTGGTCTAAACTATGTTTTGAATGAAATCTCTTGCTTAATACATTATGGATCAGAAAAATAATGACTTGCAAGTCTTGGTATGACGATACCAACTCAGACTAATGCCATATCAGACTCAGACAAACAGACATTTCAGACATTCATTATTTTAGATATTCAGAATGTTGCATGTACATAAAAGGTTAAAAATGGGCATACAGAGATGTTAGGTGGTTCCCCGAAGAGGGCTTGAGTTCAAGCGACTCATTTCCTAAAACCGTGGTTTGCCGACCCAGATATACTATTATGCGATGACTTAAATGTCCTGTGGCGTATCAGACTCAAACACTCCAACCCTTGCGGCACACTTGGGTTGGGGGCTTCCCCGCCAAGTCAATGGCGGATTCCATACAGCCCGTGGAATATCAGACTTGTAGGGGAATACCACCTAACTCAGAAGTAAAACACAGATCATGATTTGAAATGAACAGACAGGTTATATGTTTCCAGAAAGTGCCCATGTATTTTTCCGAAATAGTTTTATACATGATGTCTTGATGAAAAATTGCTTTCACTTAATATGTATATATATATATGTATGTTCCATTATACCATTTTTTTGGATTGCTTCGCGTGCCAGTACTTTTGTGCTGACCCCCTCCTTCCAGGTTCTGAGGCACAGTCTAGGGGTCCAGCTACTCAGTAGACATTCTCGGATTTGCAGACTTGATCTCACAGTGGTGAGCCTTCTATTATTCGGAAGGCCTAATTATGTCAGACATTATCTTATTTATTATGTTTTTGGTTTACTGGGGGCCTTGTCCCAGTTTTTTTTCAGACAGATGTTTATGTTCTTAGTAGAGATTTCGCAAACTGATGTCAGATAGTATTATTCAGAAATGTTGCAGAACTTGACCATGGTTTCCGTACTCAGCTTCAATTCCGCATTTTATTATGATTATGAATGTTGTGCATGATAACCAGATAGAGAATGGGTGTTCCGGGCCTTCATGGTTCGGGATCCTTGTCATGGCTAGGGCCTAGGCTCGGGTCGTGACAAACTTGGTATCAGAGCACGGTTCATGGTCCCAGGGTGTCTGCGAAATCGCGTCGAGTAGAGTTCTATTTATGGGTGTGTAGCGCGCCACACTTATAAATAGGAGGCTACTAGGCGTTTAGGAATGTTTCCCTTCTTTGTGATTTAGTTCGTGCTTCAGAGTCTAAACTGTCCCATTATTGGGTTGATTCAAGTGCAAAAAGTTTAGAGTATACATGATATAGTCCTTTTCGATTACGTTCTATAAGATTTTAAAAATTATGGAAAAACTCGATAGGAGTCTGTTAGTGCATCAATATATGCTGATTCTGTTGTAAATATTGATCCTGATGGAATCGTGCATTCCAGCTTAAGGTATTAAGTGTATATTGTCCCTCTCAAAATCTTGTTACAGTTGTGGACAATGTATAGCAGAATGTTGGAACTATATTTCTACCCAAATAGTAGCATAAGTTAAAGTGTTGTTGTCATGACCTATTGGTAGTGATATTGGACCAAGAAGTTGGTGATGTAAAGTCACAAAGTTAGAAGTCAGAGTGAGGGTGATTTTGTGTAAATGAATATTTCAGTTGAATAATCGATGTTTGAGGATGATTTACCCCTTTATAGTGATAAACTAATGTGGTAGCTAGCAGCATGTGTGGATTGTATGGTAGTCCATGGAGGAAGTGTTTTACTCAGATTTTTATTTATACAGAATAATATGTATATTCTTAGACCATTAAATATTAGGTGTCAATTTTATATCCCTTGTAATATGTAATCTTGTTATCATGATGTTTTTGAAAAAAAAAAAAAATTTAAAGTCTAGTGAAGCCGTGTGGGGCTCTTTCGATTCACTAGCATAGTTGCCTTGTCATCCATCTTATTTTCTTGTTCAAAATACAAAACCAAAGTCTAGTGAAGCCATGTGAGGCCTGTTTCGATTCACTAGCAACTTGTTGTCCAACTTGTTGTTCTTTCATTGGTTTAATATATGTATGGCTGAATCTGTTTGCATGAGATAGAGTTGGTAATAAAGTGATTCATCCTTGTGTGTTATTAGTTGAAGGTAGAGAAGGAGTTGTTGGTTAGGGTGATTTGTTGATTTCTTGAATGTGGAAATGGCTATATTAGCGAGTAAGTTATGATTATAGACTCATGGTTGTTTGAGGAATTTGAAGGCAGTCTAAATGTATGAATGAGTGAGTAAGTATTAGGTGAGAAATCCGTATAAGTAGATACAATTGTACGGGGTTATAATATAAGATTAAGGTTGACCATGTCTATTATGAGGCTTTAACCCCCTTGACCCTCTTTTCATTGGTAGTTGTAAACTAGTGCTACTTGTGAGAAGGTATGTAGTAGATTTTTGAGATATTTGGGTAGAATATCCCAATTTGATGGATTAGTGTATTTATATTATGTTGCATTCTTCATTGGTGGTAGATGATTGATACTAAACTATAGGCTTGAATTTAAATGGTGTGGTGGTAAATAGTGGAAAGAGATGGTTCATGCATATTTTGTGGGATTAATTTAGTAGGCTTGAGGTGCTGAAATAGTACATGCTAACGGAATGATGATAAGGTAAACCGTTAGGTCATGATCGATTATTGTGGTTATGAAGTTCTAGTGCACTAGTGTTTCGTGATGTTTACTTATAGTTTCCAAGTAAAAAATTTGTGTAAGGTTGGGTTGTAAGTCATGCATAGCACTAGATATTAAGTTTGAATAGTTGAAGTTCATAAAGGTGGATGTGATGATTTCTTGATCAATGATGTTAGTTATATGAAAG
Source organism: Capsicum pubescens (assembly GCA_030864215.1). Taxonomy (NCBI): domain Eukaryota; kingdom Viridiplantae; phylum Streptophyta; class Magnoliopsida; order Solanales; family Solanaceae; genus Capsicum; species Capsicum pubescens. The sequence goes on from CM061541.1 coordinate 175,450,229, forward strand.
TGATCTAATAGGCTTGAACGGTGTGTGAAATGGCTTAAGTTTAAATTGATTCGTAATGAAGTATAATGTTGTGGGTATGGTGTGTAAGTATGCCCAAGGCGATATGGAGTTGTGGCATTTCTCTAAGACTATTACATGTTGTGTGTGACTAGTGGTACCATGGAGTTGCTAGTTGGAAAAAGACTAGTTAGATGATATATGGTGTTCTAGATAGCCAAGTTAAGGAGCCTTGATTGATAGTGTTGAGCCTTTTGATGTGATCTCGATTCTCATGGTAGAGAGATATAAGTTTGGAGTAGCAATATTGGTATGCTAAGACGGAAGTGGTATGGTTCATCAAAGGCTTGGTGATATCCATGTTAGGTGTTAGAATCTAAGTTTGAGTTTTGAAGGTTGAACGGATAGAAATAAGTGTGCAAGCATTATACTTTAACTATTGGTGGCTATGGAAAGATAAAGTGTATCCCAGAAGGTAGTCATTCGGGTTGAGTTCTATGCTATGCATGTATTGTCAATTTTTTCAGACCCTAGAGTGGAGTAAGTGTAGTTCAGTTAGAATCTGGTAAGGGTTCTCCCAAACGCTAGATGATGACTTGAAGCTAAGTGGGAGATGATAGAACGAATAACCAAGTAAGGCTCTCAGATTCTAGTAGTGATGCAGTGTGATTTAGAACATCAGAAAGTAAGGGTGAATCTCAACCCATTCCTACCTCAATATTTTTTTTTGTTATCCGGATGCTTACTCATGCCTTACGATGTAGTTCCGTGATAATAGTTCATGATTCCGGTATATGATAGAGAGTCACGTACTCTTCCAATTCCAAGATAATGAGTTCTAGTTCATTCAAGTAGTCAGAATCACATTCCTTATGTTATGAACTCTAGTTGAGGTCATGCAACTCATGACGCATGTACTCACTCTTTATAGTGTGCTCAGTCCCATATAAAGATCTTTTTCACACTTGAGGGTCTTATGTTTTAACCTTTTAGTGACCCTTCCTATGCAATGATAGTGGTGTTGATGTAAATGTTCTTGTTGATGGAAGATCATAGTATGCTTGTTTAGATAAGGCCATAAGTATGAAGTAAGATTTTGGGCCAAGTCTTTGATACATGTGATGGTTAGTGGAAAAGTTTGTGTGTGTATGTTTTTAGGATAGCGCGTGGGAGTTATATTGATAGTAGTTTAGAAACTATGTGAAGTATCTACTTATGGGTGTTTTCCTTGAAGTTAACATGTGGTTATAAATTAGGCTTGAACGACGTTTTGGGATTGTAGTGAAAGGTCGCCATATGCATTAACGACTTCATATTAAGAGTTCAGTGTAGTCATTGAAGTGGTAAGGCATGTTATGCTTAGGATGTGATTTTTAAAAGAGGTATAGAAGGTGGCATCATATGGTTTAGAATAATAGTGTGGTGTAGCATGTTGTATTTTTGTGATTTAGAGTTAGGCTTCATCGCGGGGTAAGGATTAAGATATTTTAGACATTAGTAGAAAAAAAAACATTATCAATGCTCATATGAGAATTTTAAGCTGAGTTGAATGAATATGATATTTATAGGGAATAGTATAGTTAAGGGATATTCGGGAAGTACTCTAAGCCTTAAAGTAAGAAGTTGTATTGCCAAAGGTCTGAAAATTCTATCCTAATTTAGGAGTTATATGTCTATATTCCAGACTGCAGAGTAGTGTCAATGTTGTGATTTCCTCAGTGGGATGTTTTGTGTAATCCATACCCAAGATTCATGGTCCCCTATTACTGCTAGAGCTTCCTTAGAGAGAGTGTTGAAGAGAATACTCCAGTTAAGTATGAGGGTGTAGTATAATTCAGTCTGTATGGCCAATAAGTCAGTTTAGCAGTCAGATTCGCATGACTTGTTTTCTTGTCTTTGCACTTATTCATGCTACTCGAAATCTCAGACATGCTACTAGTCGAAGATAGAGTATACCAGTAGTTACGAGTATAGCCCAGTTCATGTATCATGCATTAAATTCAGATTCCAACTGTTCAGATCAGTGTATTTTTATTAGAGGACATGTCATGTCCGCGTTATTCCATATATTTAAGGCTTCAACAAGTTCCTACCCATCATTCGAGGATGAATGATCCCAAGGGGGAGATAATGTAACACCCTATAAAAGTCGTGCATGGATTAGCCTTTAATAGAGTGCCCTTAGACTTAAAAACTTGAAAATTTTTCTAAGTGTAATGAGGACTTAGAGTCATTTTAGCTGGCAATCTTCGGGATACAACTTTTCAACCTTCCCGACATCCGCTTTTAGATTTTCAAGTTGCGTTATGATCGGGAAATCTCATAGTACATCTCGGATAAGTTTCGGAATTTTTTGGAATGCATAAGGCTGCGTTTGGATTTAAAAACAGTAGCAAAACGCATAGACTATTGCCCAGTTTTCAGCATTTCAGGGTAAATTTCAAACGATCATAACTCCCTGTATATAATGAAATGTGTGAGCTATAATATATCAAACAACAGCTCTTCGAGTCCTCTTTCAATTGCAGTTGGTTTCATCCAATTTGAGTATATGAGTAAAAATTTATAATCGATTTACTCCAGTCTACCAAACTGTCAACTGAGGGACAAATTTGACCTTAATTGTTCCTTAGGGGTATTTTGGTAATCCTCCACCCCTATATATACCACCAACACGGGATTTAATCCCTCAAACACCATAATACACATACTTTTCCCAAAATTGCTCAAGAACTCTCCCTAGGGTTTCAACATTAAAACCCAAGCAACTCAAGATTCAACCGCGGGTTCGTGAAACAAATTACAGATTTGGAATCCTCTCGACGTAGGCTTCGATAGAAACCCAAAATTCGTGGAGAACAAGGCACTCGGGGTTTTCCTAAATTCTCATGGGCATAGAAAAATCATGTTTTAGAATGGGGTTTTAAATTGTGTATATATATTTATGTATAAGATGTTTTAACATCATTGTTTTGGTCTTTTGACCATCTCCAAAGCGATTTGACAGTTTATATACATATATGAATGAATGTGTTTCAATTTTGAATACATGAACCTTCTAAAGACATTTGACCACCAGGTGTTTGATGAAATTTCTGCATGAATTGAACTTTAAGTTTCGGAATATGAAATCTTTTACATCAGTTACATGTTTTGGTGGTCTAAACTATGTTTTGAATGAACGCTCTTGCTTAATACATTATGGCTCAGAAAAATCATGACTTGCAAGTCTTGGTATGACGATACCAACTCAGACTAATGTCATATCAGACTCAGACTAACAGACATTTCAGACTTTCATGATTTTAGACATTCAGAATGTTGCATGTACATAAAAGGTTAAAAATGGGCATACAGAGATGTTAGGTGGTTCCCCGAAGAGGGCTTGAGTTCAAGCGACTCATTGCCTAAAACCGTGGTTTGCCGACCCGGGTATACTATTATGCGCTGACTTAAATGTCCTGTGGCGTATCAGACTCAGACACTCCAACCCTTGCGGCACACTTGGGTTGGGGGCTTCCCCGCCGAGTCAATGGCGGATTCCATACAGCTCGTGGAATATCAGACTTGTAGGGGAATACCACCTAACTCAGAAGTAAAACACAGATCATGATTTAAAATGAACAGACAGGTTACATGTTTCCAGAAAGTGCCCATGTATTTTTCCGAAACAGTTTTATACATGATGTCTTGATGAAAAATTGCTTTCACTTAATATGTATATATATATATATATATGTGTATGTTCCATTATACTATTTTTTTGGATTGCTTCGCGTGCCAGTACTTTTGTGCTGACCCCCCCTCCTTCCAGGTTCTGAGGCACAGTCTAGGGGTCCAGCTACTCAGTAGACATTCTCGAATTTGCAGACTTTATATCACAGTGGTGAGCCTTCTATTATTCGGAAGGCCTAATTATGTCAGAAATTATCTTATTTATTATGTTTTTGGTTTACTGGGGGCCTTGTCCCAGTTTCTTTTCAGACAGATGTTTATGTTCTTAGTAGAGATTTCGCAGACTGATGTCAGATAGTATTATTCAGAAATGTTGCAGAACTTGACCATGTTTTCCGTACTCAACTTCAATTCCGCATTTTATTATGATTTTGAATGTTGTGCATGATAACCAGATAGAGAATGGGTGTTCCGGGCCTTCATGGTTCGGGATGCTCGTCACGGCTAGGGCCTAGGCTCGGGTCGTGACATAGTCTCAGGTCGTTACAACCTAGTAGACATATATCATATTGCATAGACTAAAATTTGAGTTCCAACTGGAAGATAAGTTTATCATGCTAAGTAGATGCTTGTTCTACTCTACTGGTCAATCCTTTAACTTTGTTTGCCAACTTATTATGTATGTGAGGAACATTCATAAGAGTTTAGTTGATGTTGGACATCATCCTGTTATGGTACACAACATTTTTTAATTTCCAGTTGATAGTTTATTGTATGTTATTGAGGGATATCTTGTCTTCTATTGGTAGGATATCATTTTTAGTTGGTATCTTTCGACATAGCTCATGTTATCCTTTTTAAAGGGTTTGTTTGGTGGGAAGTCATCTAATCGAACTGTGCCTATGGGGGTCATCATGAAAACATTAGTCATAGTCTTATTTTTTGTTTGGATGGTTTTATTGGGTTGTGTGAGGCATCTTTTTGGCACTTGTTACAACTGTAGTTACTTCTCTATGGTCAGTGTCCTAAAAAGGTACATTTGCTCCATGAGTTGTATTGACCCTCATGATTAAAGGACTTAATCTAGTTATGCTCTGGCATGTAGCTATCGAGGAACCAAAATAAAAATTTTGGGTTACCAGCGGATGGGAGGTCATCGAAAGGTTGATACATATTGATAGAGAAATTTATTTGGGATTCTTTTTAGATGTGAGTGGACGAAACTGATAGTGACAGTATTATCAATTCTTTTAGCAAAGGTTTGTTCTCTCAACTTCTCATAGTTTGTGACCCAAGCGTCTAGGAGTACTCTGACAAGTTTGTCACTAGGTATTTGTCTTGGGATCTAGGTACACTAAGTGGTTCCATTGGTGGCATCTATGTTTAGGAATAAGTCATTTTCGCCATATTAAAGGGACATATTCATAGATAAATTCAAAACCCGCCAAGCTACTTTATAGTGGAGAGTGTCATCGATGGTATCTCTAGCATATGAAACTCTAAGAATCTGAACCTAGATCTTCAATGCCTCTGTAAGATAGTGATAAAAGAGGGACACATTGAAGTTTGAAAATATGGTGACAAAGACTGTTCCAGCATTTAGTGTAATTTCTAACATACCCAAATTTGAATATTTGTATTTGTTATACCTGGTATGAAGAAGGGAAACGCATGCCACTACTGGCTGACTTTTTCTTCCATGATACGTCAAAAACGACCCTAACAACACCAATACGGAATTGAATGAAGCCTTGTGTTTTCCACTATTGTGAAAAATTATTGGGCATCTGCAGAGTAATGAACTATTCCTCCTGGTTGCAAGAATAGGATGTTGATCAAATTTTGATGCAGCAATGTATTATTTAACTCTTTTTGGTTATTGTTGTACCAAAGAGAGAATATGCAGTAATGGGTTATATACCTTCTTTCAAAGGCTAAGTAAGGGTTTAGTAGAGGTAGATATGTGGTTGATAATTTTTGTTCAGGTGGTACCACATCTACTTCGTATAGGTTGTCATACTTTCATGACAAAGTTTTACTGATTTTAGGAGACATATGTAGTCTAGCAAGATATTTACATGAACTATACATACTTGAAGAAAACGGTAATGATTCCGAGATAGACATATTTTTGTGTTTTTCTGGACTATAATAACCCAATATTTGTGCTAAATATCTAATTAAAACACTCTATGAAATATTTGTTCTACACTCTATGAAAGTAACAATGACTCGATTATGTATAAGACTTTGGCTAAGACAACTGAAAACTAAGGATTGTGGTAGCGAAAAGGCTATGAGTTGACTCAAATATTTACAGGACTTTGACTGTGATAACTGGAAAACAAAAAATATGGACATTTTTATGGCTAATAACTTGGTTAAGATAAAGTAAAGACAAAAAATATAAAATTGGTTCTCTTACAAAAAATAATAGAAGTGTTATGTGTAACATTTGCTTCCTCACTCCCTCCTAGAGTAGGTTGGCTCTGATACCAAATAAACTATGGACAGTGGGGCAAGGAAACTATAGGCAAATTTAACTAGGCGATTAACAACAAAGCTCCAAACATTCAAACATGATAGGCGGTTTCATGATCATGTAGTAGCACGCCATATGAAATCAATGATCCTATCTACACCATAAACCATAATCTCTAACCTTACCAAAATGATAGGTGATTTCACGTTCATAGAGGTGGAAATCCATAGGAAATCAAATCTTTTATCAAAACACAATAGCTTTCTTATGACTAGGGCTACACATCCACTAAAGGATGGTTTGCCACAAACAAAGGCTTCTCAACCCTTGGCGGGATGGCTTGACTTTGCTAGTCATTGAATAAATAAAATCATTTGTATTCTAATACAAATGTAATTGTTTAGTATATGACATACACGAGCATTTTGCAGATCACCCATGGTCTTTAGCGCCCTCAACAGCCCATAGAACAAAGGTGTACTATGCCATACCTCAAATATACGTGTTCGTAAAAGAAAAAAAAGCTAATTTGAAAGCTATTGGGCAGACCAAGATAATTTTATTTAATAAACATAGAAAGGAGTTAGAGATGTATGTTGCATGGAAAGCTAATTTTGTTTCACTTTCATAGAAAGTACTTCAGAGTTCTATATTGTAATCACATCAAGTATACTTTCCAAATTATTTCCTTACCGCACTACACTGACCTAAAGGATCGAAGTACCTATTCTTTTTGGAAGATACAAGCAATAGAGAGAGTTTAGCCAACAAACATTTTTATTGATAGAGAGAAACTTTACCAGAGTGGTCTTTAGGTAGAGTATTTGATGATCTCTAACTAATGGCCTATGATTTCTTTTATAGGGGAAGGGATCTCTAGATAAGCTTAAAGTATAGATAAACTTAAAATAAAATATTATAAATTTATCCTATCTTCTAATAGATAAGCCCTATCAGGTCGGACTAGATAAGCAATATTTTCGCACACACTTCTAAGAGATATATAAAACCTATTTATTTATGTCGTATGACATACGTAAGCAAGTGACTGAGCATCTTGTCAAGCAGGTGGATTAGTATCTTATAAGCTCCTTGCAAGAAAGTGTCCACCTAGTAGCTGGATAAGCAGTATGCAGGCAAACCCATCTAAGAAGGGTAACCTAATTTATAGGGTTTCATGGTGAAGAGGGTAACCCGATTAAAATTCTAGATTTTTATTTAATTGGAAGATAATTCCATGTGACTTATGGTAAATGGTAACTTTTTGCACCTGTCATCTGGCGTCATCTTTCAGAAAGTTTTATTGGAAGTCATTGGCTTGTGCTATGAACACATGAAAGAAAAGATATTCTTGTTGTACTCTAAATGGCTTCTGGATGGATCCTCCATACTTTTTAAACACTTGAAGCTCATATAAAGTTATTATTTCTCAAAAGATTAATGGATCAAAGGAATCCTATACTGATTAAAAAGATTTGGATGGGAGTTTGTTATTCTAGAAGATAGAATTCCTATTATGTTGAACCTAAGGTTTGACTAGACAGCCTCTGATTGCCTTCTCCAGTAATGGATATCATGTAGAAATCATCTGCATAGATGTCGCTTTCTTCTTTGTATATGTCTATGGAGAAGAGGGTGTCTGCTATCGGTTCTTCTTCCAATGAGAAGACTTATTCAAGATCATCCTCTTTGATTAGATAGATTCCTATATGATTGGCTATTTCTCCAAAAAAGTAGTAGAGTTTTTTGAATTTTGGTTTGAAGATAGTTTTTTGCTAAGTGGCTAGGCTTTCTGTAGATGAAGCATCCATTCTCCTTCTTTTATTTTATTGGGCTTCTTTATCTGAAGTACCTGGTTCATCGAATAGCCTTGATCCTATCGTCAAAAGACCTAGGAATTTTAAACCTCCTGAACTGTACCTGCCTCTTTGATCTTTCTTTGCATCTTGAGAAAGTACAGTTAGATTTGGTGACTAGATCATTCCTACTATAGGCTCTATCAAAAGTTGGGTTGTTCTAGAGGATTTACTTTAGTATAGATCTTTTTGTGGAAATATTTTTTAAAGCCTGGAAGATGTCCTTCCTAATGCGGACTATTTGTGGGACGGTTATGGATTTGAATTTCTCCTCCACAATCGTCATTGTGTGACCTACTAGAATCATTAGTAGTGATGACATGAAAGCCTTCTTCAGGTTGGGATCTCCACCCAACTCAAAATAGATCTTTTCCATCTTCTATAAATGTATACAGATGACATCTATGTCAAATGACAGTCACTCAAAGAGGTACAACTATAACTTTTCTTGTCTCTAGCTGGTGTCACCATAGAAGACTTCTTACAGGATACTAATATTGAAGTCAAGGTCTTCGATCATCAAATAAGAATTCTTATCATTAATCCCTAGATCATTACAATAGTCTCTGATGATTCTAGAGAATCTGGAGGTAAATTCAGATAGTATCATGTATTTTTCTCATTCATCCAGATTCTTCATCACTATCCAAGTGTAGAAGTCTTTGATTCTTTAAGGCTTGGAACAAATTTTGATGTCATCAAGAGAGGAGGTGTGGAATCTGATTCCTATGGTTTTATTTGTTGTTGTACCTAGTTTTGGCTTTCTTTCTGGGATTGGATCATCCGTTATTCCATCCTGGTCGTGAACTACTTTGGAGACCTCTAAGTTCTTAGAGTATTCCATGTACATTGGTGGATAGTCTTCTTCGGGGGGATCTACAGAAGACTTAAGATCATCTTGGATATGTGTTGTAACACTAACAGTTGGATCTTCCTCATTACGTATGTCAGGAAAGTTATCACCTATTTTAGAACATACATCTGCAGAATCAGTATTGGATGAGTTTTCTGGACACTCCTTAGGGTCAAAGTCATAGGATTCATCTATGGCTTTTAGATATTCTTCCTTTAGGTCAACTTTTGTAGATTTTTTTTGCTGAGGAATTGATTTTCCAGCGTCTGCAGTATAAATCTCTGAGACTACCAAATTCAAATTGATCTAGTCATTATCGGAGAAGGTATCTAGAAATAAAACTTTATCTAATTTGCATTCCTCTAGAGGAGATTTTAGTCGTATTCTTTTGATAGTGTTGGTGACTTCATATCTTGTGATTCCATATGGTGGTCGATATTCTTTTGTTTCTCAATGAACTTTATCCTAGTGGTGATAATCATTGTTGTAGTTCTATTTTACCCATTTATTTGGCCATATCTCTTTTGGAATGCATTGATTTTTCTACAAAATGAAGCATTGTGTTTCATAGTATTCATCTTTTAGGAATAGTATTGAGACTTGAAATATCAAAACGAGTGAAACTTTTGGCTGATCTTGGATATCATATCTTGAGATTCCCACCGAATGATGAAACATGAATACCGTTGTATTGTAGGAATCTTTCAAATAGAAAACCCGTGTCGTGGGTTGAACCACAGCTTGAACCTTTGTAGAGCTAGTTGGATTTAGTTAGGATGCCTGAAGTCATTGTATTTGAACTCCATGAGGATATAGTACTAGTGGCACAAATTCCAGAATAACCATAGGAGTTCTTGCGGTTAGTCATTGACTAGTGATATAAACACATGATAGGAAGGAAATTCTAGATGCACTCTGCATGGCTTTAAGATATATTCTCCATATTTTATTAACACTCAGACCTCGTGGAAGGTTTTCTCTCTTATAGGATAGATGGATCAAAGGGATACACATTCTGATTAAATAGATCTGGAGGGAAGCTTGCAATTCTGAAAAATAGAATTCCTGATGTGTTGAGCATGAGAATTTTACTAGCCGACTTCTGTTTTTTTTCTTTTACGTAGGATATTATATAAAGATCATCATTATGGTAGTTTCTTGGTTCTTTGTACACATTTTTGGAGAAGAGGGTGTCCTCTGTTGGTTTTCTCTCGTCAAGATAAATGATTTAAGTTCCTCCTCTTTGCTAAGATTGATTATAGCATGATCGGCTACTTCTCTAAAGAGATGGATGGAGCCTTTTGACCTTTTGGTTTAAGGATAGTTTCTTGCAAAATTTCTAGGTTGTATGCAGATGAAATAGTCATTCTCCTTCTTGTAGTTTGTTGGACTTCTTCATCTAAAATACCTAGTTCGCTGGATCGGCTTGATCACGTCGTCGGGAGGCCTAGGTAGATTAAAACTTCTGAACTGTCTTTACATTCTTGAATTTGTTTTGCATCTTGAGCAAGAGAAGTTGGATTTGGTGATCATATTATTCCTGCTACAAGCTCAATCAAAAGTTGGGTTGTTTAGGATGATCTACTTCAGCAAAGATCTCTTTGAGCAAATATTGTCCAGGGCTTGGAAGATGACCTTCCTGATGTAGCCTATCTATAGGACGGTTATGGATTTGAACTTCTCCTGCACAATCGTCATTGTGTGACTTACTATCATCTTTTGTAGTGATGACATGAAAGCCTACTTCAGGCTAGGATCTCCGCCTAGCTCGAAGTAGATCTTTGCTATTTTTTGGAGGTGGATATTGTTTACATCTATTTCGAATGATAAGCACTTTATCTAAAAGAGCTACCACTGCAGCTTTTCCTATCTCTGGAGTATGTCTCCATAGAAGACTTCTTGCAGGATCCTAATATTGAAGAAAAAGACTTGGGACATAATATAAGCATTCTTATCATTAATCCCTGTAGTATTTCACCAGTCTCTGAGGATTCTAGAAAATCTAATGGTCAATTCAGATACGATAATGTATTTTTCTCAATATGCCAGATTATTTGTCGCCATCTGAGTATTGAAGTGTTGAAACCCTGAGGGTTGTATCACATAGTAATGAACCAGTTCCCTCAGAGTCAATCACAAGCAAAATACAGTAAATTAACCAAGAATTAAAAAATAGTGCAGGAAGACTAAAAACCTAATATTTTAATGTGGAAACCCCCTTGATCAAGGAAGGTAAAAACCAAGGATTCCCCTCACAAGCACCTCAAAATTCACTAGAGTAAAACTCTTGATTATATCCTTTAATGAACCTAACTCTATGTTCCTTTCTCTTGTAATAACTCTACTACAAGCTCATCTTGACAACTCCGCCAAGGACCCTCTACACTGATTAACTCTAATCAGTATCAAACTTAGGAAACTCTACCTAAGCACTCTCTACTTAACGATAAAAGTTCATTACTCTTGTAACACTAGTAATTCATTTACAAATCAGAACTTACTTAAGAACAATTTCTATTTAAGCACACACATGTAGCTAAGAACTTGAGCAGTGTTTAAATGGTGTTTTTACTGCCGCTCTTCACTCTTTGAATTTGCAAAAAACAATTTGATGAAGAAGAATATTTTTTTCTTTTATAGATGAGTGATGATTAGGGATGAAGAATCAGCAGACCATGTGTCCTAATCTGTACGATCAGCACCTATAAGTTTTTTACACAAGTGGACAAAACTGTGCAGACACACATGCCAACTGTACTATACCATGATCATCCAGGGACCTGGTCACTTAAAGTAAGTTGCTCATCATCAAAACTACATATAACAATTTCTCTATTTCTGATGATGATAAACCAACCATACAACTTTGAGCACATCCATCATATTTATTCAATGTGATTACCACTCTGAAGATAAATGTCCCCCCTATCATTATGTTTCCATCATCATGCAACACAGAGACCTGGTCTCTTGTTGTCATTTACAATAAAATTTTGAGCCTATGTTTGCTTCCCCCTATCACTGTCCTTAACATACTTCCCCCTAGAAGCATGCACCATATAAGCACATACACTTGGTCTTTTCATATGATGTTAGTATTTCCCTTTTTGGCATCATTGAAAAGGATTAATAGTAAACCAAGAGTAAAGATAACTATAGGATAATTAACTCATGGCCACTAGGGTAACACTAACAAGAACAACAACTTTAAATAAAGAAAGCGGATGAGGCCCACAAATAGAAATTCATTCATGATTAATTAGAACAAGTACCATTACGACATACCAAGAAGAAATTATAAAACTACTATTTGCAAAGGCCACATGAATCATGAATTGAAAACATAAACAAAATTGAATAAGGAGAATAGGACTTAGGTAGAGGGATGCTTTTGGGAGAAGGTTCTTAACAATATATTCATTCTAACAGCCTCAGCAGCATGAGCATTACTTATGCATTTAGGCCTTGATCCTCACTAGTAAGTTCTGCAACCTTGACCTTGAGCTTGACATTTTCTACTATAAGTTCTTCAGAGAAACCTAGTCCTTCTAAGGACAAACTTTGATTCTATTGTTTTAGATGCACTATTTTTTTGTCCTTTACTGCTAGCACAATCCCTAACTCCTCTATTTCTTTTGTTAAGTTTTCTTGAGCAATCAATATTTTTAAAACTTGAGATACAATTCCAGATTTCCCTTCTATATATTAATTTTATACCAATGTTGTCAAACTAAACCTTTATTTAATAGTTCTAGTTGTCCTTTTAGTTCCAACTACTAAAAAATGTTGAAATAATTTATTCAGGAAATATCCAGAGGCTATCCTATGTTTTCTTTCCATCTCATGAGTCACCTTGTGCATATGCTCTCTCATTAGAGCAGGCAGGTTTATCAGCTCCAACTTACTCAAATGTTCTATCAGAAATATATTAATTGTAAAAGCTATAGTTCTTTTCTCTGACCTTGGCTAGATGATCTTGTTTATGAACTTAAATACTAATTAGAACTATCTTGTGAGAAACTTCTTTCACACCACTACAAAAGAAGTCCTTCTTACCATGAAAGGATTAACCATGAATTCAATTGAGGGTTTTTGGTTCACAATAGTTTTCACCCCAATACAAGGGATATACAAAATCTTTCCCATTATTTCTTTATCCATCTTAAGAAGTTTTTCCTGCACCTGTGCAATCAAACTCAAACCATCGTCTGAGAATTCCATGGAGTAGTTGAATTCCCTCACTTCACCTTCAAAGACAATGGGAGTTGGTTTTTCTAACAGATACAACCATCCCTGATGCCTCACATATTCCACCAGTTCTACCATTTTCGGCTTTTCATATATCTTTGGATCAAAAGTTCTTCTTGATAGCACCTTCTATGTTTTTAGATTTCCATTCCTTTGTTCCATAGACACAACCTTCTTTTCTTATTCTTTCATTATACTTTTTGTATCACTACTAAGTTCTTTTTCAATAATTTTTTATTTCTTGGGACCAGGTCCCTCAGAAATTTTCTTTCTTTTGATAGCAATATGTTTCTTTCTTCTTACACTATGACTCCTAGACTTTGGATCAATGGCCTGGTCCTTTCATCACCATAGACTTCTAGTCTTTTCGTCTTAGATGCAATAACAATATCAAAATCATTTTCCTCATTTGGGGGTAATACAAACTCCCTATCCTTTTTCAAACTCATCCTTTTCTCCTGCTATTTTCTCTTCCCCACTAGAAGAAGTTTCCTTAGGATTATTTCCAAGTAAAGCAATTTTTTTATCTTCCCAATTAATTCTACTAAAGGGATCAGAATTCTTTACATGAATTTCTTTATCAACCACTAGGGAAATTATAGGGTTTGATTCATAAAGAGTGGGAGAACCAAGTTCTTGTAACTTATCTAAAATTTTATCACCTTTCAATTCCTCATTGGGAACCTAGATTTCAGGGGCATTGGAGGACTTTGGTTTTTTTGAGGAAAGAGGTCTTTCAGATTGAATAATCACTTATTAAATTTGAGAGCCAAAACCTTTATTTAGTTCATATACTAGGACAGAACATTCGCTAGGTCTTAGAGTTTTTATTGGAATAGTTTCAATAAGGGTCTGAAGAGTCTCATGGAGAGGATTGGCGGGTTTTTAGAAGGAAAATGAAGGACTAGTTTTGATAAAGTTCTGAGTTGATTTAGAAGAGAATGAATTAAGAGGATTTGAATTTAGAATTAAAAAGGTGACCTTTTGACATTTAAGATATACCTTTTTGAATGGGCACATCTGATGACTACGGTTGTGTCTCTTCATATTTGAACCAAATTGACAACTTTTGTTTATATAAGATTGGATAATTGGACTATTCAAACACAAGTTTTATAAAAAAAATTAAGGCACATTATTTTGGTACTCACCTGAGAGACTAGACTAGGTCCCTCTCTTTATCAGTAAATTTTCACTTTGTGTTTGCTCCAACTATTTCCCTCTAAAGTTATCCACTTAGGTGTACACCTACAAAGGTATGATACTAATTTATATAAGCCATTCACCTACTTTATCATTTATACCTATCACCTAAACATAGCCAAATTGTATAGAAGATATTGATTTTTATGATAAGTCAGGTTGCATTGATCAATTCAAGCTTTAGCCTCTGCACACCAATCCTTTTTATATATTTTCACCCATATTATGTCAGGTACTAGTCCCTTTGAAATAAAAAATTTCAAAGTACGACACCCTCACTCTAAGTGTCTTAAAAAAAGGATGTATTTAGCCCTTTCACACTTAAGTTTTGAACACTACTTTTTAATGAGAATTCTTAATTGCGGTACCTTTTCTCAAACCTGGAATCATGATCACTTGTTGGATTTAGGAACCCACTTTAGTTTGAGTTACTAGTAAGAAGACAATGGTGTGACCAAAACTTTTTTGACCCCTTGAGGTAGAGTATTCTTCCTCACCTTTTTCAGAGACTTGAACCCCTTATGTTGTGTACTCTCCTACAAATCATATCTGAAATCATTCATTCTATCTCTTATCCAACTCTCAAAACTTTTCTTAGTGTGCCCATCCTTTCTACAATGAGTACACATAGGATTGAAAGCCTTATTTCTAGCACCATTGATTGTCTTTCCTTGCACCAAGTAAGTTTGAAGATTCTTTCTTCCATTTTTACATCTACCTCATTTACCTTCTTCAGATTACTTATCAAACTTAGATTTTCATATTTTATTTTTGTGAACAACTCTTCAGTTTTAGAATTTTGTAAAGCAAAGGCAATCAACTCATGCTCTTTATTCTCTACTTTTTTCTATGGCATTATTCTCAACATTTAGTTCACATACAGAGTCTATCAACACACTTGCAATCCTTTTTAGCTTCCTAGCAGTGTGATTTTCTAGATTCTCCTTAATATCAAAAAGAGTTACCTCCTTTTCTTTTTCATCTTTTGTTTTTTCCATGAATGCAAACAAGGAATGATAGATAATTGGATTATCTTCCACTACAAGCATAGAAACATCTCCAGTTTCTCATATTCACCTTCTTGAATTTTTTGGTACCTGGTCCCTATTATTTTTTTTGTCACCTCTAGTCTTAATATACTTCTTATAATCAAATTTGTGCATTGAATATTCTTTGGTAAAGAGCTCAGGACTCCCAAATTTATGAGACACCTCAACATTATTTCCTTTTTTACTGTTACTTCCTTTTTTTGGAACTGACCACTATTTTTTCATCGCTCTAACAATCCTATTTGCCAAATAGACAACATCAGTATCATCTTCACTTGATTGATTTATTGAAGACTTCAATTTTAGAGATTTTTCTTTTTTGACTTCCTTATTTTCTAGATCTTCATACTTCTTAAGCTCATGGGTCTTTAGTTTTCCAATCAATTCATCCATAGTGAGAGTCTTCAAGTTCTTTTCTTCAGTTATAGAATCTACTTTGATTTCCCAGGACTTAGGAAGAACCCCAAGAATCTTCCATACTTTCTTGAATACTGGAATCACTTCTCCCAAGAAATGAATCACATTAGTGATAAAAGTGAATCTTCTATACATTTCTTGCACAATTTCTCCTTATTTCATAGTGAAGGTTTCATACTGAGTATTCGACATGTCTACTTTAGAATCCTTCTTATCAGTTGTACCTATATTTACAGTTCTCAAGCAATCTCAAATATCTTGCATTTTTATAAGTTGAGATCCTGTTATATTCATCAAGCCCTATTCCACAAACCAATAGTTTCTTAGACTTATAAATCTTTTCAATTTTCTTTCTATCTTCATCATTGAACTCCCTCCTTTTGATAACCATTCTTGTAAACTCTCTCTTTCTTACTTCACTAACATGAAGTACCATAAAGAATAATGTCCATTAATTCACTATTCTCAACCATAATGAAGTCAAATACCCTAGTTTTTGACCACCTATAATACTGCCCATTGAGTCTTAGTGGTTTAGAAGTAGATCGCCTTTCTTCTAGATTGGGTGGAGAAGCCATTCTAACCAAGATAATCTTGGCATGAACCTCTTAGAATGACCTTGATCTGATATCAATTGTGAAACCCTGAGGGTTGCACCACATACTGAGGGACCAGGTCCCTCAAAGTCAATCACAGGCAAAATATAGTAAAGCAATCGAAAATCAAAAGACAGTGTGGGAAGAGTAAAAACAAAAGATTTTAATATGAAAAATCCCATTGCTCAAGGAAGGGAAACACCACATCTTTCCCTCATAAGCACCTCAAAATCCACTATAATTAAACTATTGATTATAGCCTTCAATGAACCTAACTCTAGGTTTCTTTTGCTTTTAATAACTCTACTACAATCTCATCTTAACAACTCTGCCATGGACCATGTACACTGATTAACTCTAATCAGTATCAAACTTAGGAAACTCTACCTAAGTACTCTCTACTCAAATAGAAAAGTTCATTACCCTTATAACATGATTAATTCATTTATAAATTAGAACTTAATCAAGAAAAATTTCTATTAAAGCACACACATACAGCTAAGAACTTGAGTAGTATTGAAATGGGCTTTTTTCTACCTCTCTTCACTCTTTGAATTTATGAAAAACCATTTAATATAGAAGCATCTTTTTTCCTTTTATATATGAGTGATGATTAAGGATTAAATATCATTTTACTAGGTGTCCTAATAAGTACAAGAAGCACCTATAAGTTTGTTACACAATAAGACAAAATGGTATAAATATGCATGCTAGTTTTACTATACCATGCATATCCAAGGAACTGGTCCCTTGAAGTTATCTTATCATTATCAAAACTACATATAGAAAGAAGTCTAGGATTTTGTATGGCCAGGTGAAATATTGATGTTGGCAAGAGGGAATGTGTGGAATATGATTCCTATGATTTTCTTTATCGTTGTACCTAGTTTCGTCCTTATTTCTGATTGGATAATCCATCATTCAATCTTATAAATCGACAACTTTGAAGACCTCTTAGTCCTTAGAATGGTTCATGTACATGGGTGGATAGTCTTCTTGGAGGGCTCTACTGAAGATTCAAGAGCATCTTGGATATGTGCTGGAGCACTAATAGATGGATATTCCTTATTTACTATGTTAGGAAAGCTATCACCTATTTTAGATCATGCATCTATAGAATCAGTATTGGATAAGTATTCTGGACTCTCATCAGGATCAAAGCCATAGAGTTCATCAATGGCTTTTAAATATTCTTTCTCTAGGTCATTATTGGTAGATTGTCATCGCTGAGGAATTAATTTTCCAGTGTCTTTAGAATAAGGCTCTGGGACTACCTAATTCAAATTGATCTAGTCATCATCGGAGAATGTATCTGAATATAACCTTTTATCACTGAGAAAATTTTTTTGGTGGACTTTCAGTCTTTATCTAATATGTTGTCTTCATCTGATGGACTTTTTTCTTGTTTGTGTCCCTAAACTTTGGATCTTTAAGTAATCACTTAGGACTATGATATCTTAGCCTGAGTAGATAGGTATTGGAGCAGCACGTCTTGAGGCCATCTTATCAGCATCATATAGAACCTACCTAAAATATATTATCCTTTTGTCCTGGTCTTATGCCTTTTTGGCTTTATTTTGGGCTTCCATGGCATCTTTTCTTTACTATACAAATTTTTCAATGTCAAACTCCTATTCATTCTTTGGATCTAGAGTGAATAGCGTGGGTGTGGAAGGGAGAGGTAGGTAGGTGAAAAAGTGTTGGCCTGATCCTTGTAGAGGGTATGTTTGTGGAAATTCTATGGACTTTTCAATATTGTGTAGTTTAGCACAGTCTATTTTAAAATATGGATTTGTTCTTCGAGTGAGTCTATCTCTTTTTGTTGTCAGTCAATAAAGTATAGAATTGAGGTTCCAAGTTGATATTTTTTAGAGTGGATGGTCTGCAGCCTATTTTCTAGTGCTCTGATAAGTATGGCATGTTAGGTCAGATCTTGAAAACTTACTGGCTCCTACTGTTAAATAAATGGAATAATATACTATAATTTTGGAACAAGATTTTTGTTATTCCTTATGATTGGGTAGTTTGGCGGCAAGGTGTATTTAGAATTGGTTCTGGTTTCACATACAATGAATAATAAAGGTTTACAATTAAATTTGGAGGTTGTGCTTTTGGATGGAGTAGCTAGTGGTGGCAAATCTTAGGGTTTGTAGGATACACGTTCTTCTTTTTCTTCATCCCAAAATTTCTAAAAATGGGGTTCTTGAAAGTCCTAATAGTCATCCCATCCTAATTCTTCTTTCTCCTCATCTTAATCATCTAGCCATTCCCCGTGTTATCCCTTACAGTCGTAATCAACATCCCATAGATAGTGCTCTATAAGAGGACATTTAAACAAGTGCACACTATGACAATCATGATTGAATTCCTATATCCAATGTTTTCCATTCATAGCACTATTGGTGATTTTATGACCAAGTAGGCAGTAGACCATACAAAATCAAATCTCTCGTCTACACCACAGACCACAGTCTCTAAACTTTCCAACATGGTAGGTGGTTTCACATCCATAAAGGTAGCACACCATACGAAATGAAAGATTTTATCAACACATAATAGCTTTCTTATGATTAGGTCTATGAATCTGCTAACGGATGGTTTGCCATTAAAAAAGGCCTCTCAACCCTCAGTAGGATGGCTTAACTTTTCTAGGCTTTGAACACATGAAATCATTAGTATTTTAGTACAAATGCAATTTTTTTGTATATGACATACACACGCTTTTTACAGCTCTCCCATGGTCTTTAGCACCTTTAACAGTCTGCATAACAAAGGTGTACTATGCCATACCTCAAATCTATTTATTGGTAAAATAAAAGAAAGAAAATCGGAAAGCATTGTGCAGAGAAAGCTAATTTCATTTCATTGACATGGAAAGAACTTAGAAGTGTATGTCGCGTGGACAAAGCTAATTTTGTTTCATATTCATAGAAAGTACTTTAGAGTTCCATGTTGTAATCCCAACGAGTATACTTTCTGATGTGTTTCCTTACCCCACCACTATGACCAAGAGGATCGAAGTACCCATCCCTTAGGAAGAGACAAAAAAGTGAGAGTCTAGCCAATAAATATTCTATTGATATAGAAAAACTTTAAAAGAGAGGTTTTTAGGTAGAGAATATGATGATCTCTAACTAATGGCTTGTGCTTCCTTTTATAGGAGATGGAAGGTCTAGATAAGCTTGATGTACAAATAAACTTGAAATAAAATATTACAACTCTATCATATCTTTTAACAGATAATCCCTATAATTTAGACTAGATAAGTGTTATCTTCGGCACACTCTTTTAGAAGATATATACAACATATTTTATTCAAGATGATCCCAACTAATATGTTCCATACATATGTTGTTGGCATGTGATTGCATGTGCAAGCATGTGGATCTGTAGCTTTTAAGCTCCTTACAAGTAATGTCTACCAATTAACTAGATAAATAGCTTGTAGTCAAAACCATTTGAGAGGGTAACCCAATTTAGATGGTTTCATGGTGAAGAGGGTAACCTAATAAAGTGAGTTTCATGGTAAACTGTGGAATCTAATTCAAATGGAAGGTAATTCTATTCATCTTGCAGTCTAGCAGTGTCGGATGGTGTCGGTGATGACCTCGGGTATCATGTTAGATGTGTGGTGGAATGAGGTTGATGGCCAGTTTTATCTTCATCTTCTTTTTTGCTTAACAATGTCTGGAAGAGAATTCCTCTGATCATAACATAAAGACCGCCATGATGTTCTTCTTTCCCTTGATGTGTTTTACTCGGAATTTGTAGGGAGAAAACCATTGAAATCATCAGAGAATTTACAGATTTGTAATGCCCTTTGGATTTAGCTAAATAATTTTTGGAAAGTCTGTATATCCGATTCAATTTGAAATCCAGTATGAATCAGAAAGAAGTTAAACTTTTTCATTCCATTCTTTACAACAAAAATCTCTTTGAATATAGAGTGGTAGTGTCTTTCTGCTTCTTTGAACTTTCAACTTGCATATTCGTATAATTTTAGTTGACCAACTTTTTTTCTATGAGAACTATTCTCCAAGAATCATTACTAGCATCAGTCTGCAATATAATTATTCTATCTGATGGGATGTGGAGTATCCTGACTCTTTAGATTCCCTTTTATTTTTTAGATTGCATCATCATTTTCTTTTCCCTAGGATGGTGCATTTTTCCTTAAGATCTTCATAAGTGGAGAGATATATGTAGAGATGTTAGTATTGAAATCTGTAATATAATTAATCACACCAAGGAACTGTTAGAGCTATTACTTAAGCAGTTCATGGAATATATATGGTCCTGGAGTGTAATACCCATGGGTAAAATGCATTCCCAAATAGTCAATTTCATATTGCATTAGGGTCATCTTTTTTGTCGAGAGCATAACTCCATACTGCTTCACTAGGACACCGAATTGAGGGAGAAGGTTAAAGTGTTCTTCTAAGGTATTGCTGAAGAGCAGTATATCATCGATATAGACTCGTGCTATATGGAGGTTCAGATGGAATATCCTGATCATGGCCTTTTGGAAAAGTGAAAGGGTAGGTTTGAGTCCAAACGACATGCCATTGGTAATGGTGGTCGGGTAAGTAGAACTCCATCTTATCACTATCCTCTGGGTGTATGCATAGCTGCCAGAATCCTGATTTTCAGATCAAATTTAAAGAAATGGGTGGCTTTTGCTAGGTGAAATAATAGGGTCAACTTGTTTAGAATAGGGAATTTATCATCCATAAGGAAGTGGTTTAGGGTTTTCTAGTTTATGATGAGATAGAGTTTTCCCCTTATCTATTCAGCATGCTTGTTGGCATAGAATTCCTCACAAGTGCATTAGGAATCCGATGGATCAATGATCCCAAATTCCAAGATCTCTGCACACTCCTACTTTGCGAGTTAGAGATGTTCGGGATCATGACCAAACGGCTAGCCTATGTGGGATTAATATTTTCATTCTTCTTCAATGGAATTCTGATAAAGAATTACTGGTTGAACCATAAGGAATTTTTATTCTTTTTATGATATTATTATGAGATTCTGCAAAGGATTCTTCCTTTATCTGGTTCTCAATCGTCATAACTGGATCTCCGTAGTCAAGCTAGAACAACCTTAGTATGGTAGAATATTGCTTGAATCGGCCCGTGAAGGCAATACCTTCCATTAGGTCAAGGAGTTAGTTTCTAAGATTCCTGTAGACATTGAATCTAATAATCAAGTCCTTCCCTAGGATATTAGATCCAAGGAGTTTTGTCCTAAAGAGTACTCATGGGAAGAATTCTATCATGATTGTTTGCCTCGTGACTACACTTGTTGTGAGGACTTCTCTTTTTAATATTGTGCCAAATGTCCTAATGTTAGGTACCCTTTATCTCTGAGGATAATGTTAGAATTTAGTATTCAGGCCGCTTCTTTGATGTCCATGAAGGCAACTACATGAATGTGTTTTTCCGATTTTGATGGATATATCCTTAGTTTGACATGAGGGGTTTCTATCTCAAAGATCATGTTGATTCATTCCGTGAGCATATTGATCCCATTCATCAATTTCATTATCTGATTAAGCTCACTTTAAACAATGGGCAATTATACCTTATCCAGGTAGTTGCCAATAATACGAGGGTGACTCTGGCTATCAATGAAAAGGGGTGGTGAATCCTCTACCTCATTAATGGCTGGGGGATGAGAAGTCATCATCTCATTTGAGTACTGTGTCACCCTTTTGGGCTTTCTGCATTTAGGATATGCTTTCACAGAGTGTTCCTTGTCATGGCAGATGAAGCACTTGTCCTTGCCTGAATTTCTCTTTTAGGGGATCCCCTAGTTTTGTTGATTGTGGGTTCTTTATTTGGTGGTTTGCGCTTATTGTCTCATCCGTACTTCATGTACCTCTAGTGCCTTTCATGGCATTTTTAGAGCTGGTGAGACCCATCTAGCTTAGATCCTATATTAAGTTAATTGATGGCATTTAGACCATAATTTTTGTCATTGTCTTTGGAGAGGCATGATCTGGATTTATAGGCGGTGAAACAAAACTTTAGATCATCATGTTTGCCGGATCAACTAGACAAGTATTCATATTATGTTGCCATTTGTCTTCTTCTTCTTGATTAATGTCATCAAGGGGGTCAGTGGCCCTCAGATATTCATCAACAGGGTCATCATGAAATTTCTAAGGAGTATTATTCTTGGTTATGGACTCTACGGGCAATATTAACAAGGAAATTAAAAACAGAGCACTGAACTTTCAAATATGACTTGTCGTTTCATGGCCATGTAGGCGGCACGCCATACGAAATCAAAGATCCCGTCTACACCATAGACCACAATCTTATAACTTTCTAACATGGCAGGCGGTTTCATATCCATATAGGTGGCACGCCATACTAAATAAAAGCTTTAATCAACAAACAATCATTTGCTTACAATTGGGACTGTACATCTACTAAAGGATGCTTAGCCATGAACAATGTATTCTCAACCCTCAATGGGATGGCATGACTTTGTCAGTCTTTAAGCATATAAAATCATGTGTATTCTTAGTACAAATGAAATTGTTCCGTATAAGACATACATGGGTTTTTTTCGGCTCTCCCATGGAATTTAGCACCCTCAACAGTCTACAAAACAAAGGTGTACTGTGTCATACCTTAGATCTACGTGTTCATAAAAGAAAACAAAGCAAATTAGAATGCAATTGGTCAGGTCAAGATAATTTCATTTCATAAACATGGAAAGGACTTAGAGATGTATGTCGCATGGAAAAATATAATTTCGTTAAATTTCATAGAAAGTACTTCAGAATTTTATGTTATAATCGCAACAAGTATACTTTATGAAGTGTTTCTTTACCCCACTACTCCGACCGAAAAGATCAAAGTACCCATCCCCTCGGAATAGAGAAGCAAGAGAGAGAGTTTATCCAACAGATAGTTTATTAATAGCGAGAAACTTTACAAGAGAGGTTTTTAGGTGTAGAATATGATGATTTCCAACTAATGGCCTATGCTTCCTTTTATAGGAGAAGGAAGCTCTAGATAAGCTTTATATGCAGATAAACTTGAAATAAAGTATTTTAAGAGATAAGTCTTAGCTTCTGAAACATATAAGCCTTATCCTATTTATCTACTCAGACTAGATAAGCCTTATCTTTAGCACATACTTTTATGTTATTTTTATAAACTATTATAATCAAGTTGGGTCCCACTTACATATGATGGGCATGATAAAAACAAAACACATATATGTTGTTGGCATGTGACTGTATGTTCAAGCAGGTAACTGAGCAGCTTGTCAAGCAGTTAGATCAGAAACTTGTAGGCTCCATGCAAGCAAGTTCCTACCAAGTATATAGATAAGCAGCTTGAAGGCAAATCCATCTGAGAAGGAAACCTAATTGAGAAGATTTCATGGTAAAGAGGGTAACCAATGGAGAGGGTTTCATGATAAACTCTGGAAGGTAATTCCACTAGAAGGTAATTCCATGCATCTTGTAGTAAATGGTAACTTCTTGCCTATGTCATTTGGGTCTTCTTTCAGGTATAGTTAGATGGTGTTGGTGATGAACTCATGTATCCTTTTTCCTTCAACTAGTCGATACCATGCTTTTTCCTGAGGCGTTCTTGGCCTTCTAAGTTTCCTTTTGGTGATCTGGTGAAGTAACTCTGCCTGTTGGATGGACCTTCGCATTTTATTATAGGAACATTCAGCCATATTATTTTGACAATGTTGGTGACTTCACCTTTATTAATTTCATTTGGTGGATGATATTCAATTGTTTCTCGACGGACTTAATACCAGTAGGGATGGTCATTGGCGTAGTTCTATATTCTCCATTCCTTTGACCAATTTTCTTTTGGTATGCATCTATTCTGTTGGAAGATGAAGCATTATGCTTTATAGTATTCATCTTTGAGAGAGAGTATTGAAATGGGAAAATTCCAAAGGAGTGAAATTTCAGGATGAGCTTGAACTTTGTGGTCAGTGATTCGTATGGGACGTTGTAGCATGAACACCATTTAATTATAGGGATCTTTGAAGCATTGAATCTAGTATTGTTGTGGCTTGAAATACAGCATGAAACTTTTTAAAGTTTCTTTGATTCTATCAAAATGCCTAATGGAATCGCACTAGAACTTCATGAGGAGTTCTTGTGGGAAGTCATTTGCTAGTGCTAGGAACACATGACAGAAAAGATCTTCCAGGTGTAATCTGAACGGCTTCAGGATGGATCCGACATACATTTTGAGAACTTGAAGTTCATAGAAAGTTCTTCTTTATTGGAGGACAGATAGATCAAATGGATTCACTTACTAATTAAGAAAATCTGGAGGGAAGTCTGCTCTTTTGGAAAAAAGAATTCCTTATGTGTTGAACATACAAATCTTACTAGCAAGCTTAATGTTGTCTTCTCTTGTAATGGATATGAGGTAGTGATCATCTGTATGGATGTCTCTTGATTCTTTTTATACGTCTATGGAGATGAGGGTATCCTCCAACAATCTTTTTCCAGTGAGAAGACCAATTCAAGGTCATTGTGTTTGCTGAGATAGATTCCTGTATGATTTGCTATTTCTCCAAAGATGTGGATGCAATCTTTCGAACTGTTGTCTTGGGGACAGTTTCTTGCAAAGTGGCTAGGCTTTCTACAGATAAAGCATCCATTCTCATTCTTGTAGTTTTTTGGTCTTCTTTATCTGAAGTTCCTAGTTCGTCAGATCACCTTTATCCTATCGTCAAGAGGCCTAGCCAGTTTAAACCTTCTAAATTGTAGTTGTTTCTTTCATCTTGTCTTGCAGCTTGAGAAAAAACAGTTGGATTTAGTGACCAGATCACTCTTATTGCTGGCTTGATCAAGAGCTAGGTTTTAATGAATAATCTTCATCAGTACATATCTCTTTGCGCAAATGTTGTCAAGGTCTTGGAAGATGGCCTTCTTGATGTAGCATATCTGTGGGACGATTATGGATTTGAATTTTCCTCCGCAATCGTCAATTTGTGACCTGCTAGCATCTGTGGTATTGAGGAAACAAAATCCTGCTTTAGGCTAGGATCTCTACCTAGCTCTAAATAGATTATCTGTTATAACTAGATATACCGGTCATGGTGGCACCTACTAAATTCCAGTAGTAGGTAAGCAAAGACCATAATCCAGAGTTATCCCAATGGGTTAATTCAGTAAGAAATGCCCACATAGGCCAAATTTAATGAACAAAAGTTAAAATATATCCATAGTGTTCTAATATAGATAAATAATCATCATAAGATACCAATCCCATGGCCTAGTAAAGATAGTACAAGAGCATATAATGTCAATAATACAACTTGAAAGTCTTAAAGTATATTCAATACATATGTCTCAAATACTAAAGACTGAATTTAGACAATATAGGGAAAATGAGAGACTTGAACTCTAGGAACTCACCCTATTTCTGAAAGATCAACCCCACACGAACTCGAATCAATGGAAGCAACTAGTACTTGGATATACACCAAAAAGATTGAAAAGTGTAGTATGAGTACCAAAACAATGGGTACTTAGTAGGAATCATTCGCCAACTGAGCTAAGTCATGATAAAGATGATATACTGTGAGATAATCCTATGTAAGAAAAAGTACAGAATCGAACCAAAATCATCTCCATCATCACTGTACATACTAAGTAATTAAGGCAAAATAACAGTATATCATATGGTATCAACACATACCAATATCATCGTGCATAAGAAATAGACAATTCATAACCGTAATCCATCTAAAGGTATACACACAAGAAAACATAAGTAACTAGTTGGCTCCTATACGCCAACTGGTGCATAAGGTAAAAAACTCATCACTGCATCCCATACTACGAGACAGTACACCCAAGAGACATAATAATAAGGCTTTTAACCAACAACATAACCAAGTCTCATCATTATTCAACTATATCATATTTATCGTCAATAGGTCATTTTACCGAACTTCCATTTGTTACCAACATTGACCACATCACCATATTCTATACAATTACCATTGTTAGCTACTTATCATCAATACCCACTAGCCACTACTTATAAGCTAAGTGAGAATTATTAACTTGGCAATTAGATTCCTAACCATTGCGTAATTATAGTAATCTATTAGGCAACTATTCACCTATAGCCATTTTAATAGCCAACATCCCTTAACTAACCATTCTTTAACTCTAATATTACCCACTAAGTGAATCCTCATTTTTCAACTACTTTCACACTTACCAACTTGTCTTGAATAAATAATTAAATAATAGCCATCACTAATCCTTAGGTATTATTAATCATTGACTACACCACCTTATATGCATTTAACACTAGTGGGCGACATCCAGCATTCTAACGTCACATCTCATCCATATTACACACAAACACGCACACACATATATATTTCAGCATAAAAGAGCCATACATAGGTCTAACTAGACTCAAACCGGTAGACGCACACGTAGTCACATCAAATAATCAAACTTCAGACTTGTTGGGTATCAATATTATCACATCATTCTCCATCCTTGTCAGGTATTAATATCACAATAAAAATCTCCGCGGCCTTTTTGGGTGTTAATATCATCATCACAATCTCCTCCGGCCTTGTCGGGCATAAAATATCATCGCAACACGCAATTTAATATCGATAATAATGAACAAGCCCCACAAAGACTAAAGTAAATGACAAGCCCCATAAGGGTTAAAGTAAATGACCAGCCCCACGAGGGCTAAAGTAAATGATCAAAAAGTATAAGTAAAGAAGATCATACCTCCAATACTCATCATCCGTCTTCAATGTAAACTTATCAGTGGACATATATATGTAACATAGGCATTACAATTATAATCAGGTTTCAAACACAATTAGCAACATAACATCCTATGTAGTCAATAAGCATGCTTTCAAGAATCATTAATATCATGACTAACAAATCAGAAATATGAAGGCATTCTAGCATGGTTACTAGTATGGTTACTAAACAAGAGTACAACATGAGTAATAGCATAGCCCAAAGCCCAAAATAATAGCTTAATTAATGGTGCACATGACAACATAAACATGGGCTTAATTTATAGTTACTCATAGCATTTACAAAAATTTAGTCAATAAACCATACATATATCACTTCTAATGTATTATTACCCAATTTAGCAAACATTCTTCCAAGGGAGCATTTCCTAGGCATTTAGTAGTCGTCTAATCTCTTAAAGAGAGCTACATCAATCCAAGCTTAAGGTGGGTCAAGAACCCTTTTTTAATTCCCAAAATACATTCTAAGTCCAACTTATACTCGGGACTAGACTTAGGTATCTAAATCAATTCTTAGATGCATAGTAAGCCACCAATAGTCATAAGGTAAAGGTCTTCCCCAAACAAAACACCTATTTCAACCATAGTATCTAAGGCACTTTCATTAATGTAAGCATTAGGGTCAACTTACCCACAACATGTGTGACACGGTCACTCTCACCTAAGTAAGCTAACTATAGAATGCTCATGATAACCATAAGTCTTGAAGGCAAAATCACAAATATTCAAGCTTACAAGACAAACATTCCAATCTATAGGCTCAAGAGTCCAAAATAATTCAACTAAACTCAAGTATTACCATTTAACATTCAAACACCTAAAACTCATCCAAATCAAACAATAAATCACAATTATACTATAACATAGCTCAATCTAACAAGGAACAAACCTAACCTACCTCAAATCCAAGGAAAGATCACAAACCGCTAAACCTTTACTTTTCTCTTTCGAGAAGCTTATTCAAGGTGTAAAGTTATCAAAAAGACAATCAAAATATTATAACGAGAACATTAATACCTATATTGCACTATTGTGCTTTGGATCCAAAAACTACACCAAAAATGTCATATGGGTCCAACTTACGGAGAACACATTTTTGAGGTCAAACCAATGATTGTACACCATAAAGAAGTCATAACCCTCAAGAAATAGGTGAAGACTAAGCTTATTTGTGGCTAAATCAATCCTTCAAGCTATTGGGGTTTTTGTCAAGAATTCAAGAAAACATTAAATTGAAGGTTTCATAACTCAAATCCATTATTAATCATGTAAATATATGTTAATTAAGCTCCCAAGACTCAATTTGAGTTTAGCATACTATTCTAGGGTTCCTTAGTGTCAAAGAAGAGTGAAAGTACCCAAAATGCACCCTAAAAGGCCTTCATATACCTTTCCTAGGCAAAGAGATGTAGTGATCATTGTCCATGGACCATGATCGCAGTAGGGCAATCACCGTTAATGCTTGCGAGATTGTGGCATCCTCAACTTGCACCAGGTATAAGCTAAAACTTGGAAGAAATTCCAACTTTTAGACAATGCCTCAAAATTTATTCGGGATCCAATATAAGTTAATGAACTATGTAACCACACTAATTTCAACATTTCGAACGCATTGGAAAAGTCAAATTTTCCATATAAGGTTTTTTTGACCAAATGTGGGTCCCTAACCAAAATTTCCAATTTTCTATTAAATAAGTCAAAATTTGTTTGGACGCATTGGGACATGAACTAAAGGTCTACCTAACCTAAAATCAATATTTCAAAGCTACTAGCGCAGTTGGAATTTGCATCCAAGATTGTTTTACTACAGTTTTTGCCTGGTGGCTATTTGGAACCAACAAATATTTCTAACAAGGAATTAACACCTGAAAGTCATAAATGAATTGGTGCAGCAAGGAAAAGCTTTAATGAAAAAAATAAATAAATGGAACATGAACTGAAGGGCCATTACAATATCCACTACTAAAGGAACTATTGGCCCCAACAATATCCACTACTAAAGGAACTATTGGCCCCAAAAGTTAAAGATGAGAAAAATACCTGAAGTTTCAAATAGGTGGGGATACTGGGCCCGCATATTGCTCTCTATCTCCTATGTGGTCTTGTCTACTGGGTGGTGCCTTGACTAAACCATAACTATAGGAATCTCCTTAGTACGCAACCATCTCACATCACTAGAAAAAATAAGCACAGGCTCCTTCCCAAAGGTCAAATGCTCATCTATCTAAACTGATTCCTATCAAAGCACATTGGATGATTCATGAATATACTGCCGCAACAAAGATATATGGAAAACAGGATGACCGACAACAATATTCATAGGTAAAACAAACTCATAAGCTACCTCACCAACTACATAGAGAATCTCAAAAGGACAAATATATCAAGGACTAAGCTTTCCCTTCCTCCTAAACTCATCACACCCTTCATGGGTGATACATGAAAGAATACAGGATCTCCAACTCCAAATCTCAAGGCACGAAGCATCTTATCTGAATTGGCCTTCTACCTACTCTAGGTTGCTCTTAGTCTCTCTAGAATCACTTTAACTCTATCTAACGAGTCCTGAAGCTAATCCATATCTTGCGGCCTCACCTTAAAAGTCTCAAACTATTCTACAAGAGAATGACATCTCCTACCATACAAATCCTCAAAAGGTGATTTTTCAATACTCGAATGATCATTATTGTTGTATGCAAACTCTTCCAAGAGTAAGTGCTAATCCCACATGCCTCCAAAATTCATAACAAAGGCTCAAAACATATTCTCAAGTACCTGAATAATCTGCTTGGACTGACTATTGGTCAGTGGGTGAAAGGTTGTACTTTAATCCACCCGAGTACCTAAATCCTCTTAAAATGTTCTCCAAAACCACAAAATGAACACAGAGCCATGGTCTAAAATGATAGAAATAGGCAACCCATGCAAACAGACTATCTCTCAAACATTGATATGGGCTAATCTCTCAGCGCTGAAGGTTATCTGAATAGGAATAAAATGTGTTGACTTGGTTAAGTGATCCATAATAAGCCAAATATCATCATATCCATGGGAGTAGGAGATAAATAACTAATAAAGTCCATAGCAATATGTTCCTATTTCTACTCTGGAATAGGAAACCACTGAGTCAAACCACCAGGACACTAATGCTCAGCCTTTACCTACTGACAATATAAGAAATAAACTACAAAGTCTGCCACTATATCTCTTTATTCTACTTTACCAATAATGCTATCTCAAATCACTATACATCTTAGTCGTACTAGGATAAATAGAATACTAGAGTTGTGATCCTCCTGCAGAATCAAATCACTAATATGAGAAACAAAAATATGGCCATCAAATCTCAAAATACGCTCAAAATAAATCGTGTTCCTCTCAGACTCCCTACTTAACACCTAATCACGAAGGGAGTAAACTTGACCTCTTCATTCTGACGATCTCGAATCTACTCAAATAGTGAGGACCTCGCCTCCACATTAGCCAAGATCCTTCTAGGATCTAAAATATTAAGGCAAACCATCAAATTGTCTAAGGAATGAATATCCCATGCCTAAGGCCTCTGAGAAACAGATATATAGGCAAAGCTACCTATACTCACTAACTTATGACTCAAGGCATAAACTATCACATTTGCCTTACCTAGATAATACAAGATGGAAATATCATAGTCCTTAAGCAACTCCATCCATCTATGTTGTAGAGCATTAAGATCTCATTGGGTCATAAGATGTTGAAGACTGTGATGATTGGTGAAAATATCATAATGTACACCATAGAGTTGATGCCTCCAAATCTTGAGCTAGAAAACTACTACCGCCAACTACAAATCATGAGTGGGGTAGTTGTATTTATGCACCTTAATCTGTCTAGAGGAATAAGTAATAACACAACCCTGCAGCATCAAAACATAACAAACACAAATCCTAGAAGACTCATATAACATAATGAATCCCCCACACTCAATAGGAAGATCTAACAAAGGATCTGAGGCAAGGAAATCCTTGAGCTTTCTAAAGCTCAACTTACACTCCTCAAAACATCAAAAATTAACCTCCTTCAGAATCCATCTAGTTATAGGGGCCAAAATAGTTGAAAACCCCTTGACAAACTTCTAATAATAACCTGTCAGACCTATGAAGCTACGAACATCAATTAAAAATGTAGATCTTGCCCAATCATGATTCGCCTCTATCTTGGCTAAGTCTACCATAATACCTTCCTTAGAAACTACATAGCCACAGAATGTCACTAACTCAATACGAAACTCACACTTGGAGAAATTGACAAAAAAATGATCTCTTAATTTCTAGAGCACGATCCTTAAATATTGTGGATGCTCTTCACTACTCCTCAAATATAGAAAGATGTCATCAATGAATACAATAATAAAGAACTTTAAATAAGTCTTAAACATACGATTCATCAAATCTATGAATGCAACTAGGGTATTAGTCAACCTAAAGGACATCACTAAGAACTCATAATGACCATAACGGGTACTAGAAAGTATCTTTGGGACATCGTTAGCCTGAATTCTCAACTGATGGTAACCAAACCTTAAATCAATCTTAGAAAACACAGTTGGACCCTGATGTTGGTCAAACAAATCATAAATAATTTAAAGGGTAATAACAGTATTTAGTGTGAAGGATTAAAGATTACAGAAAAGAGCCAGAAATTCTAGAATTCAGGTCATACAGACTCTTCACGAGTCATAACTTAATACAACTACTTATGAGTAGGAGTCGTGAGGACCTGAACTTGAAACATATCTAGGTATGACATTTCTGGAAACCTTACGACTCTAAAAATGTGTTGTAACCTCTGCTTACGACTAATCACATGTGTCGTACCACCGCCAGAACAAGGTTAGAGTTCCCAGTCTTTATGGAGAGAGTAAGAGATCTATAAGAATTGGTTACGAGTCATATATGTAACACATAACTAGACTTACCAGGTCACGGGTTAACCCGACCCAGTTCACTGGATTTAAACAAAAAAGGGGTACCCTATCCTGGTACCCAACATTATGAACAATGAATTCCCTCCATTGTTGACAAACTTCTAAGCTCTAAACACTATGAAATCATACCAAAAACATCAATCGATCGATTGGGACCTCCTAAATCCATTGAATTCATCAAGCATTGGAATGGATAAAGTAATTAACTCATGAAATCTAAACTCTCAACAAAACAAGTAAGTTTTTGAGGTTAAACCTTCTATATTTTGAGTATAATATGAAAATGAGTTGAGAATTTAGAATTTCTTCAAGTAGAATATATATGTGTATGCAAAATGTAAACCTTATTGCTTATAATTTGAGTTCAAAATAGGATTTGGTAGTAAACTTGAATTTTTGCACTGTAAACCTATGTTTTGGATAAATGTAGGGTGGTAATGTTGTACATTAAAGGGTAGTTTGGGTATTGCATATTATAGAACCAACTCAAAGTTAAACCCTTATGTTGCAGTGATACGGGACTCCTAACGACTCTTACCTAAAAGTAATGAGTCGTAATGAGACTCATAACCACTGCCAACATAAAGGATTAGAAGGGTATAGGTTTTGATATGAATATGACTTAATTTTATGAGTCCTCAACAATCCTTATGACTCTTAACTAGAAGTCTGTAAGACTGGGGAATCATTCGTAGAAGAGAATATTTCTCGTTAGGTTATGAGGATAGGTGATGAGTCGTAAGTCAAACTTATTACTCGTTAGGAGGAATCATAACCTAAATAGTAAACATTGATATTTCTTTTCCATCTTACGACTCATTCATATGAGTCATAACTAGCGTCTATGACTCAAAACCCCCAGTCGTAACATCAACAAAATATGCTTGCTGACACTAAATTTTCTTATTTTTCTTTCCTTTCCCTAGTAATCACTAACAAATGTCTGCACGCAGGTACTATGGCTCAAAAAGGTGACCCCTCCAAGAAGAGCACTAAGAAAAGGTAGCTCCCAATTCTGATTGTCATTGATAAATAAGGAAACAAGTGAGTCAAGTGGTGACCTCATGGAATACCAAATAAAAAAGAAAGTTCATCCAAGAGAGACACTACCTAGGGGCATAAAAACACCTTCCAAGGAGGTTACGATCCCTAAGAAGATAATTAGAATAAAGCAGGAAAGTACTTCCCCAACATACTTTGCATCACCTTCTGAGGATGATGAGAATGATAAAATATAGTATCTAAGGATGATGTAGGGGAAGCATAATCGTTCTCATATGAAATATACTTAAGGAATAAAAGTGTGGGGGAGTAGGATGTTACCCCGATCGATATTCAGCAACCACCACCCCAAATTTAGTTAGCAATTGAACCTGATCCAGTGCCCACTGTTGAACGTTTGGGGTACCTCAAAATGTAGGAAACATACAATTTCTGGTTTAAGGAGAACCATCTATAGGAGACCTGATAAGAGAGATATATCATCCTTTGGACTTGTCGGGTATCAACATCATCATCACAATCTCTTCTAGGTTTTCTGGATATATCAATATCATAATCACAATCTCTTTTGGCCTTGTTAGGCATCAATATTATCACAATATACAATTTAATATTGATAATAAATAACAAGCCCTATAAGGGATAAATTAAATGACAAGCACCATGAGGGATAAAGTAAATGATGATACCCATGGGGGCTAAATTAAATGATCATAAAGAAGTAAAGAACATCATACCTCTAATACTCATCATCTGTCTTCAATGTATACTTTTAATGGAAATATATATGTAACATGACAATTACAATTACCATCGGGTTTTAAGCATAACTAGTAACATAACTTCTCATGTAGTCACTAAGCGTGCTTTATAGAATTATTAGTATCATAACTCACATTATTGGTAATATGAGGGATTTCTATCATGGTCACTAGTTTGGTTACTAGACAAGAGTACATCATTAGTAATAGCATAGCCCAAAGCCTTAAACAATAGGTTAATCAATGGCTCACATGACAACGTAAACATGGATTTAATTTATAGCATAGGTAATAGTTACAAATAGAATTTATGGTAATTTATTCCACTAACCATATACATCACTTTTGTTGTCATTACCATAATATAATTACCCAATTTAACAAACATGCTTCAAAGAGAGCATTTCCTAGGCATTTAATAGCTGTCTAAGATCTTCAATAAAACTAGATCAATCCAACCTTAAGTTTGGACAAGAACCCCCTTCTAATTCCCCAAATACATTCTAAGTCCAACCTTTACTCAGGACTAGACGAAGGTAGCTAAATCAATTCTTAGATGCATAGTAGTCCACCAATAGTCCTAATGTAAAGGTCTTCCCTAAACAATACACCCAATTCAACCACATCATTTAAGGTACTTCCATTAATGTAAGAACTAGGGTCAACTTACCTATATGTGTGACAAAGTCACTCTCACCTAAGTAAGATAACTAGAGCATTCGCATGCTAACTATTAGTCTTAAAGGAAAAATTACCAAGATTCACGCCTACAAGCCAATAATTTCAATCTATGGGTTCAAGAGTCCTAAATGATTCAACTAAACCCAAGTCTTACCATTGAACATTCCAATACCTAAAATCCATCCAAATCAAACAAGATATAACAATTATACTATAACATAGCTTAATCAAACAAGGAACAAGTCTAACGTACCTCAAATCCAAGGAAAGCTCATGAACTGCTAAACCTTAACTTTTTTCTTTTGAGAAGATTCTTCAAGTTGCCATTCTATCAGGAAAACAATCTACCCATTACAAAGAGAACATCAATACCCATATTGCACTATTGTGCTTCAAGTTCAATAACGACACCAAAAACTCCAAATTTGTCCCACTTATAGAAAACACATTTTTGAGGTCAACCTCATATTCATACACCATAAAGGATCCTTAACCCTCAAGAAATAGGTGAATACTAAGTTGATTTGTTCCTGAATCAAGCCTTCAACCTATTTGGGGTTTTGGTCAAGAATTTAAGAAATTCAAGCATGAAATGGAAGGATTCATACCTCAAATCTATTTTTAATCACAAAAATATGTATTATTGAAGCTCTCAAGACACTTTAAAGACTCAATTTGAGTTTAGCGCACCATTATAGGATTCCTTAGTCTCAAAGAAGAGTGAAAAGTGCCCAAAATGCAGCCTAAAAGGCCTTTAAATACCCTTTAAAGGAAAAGAGATATGGTGATCACAATCCATGTACCATGATTAAGGTAGGAAGATCTTCATTCATTCTTTTTAAATCACACCACCCTTACCCATCACCAGGTTTCAGCTAAAACTTAGAAGAAATTCTAAGTTTTGGTCAATGCCTCAGAATTCATTTGGGATCCGATATTAACAAATAAACTATTTAACCATACTTATTTCAATGTTCTGGATATGTTGGAAAATTCAAATTTTCCATCTGAGGTCATTCGACCAAATGTGGGTCACATACCTAAATTTCTAATTTTCCAACTTTTTGAGTAAAGGATCAAAATTATTACCTAAACCAAATGTCTACCTAGACTAAAATCAATATTCTATAGCTATTGGCATAGTGAAAATTTGCATTCAATATTATTTTATGAGATTTTTTGTTTGGTGCCTATTCGGAACCAACAAAGACTTTTAATTAGGGAATCGACTCTAAAATCCAAACAAACTGCCTGGTAATAGAGCTATCAGTTCTAGTAAGTCATAAATGATTTGGGATAACTATGGAAAATTTCTAATTAGGAAAATAAGTAGAAATATGGAAAATGACCTGAAGTTTCATTACATCTCCATTTTTTGGATGCAGATATTGATGAAATCTCAGTCGAATGATAGACACTTTATCTCAAAAATCTACCACTGTAGCTTTTCTCATCTAGTGACTCTGTGGAAGACTTTTTTTAGGGTTTTGCTATTTAAGTCAAATTCTTGGGACTTGAGATATGTGTTATTACTATTAATCCCTAGATAATTCCATCAGTCTATGAGGATTCTAGAGAATCTAGAGGTGAATTCATATAGTATCATGTATTTTTCTTATTCAGCCAGATTCTTTATTACATCCAAGAGTAGAAGTCTTAGCTTCTTTGAGACAAGGATAAAATCTTGATGTCATCAAGAGTGAAGGTGTGGAATCCTATTCTTATTGTTTTATTTTCTATTTTGTCTAGTTTTGGCCTCTTCCTTGGGATTAGATTATCCGTTATTTCATCTTGGTCATCAAAAATTTTGTAGACCTCTTGTTTCTTAGATTGGTTCATGTATATAGGTGGATATCCCTTTTGGGGGGCTCTATTAAAAATTCAATAGCATCTTGGATATGTGTTGGACCACCAACCGATGGATATTTCTCATTTTTTATGTTAGGAAAGTTGTCACCCATTTCAAAATATACATCTAAAAAATTAATACTAGATGAGTGTTCTAGACTCTCCTCTAGGTCAAAGCCATATAATTCAATGATAGCTTTTATATATTCCATTTCTAGGTCATCTTCTTTGGTAGATTGTCATTGATGAGGAATAGAATTTCCAGCAGTTACAACATAAAGCTCTGGGACTACCTAATTAGCACAAATCATGTCATCCAAACTGATCAAGCCATCATCGAAGAAGGTATCTGGAAATAGCCTTTAGTCAATAAGAAGACCTATTTTAGTGGACTTCCATTTTTCACCTAGTGGCCCTTACTTGATTGTGTTTCAGAGCTTTGGATCTCCAAGTCATCAACTAGAATTATGGAATCTTGGCTCGAGAAAATGAGTATTAGAGAAGCACGTCTTGAAGCCATCTTATTAGTATCATATGGAACCTGCCAAGAATACTTTATCATTTTGTCTCGGTCTTGTATATTTTTGGCTTTATTTTATAATGTCATGGCATCTTTCCTTTTGCATACAAATTTGGCAATATCGAACTTCTATTTTTTTCTTAGTGTTGGAGCAAATACCATAGGTATGGGTAGATGAGATGGGTAGGTGAAAAAGGGGAGGATTGATCTTTGAGGAGGATATGTTTGAGGAAATATAATGGTCTTTTGGGTATTTTCTAGCATAGCACAATCATATTTTAGAAGATTGATTTGTTCTTTGAGTGATGCTATTTTACTTTGTTGTCGTTTAATAAAATATAGGATTGACACTCCTAGAATACATTATTCAGACTGGATGGTCTGGAGCCTATTTTCTACTGCTATGATAAGTATGGCATGTTGGGTGAATACTTGACAGCTCATCGACTCCTTTTTTTTGATAGATGGAATAACACATGGTAATTTTGTAGCATAATTTTGGTTATTCCTATTGATTGGGTAGTTTGGTAGCAAGGTGTATTTAGAACTAGAGTTAGTTTCAAATATCATGAAAATTAGAGGTTCAGAATTTGATTTACAGGTTGTGCTTTTCGATAGAGTGGGAAATGGTGGCTAGTATTGTAGTCTATAGGAAACTTGGAACACATGTTCTACTTCTTTCACATCCCAAAATTTCTGGAAATAGGGTTTCTAAAAGCCCTAATATTCATTCCATTCTAATTCATCTTCCTTATTATCATAATCATCTTGCTAGTCCTCTTGGCATCCCCTACAGTCGCTATAAATATCCCATGCACAGTGATGTATAAATAGACATTTACACTAGTAACACAATACCCTTAGTGATTGAATGCCCATATCCAATGTTGTTCATCTATAAAACTATTGAGATAGCATGAGATATTCGTTGGATCTAGATTTTATTCTTTTGGGTAAGTTTCAACAAGAGTGTACTTATAGACGAAGAGAGATACTCTATGAGGGGTTTTATAGAATATAGGATTAGAGGTCTGGAGATGTTGAGGATGGACACTCATCACCTCATATGTTTTGACCCATGAATTTTGAAGAATCATAAGGAATTCTTCTTCCCTAGAGATATATTTCTAGATCTGTATGCATTGTGTTATTCTATTAGTGGCATCTATTTTTATAGATATGGAGTGGTGGCCACCTATAAGGGATAAGTTTTGTGCGTAGTTTTGGACATACCAAAATATCTGGTAGTGTAGGGTCATTTGTGTAGGGTTATAACTTGAGGGAGCTTCAAGTATTTGAACTTGGAGCTTTAATTCCTTTGTTAGATATATTCAAGTTGGGAAACATGGTGACAATGACTATCCCAGAGTCCAGAATGATTTCTAACGAGACCAAGTTTGAATATTGGTACTCTCGGAATCTAGTATCAAGAAAGGAAAGACACACCTTTATTGATTGTCCTTTCTTCCCTAGATTGGTCACCTCAACTCAAATAGCGTAAAAATGGATATGGGTAAAGCCACATCTTTCCACTATTACAGAAAATCCTTTTGCATCTGTAGAGTTATAAGTTGTTTAGTTGGAGTTATAAGGACATAGTGGTAAAGTTTTATCTCGGAAAAGTATTCCTTAACTCCTTCTTGCTTGTGTTGGTATAAGGGATTAATTTGTATC
The DNA here is from genome assembly GCA_030864215.1 of Capsicum pubescens. Classification (NCBI taxonomy): domain Eukaryota; kingdom Viridiplantae; phylum Streptophyta; class Magnoliopsida; order Solanales; family Solanaceae; genus Capsicum; species Capsicum pubescens. Next base: position 175,488,863 of record CM061541.1, read on the forward strand.
TCTAGATTAAACTTTCTTGGGAAAGGTAGAGTATGGATTTAGCAGAGGTAGATATGTGGATAACAGATCTTGTTCTTGCAGTTACACCTTTACTTTATAAAGGTAGTCTTCTTTACATGATAATGTTTTGCGGATGATTGGAGACATGTCTAATTGGGGAAGGAATGTACATGAACTGGACAATATTGATGAAGATAGTATAGATTCTGATACATACATATTTTTGTGCCGTTCTAGACTATAAGGACTCGATATATTTGTGCTAAAGATCTGAGAAAAAGAAACAAAAAATACTTGTTCGAAAATATAAAAAATGTAACTATGACTCAAATACGTACAAGGAATTTGTTATATGGGTTAAAAACTAAAGACTATAGCAACGGAAGGATTATGACTCAAATATTTATAAGACATTGGCTATAATAAATAAGATAGAAAAACTATAGGTACTTTTATTGATAATGACTTTATAAAAAGTAAAGAAAAGACTAAAAATGTAAAGTAGTCTCTCTTACAAACAGTGGTCGTAGATGTTATACGAAGCACTTGCTTTATCCCGCCCTTCGGTAGTAGGGTTGGCTCTAATACCAAATAGACTGGGGAGAGCGAGGCATGGACTTTACAGGAAATATTAACTAGGTGACTAACAATAAAGCTCCATAGTTTCCAATGTGATAGGTGGTTTCACGACCATGTAGGCAGCACGCCATATGAAATAAAATCTCTCATTGACATCACAGACCATAGTCTCTAACCTTTCCAACATGATAGGTGTTTTAACATACATATAAGAGGCATATAATGTAATATTAAATATTTCATCAACACACAATATCTTTCTTCCTACTGGGGCTATGCATCCACAAAAGAATGGTTTGCCATAAATAAAGGCTTCTCAAACCTCAATGGTATGGATTGACTATGCTAGTCTTTGAACACATGAAATCATTGGTATTCTAGTACAACTAAAATCTTTCCATCTATGACATACACAGGTTTTTTGAAGCCCCCCCATGTAATTTAGTTCCCTCAATAGTCTACGAAACAAAGGTGTACTATACAATACCTCATATCTATATGTTCATAAAATAAAAGAAAGCAAATCGAAAAGCAATTATGTAGACCAAGCTAATTTTGTTTCATAAACATGGAAAGGACTTAGAGATGTATGTCACATGGTACTGTAGTGTTCCATGTTGTAATCACTACAAGTATATACTTGTCAAAGTGTTTCCTTACCCTACTACTCCAACCTAAAGGATCGAAGAACCCATCCCTTTGGAATAGAAAAGAAAGAGAGAGAGTTTAGCCAACAAATATTTTTATTGATAAAGAGAAACTTTATAAGATAGGTTTTTAGGTGGAGTGTCTGATAATGTCCAACTAATGGACTATGCATCTTTTTATAGGACAAGAAAGCTCCAGAAAAGCTTAAAGTACAGATAAAATTGAAATAAAGTATTACAACTCTATCAACTCTATCCTATCTTCTAAGATATAAGATCTATCTATTAGGAATAGATAGGCCTTATATTGGTCACACACTTCTAAGAGATATATACAACCTATTTTATTCAAGTAGAGCCCTACTAACGTGTGATGGGCCTAATAAATCAAAGCACACATATATTGTTAGAATGTGATAGCATGTGCAAGCAGGTGACTGAGAAGCTATTCAAGTAGGTGGATCTGCATCTTGTAAGATCCTTGCAAGCAGGTTTCTACCAAGTAGCTGGATAATTATCTTATAGGCAAACCCATCTGATGGGGTAACCCAATTGAGAGGATTTCATAGTGAAGAGGGTAACCTAATTGAAAGGGTTTCATGGTAAACTCTAGAAGGTGATTCCACTAGAAGGTAATTCCATACAGCTGTTGTAAATGGTAAATTTTTTCACATATCATCTTGAGTCATCTTTTAGGTAGTGTTGGATGGTGTTGGTGATGAACTCACGTATCCTTATTCCATCCACCAGTCAACGTCATGATTTTTTCTGAGGGATTCTTGGCTTCCAAATATTCTTTTTAGTGATATGGTGAAGTAAATCTTCCTATTGGATAGACCTTCACATTCTTCTAGAGGAGCTTTCAGTTGTTTGTTGTTGAAAGTGTTGGTGACTTCATCTCTTGTGATTTTACATAGTGGCTGATATTTTTTGTTGCTCTACATACTTTATCCCAGTAGGGATGATCATCGGTGTAGATATATATTCCTCATTCCTTAGACCATATATCCTTTGGAATGCATCTATTTTTCTAGAAAATAAAGCATTGTTCTTCATAGTATTTATCTTCCAAGGAGAGTACTGAGACTAGAAATTTCTGGAGGAGTGAAATTTCTGGCTGAGCTTGGACGTCATGGCCTAAGATTCCCATCAAATGATGCTGCATGTACACTGTTGCATCATAGAAATATTTAAAGTCAAACCCAATAGTGTCATGTCTTGAACCACAATATGAACTTTTGCAGAGATGGTTGGATTTGATCAAAATGCCTGAAGGGATCACATTTGAACTCCATGATGATATTTTACTGGTGAATCAAGTACCAAAACAACCATAGGAGTTCTTGTGGGTAGTCATTGTCTAGTGTTATGAACACATGATAGAAAGGAAATTCCAGATGCACTCCGAATGGATTCAGGGTAGAACCTCAAAATTTTTTTAACACTTGGATCTCATAGAAGATTCATTTTTCTTGGATGATAGATGGATTGAAGAGATCCGTGTACTTATTGAATAGATCTAGAAGGCAGTATTCTGTTATTTTGAAAGATAGAATTTTTTATTTGTTGACCATGAGAATCTGGCTAGCCGACTTTTGGTTGACTTCTCTGTTATTGGATATCATCTAGAGATCATCTCTATGGATGTCGCATGGTTCTTCATATCCATATATGGATAAGAGGGTGTCCTCCATCGGTTCTTCTCCCAGTGATAATACCAATTTAAGGTCATCCTCTTTGCTAATATAGATTTTTGTGGTATCGGTTATTTCTCCAAAAAAGTGGATAGAGGCTTTTGACCTTTTGATTTGAGGATAGTTTCTTCCAAAATGGATAGGATTTTTGGAGAAGAAGTGACCATTCACCTATTTCAGGCTATGATCTCCGACCAGCTCAAAGTAGATCTTCACTCTTTTCTAGAAATAGATATTGATGAAATCTCTATCAAATGATAGGCAGTTCATGTTGAAGAGCTACCACCACAGTTTTTTCCTATCTATGGTTGGTGTCTCCCCATAAAACTTCTTGTAGTATATTGATATTGAAGGAAATGTCTTGGGCCGTAAGATAAGCGTTCTTATTGTTAATCCCAAGAGCGTTCCACCAATCTCTGAGGATTTTGGAGAAATTAGCAGTGAACTTTAAGAGTATCATGTATTTTTGTCGTTCAGCAGAATTCTTTGTCGCCATCTAAGTGTAGAAATCTTGTATTCTTTGTGGATAGGATGAATATTTGATATCGTTAATTGTGAAGGTATGTAATTTAGTTCCTACAGCTTTTTTTCTATTATACCTAGTTTTGGCCTTTTTTGGGAATAGATTATCTGTCATCCCGTCTTGGTCATTGACTACTTCAAAGACTTATGGATCTTCGGAATGGATAGTCTCTTTTTGTCGATTGGATTGATAATTCCAGAGAATCTTTGACATTATTTTTAGAGTGGCCGAAGAAGCTGCATTATCATTGATTTATTCATCAGCTGGGAAGTTGTCATCAACTTCAAAACATAAACTCATAACATTTGTATGAGATGAGTGTTCCTATTCCTCCTCAGGGAAAAATACATGGAATTCACCAATGGATTTCTGATATTAATCAATAGAATCTTTATCAAAAGATTTATGCATAATAAAATTTCATGCTTCTACCACATAAAGCTCTACGATGATCTCATCTAAAATAATCAAGTCCTCATCGGGAAAAACATTTGGAAATAACCTTTTATTGCAAGGAAGGCATTTTATGATGGACTTCCATTTTTTATCTGGTGGCTCTTTACTTTGGATCTCTGCACTTTGAATCTCCAAGTCATCATCTGGGAATATAAGTTCTAGACGCGAAAAGATGGGATCATGAATTGGAGTAGTACGTTGAATTGGAGCATCACATCTTGAATTCATCTTATTAGTATCTTATGGAACCTGTTTAGATTACCTTATCTTTTGTACCCTATTTGGTGACATCTCATCTCGCTTTTGGTCTTTCATTGCATCTTTTCTTTCCCACATGAATTTGGAAATATTGAACTACTTTTCATCTTTTTTAGCTAGATTGAATAGCTAGGAAGAATGAGGTGCATAAGTGGAGAAGTGTTGGCCTAAACTTTGTGGATGTGTAAATATGGTGGATACTTTGGCATTTTGTAGTATGGAGTAGTCGTATTTCAAAAGACGGATTTTTTCTTTAAGTGAGGCCATTTCTCTTTGTTTTTTCTTGATAAAATATAGAAATAAGATTCCTAGAAGAAATTTTTTACACTGGTTGGTCCATAGATTATTTTTTAATGCTATTAATTATTGCATATTAGGTAGATGCTTGATTACCTTCTTATAGGATAACATGTGGTATCTTTGGGGCATGGGTTAGGTTATCCTTTTCAAAAGGTTTATTGTATGTAAGTCATTTGAATGACTGGTGCCTTCTGGAGACATCATGTAGATATTGCAGGCTTAATTCTTATTTGGTGATTTTATTTTGTGACTGGGTGAGTGTTGTATCTCCTTGGAACATGTTACAGTCATAACTCTCTTTTCACGGGCAGTATCCTGAGAAATGACCTTTGATCCACATGACATAGCAACCCTCATGATTAAAGTACTTAATCCAATCATGCCCGTGCATGTTGTTGTCAAGGAACAAAAATAGAATTTTTGGGTTTCCAATGCATAGAATATCATCGAAAAGTTTGTACATATGGATAAAGAAGGTCATCTTGGGAGTCTTTTTAGATGTGATTCTAAACTAATTGTGACAGTGTCGTCACCCCTTTTGGTGAAGGTTGGTTCAGTGGACTGAAGAGGTTGAGGATGGTCTCTCAATTTCTCATAATTTTTGATCCATGAGTTTGGAAGACCTCTTACAAGTTCATCTCTGGGTATTTTTTTTGGAATCTGGATACACTAAATGGTTCCAATGGTGTCACCTATGTTTAGGAACAAAGAATTTTCACCACCAGGAAGAGATAGATCCATGGCATAGATCTACACCCGCAAGGCTACTTGGTAGTGGAGAGTTACTTGGATGTAATCTCTAGCTTGCGGTATGCTAAGAATCTGAACCTAGATATTCAACGCCTCTGTGAGATATGGATCAGCGAGGGACATGTTGAAATTTGGAAATATAGTGACAAAGACTATCCCGCCATTCATTGTGATTTCTAAGGTACCTAAATTTGTATATTGGTATTCATTGTACCTGGTATAAATAACGGAAATACATTACACTACTATCTAGCCTTTTCTTCCATGATATGTCAATGCAACCCTAACAGCGCCAAAACAGATATGGCTAAAGCCTTCGGTTTTCCACTGTTGTAGAAAATCCTCCGGCATCTGCAGAGTGATGAACTGATTGTTCCTCCTAAGTTGTAAAAATAGGATGATGATGAATTCTTTATGCAGAAACGTATTCTTAAACTCCTTTTGTTTTTTTTGTACCAAAGAGGGGATTTGTAGCCATGGGCTACATGCCTTCTTAGCAAAAGCTCAGTAAGGGTTTAGTAGAGATAGATATGTTGTGTATTTTTTGTTCTGGTATTAACACATCTACTTTATACAAGTAGTTATATTTATTTGATAGTGTTTTACTAAGGGTAGAATAAATATTTTATCTGGATAGGGATTTACATGGACTAGACATAATTGAAGAAGACGGTAAAGACTCGGAGATAGACATATTTTGTGTTTTTATAGCCTATAAAGACTTGATATTTGTGATAAGGATCTAAGCAAAAGACTATGAATTATTTGTACTAAAATCTATGAAAGTAACTACGACTCTATTATGTACAACATGTTGGCTATGACAACTGAAAACTAAGGACTATGGCAGCAGAAAGACTATGACTCAACTCAAATATTTACTAGACTTTGGCTATAATAATAGGAAAAGAAAGACTATGGACACTTTTATGACTAACAACTTGGTAAAAGTAAAGTAAATACTAACAATGTAAAGTTGTCTCATGTTACAAACAACAGTAGTAGAGAAAAATTTTGGATAACATCTACTTCCATTGTTTGCAAGAGAGCAAACTTTACAGTTTTAGTCTTTCCTTTACTTTTACCAAGTTGTTGGCCAAAAAAGTGTCCATAACATTTATTTCTCAGTTATTACAACCAAAGTCCTATAAATATATGATTCATAATCCTTCTGCTTCTATGGTATTTAGTTTTCAACCCATATATCCAACGCCTTGTACATAACTGAGTCGTAGTTACTTTATTAAGATTTTAGAATAAATATTTTGTTGTGCCTTATTCTTAGATCTTTAGCACAAATATTTTGAGTCTTTATTTAACCATTTATACAGTGCAATAGTTTCAAAGAGAATAGCCAAACTAAATTATAATTCACATTCCAAAACCAATTATGCAAATTGGTTGAGGTTATTACCAATTTCCATACCAAAATCAATTATTTTGGAATTTCTTTGTACCCTTAATGCCATGTTTTATAATCTTGGGATTCCATTGTACACCTATTCCATTCACCATTCCCATTCACCCCAATGAGTGTATAAATAAACAATGTAAAGCATAGTAGTTTATTAGTAATCATGAGAAAACATTCAAATTATTTATATCCAAAACCCTCAACCCATAGTTCAAAACCCAACATCAAAAGCATGAATAATAAACCAATTTTATGTCATTAAGAAAATCTAAGTATAGGGAAAGAGATACATGCCTTAGACACACGAGAATTAGAAAGTAATTTGGAGCTTGAAACCCAAAATATAAATGTAGGATGAAATCTTTTGGCTGTCTTGGGAATTTTTTTGAGTTTGAGAGTGGAATTGGGGATTTTTAATCTTTTAAAACTGATAGAAATTGGCTTGTCGTACATAGGTGAAAACACCGCAATATCCCTCATCTCAAGTAAACAAAACAAAAAATGCACGGATTTTACATAGCAGCGTGGCACGAACTTTATCGTGGAGGCTAACATTCGTACCACACTGCCTATCACAGAATGTAGCCCCCATGACATGGTTATACCGCAGAGGCTCACTACCTTTGTGGTCCAAAATCACCCTAAACTATATCTAAGAATTCTAAAACTCTCCCCAAATGTCCTATTCACATGCCTAAACACATTTTAATTTAAAAATTGACATTTTAAACACGGGAGGGACAAAAATAAAATACTCAAAAAAATTTAAAGTGTTACATTATCCCACCCCTTATGATCATTCGTCCCCGAATGATGAGCTAGGATACTTTTCGGATGAGAATAATAATATTACACCAGAATCAAATGATAAACCCAGGTAGTAACAAGGGAAAACAAAATTTATACCTTAAGATCTTTCATCCGACACATATAACAAGAATGGGTACTTATCCTTCATATCTTCCTCCGCTTCCCAAGTGGATTTTCCACCTTATGGTTCCTCCAAAGAACTTTTACTGAAGCTACATCTTTAGTTCTAAATCTAGAAACTTGTGTTTCCAAGATTTCCACTGGGACCTCCTCGTACGGAAGGGAATCCAAAATACTAAAACTCTCAGTGGGCACCACCAAGGAAGGATCACCCACGTATTTCTCCAACATAGATACGTGAAACATGGGGTGAACCTAAACTTGCAGGAGATTCTAGATCATAGGCAACATTCCCTTGCTCTTCAAAATCAAATAGGGTCCAACATAATGGGGACTGAGCTTCCTCTTCTTCCTAAATTGCATCACTCCCTTCATGGGAGACCTCTTTAAGAACACCCAATCACCCACATCAAAATTCAACTCTCTTCGCCTCGTGTCTGCATAGGACTTTTTGTGACTTTGGGTAGTCTTAAGCCTATCCCAAATTGCCTTCACCTTATCCATAGCTTGATGAACTAAATTAGGATCGAACAACCTTGTCTCACCAACTTCTAACCACTAGGAGATCTACATCTCCTACCATACAATGTTTTAATGTATCCATACAAATGCTAGAGTGATAGATATTATTGTATGCAAACTCTATAAAAGGAAAATGGTCAACCCAACTACCACCAAAGTCAATTACACAAGCTTGAAGCATACCTCCAAAGTATGAATGGTCCTTTCTTCTTGTCCATCCGTCTGTGGATGGAAACCGGTACTAAGCGTTACCTTAGTCCCCAAACCGAGCTAGAACAACCACCATAAATGAGATATGAACTAAGTACAATGATCTAAAATAATGGAAACTGGAGAACCATGAAACTTCACAATCTCCTAAATAAACAACCTTGTATAGTGCTCAAGAGAATAGTTAGTCCTCACTGATAAGAAGTGAGCAGACTTAGTCATCCTCTCCACGATGACCCAAATAGAATCAAACTATTTTTGAGACCATGGAAGATCAGTATTGAAATCCATATTAATCACTTCCCACATCCACACATGAAACTCAATTTCTTGAGACAACCCACCGATCTTCAAGTACTCCACCATCACTTGTTGACACACCATGCACTTTGCCACAAAACTAGCCACATCCCTCTTCATATTATTCCACTAATAAATCTTCTTAAGGTCATGATACATCTTCAGCGAACCAGGATGAGCTGAATAACTTGACTCATATACTTTGGCCAAAATTCTACCTCGCATCCCATCCACATCGGGACCACATAACCTCCATCGGTACCTCAAGATACCATCACCACCAATCTCAAAATCCATCACCTTCTGCCCACCCACATTATCCTTTATTTGTATCAAGAGAGGATCTAACACTTGCTTCTCCTTCACCTCAACACTAAGAGATGACTTCACCACCTCTTCCACAAACACACAACCATCCCCACAATCTAAAAGATAAACTCCAAGATTAGTCCAATAGTAGTTATCCTTTACCAAGTTCCACTTCTCTTCATCCACATGAGATAATGTCCCCATAGATAACCTGATAAGAGCATCAACAACTACATTAGCTTTACCTGGGTAATAGTGGAGACTCATGTCATAGTCCTTGAGCAACTCAAGCCATCTCCTTTGCCTGAGATTTAACTCTTTCTAGGTGAATAGATATTGCAGGCTCTTATGATATGAATAAATATCAACATGGACCCTGTATAGATAGTGTCGCCAAATCTTTAATGCGAACAGCACAACCAACAACTCTAAATCATGAGTCAGATAATTCCTCCCATGAAATTTCATTTGCCTATAAGCATATTCTACCATCTTTCCATATTGCATTAACACACAACAAAGTCGCACACGAGATGTATCAAAATAAACCACAAACTCATCAGTACCCTTGGGAAGGGTCAAAATCAAGAAAGAAGTCAATTTATCTTTCAGTTTCACAAAACTCCCCTCACTATAATCGGACCATAAGAACTTCACCTTATTTTAAGTCAACTTAGTTAAAGGTGTGATAATTGGTGAGAATCTCTCCACAAACCTCCTATAATAATTAGCTAAACCCAAAAAGCTCTAAATATCGATTGAAGTCGTGGGTCTCGGTAACTTCTTAACAAATACATCTTTCTGTGGATCCACCATGATCCCTTTACTAGAAATAAAATGACCCAGAAAAGTAACATAGTTCAACTAAAATTAACACTTTGGAAACTTAGCATACAAACACTTATATTTGAGGGTCTGCAACACAATATGGAGGTGATTGGCATGATCTACCTCACTCTTCAAATATAACAGAATATCATCTTGAAACACAATCACGAACAAGTCCAAAAATTTATAGAATACCTGATTCATGAGATCCATAAATCCCATTGGGGCATTGGTCAACCCAAAAGACATAACCAAGAACTCAAAATGTTCATGCTGGGTATGGAAAGCAGTCTTAGGAATACCCTCCTCACTAATCTTTAACTGATAATAACCCGACCGAAGGTCAATCTTAGAGAAATAATAAGCATACTGAAGTTGGCCAAATAGGTCATCAATCTTAGGAAGAGGGTACTTATTTATCATAGTCGCCTTACTCAACTGATGATAATCAATACACATCCAAAGAGAACCATCCTTCTTATGCATAAAAAGAATGGGACCACCCCACGGTGAAACACTAGGGTGGATAAAACCCTGGTCAAGAAGATCTTTTAACTACTCCTTAAGTTTCTTCAAATTAGCTGGAGCCATTATATAGAGAGAAATAGAGATAGGATAAGTGTCTGGAAGAAAATTGATCCCTCACTCAATTTCCCTATTTGGGGGATACCAGACAAATCATCTGGGCAAACCTAAAGAAATTAAATAGCCACGAGAATAGATTATAAAAAATGACCCTCAGATTTAGAATCATTAACCCAGACCAAATAATAGACACACCCCTTGGAAATCAAATTCAAGGCTCTAATATATGATATGCACCTTCCCTTAGGCGCTAGGGAACTCCCTTCCCACTTAATGACCGACTCATTAGGGAATTTGAAAATGACCTTATGGGTCCAAGAGTCTAAAGAGGCATAGCATGAATTCAACCAATCAATCCCCAAGATGACATTAAAATCTAGCAAGTCAAATTCAATAAAATCCACCAGAGTTTCCCTACCACCAACAGATACCACATAACCCCTATAGACCCTTTTAGCAACCACCAAGTCACCCATGGAGGTAGAAATACAAAAAAGATCTAAAATACACTCGGGACCAAAACCAAAACACATAGCTACAAATAAGGTCACATAAGAAAGGGTATACCCCGGATCAAGTAAATGGTACACATCATGAGAGAAGAGTTTTAACATACTAGTAATGACATAGGAGAAAACTCAGACTCCTAATGGCCAGTCTTGGTATTAGAAGGAAACCCTTTGGTGTAAGAGATAATGACCTGGCAAATGTAACTTTATTTTCCCCTAAAAAAACCATACCCACGGGACAATCCCTCTATATATGTCCCAACTGGCCATAGTTAAAATATTTGTTCCTCCCTTCATCATAGAAACCTGAAGCAACTGCCCATAATGTCTGCAAGCAGCATATGTTGGAGCTGAATTGACCCTATTGGTCTGATATTGGGTATCCTGTTCTCTTGAACCACACCACTCTAAAATTGACAATCTCTGAGATGCTTTAGATAAATTGTACTAGCCGTCAAATAGGAACCAACATTACCCCACCTCTTCTTAGATCATTTTTCACCATCCTTACTACTCTGTTGCTGACTTTTACCCAAATCCAAATACTGAAAGTTCTTACTCTACCTCTTCTACGTCTTTGCTTGTTTCTTCTTTTCCTCTTCAACCTGTTGAGTATATACCACAAATAGAGAGATATCCATATCCTTGTTCAACAAGGAAGCCTTGCTTTCCAAAATCAATTCATAAGATAAATCAAAACTGAACTTCCTTATTTTATCTTATATACTAGAAACTAGCTAGGGAGAATATCGTTACAACTGGTGGAACTTTAATGAATATTCTTGCATCATCATCCTACCTTGATTAAAGTTCACAAACTCCTTAACTTTTGCCTCCCTTAACTTTTGAGGAAAAAAGCACAAGAGAAATCATCTTACAAAGAAAACTCAGCATTATCACCCTTAAGATACTCCCAATCTTCATACCATTGGTATGCTACATCTTTCAACTGATAAGTAGAAAATTCCACATCCTCCATATTAGTAGCATACATAACCTAAAAACATCTTCTCCACTTTATCTATAAAACCTTGAGGATCCTCCTCAACCTTATTACCAATGAATGTTGGAGGGATCAACCTCATAAATTAGCCAACTCTAGTGGACTCAGATGAACTCTTATTAATACTAGAAGAACCAATCTGATATGACGGAGATGTCACCAACTTGGTCAACAGATGAATGGATTGGAAAAACTCAGCATTAGTAATATCTCCCTGAGATGACTGAGTATAAGTGTTACAAGATAGAGAAGGATTAGTGGTGGTAGGTGGAACTCCATAGGAGCAATAAGAATCAGCGTCCCTTGACCGAGTCTATACCCCATAAGTTTGACAAGGTCTACTTACATTGTCCTCAAGCGGGACAGATAAGTTTCCATAAGCTTCAAATTTTTTGGGATTCATAATCTAAAAGCTAAATAAATGGGAGTTAGAGGAATTCAAGACCTTAGACTTTATATCCCAAATATAATACTATGAGAAACAAAAATATTCCTAAATACCTCGTAGCCTCTCCCATAAGTATGTCATGCTACACACCCATAAAAGAGAGTCTACACAGCTTTTTGAACACCCAATTAACCCTAAACCTATATTGTGATATAGACTTTTTCATGAACCAAACCAGGGCCTGGCCCTGATGGGTATTTTAAGTTTATCAAGGAACGGAGACCACCCCCTTCGCCTAGTCAACCAGAACACAATATAATATAATAAAAGAATTCCAAACAAATCAAGATAGATAAGTATGACTCAAAAGAAGTCTAAGAATTCTATAACCAATCCCAAGTCTATAGTAATGTCTAACAAAGCTCTTAACAAAACTAAAGATAGTCTGGTCGGGACATGCCCTGGACCATATCCAAAAAGCAAATCCAAAAGAAAGAGTCAAAACATGAGGAAACCCAAAGCATGAAATAAAGTCTTTCGAAGAATGGAAGATCACCAGTTTAGTCTGACTCATAAGATAATCCACGACCCCCTTGTCACTGTGGAGGAAGAGTAGAAGTATGTCCAGTTCTTGCATCATGTAGGGATACAACATTTGAAGATGATTAGTAGTAGGAGATATAGTATGTAACTCATGGATAAAGGATTAAATAATTCTATGATCCATAATACAAAAACCATTAAAACTAATGCACAACATTATATGTGATACATATATATATATATATCACCTGCCAAGAAAGGGAATAGGATTATCATGAACTTTAAAACCTTAACCTGGACTGTGTAGCTTGACCATTATAAACATGCGATCATGATCTATATGGGTTCATCTCCCCCTATTGAAAGGGCCCAGTGCGTGTTAGTTGCACAAACTGGAGGTACCATGGAAGGTGGGGGATTCTAATTTATGCTTCACCAATAAGATAAAATATATATATATATATATACTTTGGGGATTCTATTGTACCCTACAAGCACTCAATTATCAAGACCAACCCTCATGTCAGCAAATATGAGTTTCTAGTATCAGTCCTTTGGACTCACACCTTCACGTCTAGCTAACACAACACCCATTAAGCCCAAATTAAAACATTTAACACACAACCCATCCACCAATTCTAGGATTCAAATATTAAGGAATCATTCAGTGACATTATCGTACAAACTATAACTTGCAAGTAATATCATTAAGACAACACTTAGGGGATTCCTTCTTACCCCATGAATTCATTATTAAAATCACTCTGCAGATTTATTCATACCCAAAAAGGTTTTTGTTATCTTTCTTATCTATTTAACCATTTATACAATGAATTAGTTTCAAAGAAAATAGCCAAACCAAATGATAATTTACATTCCAAAACCAATTATGCAAGTTGTTTGAGGTTATTATAAATTTCCATACCAAAACCAATTATTTAGGAATTCCTATTACCTCTATTGCCTTTTTTTACAATCTTGGGGAATCCATTGTACCCCTATTCCATTCACTATTCCCATGCACCCCAATGAGTGTATAAATAACCAATGTATAGCATAGTAGTTTAATAGTATTAATGATAAAACATTCAAACAATTATATCCAAACCCTCAACCCATAGTTAAAAACCCAACTTCAAAACCATGATTAATAAACCAATTTTAATGCCATTAAGATAATACAAGTTTAGGGAAATAGGTACATGCTTTAGACACTCGAGAATAAGAAAGTAATTCAGATCTTGAAACCTAAAAGATGAATATACAATGAAATCCTTAGGCTTCCTTGGGGATTTTTTGAGTTTGGAAGTGGAATTAGCGATTTTTAATCTCTTAAAACTGAAAGGAATAGGCTATATTATGCTTAAGGGTTGTAAATAGATGGAAATACCCTTCATCCCAAGTAAATAAAACAAAAATTGTATAGATTTTACATTGTGGCATGGCACGAATTAGACCCCTCCAACTAGGGTTATAGGTTGGACCCCGGTCAGTTCAAATTTGGGCATACCAGTTAATTGATAGCTCCCACATTTTTAGTTTAGTATTTAGATTATATCTGCTCGGTTTTTCATGCCCAAGTGTTTAGATTATTAGTAATTTGATTATTCAGTTATTTAGATCATTTCAATACATGATAATGCTTGGTCTTGCATTTATTTACATGTTCATGCATTCATTCTCAGTATCATTATGCACTTCAGTTAGTACTTATCTCATGTACTAGTACATTTAATGTACTTATTGCATACTCTCTTTTGTGTTATGTTTTCTTATAGCATAGGTTTGGATGCTCAGTTCCTCGATCGTCCTTAGTCATTTTAATTCCTCTCAACATCACTTGTGGTGAGTCCTCATCTATCGCGGACAAGTTAATTACAGTTGTTTTTAGGGTTTTTCCCATCAACTCCTTATGTTCTAGAGGCTTTCATATAATCAAACTTGTTTTCAACGTTATCACCAGTTCAGACATATTGATAATTTTTTCAGTATTACAATTTAAAAAAAATTCTCATAAGTTAAGTTTTTGCATGTGATGTTTTATTATTAGTTTATATAGTGATAATAGTAGATACCGAATCATGGGTTATCTTGGGGTAACGTGTGGCCTTAAGCATTGTGTTACAACTATGGGGTATTCTTAGGTTATGACAATAACCATGTAGGTAGCACGCTATACGAAATTAAATCTCTCATTGACACCAGAGACAACAATCACTAATATTTCCTACATGATAGGCAGTTTCACGTCTTTAAAGGTAGAACGTCATACAAAATCAAAGCTTTCATCAATAAATAATAACTTTCATATAACTTGGCTACGCATCCACTAAAGAATGGTTTGCCACGAACAAAGGTTTCTCAACTATCAATTGGATGGCTTGAATTTTCCAATAACACATGAAATCATTGGTATTCTAGTACAAATGAAATTGTTCCATAAATGACATACATGGTCATTTTGCATCTCTCCCCTAGCCTTTAGTTCCCTCAAAAGTCCACAAAAAGGTGTACTATGCCATAACTCATATCTACATATTTGTAAAAGAAAATAAAGTGAATCGGAAAGATATTGTGCAGACCAAGATAATTTAATTTTATAAACATGAAAAGGACTTAGATATGTATGTCGCATGGACAAAGCTAATTTCATTTAATATTCATGAAAATTACTTCAGAGTTCTATGTTTCAATCATAATAAGTATACTTGTTGAAGTGTTTCCTTACCCCACAACTCTAACCTAAAGTATTCAAGTACCAGTCCCTTTAGAAAAGAGAAGCAAGAGAGAGAGTTTAGCCAATAAATATTTTTATTGATAAAGAGAAACTTTATAAGAGAGATTTCTAGGTGAAGTGTTTGATGACCTCAATCTAATCGCCTACACTTTCTTTTATAGGAGAAGGAACCTCTAGATAATCTTGAAGTACAGATAAACTTGACATAAAATATTATAATTCTATCCTATCTTCAAATATATAAGCCCTATCTATATAGAATTGATAAGACTTATCTTGGGAACATACTTCTAGGGGATATATACAACATATTTTATTCAAATCAGTCCCCACTAATAAGTAATAGGCCTAATACAAGTAGGTGACTGAGTATCTTGTCAAGAAGGTGGATCATCATCTTGTATGCTCCTTGCAAGCAGGTGTCAACCAAGTAGCTAGATAAGCCATTTGTAGGCAGACCCATCTTAGTGGGAAACATAATTTAAAGGGATTTATGGTGAAGAAGGTAACCTAATTTAGAGGGTTACGTGGTAAACTCTGGAAGGTAATTCCATGCATCTTATGATAAATGGTAACTTCTTACATATGTCATCTAGCATCATCTTTCAAGATGTGTTAATCATAAGAATCTGACTAGCCAGCTTGTTGTTTTCTTCTCATGTACTGTATATCAGGTGGAGATCATTTGTATGGATGTATTCTAATTCTTCTTATATGTTTATGGAGAAAAGGTTGTCCCCTATCGGTTCTTCTTCCAGCAAGAAGATCAATTCAAGGTCATCCTCATTGCTGAGATAGATTACTGTGTGGTTTGTTATTTCTCCAATGAGATGGACAGAATCTTTTGACCTTTAGGTTTAAGGATAGTTTCTTGCAAAGTGGACAATGTTTCTACAGATCAAGAAGCCATTCTCCTTTTTGTAGTTTTTTAGGCTTCTAATATCTAAAGAAAGTAACTACGACTCAATTATATACAAGACGTTAGATATATGGGTTGAAAACTAAAGACTATACAAATGGAAGGGTTATGACTAAAATATTTACAAGTCATTGGTTGTAATAACAAAGAAAGAAATAATATGGACACTTTTATATGATAAAAACATGGTAAAAGTAAAGACTAAAAATGTAAAGTTGGATCTCTTACAAATAGCAGTAGCAGATGTTATGTGAAAACTTGATTTCTCTCTCCCTCTAGGATTGGGGTTAGCTTTGATACCAAATAAACTGTGGAAATCAAGGCATGGACTGTACGAGCAATATTAACTAGGTGATTAACAATAGAGCTCCGAACCTTCCAATATGATAGGCTGTTTCATAACCATATAGGTAGCACGCCATACAAAATCAAAGCTCTCCTCAACACCACAGACTACAGTCTAACCTTTACAATATGATAGGCAGTTTCACATCTATATAGGTGGATTTCCATATGAAATTATATATTTCATCAACACACAATAACTTTCTTATGAATAAGGCTATGCATCCACTAAAGGATGGTTTTCCATGAACAAAAGATTCTAAACCCTCAATGGAACGGCTTGTCTTTGTCAGTCTTTGAACACATGAAATCATTAGTATTCTGGTACAAATCTAATTTTTTCACATATGAAATACATGGGAATTTTTTCCCTCTAATGGCCTTTAGCGCCTTTAACAATCCATATAACAAAGCTTTGTTATGCCATACCTCAGATAGACGTGTTCATAAAATATAAGAAAGCAAATTGAAAAGCTATTATGCATACCATGCTAGTTTCATTTCTTAAATATGGAAGGACTTATAGATGTATGTTGCATGGACAAAGATAACTTCATTTCATTTTCATGGAAAGTACTTTAGAGTTCCATATTGTAATCACAACAAGTATACTTGTCGAAGTGTTTCCTTACCCTACTACTCTAACCTAAAGGATCAAAGTACCCATCCAATTAGAAGAGAGAACCAAAAGAGAGTATAGCCAACAAAAAATTTTATTGATAGAGAGTAACTTCACAAGATAGGTATTTATATGGAGTGTCTCATGATCTCCAACTAATGTCCTATGCTCCCTTTTATAGGAGAAGGAAGCTCTGAAAAATCTTAAAGTACAGATAAACTTAAAATAAAATATTATAATTCTATCTTATATTTTAAGAGATAAGCTCTATCTATTTAGACTAGATAAGCCTTATCTTGGGCACACACTTCTTGGAGATATATATAACCTATTTTATAGAAATCAAGCCCTACTAATATATGAAGGGCCTAGTAAAATAAAATACACATATATTGTTGGCATGTGATAACATGTGCAAATAGGTGATTGAGTTTCTTTCCAAGAAGGTGGATCAGCAGCTTGTAAGATCTTTGCAAGTAGGTGTCTACCATATAGATGGATAAGAAGCTTGTAGGAAAACCCATCTGAGAGGGTAACCCAATTGAGAGGGTTTCATGAAGAAGAGGGTAACCCAATTGAGAGGGTTTCATGGTAAAATTTAGAAGGTGATTCCACTAGAAGGTAATTCCATACAGCTTATAGTAAATTGTAACTTCTTACACATGTCATCTGGCATCATCATTTAGGAAGTATAGGATGGTGGTAGTGATGAACTCGCCTATCCTTCTTCCATCAACCAGTCGATGGTGTACTTCTTCCAGAGGTGTTCTTAGCCTTCCAAGTTTCTTTGCAGCGATCTAGTAGAGTAACTCTTCCTATTAGAAGGATCTTCACATTTCAGTAGGGGAGCTTTCAATTTTATGCTTTTTATAGTATTGGTGACTTCAAATCTTGTGACTTCATATGGTGGATGATATTTTGTTGTTTCTTAATGATCTTTTTCCCTCGTGGGGATGATCGCCGGTGTATTTTTATTTTCCCCAGTTCTTTGGCCATATTTCTTTTGGAGTGCATCTATTTTGCTGGAAAATGAAGCATTGTGGTTCATATTATTCATCTTGTAGGGAAAGTATTGAGACTAGAAATTTTGAAAGGATTGAAATTTCTAGCTCACCTTGGATATCGTGGAATGAGACTCCCACCAAGTGATACATCCTGAATACCATTGCATTGTAAGATCGTTGAATTATCAAACCCAAAAGTGTCCTGGCTTGAACCACAGCATAAACCTTTGCAAAGTTGGTTGGATTTGATCAAAATGCCTGAAGGCATTGCATTTGAACTCCATGATGATATTGTACTGGTGGCACAAGTACCAAAATAACCATAAGAGTTCTTGTAGGTAGTCATTGGATAGTGTTATGAACACATAATAGAAAGGAAATTTTGGATGCAATTCGAATGGATTCAGTGTAGATCCTCTAAATTTTTTGAGCACTTATAGCTCGTAGAAGGTTTGTTTTTCTTAGAGGATAAGTGGATTAAAGGGATACACGTACTAATTTAATAGATCTAGAAGGCAGCAGTGTGTTATTCTGGAAGATAGAATTTGTGATGTGTTGAGCCTGAGAATCTAACTATCCAAGTTATGGTTGTCTTATCAGCTACTGGATATCAACTAGAGATCATCTATATGGATATTACCTGGTTTTTCATATATGTTTATGGAGAAGAGGGTTTTCTCCATCAATTCTTCTTTCAGTGACAAGACCGATTTCAGATCATTCTCTTTACTAAGATAGATTTCGGTGTTGTAGGCTATTTCTACAATAAAGTGGATGGAGTATTTTGATCTTTTGATTTGAGGATAGTTTCTTGCAAAGTGGCTCAGATTTTGGCAGAAGAAGCAGCCATTCTCATACTTGTAGTTTGTAGGGCTTCTTCATCTGAAGTATCTAGCTTGCCGGATCGACTTGATCCTATTATCAAGAGGTATAGGTAGTTTTAACCTCCTAACATTCATTTTTTTGGGGGGATCCTACTTAACGGATTAAGTAGGGGCTATTGGATTTTGTAATCAGACCACTCGTCTTTCTAAGAGGATAGATAGATTGAAAGGATTCACATACTGATTGAATAGATCTAATACCAAAAGATAGAATTCCTGATGTGTTGATCATGAGAATCTGACTAGACAGCTTTTAGTTGTCTTTTTTGATACTGGATATCAGGTAGAGATCATCTGTATAGATGTGTACTAGTTCTTTGTATATGTATACTGAGAAGAGCGGGTCCTCCATTGGTTCTTCTTTTGATAAGAAAACTGATTAAAGATCATCCTCTTTGCTTAGATAGATTCTTGTGTGATTAGTTATTTCTCCAAAGAGGTAGACAGAGTCATTCAATCTGTTGGTTTAAGGATAGTTTCTTGCAAAGTGGCTAGGCTTTCTGTATATAATATAGCCATTCTCCTTCTTATAGTACATCAAGTTTCTTCATCTGAAGTACCTGGTTCTTCTGCTTTCCTTGGTCCTATTGTCTGGAAGCCTGGGTAGTTTGAACCTTCTAAACTTCAACTTTTCTGGTATCTCACTTGATGTCTTGATCAGGGGCGGTTAGATTCTATAATTATATTATTCCTGTTGCATGCCTT
This sequence comes from Capsicum pubescens, assembly GCA_030864215.1. Classification (NCBI taxonomy): domain Eukaryota; kingdom Viridiplantae; phylum Streptophyta; class Magnoliopsida; order Solanales; family Solanaceae; genus Capsicum; species Capsicum pubescens. The sequence goes on from CM061541.1 coordinate 175,508,824, forward strand.
ATCAAGTTCTAGATTATTGTGGTCGATCTTCTTCAATACAGATCTCTTCTTTCATATGTCATCACAAGTTATGGAAAATGGCATGCTTTATGTAGCCCGCATTTCTACAGAAAGCTTCTTGAAGGATCCTGATATTTAAGTTAAAGTCTTGAAATGTGAGATATGAGTTCTCATCCATAATCCCAAGTGCATTCCATTAATCACTGAGAATTCTGGAGAATCTAGAAGTCTATTCCAACAGTATCATGTTTTTTCCTTATTCTTCTAGATTCTTCATTGCCGTGAAAGTGTAGAATTCCTATATTCTTTGAGGATAAGGAGGAACCTTGACATCATTGATAGTAAAGGTATGGAGTTTTTTTCTAATGGTTTCCATCATTTTTGTCATTGGTTTTGACCTTTTTTCTAGGATTAAATTATGGGTCACCTCATTTTGTTCATCAACTAATTTAGAGACCTCTAGCTCATTGGAGTGATTTATGTAAATGGGCGAATATTTCTCTTCAAAGGATTGGATTTATAGTTCAAGAACAACCAGTGCATCTTTATTTCCTTTGATATATTCATCAGTATGTAGGTCACTATGCACATCTATAGGATTAGTGTTAAATGATTGTCCACTAATAAGAGGTTGTGGTTTGCCATTAATGAAGAGAGATATGATGTTCTTGGGTGTTCTATCATTTGTATTGTGAACAGATTCAAGAATGTTATTTGAGTTGGAATGAGGATCTTGTGGGGCTTCATCTTCAGCTTGGTGTTGGGGAGCTATTGTTTCAGCTAAGAGTTGAGCTGCCCTCTTAGCTTTTCTAGATTCTGGACCTGCTCCTTCAAAGTATCCCTTATAATGGCAAATGAAGCATGTCCTTGTATGAATATCTCTTTCTATAGGATCTTCCGCTTTTGTTAATTACAGGTTAATTATTTTGTGGTCTGTGCTTTTTGGCTCGTTAGTACTGCATATACCTCTTGTGTCGGGCTTGACATTTTGAGAGCTGGGGAGACCTATCTAGCATGAAAACTAGATCATTACGTGTAACATCAGATCTGCCAAATTTTGGACATTCATCTAATATGGTGTTTCTGGATGAAGATTCCTTATTATTCTCGAAGGAATATAGAGGATGGGAATGTGTGTGGAAGATGAATCTTTTGGCATAGGCTCATCATTGTTTGGAACACTAGGACTTTAATCAACTTGATTGAGGTTGATTAAGTCAGTAACTTTGTCATTATCCTCAAGAAGACATTGTTTCAGAGAGACCCATTCTTTATTATGAAATTCCTCGTCAGGGATCTGTAAGGGATTATCTAAAGTGGTAGGATTTAGTTCACAACTTGAGATCATCATATATGCTAAATCAACTGATTGGGCATCTATGTCTCATCGTTTTTCTTTTGTATCATAATTATAAGCTATTATCTAGATAAGAGGAACATCTGGTGGCTCGTTATTTTGGATGTCTATGTGTTGGATCTCCAGATCACCATCTGGGCTATAGGAATAGGCCTGAGAAGATGGGATCACATGTTTGAGTGACATGTCTTGAGGCTATCTTATTAGCATAATACGGAGCCTTGCTAGAATTCTTAATCCTTTTGACCTGGTCTTGCGACATCTCAGCTTGCCTTTGTGCTCCCATAGAATCTTTTCTTTCCCATAGAAATTTGGTAATATCAAACTCTTATTCATCTTTTAGAGCTGGAGTGAATAGCATAGATGAATAAGGTGGGTAAGTGGAAAACGGTTGGCCTAATCTTTATGGAGGATATATATGTGTGGAAATATGGTGGATACTTGGTCATTTTGTAGTATGGTGTAGTCGTATTTCAAAAGACATATTTGTTCCTCAATTGAGTCTTTTTCTCTTTGTTGTTGATCAGAAAAATATAGAAATAAGGTTCTAAGCAGACATTTTTTAGACTGGATAGTCTACAGCTTGTTTTCTAATGCCCTGATAAGTATGGCATGTTGGGTGGATGCTTGATTACCTTCTGGAAGGATAACATGTGGTAATTTTAGAGCTTGGGTTAGGTTATCCTTTATAAAGTTGTGATTGGCATTTATACGACTGGATGTAGAAGAGGGCAGCATGAAGATCTTAAGATTGGGCTCTTTTTGGGTATGTAGAGTCCTAAGTTCAAATTAAGTATATTTTATATCGTCCTTGTTGTAGATATTACAGTCACGGTTAGTCTTCCATGGGTAATGTCCCGAAAAAGGATATCAGCACCACATTAGGTTGCGACCCTCATGATTGAAGTGTTTAATGCAATCATGTTTTTTCATGAAGCGAGTGAGGAAATAGTAAATGGTTCTCAGATCTTCACATCCGCAATGTCATCACTTTGTTTGTACATAGGTATGTAGAATGTTGTTCTGTGTGTCTTTGTAAGATAGATGTGGCCGGAATCATTAGTGGACTAGAGAGTTTAAGGATAGTCTCTCAACTTCAAATATTTTACTACCCAAGAAGATGAAATAATGCTGGATAGTTCATCCTGAGATGTATATCTTGGGATCCTAGTGAACTCTGTAGTTCTATTAGATAAATATATGTCTAGGAACAAGGAAGTCTCACCATTGGGAGGAGATAGGTTCATAGAATAGTTTTGAACACACTGGGCCATTTAGTAGCGAAGGTATCTTGGATGGCATTTTCGTTCTGTGGCACTCCAAGGATCTGAACCTAGATTCTCAGTACCTTCATTTGATATAGATCAGATAAAGGTATGATGATGTCAGGGAATAAGGTGATAAAGACTATCCCAAACATCCAAGGTAATCACTGACATACCCAAATTCACAAGTGGTACTAATAGAATCTACTATCAAGAAGGGAAAGGTGTGCCATCACTAACTGGGCTTTTTTTTCATGATACGTCAAAACGATTCGTATAGTACAAATATGGATATCACTAAACCCAAAGCATTTCAATATTATGGAAAGTCCTTTGGCATTTGCAGGGATATGAACTGCTCATCCTGAGTTGTAAGAATAAGATGTTGAGCAAGTTTAGTTGCAGCAACATATTCTCTAATGCCCTTTGGCTTATGTTGAACCATAGAGTGAATTTTCATCCACGAATTACATATATTTTTAGCAAAAACTCTGTAGGGGGTTAGTGGAGGCAGATGTGTAGTGGATATTTGGTTTTGTGGTGGAAATACATCTAATCTATATCGATAGTCATATTTACATAGCAATTTATTACTCAGAGTTGTGACATAGTTATCTTAACAAAAAGGCTTACAAGAAATAGATGAAGATAGTGAATATTCAGAAATAGACATATTTTTTTGTTTTTCAAGGCTAAAAGGACTCGATATATTTGTGCTAAATATCTAAAGAAAAGACTTTAAAATATTTGTTCTAAAATCTCAGAGAAGTTACTATCACTCGATTATGAACAACACTTTGGTTATATGGGTTAAACACTAAATACTATAGCAACAGAAGGATTATGACTCAAATATTTATAGGACTTTGGTTGTAATATCTAGAAAGGAAACACTATGGACACATTTATGGCTAATAACATGGTAAAAGTAAAGAAAAGAACAAAAATGTATAGTTGGCTCATGTACAAATAGCAGTAGCAGATGTTATGCAACCACTTCCCTCCTCCCTCCCTCTGGGAGTAAGGTAGTTTCTAATACCAAATAGATTGAGGAAAGTGGGGCATGGACTCAATGGGAAATATTAAATATGTGATTAACAATAGAGCTCCAAACTTTCAACATGATAGGCAGTTTCATGACCATGTGGGTTGCACGCCATATGAAATCAAAGCTCACGTCAATACTACATACCACAGTCTCTAACCTTTCAAACATTATAGTGAATTTCATCTCTATATAGGTGGCATACCATATGAAATCAAAGATTTCATCAACCCATAATAGCTTTCTTACAATTGGGCTACGCACTCACTAAAGGATTGTTTGCCACGAACAAAATCTTCTCAATCCTTAATGGGATGACTTTAATTTGCCATTCTTTGAACACATAAAATCTTTTGTGTTCTTTCACAAATGCAATTGTTCCATATATGAAATACACATGCTTTTTTGTGGCTCTCCCATGTCCTTTATCACCCTTAATAGTCCGTAGAACAAAGGTGTACAATTCCATACCTTATATTTACGTGTTCATAAAAGAAAAGAAAAAAATTTGAATAGAAATTGCACAGACCAAGCTAATTTTGTTTCATAAACATGGAAAGTACTTAGAGATGCATGTCGCATGGACAAATCTAAGTTTGTTTCATATTTATGGGATGTATTTTAGAGTTCTATGTTTGAATCATAATAAGTATACTTGTCAAAGTGTTTCCTTTCCTCACTATTCCAACCTAAAGGATCGAAGTACCAATTTCTTTGGAAGAGAGAAGCAAGAGAGAGAGTTTAGCCAACAAATATTTTTATTAAAAAAGAGAAACTTTACAAGATAGGTTCTTAGGTGGAGTGTCTGATGGTCTCCCATTAATGGTCTATTCTTCCTTTTATAGGAGAAGCAATCTCTAGATAAGCTTGAATTAAAAATAAATTTGAAATAAGAAAATCCTAAAAAAACTTGAAATAAAAAATCCTAAGAGATAAGTCTTATCTTCTTAAAGAGATAAGCTATATCTTATCTATTTACTAAGACTAGATATGCCCTATCTTGGGCATGCACTTCTATGAGATATTTACAACCTATTTTATTTAAGTTGGGTCTACTAACATGGGATGGGCCTAATAAAAAAACACATATGTTGTTGGTATGTGACAACATATGTAAGTAGGTGACTGGGTAGCTTGTCAAGAAGGTGGATCAATAACTTGTAAGCTCCTTACAAGCAGGTGTCTACTAAATAGCTGGATAAGTGGTTGTAGGCAAGCCCATCTTAGAGGGTAACCCAATCGAGTGGGTTTCATGGTGACGAGGGTAACCCAATTGAGAGGGTTCCATGGTAAACTCTAGAAGGTAATTCCATGCAGCTTTTTATAAGTTGTAACTTCTTGCACATGTCATCTGGCATTATCTGTAAGGAAGTATTGGATGGTTTCAGTGATGAGCTTTTGTACTCTTCTTCCATACACAAATTTATGTCGTACTTCTGCCTGAGACATTCTTGGCCTTCCAAGATTCTTTCAGGGATATAGTGAAGTACTCTTTCTATCAGATGAATCTTAACATTCCTGTAGGGGAGTCTTCAACCATATGTTTTTGATGGATTTGGTGACTTCATCTTTCATTCCATCATACTATGGATGATAATCTTTTGTTTCTCATCGAACTTTATTCTAGCAGGGATGATCATCAGCGTAGTTCCACTTTCCCCATTCCTTCGGCCAAATTTCTTTTGGAATGCATGTATTTTGCTGGAAGATGAAGTGTTGTGCATCATAGTATTCATCTTCAAGAGAGCATATTAAAATGGGATATTTCTAAAGGAGTGTAATTTTTGGCTGATCTAGTACCTCATGGTTAGTGATTCCTACCGGATCCTGCAGCATGAATACCTTGCATCGTAGGAATCTTTAATGCATCAAATCCAATATTATCGTGGCTTAAACAAAAGTATGAATATTTTCAGAGATTGTTAGATCTGACCAAAATGCCTAAAGGCATGGCACTTGAACTCCATGAGGATGTAGTACTGGTGGCATAGGTACCAAAATAGCCATAGTAGTTCTTTTGAAAAGTCGTTGGCTAGTTCTATGAACACATGACAGAAAGGGTATTTTGGGTGCACTCCAAATGGCTTCATGATGGATCTACCATAATTTTTGAACATTTGAGGATTTTAGAAAGTTCTTCTTTCTCAAAGAATTTTATGGATCAAAGGGATCCACATAGTGATTAAACAAATTTGGAGGGCAATTTGTTATTCCAAAAGATAGAATTCTTGCAGTGTTGATATAAGAATTTGGCTAGCCTGCCTATGGTTGTCCTCTCCAGGACTGGGTATCTGGTAGAGATCATCTCTATGGATATCGCCTAATTCCTTGTATATTTCTATGGATAAGAGGGTGTCCTCTATCGGTTCTTCTTCCTATGAGAAGACCAATTCAAGGTCGTCTTTTTCTGAGATAGATACCTGTGTAATCTAATATTTCTTCAAAGATGTGGACGTAGTCCTTCAACTTCTTGGCCTAAGGACAGTTATTAGCAAAGTGGCCAGGATTTGTGTAGATGAAGCAGTTGTTCTCCTTCTTTCCATTTATTTGGCTTTTTCATCTAAAATGCCATGTTTGTTTGGTCACCTTAGACCTGTCGTCTGGAGGTCAAGGAAATTTTAAAATACTAAAATATAGCTAGTTCTTGGGCAATGATTTGTTGCTAGAGAAGGGGAAGTTGGATCTGATGACAAGATGGTTCTTGCTACAAATACAATCAAGATCTGGGTTGCTTAGAATGATCTTCTTTAGTACAAATCTCTTCATGAATATGTTGTAAAGATCCTAGAAGATGGCCTTTCTAATGTATCCTACTTGTGGGATAGTTATAGATTTGAACTTCTACTTCATAATCATTGTTGTGTGGCCATCTAGCATCTTCGGCAGTGATGATATACATAGTGTAGATTTTTCCCATCCTCTGGAAGTGGATATCGATAACATCTCTCTCGAATGATAGGCACTTTATCTCGAAAAGCTGTCTGTGCAGCTTCTTCTATTTTTTACTGGTGTCTCCACAGAAGACCTTCTGTAGGATTCTGATATAGTCCTGAGATGTCAGATAAGCATTATTATCATTTATCCCAAGTGTGTTCCACCAATCTATGAGAATTATGCAGAATCTAGAGGTGAACTCTGAGTGTATTATGTATTTTTATATTTCAGCTAGATTCTTCATTGCCATCCAAGTGTAGAAGTCTTGGATCCTCTAAGGCCATACTAAAACCTTGACATTGCCGAGAGTAGAGGTGTGGAATCTGGTTCCAACAGTTTTCTTTGTTTTTGTTTCTAGTTTCATCCCTTTTTCTTGGATTGGATCATCCGTCATTTTGTCTTGATCATCGACTACTTTAGATTCTTCTGGCTCTTTGGAATGATTCATGAACATTGGTAGATAGTCTCTTTTCGATGATTGGATTGATGATTTCAGAAAATCCTTGACATCAGTTTGAGAGTCAACCAATGAAGTTGTATTATCTTTGATATATTAATCATATTAAAAGTTGTCATGAGTTTCAAAACATACACTCATAGGATTTGTATGAACTGAGTGTTCCTGTTCCTCCTCAGTGCCAAACCCATAGAATCCACCGATGACTTTTTGATGTTCCTCAATAGGATTATTATCAATAGACTGCTGAGGAATAGAATTTCCATATTCTACCACATAATCTCTAGGACAGCCTGGTTTGAAATGATCAAGTCATCATTGGGGAAGACATCCGAAGATAACCTTTATCGCTGGGCAGAAATTTATTTGTTGGACTTTTAGTTTTCATCTACTTCTTTTAGATTTATACCTCTATGATTTACATCTCCAGGTCATCATCTATGACTATAGGATCTAGACTAGATAAGATGGGATCATGAATTATAGCAGCACATTAAATTGGTGTATCATGTCTTGAGACTATCGTAATAGCATCATATGGAATTTGTCTAGGATACCTTATCTTTTTGACCCTATTTTGTAACATCTTGGCTCACTTTTGCTACCACTATTTGTAAAAGAGCCAACCTTACAGTTTTAGTCTTTTCTTTATGTTTACCAAGCTATTAGCCATAAAAGTGTCCATAGTCTTTCTTTCTTAGTTATTACAACCATAGTCCTGTAACTATTTGAGTCATACACTCTCCGTTGATCCTAGGTTTTCAGTCCATATAACCAAAGTCTTGTACATAATCGAGTCTTGGTTACTTTTCTTAGATTAGAGAATAAATATTTTAGTCTTTTATTTATATCTTTAGTACAAATATATTGAGTCCTTATAGTCCAGAAAAATACAAAAATATGTCTTTTCTAAAGTTTTTACCATCTTCTTCATCTAGTTCATTCAAGTTTTTCTCCAACAAAAACATTTCAACCACTCTGAATGATACAATTTTATGTAAATATGAATACATAAATGCAGTAGATATGTTATCACCAGAACATCAACTATCTCCCACATATCCACTTCTACCAAACTCCTACTCTGCTGTTCTTTTGAAGGCATGTAATCCCTGGATGAAAATCCACTCTAAGGTTCATGAAAATCCAAAAGGAGTTAAAGAATATGTTACTGGAACACAACTTGTCTAGCACCCTATTTTTACGACTCAAGAGGAACAGTTCTTATCCCTACAAAAGCCAGAGGATGTTCCCCAATAATGGAAAAGCCTTAGGTTTACTCATCTCCATATTATTTATATATGAATTGTGTTAACATATCATGGATGAAAAGGCAACTAGTAGTATCTTTCTCTTCTTAATACAAGTTTAAGAAGTAAAAACATGTGAATTTGGGTACGTTAGAGATTATCTTGGATGAGAGTACAGTCTTTGAAACTGTATTTCCCAACTTTAACATGCCCTAATATGATCTATACCAAATGGAAGCGTTGAAGATACATGTTCAAATCTTTAGAGCTTCGCAGGCTAGAGGTACCATTTAGGAAACTCTTTGCTTCCAAATAGCCTGGTAGGTTCAAAACCATACCATGAACCTATCTCCTCCAAGTGGAAAAAATATTTTGTTATTAAGCATAGATGCAACCGACTGAACCATAGAGTACATCAAGATCTTGAGAATCATATCTAAGGATGAACTGGTTTGCAATATTCTGGCCTCATGGGTTACAACATACAAGACATTGAGAGAATATACTCAACCTCTCCAATCCACTGATGATTTTGACCACTCTTATTTTATGAAGCCACATAGAACAACAACCTTCCACATCCCTATGTATAAACCCAGTGATGACCTTCTGGATGTAAAGAAGTCAGAAACCATCTATATTTTTCTCATTGGCTTCATGAAAGAACATGACTATATGAAGGACTTCAATTATGAGGGTCGTATCCTAATGTAGTGCATGAGCTATTTTTTAGGACACTACCCATAGAAGACTAGTTGTGATTGTAAAACTTGTAACGAGGATAGTGTATAACATGCTCAATCAGAATTTAACCCTCAGATACTTATGATGTCCCCTTCTACATCCAGTGACATAAATTCTTTCCCACTAAACCATCACTTTGCAAAGGATAACCCAAACTACTCTACAAAATCACCAAGTAAGAATGATATTCTACCAACTATACTTGATGAACTTATAAAGGCCTTAGATCACCGAAAAGTCTTAGAATATCAAATCGAAACATATAAATATGATTTATATATGCCTGGTACCTTACTATTTGACTTCATCCACCAACAACTAAAATAGACCGTTTCACTAAAAGCCCAAATCCAACACCTCAAAACTTTTTGTCCAAATCCATCATCATTTCCATACAACCACAAAAATATCCCTCACAACATAAGAGCCACACCTCTATCAGTCTACCAATACCCATTTCCTCAAACCGAATATCTAATGACAAGCAAAAAGCTTAGGCCTAACACCACCAAACCTATATGGGAAATGACATGTGTTCCTACTATTCCGAGAATAGCCCAAAATTCTAATACAAAAGAACAACGACAGAATATAAATGACTAGTCATTTGATCTAGAAAACATGATTATTTCAAATTGCGATCGAAATCCCACCACTTCAGATGATCCCTTGTGGACCCTGTACAAGGAATTCCACAACAAAGAATGGAATACTCAGAAATAATTCCATCTCAAATATAATGGTAAAGTCGTTGCCCTGATTAAACTCAATCAAGTAGATCAATGTACTATTTTCCTAAAGGATGATGAGAATATGCCGAAAGAGTAATCTTCCCACAATGACTCCCATCCTCCATATCCTCTCGAGAAGCATAAGGAAATTTCATCTGGTAACCCTATTCGGATTAATGAGCTAAATTTTTTAGCTCTAATGTTACATTTGACAATCTGGTTTTCAATCCAAATGGGTCTCCTCAGCTTTCGAAATAACAAGCAAGGCACAAGAGGTATATGTAATACCGATGAGAAACAAAGTGCAAACCACTAGATAATAGACCCAAAATCAACAAGAGCATAAGATCTTCTAGAAAAATAACTTTAAGCAAGGAGAAATACTTCATATGCCATGATAATGGACACTTTACAGGAGCATTTCCCAAGTCCAGAAAATCTAAGAGGGCAGCCCAACTCTTAATTAAATAATGTCTTTCCAATAAAACCCCAAATATGAAGCCCCGCAAGGCCCCCATTCCAACACAAATAAAATTCCTAAGCCTATTCTTAATGCAAAATACGGAAAGCCCGAGAACATCCCATCTCTCTTCATTGATGTCCAACCACGACCTTTCATTAGTATATAGTCATCTAACACTACTCCTATGGACATGCATGATGACCTACATGTTGATGAATATAATAAAGATGATGAATATACATTGGGTGCTTTTGAACCATCAATATAACCCCCTGAACAAGATTATCCGCCGATACTTATTAACCGACCCATAGGTCCCTGATGTAGTTGATGACTAAGATGGGGTGACTGATGATTCAGAAAGAAGGCTAGAACCAGTAATGACGACAGAGAAAACCCTTGGAATTAGATCACATACCTCACTCTTGACTACATCATTGTTTTAGCGCGACCTAAGTGGATCCAAGATGTCTACAGTTAGATGTAAACAAAGAATATAGAAGATACATACATAATATTGTCGGAATTTACCTCCAAACTTTCTGAAATTCTCAATGATTGATGGAATGCACTTGAGGTTGTGGATAATAACACTTATCTCATATCTCAATACTTTACCTTTTATCTCATATCTCAATACTTTACCTTCAACATTAGGATCATGCAAGAATTCTTTTGCAAAAATGTAGGTTACATTAAGCAAGCTATTTTCCATGCCTTAAGCAACCTATGCAAGAAAAGATTTGTACTGAAGCAGATCATCTATAATAATCTAGCAATTAATTAGGAATGTAGCAGGAATAATCTTGTTATAAAATCTAACTGCCCCTACTCTAGCCGTAAAGTAGGATACTAGAAAAAGATATAGTTTTGGAGGTTAAAACTACCCAGGCCTACAGATGATAGGATCAAGACAATCAGGAAAACCAGGTACTTCAGATGAAGAATCCCAACAAACTACAATAAGGAGAATGGTTGCTTCATCTATAGAAAGTGTGTCCACTTTGCAAGAAACTATCCTTAAACCAAAAGGTCGGAATACTCTATCCACCTCTTAGAAGAAATAGCCAATCACTCAGAAATCTATTTCGACAGAGGACACCCTCTTCTCTATAGACATATACGAAAAATCAAGAGATATCCATACAGATGATGTCTACTCTATATCCAGAAAGGATAAGACAACCAAAGGTTGCCAAGTCAAATTCTAATGTTCAACAAGACAAGAATTCTATCTTTTAGAATGATAGACTACCCTCCAGAACTGTTTTATAAGTATATGGATTCCTTTAATCCATCGATGCTCGGAGAAAAAAGAACTTTCTATGAGCTTCAAGTGTTCAGAAAATATGGATGATCCATCCTGAAGTCATTCAGAGTACACCCGAAATATCCTTTTTGTCATGTGTTCATAGAACTAGCTAATGACTTCCTGCAAGAATTCCTGTGGTTATTCTGGTACTTGTGCCACCAAAACTATATTCTCATGGAGTTCAAGTGTGATGCTTTCAAGTATTTTGATCAAATCCCACCATATCTATGAACTTTCATGCTATGGTTCTAGCGATGACACTATTAGGTTCTAAGCTTTAAAGATTCATACGATGCAATGGTATTCATGGTGCATTGTCTATAGGGAATATCAAGCCACGATATCTAAGTTCATCCAGAAATTCCACTCCTATGGAAATTTCCAGTCTCAATACTCTCCTTGGTAGATAATACTATATAGCACAACACTTTATTTTCCAGCAAAATAGATGCATTCCAAATAAGATATGGCCAAAGGAATCGGGAAAATAGAACTACACCGACGATCATCCCAACTAGGAGGTAGTCCGTCAATCAACAAAAGAATATCAGCCTCCATATGAAATCATAAGAGATGAATTCACCAACACTATCAAAAGCATACGACTAAAAGATCCCCCATAGGATACGAAGGTCTGTCCAACAGGAAGAGTTATTTTACTAGATTGCTAAAAAGAAGCTTAAAAGGACAAAAATGCCTCTAGAAGAAGCACGGCATAGCCTGTGGGTGAAAGAAGGATACACGAGTTCATTACTGAAACCATCTAATACTGCATAAAAGATGATACCAAATGACTTATAGAAGAAGTTACCATTTATTACAAGATACATGGAATTACCTAATATAGTTTACCATGAAACCCTCACAATTGGGTTACCATCTCATATGGGTTTGCCTACAAGCTTCTTATCTAGATACTTGGTAGATACCTTGCAAGGAGCTTATAAGTTGTTGATCCACCTACTTGACAAGCAACTCAGTCACCTTCTTGCATATGTTGTCACATGACAACAACATACATGTCTTTTTTTATTAGGATCATCACATATTAGTGGATCCCAACTTAAATAAAATAGGTTGTAAATATCTCATATAAGTGTTTGCCCAAAATAGGGATTAACTAGTTGGAGTAGATAGATAAGATAAGGTTTATATCTATAAAAAGATAAGACTTATCTCTTAGGATTTTTTTGTTTCAAGTTTATTTGTACTTCAAGCTTATCTAGAGGTTCCTTCTCCTATAAAAGGCAGCATAGGCCATTAGTTAGAGATCATTAGACACTTAATCTAAGAAGTTTTCTTATAAATTTTCTATCTTTCAATATTAAAATTTTGTTGGCTAAACTCTCTCTCTTCAGAAATGATAGGTACTTCGACCCTTTACGTCAGAGTAATAGGGTAAGGATAGACTTTAGCAAGTATACTTGTTGTGATTGCAACATGGAACTCTGAAGTAATTTTCATGAATATGAAATGAACTTAGCTTTGTCCAAGAGACATACATCCCTAAGTCATTTTCATTTTTATGAAATGAAATTAGGTTGGTCTGCACAACCGTTTTTTGATTTGCTTCCTATTCTTTTACGAACATGTAGATCTAAGTTATGGTATAGTAAGCCTTTGTTCTGCGGACTATTGAGGGTACCAACAGGCATGGGATATCTTTAAATAGCTTATGTAAATTATATAAGGAACAATTGTGTTTGTACAAGAATACCAACGATTTAATATGTTCAAAGACCGGCAAAGTCAAGCCATCCCATTGAGGGTTGAAAAGCCATTATTTATGGAAAACCATCCTTTAGTGGATGCATAACCCTAGTCATAATAAAGTTATTGTTTGTTTATAAAATCTTTGATTTTTCATGGCATGCCGCCTATATAGATGTTAAACCACCTATCAAGTTGGAAAGGTTAGATACTATGGTTTGTGGTGTCGACAAGAGGTTTAATTTCCTATGGCATACCACGTACATGGTCATAAAATTGCCAATCATTTTGGAAAGTTTAGAGTTCTTTTGTTAATTGCCTAGTTAATATTGTTGGTAGAGTTTGTGCCTTGCTGACCCTTGTGTATTTGGTATCAGAGCTAGGTAAAAACTTTACGGGTAATATTAAATAGGTTATTATCAATAGAGCTCCAAACTTTCCAATATGATAGGTAGTTTCACAACCATATACGTGTCACACCATATGAAATCAAATCTCCCATTAACACCGTAGACCATAGTCTCTCACCTTTTAAACATGATAGGTGGTTTAACGTCCATAGAGGTAGCATACCTTACGAAATCAAAGGTTTCATTAACATAAAATAGGTTTCTTACAATTATGTCAACGCATCCACTAAAGGATGGTTTGGAAGGAACAAAGGCTTCTTAACCCTCAATGGGATGGCTTGACTTTTCCAGTCTTAGAACAAATAAAATTGTTGGTACTCTAGTACAAATGCAGTTGTTTCATATATGAGATACGTGGGATTTTTATGACTCCTACATGGCCTTTATCTCCCTAAACTATCTGCATAATAAATATATTCAATGGCATATCTTAGATCTACATGTTCGTAAAAGAAAAAAAAGCAAATTGGAAAGCCATTTTAAAGACCAAGCTAATTTCATTTCTGAAACGTGTAAAAAGACTTAGAGATGTATATTGTGTGGACAAAGCTAATTTTATTTCATATTTATGGAATGTACTTTAGAGTTCCATATTTTAATCACAAAAAATATACTTGCCGAAGTGTGTCCTTACCCCACTACTCCAACCTAAAGGATAGAAGTATTTATCCCTTTGGAAGAGAGAAGCAAGAGAGAGAGTTTAGCCGACACACATTTTTCTTAATAAAGAGTAACTTTACTAGAGTGGTTTTTAGGTAGAGTATCATATGATATCTAACCAATAGACTGTGCTTCCTTTTATAGGATAAGGAAGCCTTAGATAAGCTCAAAGTACAAATAAACTTTAAAAAAAATTACAATTCTATCCTATCTTCTAAAAGATAGGCCCTCTCTATTCAGACAAGATAAACCTTATCTTGGGCATACACTTGTTGTAGATATATACAACATATTTTATTCAGATAGGCCCCCACTAACATGCGATGGGCCTAATAAAACAAAACTTATATATGTTGTTGGCATGTGACAGCATATGCAAGAAGGTGACTAAGCAGCTTGTCAAGCAGGTGGACATGCATCTTATAAGCTCCTAGCAAGCAGGTGTCTACCTAGTAGCTAGATAAGTAGCTTATAGGTAAACCCATCAGAGAGAGTAACCCAAATGAGAGGGTTTTGTGGTGAAGAGGGTAACCCAATTTAGAGGGTTTCATGGAAAACTCTGGAAGGTAATTCCATGCATCTTGTAGTAAATTGTAACTTTTTACAGATGTCATCTAGCGTCATCTTTTTGTCAGTGTGGAATAGTGTCAGTGACTAACTCGTGTATCCTTTACACATCCACCAGTCGACACCGTGCTTCTACCTGAGGTATTTTTGGCCTTCCAAGCTTCTTTTCAGCAATCTGGTGAAGTAACTCTTTCTGTTGGACGGACCTTCACATTCTTGTGGGTGAGCTTTCAGTTGTGTGCTTTTGATAGTGTTGGTGACTTTCTCACTAGTGATTTCATACAATGGATGATATTCTTTTATTGCTTGGTGGAATTCATCCCTGTGGGCATGATCATTGATGTAGTTCCATTTTCCCTATTTCTTTGTCCATATTTCTTTTTGAAAGAATCTATTTTACTTGAAAATAAAGATTTGTGCTTTATAGTATCATCTTCCCGGGAGAGTATTGAGATAGGAAATTTTTGGCTAAGCTTGGATGTCGTGGCCTGAGATTCCCACTGGATGATGTAGCATGAAACCATTACATCATAGGAACATTTGAAGAATCGAACCCAATAGTGTCGTGGCTTAAACCACAGTATGAACCTTTGTATAGCTAGTTGGATTCGATTAAAATGCCTGAAGGCATCGCATTTGAACTCCATAAGGATGTAGTACTGGTGGAACAGGTACCAGAATAGCCATAGAAGTTCATGAGGGAAGTCATTGTTTAGTATTATAAACACATGATAGAAAGGAAATTCCGGATGCACTCCAAACGGCATCAAGATAGATCATCCCTATTTAATGAGCACCTGGAGCTCGTAGAAGGTTCGTCTATCTCGAAGGATACATGGATAGAAGGGATCCACATACTAATTGAACAAATGTGGAGGGAATTCTTGACATGAACCGACTCCGAGCCTTATTGTAATGGGCATCCCAAGTCCAACCAGGACCGGGGGCCCCCCTGTTACCTAACCCAACTACCTATGTTCAGCCTTAGATGGGCTGAATTTAGAACATATAATACGATAGCATTATTGTTCTCATTAATACTCTGGGATAGTGTCAAAATTGTAACCGACCCAATTGGGTCCAACTGTACCGCACAAACCGCCCAACCATATCAAACCAAACCATAGACCATAAACCAAAGGGAATACCAAAACCTAATATTAAAATCAATCCCAAAATGTAGTAGGATGGAACAGTGAGAAATCATGTCCGATGATGACAACCTCAATATCAATAACAATGCTAAGGTTGACACCTCTACCAATCTCACCCATACCAACCCCCAGAAGTACCATAAAGCCTTTATCCAAAAATGTAAAAACACCTAATGTATGAGATCATCGAAGAACAAAAAACTCAAAACTTTCTGTCCAAATCCATCATCAATTCCATACCACCATAAAAATATCCCTCACAACATAAGAGCCACACCTCCATCAATCTACCAATACCCATTTCCTCAAACCCAATATCTAATGACAAGCAAAAAGCTTGGGCCTAACACCACCAAACTTATATGGGAAACGATAGGTGTTCCTCTTATTCAGAGAATAGCCAAAAATTCTAATTCAAAAGAACAACGACAAAACATAAATGATTAGTCAATTGATCAATCTAACATGATTATTTAAAATTGCGATCCAAATCCCACCACTTTAGATGATCCCTTATAGACCCTGTACAAGGAATTCCACAACAAAGAATGCAATACTCAGAAACAATGCCATCTCAAAGATAATGGCAAAGTCGCTGACCTGATCATTCTCAATCAAGTTGATTTATATCCTATTGTCCCAAAGGATGATGAGCATATGCCGAAAGAGTCATATACCCACAATGACTTCGATGCTCCATATCCTCTCGAGAAGTCTAAGGAAATTTCATCTGGCAACCTTATTCGGATGAATGACCTAAATTTTTCAGCTCTAATATTACATATGACGATCTGGTTTTCAACCCAAATGGGTCTCCCCATCTCTCAAAATACCAAGCAAGGCACAAGAGGTATATGTAATGACACAAAGTGCAAACCACCAGATAATAGACACAAAATCAACAAGATCATAAGATCTTCTAGAAAAATAACTTCAGGCAAGGATAAATGTTTCATATGCCATGATAAGGGACACTTTCCAGGAGCATTTCCCAAGTCCAGAAAAGCTAAAAGGGCATCCCAACTCTCAATTCAAAATAATGGTTTTCCAATACAAACCCAAATATGAAACCTTGCAAGGCCATCATTCCAACACAAATAACATTCCTGAACCTATTTTTAATGAAAACTATGGAATGACCGAGAACATCTCATCTCACTTTATTGATGGCCAACCACGACCTTTCATTAGTATATAGTCATCTAACACTAATCCTATGGATATGCATGATGACCTACATGTTAATGAATATAATAAAGATAATGAAGATTCATTGGGTGCTTTTGAACCATCAATCTATCCCCCTGAACAAGATTATCCTCCTATTATCATGAACCACTACAATACCATAAACCATAGGGAATACCAAACCAACCGTCCAACCATACCAAACCAAACAATAGACCATAAACCAAAGGGAATACCAAAACATAATATGAAAATCAATCCCAAAATGTAGTAGGATGGAATGGTGAGAAATCATTTTCGATGATGCCAACCTCAATATCAATAAAAATGCTTAGGCTGAAACTTCTACCGATCTCACCCATACCAGCCTCCAGAAGTACCACAAAGCCTCTATCCAAAAAAGTAAACAAATCCAGTTGGGACATACCCCCAGCCATGGCAAAAACCAATATCCAAAATAAAAGAAAAATGTCTAAAGAAATCCATAACATGAAATAATGTCATCCAAAGGGATGGAAGCTCACCACTTCAGTCCAAATGTTGATAACAAATCTGCGTGCTAAATGGGAGGAGTAGAATGGTCGGTTCCTTTATATAATGGGTATACAATCGTTAGTAGATGGGATTAGAGAGTGACTACGAGCATGAATCTCAGGATAAGGATAAAGTAATGCCATTCATAAAACCATGTAAAACCATCCATAATGCATACAACCATACATATATAAGTGTCGGAAAAAGGGACCGGGTTTAGCATGTATTTAAAACCTTCACCTGGGCTATGTATCTTTGTCGTCCTAACCACCCACGGTCCATATGGGTTTATCTCCCCCTACTGAAAGGTCCCAAGTGTTTGTAGCCACATGACCAGAGAATATCCCATGGGATGACTAGTGCATCCCCTATTATAAAATATGACACATGCATATGGTCATCACGACCCCTCACAGCGGTAAATATAAGTTTTTGATTTTGATCCTCCTTGGACTGCCACCCTCCGCGGCTTAGCTACACACCCCGCCATTAATACCCAATTAAAATGATGTCTAAAAAATCCATTTAGCATTTATTAACCAAGGCTAATATTGGTGGTATCGTCATACCACCCCTTACTTGCAAGTAATATCCAGAGCCAAACTATTTAGGTAAAGGGGACCTGGGGTACCCTTCAAATTACCATATTAAATCCACTTGGGGGACTTCCATGTTCTCCACAAGCATAACCATTTAACCTTTAGCCCTTTTCAAACCATTAAAACTATGCATAAATCCTTTGTCCAGTTTAAAACATGCAAGAGTTCCATTAAAAAAAGTCAATGCAATGAACATATCCTTATAAGCATTTTATCAAACACCTTGGGGTATGATATAACCATAACCAATTCCAAAGACCGTTAAGCCATTACCATGCAATCCAATTGTCCAGAACCACCATTATGCCTATAAAAGCATAATTAAAACCATAGGAAACCATAACCTAATATTCAATATCAAAACCCTTAATAATAGTTGAAAAACATAATAGTGATATAGTAAAACCATGAAATCAATCATATAAACCATGACTTTAGTTGAAATTACAATAAGGGAAGAGAATCATGCCTTATACCAAAGAATTAATGGAAATAAATCACCAAGACAAGTCCCAAAGCAATCCGTAATATGAAACCTTATCCTTCTTATCCCAAAAGCTCTTGAGAGAATTATGGAGTGTTTTTGAATAGTTTCTATATGTTAATGAATAGAATATTAGGGTAAATAACCTCCTAAGTATATTAAAAATCATGGGCCCCAGTAGGGTAAGTAGGGAAATGTCCAGAATACCCCTACTTAAATCCCTTAAAAACATCACAGGGATACGAATGACCTATATAAGTCGTACCATCCTATACAATCGATATACACCACTCATATCCAAGTCTCAACCCTTGGATCAAATACTATCCAGTATATGACTCATCCAACCAAGTCATAACCATAGTATATGATCCATACCCATAACCCGTATCCCTAGCAGAATAAAATACTAGGAGGGTTATACTTTTTTCGCTATACGAGTCCCTGCTACGGCTTGTACCAAACACTTATGACTCACATATCTAAGTCATACCTATTCCACTTACCAAAACCATCCCACCATCTAACATTGGTCAGCATAAAATAGGACCATACCACTTGTACCCCAGCATACGGCTCATACCTATGAGTCATATTTGGTCCAGAGAACAGACTTCCAAGAAATTTTCTCAGGGTAAACCAAGAATGTTTCAATCTCCCCCACTAGGAACATTCATCCCCAAATGACGGACAAGGTAGGGGTAGGTCATTTGCATTATCAAACTACCCTCAACAATATTTGAAAACAAAAAGGCAAAGATGTTAATCTTTCCCTTAACAAACTCAAAAAAGAAAGATGTGTTCAAGACACATACCTTCCAGACGAACCCCAGAAGCAGAAAAAAAATGTGGATACTTGGAATTCATGTCCTCTTCCGCTTCCTAAGTAGCTTCTTCCACCTTATTGTTCTGCTAAAGGACCTTAATCGAAGCCACATCCTTGGTCCACAATCAACAAACTTATGTATGTAATATCTTAATCGAAACCTTTACATAAGATAAAAATCTAAAATCGCCAATCCTTCACAAGGAACAATCGAAGAGGGATAACCAAGACATTTCCTCAATATAGAAATATGAAAGACCGGATAAACCAAACTTTAGCTAGATGGCAACTCCAACTCATAAGCAACATTGCTAACTCTCCGCAAAATCACATAAAGACCAACATACCGAGGACTAAGTTTCCTTTTTTTTGCCAAACTGCATCACTCCCTTTATGGGAGACACCTTGAGGAACACCCTATCCCCGACCTCAAAATCCAAATCTCTACGCCTAACATCCACATAGGACTTTTAGAAACTGTGGGAAACTTTAATCCTATCCCAAATCACCTTGACCTTCTCCATCGCCTGATAAACTAAATCCGGACCAAACATGTTTGTTTCTCCAAGATCAAACCACCCAATAGGAGATCTACACCTCCTACCATACAACGCCTTTAAAGGAGACAAACTAATATTCGAATGATAGCAATTGTTGTAAGAAAACTCCACCAAAGGTAAATGCTCAACCCAAATGCCACCATAGTCCATCACACAGGCCCGAAGCATATTTTCTAATCTTTGAATAGTTCTCTCTACTTGCCCATCCAACTATGGATGAAAAGTAGTACTCAGACTAACCTTAGTCCCCAACCCTTTCTAAAAAAACTGCCAAAAATGAGATGTAAATTGTATAACACAATCAGAGATAATCAAAATAGGTACCCCATATAGCTTCACAAAATCCTGAATATACAACCGCGCATAATCCTCCGCCTAAAAGGTAGTCTGCACTAGCAAGAAATATGTAGACTTGGTAATCCTAACCATGATGACCCAAATTGAATCATACAGATTTCGAGACCGAGGAAGACTGGTGACAAAGTCCATATTGATCACTTTTCACTTTTATTTGGGAAAATCAATTTCTTGATACAACCCTTCTGGCCTTATGTGCTCAACTTTAACCTGTTGACACACCATGCACTTGGCCATATAATCAGCCGCATCCCTCTTTATGCCATTCCACCAGTAGATCTCCTTGATATCATGATACATCTTAGTCGAGTCAAGATGTACAAGATAGCATGACTAATGCTCCTCAACCAAAACCCTTTGTTGCAGCCCATTGACATCAAGAACACACAACCTCCCTTGGTGCCGTAAAGTACCATCACCGCTGATCTCAAACACCACTACCTTTTTCCTACCATGTCACTCTTAATTTTTATCAAGATAGGATCCAGCACTTTCTTCTCTTTAGTCTCTGCACTAAGAGATGATCAAACCACTTCTTGCATTATTACACCACTATCCTTAGAGTCCAAGACACAAACTCCAAAATTAGCCAAGCGGTGAATAGCCTTTACCAATTCCCGTTTTCCTTCCTTGACGTGAGCTAAACTCCCCATGGATAACCTGTTAAGGGCATCAGTAACCATAGTAACCTTACTTGGGTGGTAGATAATACTCGTATCATAATCCTTGAGAAGCTCAAGCCACTTTCTCTGCTTGAGATTAAGCTCTTTCTGAGTGAACATATGCTGAAGACTCTTGTGATCAGAAAAGATATTCATGTGAACACCATACGAATAATGCCTCCATATTTTCAAATCAAATAGAACCAACAACAACTCTAAATTATAAGTAGGATAATTCCTCTCATGTACCTTCAACTGCCTGGAAGCATAGGCAATCATCTTCCCATGTTGTATCAAATACAACCAAGCCCTACCCGAGATGCATCACAATAAACCACAAACCCCTTATTGCCTTTGGACAGGGTTAGGATTAAAGCCAAAGTTAGCTTATTCTTTAACTTCTCAAGAATCCCTTCATAAGTATCCGACCAAGAAAACTTAACCTTCTTTTGAGTCAAATTATTCAAAGGAGCAGCTATCAAAGAAATGCTTTCCAGAAACCACCTATAATACCCGCCTAAACCCAAGAAGCTCCGAATATCAGAAGGAGTCGTGGGTCTAGGCCACTTATTCAACACAACAACCTTAGAAGGATCCACCATGATCCTTTCACTTGAAATAATATGGACCAAGAAAATCATAGAATTCAACCAAAACTCACACTTAGAGAACTTGGCATACAACTATTATTTCTTTAAGGTCTGCAACACCACACAGAGGTAATTAGCATGATCCACCTCACTCTTCAAATAAACCAGAATGTTATCAATAAGCATAATGACGTAGAGATCAAAATACTTCCTAGACACTATTTTATCAAGTCCATAAATATTGTCGATGCATTAGTCAACCTAAATGACATCACAATGAACTCAAGATGCTAATACTGAGTATAAAAAGTCATCTTAGGGATATACACCTCCTTAATCTTAAGCTGATGTTACCCAGACCGAAGATCTTTCTTAGAGAAGAACTTGGCACCCTATAACTGGACAAACAAATTATCTATCTGGGGAAGAGGATACTTATTCTTGACCATCACCTTTTCAATTTTCTGTAGTCAATGCACATCCGAAGAGAACCATCCTTCGTGTGCACACACAACACCAGTGCGCCCCATGGAGAAATACTAGGATAAATAAACCCCTTATCCAGAAGATCTTTAAGTAGCTCCTTGAGTTCCCTTAACTCAGCTGGAGCTATTCTATATGGAGGAATAGAAATTAGATGAGTGTCCAAAAGCAAATCAATACCAAACTCTATTTCCCTATTCGGAGAAATACTAGAAATATCATTCGAAAAGACCTCTAGAAACTCATTAACCATAGAGACCAAAGATAAAGAAGGACCTTACGAGTTAGAATCATTAATCCAAACCAAGTGATAAAGACAACCCTTACAGATTAACCTCTGATCTGTAAGATAATAAATAAACCTTCCCTTAGAAGCTATAAAATTACCTTCCCATTCTATAACCAGTTCACCATAAAACTTAAAGATAACTCTACGGTTCCGACAATCCACAAACGCATAACAAGAATGCAACCAATCCATACCTATAGTTATATCAAAATCTACCATATCCAACTCAAAAAGATCCCTCAAGGTCTTCTTGCCACCAACAGCTACCACACACCCCCTATAAACTCTCTTAGCAATAACAGAGTCACCTATCAGGGTAGAAATAAAAAAAAGATCCAAGATAACTTCCAGATCAACATCAAAAGTCAACCACATATAAAGGCACATGAGAAGGAGTGGACCTCAAATCAAGCAAATAATAGAGGTCAGGAAAGAAAAGTTGTAATGTACCAATAACGACATCAGGTGATGACTCGAATTCCTATCAGGATGCCAAAGCATACAACCTGTTCTGACTAACAAAAGAGAAAGGAGCAATAACAGAAGTAGATGCCACCCCACTAGTGTAGGAGCAAAAGATGAAACCATGGGAATCTTATTCATCCCCATAGCAACCTTATTGATCGAACAATCCCTAAGAAGATGGCCTACCTGGTCATACTTGAAGAACTTGTCCCTTTCTCCCTTACAATAACCCCAATGAGGATGACCAAAAAATTGATAAGGAGGAAATAAAAAATTAACTGACCTCTGCTCGCCTAAGATTGGGCAACCTGTGCATGAAAATTGTCACCACCTTGATGAATCCTGTCTCCCAACTTATAAGGAGCACTAGCAGAAAAAGAGTCCAAACTCATATACTTCTTTTTCTGCCACTTGCCACCATCCCTACCACCCTGAGACTAAGAACCTCCCTGATAAAAAAACTTGCTCTTGTTTCCCTGCCTATCCCCAAACTCTGCCTACTTGCTCTTCTCATTCTCAACCTATTCATATAAATAATCAAACTTGAGATGTCTATATCTTTAATTAGAAAGATAGTCTTATTCTCCAGAATCAAATCTTTATTCAACCCAGAAGGAGACTTCCTCATTCTCGAACTCATATCATCCACCAAATCAGGAGCATACCTTGATAGCTGATGGAACTTCTAAGAATAATCCTTTACATACATCTTTCCCTGCCTGAGGTTCAAAAACTCCTCCATCTTTGCTTTTCTCAAAACTTATGAAAAGAATCAATCGAAGAAGGCATTAGAAAAGGCCTCCCATAACTTTTCCTTTTCCATATCACCTCTATCCCTGTCCCACTCCTCGTACCACTTATAAGCAATATCCTTGATCTGATAAGCTGCAAAGTAAACCCCCTCTACATTAGTAGTCTGCATCACCCAAAAGATCTTTTTAATCCCATCCAAGAAGCCTTGTGGATTCTCCTCCACCTTTACTCTAGTAAAAGTTGGAGGACCCATCTTTATAAATTGACCAACCCTTATGGACTTGGTAGATAAAGCACCGGTTTCACACTAATCAGTCTAAGAAGCAACAAATTAGGCAATGACATGAATAGACTGACAAAATTCTGCGTTTGGCACATTTCCTTGAGGGACCTAAGGAGAACTAGCCAAAATAGGAGGAACTCCAGCACCACCAGTAATAGGACCATGAGATCGAAGATGTACTCCAGATATAGGATGTACCCCTTTAATATTATCCTCAGATGGGTCGGAATAATTTCCCTGTGTTTCAAATCTAGGAGACATGATCTAAAAGATGAACAAACAAGGATTAGAGAAAATTTTAGGATTGAGAACTCAAGTTTAAAGATAGAATACCAAGAAAGTGAAACATTTATAAATGTCTTTCAGACTCTTCCTTATGGGTGTGGCACGTTTCACACCCCTAAAAGAGACTCTACTCAAAACAACTTTGTGGACTTCCTAGTAGGCCAAGAACCTAGGCTCTGATACCAACTTGACACAACCCGACCCCAGGACATGTCGTAATGGGCATCCCTAGTTCAACTAGGACTGAGGACCACCCTTTGTTACCCAACCTAACCACCTATATCCAACATTTGATGGGCTAAATTTCGAACATATAAGAAGATAGCATTATTGTTCTCATTTAGACTCTGGATAGGGTCACAATCTTGACCGACCCAAATGAGTCCAACCAAACCACATCAATTGCCCAACCGAACCACACCAACTGCCCAACCTTACAAAACTAAGTTATACACCATAAAACAAAGGAAATACCAAAACATAATATGAAAATCAATCCCAAAATATAGTAGGATAAAATAGTGAGAAATCATGTCCGAAAATGCCATCCTCAATATCAATACCAATACTAAGGCTGACACCTCTACCGATCTATCCCATACCAACCCCCAGAAGTAAAACAAATCCTCTATCCAAAAAAGTAAACAAATATAGTTAGGATATGCCCCTAACTATGAAAACAACCAATATCTAAAATAAAAGAAAAAATTCTAAAGAAATCTATAACATGAAATGATGTCTTCCGAAAGGATGGAAGCTCACCACTTTAGTTTAAATGCTGATACAAAATTTGCATGCTAAATAGAAGTAGTAGAATAGTCAGTTCCTACACAACATGGATATATAGCCGCCAGTAGATAGGGCTAGCGAGTGATCGCTAGCATGAATCTCAGGATAAGGATAAAATAACACCAGTCATAAAACTAAGTAAAACCATCCATAATGCATACAACCATATATATATAAGTATTGGGAAAAGGGATCGGAAGTAGTATGATCTTAAAAACTTTACTTGGGTTATGTAGCTTGACCGTCCTAACCACCCATGGTCCATATGGGTTTAGATCCCCCTGCTGAAAGGGCCCCAGTGCGTGTAGCTGCACAACCAGGGAATATCCCATTGGATTACTAGTACATTCCCCACTATATAATATGACACATGCACATGGTCATCAAGGTCCCTCATATCAAAAAATCTGAGTTTCCAGTTTTGTTCCCCTGGGATCGCCACCCTCCATAGCCTAGATACACACCCAACCATTAATACCAATTAAAACCATGTCCAAGAAATCCATTTACCATTTATTAACCAAGTCCAATATTGGTGGTATCATTATACCAACCCTTACTTCCAAGTAATATCCATAGCCAAACCATTTCAGTTAAGGGGGCCTTAGGTGCCCTTCCAATTACTATATTAAATCCACTTGGGATACTTCCATGTTCTCCACAAGCATAACCATTTAGCCTTTAGACCTTTTAAAACCATTTAAACCTTGTATAAATTCTTTGTCCAATTTAAAACAAGCAAGAGTTCTATTAAAAGAAGTCATGCAATAAACATATCTTTATAAGCATTTTATCAATACTTTCAATACTTTCATATTGCTGAGATAGATTTCTTCTGCGAGAAGACCGATTCAATACTTTATTCTTTGCTGAGATAGATTTCTTTGTGATAGGCTATTTCTCCAAAAGGGGAATAGAGTTTTTCGACCTTTTGGTTTGAGGGTAGTTTCTAGCAAAGTGGTCAGGCTTTCTACATATGAAATAGCCATTATCCTTCTTGTAGTTTGTTAGGATTCTTCATCTGAAGTATCTGGTTAGCTGGATCACCTTAATTCTATCATTAATAGGCCTAGGAAATTTGAACCTTTTAAACTACAGTTTCCTCCTTGATCTTATTTTGAAGCTTGAGCAATAGAAATTTGATTTAGTGATTAGATCATTCCTACTACAGGCTCGATCAAGAGTTGGGTTATTATGGATAATCTTCTTTAATACAGATCTCTTTGAGCAAATGTTTTCCAGGGTATGTCCTACCTGATGTTGCCTTCTGTGGGATGTTTAAGGTTTTGAACTTCTCATCCATAATCATCATTGTGTAACCTTCTAATATCTTTTGTAGTGATAACACCAAATTTTTCTTCAGACTGGAATCTCCTCCCATCTTGAAGTAGATCTTTGTCATCTTCTAAAATTAGATATTGATGACATCTCGATCGAATGATATGCACTTTATCTCAAAGCGCTGCCTCCATAGCTTTTCTTAACTCTGGCTGATTTCTCAAAAGAAGACTTCTTGCAAGATTTCTATATTGAAGGCAAAGTCTTGGTACATGAGATAAGTATTCTTATCATTAATTCCTAGAGTATTCTGTAAGTCTCATAGGATTTTGGAGAATCTAGGGGTAAATCTAGATAGTATCATGTATTTTTCTCATTCACCAGATTCTCCATTGCCATCCAAGTTTAGAAGCCTTGTGTTTTTTTAGGCCAGGATGAAATCTCGATGTCGTCGAGAGTGAAAGTATGGAATTGAGTTCCTATGATTTTCTTTTACTATTATGGCTGGTTATGGCCTCCTCTCTGGGATTGGATCATCAATCATCTGATCTTAGTCATCGACAACTTCAAAGACCTCTGCTTTCTTGGAGTGGTTCATGTACATGGGTGGATGGTCTTATTTAGGGGGGCTCTATTAAAGATTCAAGAGCAACTAGAATATGTGTTAGATTACTAACAAATAGATCTTCCTCATTCCATATGTCAGGAAAGATATTACCTATATCAGAACATACATCCACAAAATTAGTATTGGATAAGTGTTCTGGACTTTCCTCAGGGTCAAATCCATAGAATTCATTGATAGCTTTTATTTATTCCTCCACTAGGTCATCTTCTTTGGTAGATTGACATTGACAAGGAATAGAATTTCCATGTTTGTAGTATAAAGCTCTAGGACTACCTGATCTGAATTGATCCATTCCTCCAAACTGATCCAGTAAAAGTCAAAAAAGGTATCTGGAAATAGTATTTTGTCACAAAGAAGATCTTTTTTGTTGGACTTCCAATCTTCATTTGGTGGACCTTTACTTGTCTTTGTCTTTGAGCTTTGGATCTCCAAGTCATTATCTGGGACTATAGGATCTTGGCTCGAGAAGATAGGCATTGAAGTAGCACGTTTTGAGGCCATATTACCAATATCATATGGAACCTACCTAGAATACTTTATCTTTTTGTCTTGTTCTTGTGCCATCTTGTCTATTTTTGGGGCTTCCATGACATCTTTTTTCTCCATACAAATTTGGCAATGTCAAACTTTTGCTAATTTCTTGAAGCGGGAGCAACTAGCGTGGGTATGGGTGGATAATGTGGGTAGGTGGAAAAGGGTTGGCCTAATCCTTATGGAGGATATGTTTGTGTAAATATGGTGGGATTTTTGGTATTTTCTAGTATAACACAACCGTATTTAAGAATATGGATTTGTTCTTCAAGTGAGGCTATGTATTTTCGTTGTTGGTCAATATAATATATGATTGAGGTTCCTAGAAGACATTTTTCATATTGGATGGTGTAGATCCTATTTCTAGTGCTCTGATAAGTATGCCATGTTGAGTGAATGCATGACAGCTTTATGGCTCCTTTTGTTTGATAGATGCAATAACATATGGTAATTTTGGAGCTTGGTTTTGGTTATTTCTTTTGATTGGGTAGTTTAGCCGCAAGGTGTATTTAGAACTAGAGCTAGTTTCTGATATCATGCACAATGGAGGTTCAAAATTTTATTAGAGGTTGTGATTTTGGATAGAATGGGCAGTGGTACTCAGTATTGGGGTTTGTAAAAGACTTGGAATACATTTTTTGCTTCTTCCTCATCCCAAGATTTTTGGAAATAGGGTTTCAGAAAGCCCCAATAGTCATGCAATTCTAATTCATCTTCGTCCTCATCAAAATTATCTAGTCAGTCCTCTTAGCATCCCCTACAGTTATAATCAATATCCTATAAACAGTTCTCTATAAACAGATATTTAAACCAGTGCATACTATGCCCTTTGTGATTGAATTCCCATATCCAATTATGTTAATTCATGGAACTATTGAATTAGCATAAATATTCACTGGATTTGGATTATCTTCTTCTGAGAAATTTTTAGCAAGAGTGTACATATGGACGGAGAGAGATACTCTACAAGGGTTTTTAGAAAATATAGGTTTAGAGGTCTAGAGATGTTGAGGATGGACACTCATAATCTCATAACTTTTGGCTCATGACTTTTGAAGAATCATGAGGAGTTCTTTCCTTGAGATATATTTCAATATTTGGATGCACTGGTTGTTCAATTGATGGCATCTGTGTTTAGATATAAGGAGTGGGGGCCACCTGGATGGGATAAGTTTTTGTGTGGTTTTAGACTTACCAAACCATCTGGTAGTGTAGGGTCATTTGTATGGGGTTATAATCTAGTAGAGCTTAAAGGATTTTCACCTGGAGCTGTAATTCCTTTGTTAGATATGGTTTGGTGAGGGACATGTTGATGTTGGGAAACAAGGTCATAGCGACTGTCCTGTAGTCCAGAGTGATTTTATACGAGCCCAAGTTAGTACGTTGGTACTCTCAGAATCTAGTATCAAGAAAGGAAAGATGTGTTATTATTGGCTATTCTTTCTTCCCTTGATGGGTCACCGCGACTCAAATAGAAATAAAACCATGTTTTTTTCACTATTGCAAAAAATCCTTTGGCATTTGCAGAGTGATAAGTTGTTCAATTGGAGCTATAAGGACATACTTGTAAAGTTTTGACCTAGCAAAGTATTTCTTAACTCCTTCTGGCTTGTGTTGGTACAAGGAATCAATCTTCATCTCTAGATTACACTTTATCTTGGCAAAGATAGAGTATAGATTTAGTAGAGGTAGATATGTAGTAAACAGATCTTGTTCTTGCCACAACACCTCTACTTCATTAAGGTAGTCTTATTTACATGATAAAGTTTTGTGGAAGGTTGAAGATATGTCTACTTTGGGATGGAATGTACATGAACCGAACTCTTTTGATGAAGATTATACAGATTCTGAGATGGACATATTTTTGCTTTTTTCTAGGCTGTAAACACTCGATATATTTGTGATAAAAATCTAAGAAAAAGATACAACAAATATTTATTTTAAAATCTAAAGTAACTACGACTCGATTTTATGCAAGACGTTGGTAATATAGGTTGAAAACTAAATACTATAGAAATGGAATGATTATGAATCAAATATTTACAGGACTTTGGTTGTAATAACTAAGAAAGAAAGACTATGGACACTTTTATGGCAAACAACTTTACATTTTTAGTCTTTACTTTACTTTTACAAATATTTTGTTGTGTCTTTTTCTTTTGATCATTAGCACAAATATATTGAATCTTTAGACAAAAGAATATGTCTATATCTGAATCTTTACCATCTTCATCGAGTATGTCTAGTTCTTGTAAATTCCTACCCAAATTAAACATGACTCCAACCATCCGCAAAACTCTATCATGTAAAGAAGCCTACCTCTATGAAGCAGATATGTTGTCACTAGAACAAAATCTATCCTCCATGTATCTACCTCTACGAAGCCTATATTCTACCTATGTCAAAAAAGAGTGCAATCAATCGATGTAGATTAATTCATTATACTAATAAAGGACAGAAAGAGTTAAGAAATACATTGTTGTGTTAATACTTTAACAACGTATCTTTACGACTCCAACTGAACAATTTATCACTTTGAAGATGCCAAAGTATTTTTCAAAATAAAGGAAAAGCCGTAGATTTATGCTTATCAATTATGGTGCTACTCAGATTGCGTTGACTCATCAAGGGAGAAAAGGAGATTCAATAAAGGCACATCTCTCCTTTCTTAAAAGAAGATTCAACCAGTTCCAACGTCCAAACTTGGGTACATTAGAAATCACTCTAGAGATCAGGACAGTCTTTGTCACCATGTTCCTTAACTTCAATATATCCCTCTTAGAACTGTATCTAATGGAGACACTAAAACTCCAAGTCTAAAGGCTTAAACCTCCGCTAGATTATAGATCCATAGAGACAATTCTTCACTAATAGATTATCTGGCATGTCCAAAACCTTATGTAAAATCTATACTTCCCAAGTGGAAACCACTCTTTGTTTCTAACTTTAGATGCCACCAATGGAATAACCCAATGCATCCAAATCCCAAAACATATCTCTAAGAAAGAATTCTTTCAAATTCATGAGTTAAAGGTTATGATAGGCTGAGAGTCCATCCTCAATGTCTCCAACCTATTGAACCTACATTCTCTAGAAATCCTTATAATGTATCTTTCTCCATCCATATGTACACTCCTGCTAAAACTTACCCGGAGGAAGAAAACACAAATCCAATGATTATTTCATCCTATATTAATAAGTGACATGAATGAACACAATTGGATAAAACAATTTGATCATGAAGGGCATGATGTGCACTAGTTTAAATATCCTTTAATAGGATACTATCTATGGGATATCGACTGTGATTATTAGTGACGCTATAAGTACTTGTTAAATAATTGTGAAGAATAGAAAGACGATATAGAATGGGATGAGTATTGGGGATTCCAATAGCCTCACTTCCCAGGCCCAACAGCTTGGAAAGAGGAAGATACAGACCATGTGTTTCAAGTCTCCAACAAACCCCAAGATTGGCAACCACCCACTCCATCTAAAGGTAAAACCTCTTCCTCAAATCGTGAACCTCAATTGTTCATGATGTCTTAAAAAAGATCCAGTCCTAGATATATCTTCCAACCAAATCCATTATTCAAAAAGAATAACCTAACCCACGCTCAAAAAGTACCACATGTTATCATACCAAAAGGTAAACAAGCATCCATCCAAAATGTCATACTTATCCAGGCATAAGAAAATTGGCTCCAGACCATCCAGTATGAAAATTATCCACTAAGAACCTCAATTCTATATTCTATTAACCATCAACGAAAACAAATGGCCTCACTCAAAGAAAAAATCCATCTTCTAAAATATGACTGCGCTAAATTACAAAATACCTTAAATTCCACCGTATTTCCACAAACATATCCTCTACAAGGACAAGGTCAACCCTTTTCCACCTACCCACCTCATCCACCCATACCCATGCTATTCACTCTTAACTATAAAAAATGAATAGGAGTTCGACATTGCTAAATTTGTATGGGAAAAGAAATATGCCATGGCATCCCAAAAGCAAGCCAAGAAGGCACAAGACTAAGACAAATGGATAAAATTTTCTAGGTAGGATCCATATGATACTGATAAGATGGCCTCAAGAGGTGCTGCTCCAATACACATCTTCTCAGGCCAAGAACCTATAGTCCCATATGATGACTTGAAGATCCAAAGATCAAGGACATAGACAAGTGAAGGGCCACTAGATGAAAACTGGAGGCCCACCAAAAAAAATCTTCTCAGTTACAAAAGGTTATTTTTATGTATCCTCTCCGATAATGATTTGTTCATTTCAGATTAGGTTGTCCCAGATCTTAATGCAGCGGAAACTGGAGATTCTCTTCCTCAGTAACATATACGTGATGACCCATTCGAGGGGTATCTAAAGGACATTGATGAATTCTATGGCATTGATCCTGAGAAAGAGCAAGAATTCCCAACTAATACTTATCCTTAAGATGTATGCTCAGAAGTTAGTGATCCCTTTCCTACTACTAAATATATATAAGTTGATGAAGATTTATTTGTTGGTGCTCATGCATATTCCAAAGGTTCTCTTGAATCTTTAGTCGGATCTCCTAAGGAATACTATCCACCCATGTTCATGGACCATTCTAAAGAGACAGATATGTCTAAAGTAGATGATGGCCAATATGGGATACCTGATGAATCAGTTCTATAAGGAAGGACAGAACCAGTGATGATGGAAAAAATATTATTGAAACTGAATTCCACACCTTTACTCTTGATGACATTAGAGTTTCAACCAGACCTCAGAAATTCAAAGATTGGTGGAATGCACTTAGGTTTGTCAACAAGAACACTTATTTGACATCCCAAGACATTGCCTAAACCACTAATATAATACATGAGGTTTTCTGGGACAACATTGAACAAAGAGATTTGTACTGAGGCAGATCATCTAGAACAACCTAACACTTGATTGGGCATGCAATAGAAATGACATTATTACAAATTCCAACTGCCCCTACTCAAGCTGTCAAGCAGGATCTCAGAAGTTATGGTTCAAGGGGTTCGAACTACCTAATGCTCCAAATAATAAGACCAAGGCAATCAGGAAAACCAGGTACTTTAGATAAAGAAGCTCGACGAACTACAAAAAGAAGAACAACTGCTTCATCTGTAAAAAGCCTGGTCACTTTACAATAAACTATCGTCAGGCATAAAAAGTCAAAGGACTTTATCCACCTCTTTGAATAAATAGCTAATCACACAGATATCTATCTAAGAAAACAGGATGACCTTGAATCAATCTTCTTACTGAAAAGAGAACCGACAAAGGACACCCTCTTCTTTGTAGACGTATATGAAAAATCAAATAATATCTAACCAGATAATCTTCACTTAATATCCAGCACTAGAAAAGACACCCAAAAGCCAGCTAGTCAGATTTTCATGCTCGATACATT
The DNA here is from genome assembly GCA_030864215.1 of Capsicum pubescens. NCBI lineage: Eukaryota > Viridiplantae > Streptophyta > Magnoliopsida > Solanales > Solanaceae > Capsicum > Capsicum pubescens. Next base: position 175,541,896 of record CM061541.1, read on the forward strand.
TAGAATTCTAACTTTTGGAATAAAATAGGTAGTATTAATCTCTTAGAAGTGTGTGCCAAATATAGGGCGTATCTAGTCAGAATAGATAGGCCTTATCTCTTAGAAGATAGCATAGAGTTGTAATATTTGATTTCAAGTTTATCTGTACTTTGAGCTTGTATAAAGCTTCCTTATCTTATAGAATAAAGCATAGGCCATTAGTTGGAGATCATCAGACAATCCACTTAAAAACCTCTCTTGTAAAGTTTCTCTCTATCAATAAAATTATTTGTTGGTTAAACTTTGTGCCTTGCTTCTCTCTTCAAAAGGGATGGGTAATTCAATCTTTTAGGTCAGAGTAGTGGGGTAAGGAAATACTTTAGCTGGAATAGTTGTTTTATTTCAACATGGAACTCTAAAGTACTTTTCATGAATGTGAAATAAATTAGCTTTGTCCATGCAACATACAAGTATAAGTACTTTTTATATTTATGAAACAAAATTAGTTGGTCTGAACATAAGCTTTCTGATTTTTTATTTCTTTTCTTTTATGAACACGTAGATCTAAGGTATATCATAGTACACCTTGGTTCTGTGGATGTTGAGGGTTCTTAAGTCCATAGGAAAGCCATAAAAATATCGTGTACGTCATATATGGAACAATTGCATTTGTACTAGAATACTAATGAGTTTATGTGTTCGAAGACTAGAAAAGTCAAGCCATCCCATAGAGTGTTGAGAAGCCATTGTTAATGGAAAACCATCCTTTTATGGATTCTTATCCCTAGTCAAAAGAAAGATAGTATGTGTTGATGAAAGCTTTGATTTCATATGGCATTCTGCCTATATGGATGTGAAACCACCTATCATGTTGGTAAGGTTAGAGATTGTGGTTTGTGTCATCGATGAGATCTTTAAGTTTGTATGGCATGCCACCTACATATTCATGAAACCACCAATCATGTTGGAAAGTTCAAATCTTTGTTGTTAATCTCCTAGTTAATATTGCCTGTAGAGTCTATGCCCCTCTAAAAAATTCTCAAATATTGGTGAAATACACTAGTGATCATTAATAAGAATACTTATTTGACATAACAGGATATTGCCTTCAATATCAATAGCTTACAGGAGGTTTTATGTGATAGCATATACAAGAAGAGATTTGTACTGAAGCAGATCATCCAAAACAATCTATCACTTTATTGAGGCTATAGTAGGAATGATCTTGTAACAAAATCCAAATTCCCCTGTTTTAGCCATCAAGCGTGATCCAAGAAAAATCTATAGTTTAGGAGGTTCAAAGTAACTAGGCCTCCAGACGATAAGACCAAGGCAATCAAGCAAACCAAGTACTTTCAACAAAGAAGCTCGATGATCTACAAAAAGAAAAACGACTATTTCTTCTGCAGAAATCCTGGTGACTTGACAAGAAATGATCGTCAAGTTAAAATTTCAAAGGACCCTATCCACCTTTGAAGAAATAGCTGATCACACAGGCATCTATCTCAGCAAAGTGGATGGCCATGAATTAGACTTCTCGACTGAGGACACCCTCTTCTCCATAGCTGAAGAATTAGGTGAAACCTATACGGTTGACCACCACCTGATATCCAGTACTGGAGATGATAACCAAAAGTTGTCTAGTCAAATTCTCATGGTCAACACAATAGGAATTCAATATTCCAAAATAACAGACTGTCCTCCAGATCTATTTAAAAAATATATATGGATCCCTTTGATCCATCTATCATTTAAGAAAGATGAACCTTCTACAAGCTCCAGGAGTTGATATACTATAAAGGATCTATCTTGAAGCCATTGGAGTGCATCCATAATTTCCTTTGTATTATGTTCTCATAGCACTAGCCAATGACTTCCCACAAGAACTCTTATGTTATTCTGGTACTTGTGCCGACAGTAATATATTCTTATGTAGTTCAAATGCAATGCCTTTAGGCATTTTGATTGAATCCAAGCAGCTTTGCAAGGATTTATGTTGTAGTTCAAGCCACGACATTATTGGGGTTTTTTAATTCAAAGATTCCTGCAATGCATCGATATTTATGATGCACCATCCAATGGAAACTCAGGCCACGATGTCTGAGCTCATCTAGTAATTTCACTCCTCTAGAAATTTCCAGTCTCAATACTCTCCCTGGAATATGAATACTATAATGCACAAGGCTTCATTTTCCAGCAAAAATGATTTATTTCAAAAGAGATATGGAAAAAGGAATAAGGAAAAGGGAACTACACCGACAATCATCCCCGTTGGTATGAAGTTGGTCTAGCTATAAAAAATATTAGGCACTATATGAAATCGCAAGACCTGAAGTCACCAATGCAATAAAAAACATATGGCTAAAAGCTCCTCTATAGGAATGCGAAGGTCCATCCAACAGGAAGAGTTACTTTACCAAATCACTAAAAAGAAGCTTGGAAGGACAATAATACTCAGGCAAAAGTACGATATTAATTGGTGGATGGAAGAAGTTACCATTTACCGAAAACTACATGGAATTACCTTCTAGTGAAATTACCTTCCATAGTTCACCATAAAACCCTCTCTATTGGGTCACCCTCTTCACCATGAAACCCTCTCAATTTGGTTACCCTCTCAGATGGGTTCACCTACAAGATGCTTATCCAGCTACTTGGTAGACACCTGCTTGCAAAGATCTTATAAGTTGTTGATCCACCTACTTGACAAGCTTATCAGTCACCTACTTGCATAGGCTGTCATATTCCTACAACATATATGTGTTTTTTTATTAGGCCCACCATATCTTAGTGAGGCCCATCTTAAATAAAATAGGTTTTATATATCTCTTAGAAGTGTGTGCCCTAGATAAGGCTTATATAGTCTTAATGGATAAGGCTTATCTCTTAGAAAATAGGATAAAGTTTTAATATTTTGTTTGAAGTTTATTTGTACTTAAGGCTAATCTATAGCTTCCTAATCCTATAAAAGGATGCATCTTGGAGATCATCAGAAACTCCATCTAAAATCATCTCTTGTATAGTTTCTCTCTATCAATAAAAATGTTTGTTGGATAAACTCTCTCTTTTGATTCTTTCTTCAGAAGAGATGGGTACTTAGATCTTTTAGGTTGGAGTAGTAGGGTTAGGAAACACTTCGGGAAGTATACTTGTTGTGATTACAAAATGGAATGTTGAAGTACTTTCCATGAATATGAAATGAAATTAACTTTATCCATGCGACATACATCCCTACGTCCTTTCCATGTTTATGAAACGAAATTAGCTTGGTCTGCACATAGCTTTCTGATTTGTTTTTTTTTTTCTTTTACAAACACCTAGATCTGAGGTATGGCATAGTACACCTTTATTCCATGAACTGTTGAGGGCACTAAAGGAAATGGGAGAGCCATAAAAAGCATGTGTATATCATATATGGAACAATTACATTTGTACTATAATACCAATGATTTCATTTGTTTAAAGACTAGCAAAGTCAAGCCATCCCATTGGGGGTTGTGAAGCCTTTGTTTATGTAAAACCATCCTTTAGTGGATGCGTATCCCAATCATAAGAAAGATATTGTGTGTTTATGAAATCTTGATTTTGCATGGCGCCCCACCTATATGGATATAAAACTGCTTATCATGTTTGAATGGTTAGAGACGGTGGTCAGTGGTGTCGACGAGAGATTTGATTTCATATGGTGTCCCGCCTACATATTTATAAAACCACCTATCATGCTAGAATGTTTGGAGATCCACTGTTAAGTGCCTAGTTAATATTGCATGTAGAGTTTGTGCCCTGTTGTCCCAAGTCTATTTGGTATCAGAGCCAACCCCTCTCCCAGAGAGAGGAAGGAAGCAAGTGTTCACATATCATCTTCTACTGCTATTTGTAACGTGAGCCAACTTTACATTTTTAGAATTTACTTTACTTTTACAAAGTTGTTAGCCTTAAAAGTGTCTAGTCTTTCATTTCTAGTTATTACAACCAAAGTCCTGTAAATATTTGAGTTTCCATATCTATGGTCTTTAGTTTTCAACCCAAATAATCAACGTCTTATACATAATCGAGTCGTAGTTACTTTTCTTAGATTTTAGAAAAAATATTTTAGTCATTTCTTTAGATCTTTACCTTCAATATATCGAGTCTTTATAGTCTAGAAAAATACAAAATTATGCCTTTTCCAAAGATTTTACCATCTTCTTCATCTAGTCCATTCAAGTTTTTTGCTAACAAAAACATATCAACCACTGTGAATGATAGTTTGCTATGTAAGTATGACTACTTATATACAGTAGATATGTCTTCCCCAGAACATCAACTATCTACCACATAACCACTTCTACCAAACCCTAACTCAATTGTTTTTAAGAAGGCATGTAATCTGTGGATGCAAATTCACTCTATGGTTTAAGAAAATCCAAAATGATTTAAAAATTATGTTGCTACAAAACCACTTGTCAAGCACCCCATTCTTACAACAAAAGAGAACAGTTCATATCCCTACAAATGCAAGAAGATTTTTTCCAACAAAAGAAAACCCTTGGGTTTACTCATCTCTATATTGGTGTTGTACGAATTACATTAACCTATCATAGAAGAAAAGGCCAACCAGTAGTAGTGCATCTTTCTCTTCTTGAAACCACATTCAAGGAGTACCAACATGTCCTAGATGATGATACAGTCTTTTCTACCATATTTCGCAACTTCAACATGCCCCTATCTAATCCATACTAAATGAAGGAATTAATGATCAAGGTTCAAATCTTTGGAGCTTCACAAGATAGAGGTTCTATTCAGGCAATTATTCACTGCCAAATAGTCTGGTGGGTTCAAAACCATACTGTGAACCTATCTTCTTCAAGTATCAAAAACTCTTTATTCCTAAGAATAGATACAACCGACGGAGCCAAAGAGTACACAAAGATCCCAAGAAATATATTTAGGGATGAACTCGTCAACATTATTCCAACCTCATGGATTACAACATACAAGATGTTGAGTGATTACACTCAACCTCTCCGATTCACTATTGATTTCAACCATTCCCATCTTATGAAGCCACATAGAACAACATTCCACATCTCTATGTACAAACCAAGTGATGACCTTCTAGATTTAAAGAAGTGGATAACAATCTACTGGTTTCTCACTGGCTTCATGAAAGAACATAACTAGATAAAGGACTTTAATTAGGAAGGTCATATCCTGATGTGGCGCAGGTGCCCTCTTTTTGGGACATTACCCATAGAAGACTAGCTATGAATGTAAAACTAGCAATAAGGATAACGTACAACATGCTCAATCAGAATTCAACCCTCAGATGCTCATGATGTCCCTTTCTACATCCAGCCACATAAATGTTTTCCCACCAAACCACCACCTTGCAAAGGATAACCAAAGCGACGCTCTGAAATTGCTAAGTAAGAATGTTATCCTACCAACTCTACCTAATGAACTAATCAAGGCGTTAGATCACTGTCAAGTCTTAGAATATCGACTTAAAACCTAAAAATAGGATGTATATCCACCTAGAACATCGTTATTTGACATCATCAACCAACAAATAAAAGAGACCGCTTCATTGAAAGCTTGAATCCAACACCTGAAGTATGAGATTATTGAAGCAAAACAAACTTAAAACTTTAGGCCAAATCCAATATCATTTCCCATACCATAACAAAAATATCCCTCACAATATAAGAGACACACCTCTATCAGCCCACAATACCCTTATTCTTAAATTGAATATTTGATGATAAGAATAATCTTAGGCTTAACAGCACCAAACTCATATGGAAACGATAAATATTCCTTCTATTTGGAGAATAGCCCATAATTATGATACAAAAAAACAATAACAACAAGAGATAAATATATAGTCAATTAATCTAGCGAACATGATGATCTTAAATTATGATCCAAATCCCATCCCTTCTGATGATCCCTTGCAGATATCTGATAGGGAATTCAATAATGAAGAATGGAACTCTTTAAAACAATGTCATCTCAAAGACAATGAAAAAACCGCTGACCTAATAAACCTCAATCAATTTGATCTAAGCCTTATTGTCCTAAAGGGTTATTATCTTAAGCCAAAAGAGTCATCTTCCCACACAGACTTCCATCCTTCAGATCCTCTCGAGAAACATAAGGAAATTTCATCTGGCAACCCCATATCAGATGAATGTCTCAAATCTGTCAGCTCTGATGTTACACATGATGATCTAGTTTTCAATCCAAATGGTTCTCCCTAGCTCTCAAAATTCCAAGTAAGACACAAGAGGTATATGCAGTATTGAAAAGTAAAAAAGCACAAACCGAATGATATTGAATCCATAATTAGAAAAAGCGCAAGATCCTCTAGAAAGAAAACTTCAAGCAAGGAAAAATTCTTCATATGCCATAAACAAGTACACTTTATAAGAGCATGTCATCAATCCAATAAAGCTAAGAGGGTATCCCAACTCTCAGTTGTAATAATATCTCCCCAGCACCAAAACAAAGATAATGCCCCATAAGAACATCATTCCAACACAAATAATATTCCTAAATCTGTTATCAATGCAGATAATGAAATGCCCTAGAACATCCAATCTATCTTTATTGATGGCCAACCACAACCTCTTACTAGTGAACAGTCATCTAATAGTAATCCTATCAATGTGAATGATAACTTGCATATTGATGAATATATCAAAGATAATTAAGCTACATTAGGTTCTCTTAAACCATCAACCAATCCCTTGAAGAAGACTATCTTCCTGTGTTCATGAATCACTCCAACGAGCTAGAGATCTCTGAATTAGTCGATGACCAAGATAAGATGACTAGAAGAACGACACCAGAAAGAAGGTCAAAACTAATAACAACAATGAAGGAAATCATTGGAACTGGACACCATACCTTCACTGTAGATGATGTCAAGGTTCTATCTTGGCTTCAAAGAATCCAAGACTTCTAAACTTTAATGACAATCAAGAATCTAGCCATACAAGGACAATACATGATATTGTAAGAATGAACATCTAGGTTCTCCAAAAATTCTTAGTGATTAGTGTAACACGCTTGGGATTGTGGATAAGAACATATATCTCACATCTCAATACTTTACCTCCGACATCAAGATCCCTCAAGAAGGATACTGTAGAGATGTGGGCTAAATTAGACAAGTCATTTCCAGGTCTTGGACAGACTATGAAAGAAGAGATTCATACTGAATCAGATCTTTAAGAACTATCCATATCTTGATTGTTCTTGCAGAAAAAACACAAATAATCTTATTGTCAAATCAAATTGTCCCTGCTCAAGATGTCAAGTAAGGTCCAAGAACCAGTTACTGTTTAGAAGGTTCAAACTGCTTAGACCTCCAGATAATAGGATCAAGGCAATCAAGAAAACTAGGTACTTCAAATAAAGAAGCTTGATGAAATATAGAAAAGAGAACTGCTACTGCAACTACAAAATACCTGGTCACTTGATCACAAACTTTCCATAAGCTAAAAGGTCGAAGTACTTAATTTATCTCTTTAAAGAGATAGTTAAGTACACGTTTATTTATATGAGCAAAGAGAATTACCTTAAATCAGTTTTCTTACTACAAGAAGAACCAATGGAGGACACCTTATTTTTCATAGACATATATGAAAACTCAGGCGACATTGATGTAGGTGATCTCTACCTGATATCTAGTATAGGAGAAGGAAACACGGCCAGTCAGATTCTCAGGTTCAACTTACTAAGAATTCTATATTTTAAGATAAAAAATTTCCCATCATGTTTGTTCACTCAATATTTGAATCCCATAGATTTATCCATACACCAACAAAGAAAAACTTTCGATGATATTCAAATATCCAACAAATATTAATGATTCATTTTGAAGTCATTTAGAGTACACTTGGTATACCTTCCTTGCCATGTGTTCTTAGCACTAGATAATGATTTCATAAGAGCTTCTAGTATTATTTTGTACCAGTGTCCCCAACAATATTCTTATAGAGTTCAAGTGTGATGCCTTCAGGCATTTTGATCGAATCCAACCAGCTTTGAAAAGATACATGTTGTGGATTAAACCATAATGATATTGGATTTGGTGCTTAAAGAATTCCAGTGATGCAAAGGCACTGGTATTTCATCATCTGATAGGAATAAAAGGCCACGACATTTAAGCTTAGTTGAAAATTTCACTCCTCTTGAAATTTTCCATATCAATACTCTCCTTAGAAGATGAATACTATAAAACACAACAGAATAGATGCATTTTAAAAGAATTAGAATAGGGAAGAAGAACTACACTGATGATCATCCCTACTGGGATGAAGTCCACTAGGCATCAAAAGAATATCATCCACCATATGAAATCACAAGAGATGAAGTCACCATCACTATCAAAAGCATACGGATAAAATCTTCTCCACAAGAATTTGAAGGTCTGCCCAATAGGAAGAATTACTTCTCCAGTTTGCTAAAAAGAAGCTTGGAGGGATGAGAATGCCATAGGAAAAAGTGCAACATCGACTAATGGATGGAAGAAGGATACAGGAGTTCAAACTACACCATCCAACACTGCCTGGAAGATAATGCCAAATAACATATGTAAGAAGTTACTATTTACAGAAAGCTACATGGTTTAACTAATAGGGAATAACTTTCCAGAGTTTACCATGAAAACCTCTCTATTGGGTTACCTTCTTCACCATGAAACCCTCTCAATTGATTTACCCTCTCAGATAGGTTTGCCTATAAGCTATTTATCTAGATACTTTGTAAATAACTACTTGAAAAGTGCTTACAAGTTGTTGATCCACCTACTTGACAAGCTGCTCAGTCACCTGCTTTCACATGTTGTCATATGCCAACAACATATATGTGTTTTATTTTACTAGTCTCAGTACATGTTATTGGGGCCCTGTTTAAATAAAATAGATTGAATATATCTCCTAAAAGTGTATAACAAAGATACAGTGTATATAGTATGAATGGATAAGGCTTATCTTTTCAAAGATAGGATAGAGTTGTAATATTTTAGTTCAAAATTATCTGTACTTCAAGTTTATCTAGATCTTCTTTATCCTATAAAATAAAGAATAGGCCATTAGTTTAAAATCATCAGACACTTCACCTAAAACCCTCTCTCATAAAGTTTCTCTCTATCAATAAAAATGGTTGTTGGCTAAACTTTTTCTCTTTCTTCTCTCTTTTAAAGGGATGGGTACTTTGATCCTTTTAGTAGGGTAGTGGGGTAAGGAAACACTTGGGAAAGTATGCTTGTTGTGATTAAAACATGGAACTCTAAACTAATTTCCATAAATATGAAATGAAATTAGCTTTGTCCACACGACATACGTCTCTAAGTCCTTTCCATGTTTATGAAACAAAATTAGCTTGTTCTGCACAATAGCTTTCCAATATGCCTTTTTTTGTTTTACGAACATGTAGATCTGAGGTATGGCATAGTACACCTTTGTTCTACAGACTATTGAGGGCACTAAAGGCTATGGGTGAGACACAAAATCCAGTGTATATTATATACTGAATAATTGTATTTGTACTATAATACCAATGAATTCACGTGTTCAAATGTTAGCAAAGTTAAGCCATCCCATTGCGGGTTGAGAAGCCTTTGTTCGTGGCAAACCATACTTTAATAGATGCATAGCCCCAGTCATAAGAAAACTATTTTTTGTTGATGAATGCTTTGATTTTATATGGCGTGTTACCTACACCTTCACTCTAAAGATGATTACGATCACTTTCAAATATAGTAACCCAACAGGTTGGGGTCGAATTCCAAGGGAATACATGGACTTGTGGATCTCAAATGCTGTAATCCAAAGGCAAAAACTAGAAAAGTAAATAGGGTAATTTGAATAGCAATATCTAACAAAGAGAAAATATCAAGTTCAGTTGTAATCAGTATTTGTGAACACTAGAATTGTGTTCCCCCTCGCTTCTCAACTCTGTAGGCTTATCATGCTATGTTTAACTAACCTGATACATTGTATGTAGAATCGATAAGCTATGTACCATCTACAGCCTTCTAGATAAGTAGATTGATTTCACTCTTTACCCTTTGAGTCTAAGGATGTCATATTACTAACCCTTATCTTGATCCTAATTAACTATAACCTTCTAAGTCTCTAGTTATTAGATGAAATCTAACTATGTTACGTAGATAATACCTGCTGGCGTGGATCGATAGCTAAACTCCATATTACTATTGTCATTATCTTTTCCTAGTCATTACTCCTCTTTTAGAGTAAGTAGCAATAACATAGGTGGAATCTTAACATTGGCCACCGTTGAATTAATTATTAAAGTAAAGAAAATACAATGCATGCATGGGTATTGGTTCAGAATAACAATAGCACTTCCCTACTTCATCAATCCGTCAGGGTTTCCATAACCCTAGCTATGGATTTTAGCCACTTATGCTTGTGAAATAATCAATAACATTCAAGATTTAAAGCATAGATAAAATCACAGTGATAAGAAGTAGAAAACCCAGAACTATAACTAAATTAATCAACTGAAGTCAATACAAGAGAATTTCAAGATCAAAAATGAATCTTGGAATCAAAATATGTTTATGAGTATCAAAAGTGTGTTTTTCTACTAAAAACACATAAAGGGTATCTATAGTACATGAGGATACCCTAAAACCAAAGCCTGAACAAAATAGGAGAAAATAGGGTTTGTGACCACTTTTGGTCTGTACTTACACCTTGACCCTAGGAGCAGGTAGCACTTGCAGGCTGCAGGGTGGGTGCAACTAGTGGGAGTAAGTGTGAGGACCCAAAAATTCTGCAGGTCACCTCTCGAGATTTTGGACTTCTGGCACTTGCTTTATCCATTTGTGGTCCATAAGTGCTACTTGTGGTCCACATGTTGACTAAGTAAGTGTCGGGAGTCATCTTTTCAGCTCTTCTTCACTTCTCGAACATGCTTTGATCACGAACAAGACAGAAAGTGTCCCGAACATCCACAATTGCTCTAATAAGTAGAAAAAAACACCTTTTTCATCTTTTTCAGGAACTTAGCATCCAAAACATGATTTCCTGCAAAACATACCCAAAATGCATCATATCTAACAAAACAACCTCAAAAATTTGCATATTTTCCTCGTTCTAAGCATCAAAAGTACTATATTTCTATAGCACGTCAACCCTCGACTGGAAGAACTAACATAGGAGCTGAATTAAGAAAATCCTTGAGTTTTCTGAAGCTCAACTCACACTCCTCAAACCATCAGAAGAGAACCTCCTTCTGAGTCAATTTGGTCATAAGGGCTGAAATATCACAAGACCCTTAACAAAGCATTTGTTATAACCCCAAACTAATAAATTTACGGACCTCTATCGGAGATGTAGGCCTATCCCAATCATGAATCACCTCAATCTTAGTTGAGTCTATCATGACACCATCCTTAGACGCTACATGTCCAAGGAATGTCACTGACTCTAGCCAAAACTCACACTTTGAGAAAAGTAAATGGTCCCTCAAAGTCGGGAGAAGGACCCTCAAATATTGTACATGCTCCTCGCTACTCCTTGAGTACACAAGGATACCATCAATGACACAATCACCAATGAGTCTAGATAGGGTCTGAAAACACGGTTCATCAAATCCACAAACGCAGCTAGGGCATTAGTCAACCCAAAAGACATCACTAGAAACTCATATAACCATAACGGGTACTGAAACCTATCTTTGGGATATCCTCAACCCTAATCCTCAATTGATGGTAACCAAACCTCAAATCAATATTAAAAAACATGGCTATACCCTGAAGTTAGTCAATTGAATCATCAATGCGAGGCATAGGATAACGGTTCTTCACCGTCACCTTATTAAGCTGCCTATAATTGATACACATAGGCACGGAGCCATCTTTCCTCTTCACAAACAACATAAGAACTCCCCATGAGATCACACTCAATGTAATGAAACCCTTACCAAGAAGATCCTAAAGCTAAGAGTCAGCTCCATAATCATAGTAGGAGCCATACGGTAAGGTGCCATAGAAATAGGTTCGGTGCTAGGCTCAAGGTCAATAACAAAATCAATCTCATGACTAGGGAGAATACTAGGCAAGTCAATAGGGAACACATCCAAAAACTCATAATCAATAGGAAAAGAGTCAAGTGATGGACTCTCCACACGAGTATCACAAATATTAGCGGGATAAAACTCACAACCCCTCAATTTAAGTCACCTAGAACGAACATAAGAAATAATCCACGTCGGATTACGGCTAACCGCTCCCTACCATATGACTGGGGGTATGACAGGCATGGCTAAAGTAATGGTCTTGGAAAAATAATCCATGATCGCATGATAGTTTGATAACTAGTCCATGCCCAGAATTATATCAAAATCCAGCATATCTGGAAAAATAAGATCAGTACAAGTATCAACATCACTAACTATCATAACACATAATCTGAATACTCGATCCACTACTAAAGAATTACCCACAAGAGTAGATAAACACAATGGAACAGATAATAAATCACTAATCAACTCCAATTGTGGTGCATAATAAGAAGATATATAAGAATAAGTACATCCCAAATCAAATAAAGTAAGAGTTGACTTATGGCATACTAAGATAGTATATATAACTACAGTATCCAAAGTCTATGCCTCGATCTAGGAGGTACTACATATAACTGATCACGCCCGCCACCTGGCTGGGTACTTGGACAACCTCCTATCCTGGTTGCTTGAGTACCACCTTGAGCACCCAGATAACAACCTATGCAACCATGAGAACTACCTCTACCAGCCGGGTAAACTGCTCTAATAAGGAAAGCACCCTAGGCTTAAATAACTATCACCCCACGACTAGGGTAATCTCGTTAATAGTGAATAGAAAGTCTATAAATAAAACAAGATACACGAACAGAACCAGAACCAATAGATTTGGATGACCTGGAATGACCACCACTTCTAGCATAACCCAAAAATAAACCTCTCGAGGTTGATCATCATCCTTACCAAGGCGACCACTAGTACCAGAATGACCTCTGTCAGTAATCAAAAGAGCTACTTAAGCTGGCTGACTAGGCTGACTCTGAGCTAAGAAGATGGCTTAATGGATACCTAACATGAGAACTACCAACTCTAAATTGGGAATTGTTATGGCTCCCACTAAATCTACCCTAAAACCTAGGCCTATTATCACGGCACTCATGACTCTCACAATGTATCTCTTCTATCACCTTAGCATGATCTGAGACCTCAACAAATGTCCTACCCACAGTAATTAGACTCTGAGTAGCCATATGACTAAAGAGTCTCAACCCTCTAACAAACTAGCAAACTCTCTCATACTCAGTGTCCAAAATAGAAGTTGTATGCCTAGACATTTTATATAAATGGGCCTCATACTCAGCAACTATCATGGATCCCAGCTCTAATCTAGACAAACTGATCCCTCAGTCGATCTCTAAGGTTGTCTGGCATATACTTCTTTAAGAATATCTTGGAGAATTATTTCCTTGACAAGGTAGAAGATCCATCTAGTTTAGAATCCATATAACCTCTCTACCAATGACAAGCAAAAAAATCCAACTTGAAGGTGGTATAATCCACACCATGAGTCTCAACAAGGCCTAAACCATGAAGTCTATCCTCACAAGCAGTCAAAAACTTATTCCCATTCTTTCCTTGAGCACCAAACAATATAGTAGAGCCAACTATAAGAACCCACCCAATATATTCTTCTCCTCAGAAGACATAGCAGGATAGGTCATAACTGGGTAAGCAGTTATCAGCTGAACAACTATTGGCATATGAGAAACCTCAACTCTAGGAGTCACAGCTACAGGTTGTGCCCCTGCCTCAGTATCAGTCTAATTAATAGATTGTACACCATCAGAAAATGCACTACCAATAATACCCAATAGCTAAATTAAGTCATCTCTAAGCAATAAAGAAGGAATAAAGCCTGGTGGAGCCTAGGCTGGTCCCTATCCTATTAGTGGTTGTGGTTGAGGAATCTCTTACTCAAGTGCATAAATAGGGTCTTAGGAAGGTAGTCTATCCTAGTTCTTAGCTGGGAACATATCACATGGTTGTCCTCTACCTCTATGTCATTCACAAATAGGAATAGGATCCCCGTGCTTGATTTTAGGACCCTTATCTTGCATAGAGGTAGCATGTGTCCTTGGCATTTGTAAAAGACTAAAGTCAAGGGACTATTCTTCAAACCAACTTAGAGTCTTAGCATAATATGAGTGAAAGAAGTGAATGACTCCTAAGAAAGTTCCATTGCCTCCTAAAGATAGGAAATAGACGTCAACATTCCAATCTGCGAGACTCTATTAGACACCTACTCTTGTACCAACAATACCAGTGAAACCTAGGCTATGATACCAATTTGTCATGGCCTAATTAACTAGTCATGATGGCACCTACTATCACATGCTAGTAGGTAAGCCAATACCTTAACCCAGAGCTAACGCAATGGGTTACTTAGGTAGGAAATATCCAACTAGGAAAAAATAAATAAACATAATATATACATAATAGTGTTCTAACATAAATCGATAACAAAACACAGATACTAATCCCATGACCTAGTATAATAGGTATAAGAGCATCTAATTATAATAGTAATAGGAATGTAACCAAGAATTTTTAAAAATTCAATACATCTGTCTCAAATACAAAAGACTGAATCACAGATAGATAAGTATATATAATAAGTAATCAAACCAAAACAATATGAGTAAAAGTAAATGATAAGCTCCATGAGGGCTAAAGTAAAAGAGAAATAAGGAGAAGCATACCTTCATATCTCATCATTCATCATCAAGGATAATTTATTCTTGATTATATGAGTATATAGATAGCACAAATGTTCCAAGGCTTTACCGAGCTCAACATGGCTAGTAGGATAGCTCCCATGTAGTTAATAGTTTTACTTCTAGAGCCCTAGGTATCATGACTCACAATATTAGAAATAAGAGATATTTCTAGCATAATCACTTGTTTAGTTACTAGACAAAAGCATAGAATGAGTAAGATTATAGTCCAAATCCAAAAATAGTAGTCTAGACAATGATTTAAATAATAACATAGTAATGGGCTTAGTTAATAACATAATACATAGCTATTCATATCTTTATTAATAATTTAGCAAATGGCCATAAACATTACTTCTAATGCAAATACCCCAATTCAATTACCGAGTTTAACCAACATATTCCCAAGGGCATTCTCTAAGCATTAAACAAGCGTCTAAGGTATCCAATAGAACTACATCAATCTAAACTTAAGGTGGGTGAAGATCCCACTTCTAATTCCCCAAAATGCATTTCAAGTCTAACTTCTACTCGGGACTAGACTAAAGTATCTAAACCAAGTCTTAGATGTTTATCAAGACACACTAGTCCTAAGGTAAAGATCATTCTCAAGCACTGCTCTTAATTTATCCATGGCAACTAGTAAAATTCCACAAGTATAAGTAAGTAGGGTCAACTTTCCCCTAATCATGAGTGACAAGGTCACTTCCATCTAACTAAAGCAACTAGAGCATTCTATTGCTATCCATGAGACAATAATTCCAATTAACCGTGGTTCAAGCCAACAAGTCAAGCATTCCATGCTATGAGTTCAAAGGACCTACATAATTCAACTAAACTGAAGTATTACCATTTATAATCCAACACTTATACCCCTTCCCGAATCTAACAAGCTATCACAATTATATTATAACATATCTCAGTATATAAAGAATTAATCTTAACCTACCTCAAATCCAAAGAAAGCTCACGAACTGCTAAACCTTTGCTTTTTCCTTATAAGAAACTTTTTCAAGGAGCCAAACTATCAAAATCTCAATCTACATGACATTACGAGAACATCAATACCCATATTGCATCGGTGTTCTTTAGGTTCAAAAATGACACCCAAAACCCCCCCAAGTAGGTCCCATATATGGAAAACACATTTTCGAGATCAAACCGATGTTCACACAGGATTAGAGAATCAAAACCCTCAAGAATCAAGTGAAAACCAAGCTTATTTGGGTTAAAATCATGCCCTCAAGATAATTGTGGTTTTGGTCAAAAATTGAAGAAATTAAAGCTTGAAATGAAGGATTCATACCATAAATACATTTTTAATCATGAAATAATATGTTCGTCAAGATTATAACTCACCTCCAAGACTCAATTTGAAGTTAATATATCATTCTAGGGTCCAAAGAGAAGTGAAAATGGCCAAATCTCTGCCAAGGGGGCTATTTATAATCCCTCCAGGTGCAGAGATACCATGTTCGCACCACATAGGTTTGTGATCACGCTCCACGTGATTGTATTTCATTGGCTATGATCGCTATGGCCGTAGTTCGGCAAAGTCAAAACTGGTTTTTATCCTCCAGAACTCATTCAAACTCTGATTTTCACAAATGAACTATGTAACCCTACTAAATTCGATGTTTAGGATGTATTGGTGAACCAATTGTGGGTCCCACACCCATATATTCTAATTTTCAACTTTCTAATCAACGAGTTGAAATGAGCTCGGGTGTAGTGGGACTCGAACCAAAGGTCTACCTAGCCTAAAATCAATATTTTAGAGATACTGGTGCAATAAAATTTGTATTCAAGATTGTTTTGATAAAGTTTTTGCTTGGCGATCATTTGGAACCAGTAGAGACTTCTTAATCGGGAGTTGGCTCGATAAACCAAATGAACTACCTGTTAAACAATCTATCAGTCCCAGTATGTCATAACTGACTTGTGGATACTATGGAATGGCTATAATAGTGAAAAACATATGGAATTACAAAAAATTACCAGAAAGGTCATTACAATCGGACCAGCGCAATTAGGCGAACCAGGTACTTCAGATGTAGAAGCTCAATGAACTACAACAAAGGAACAACTACTTTATCTTCAGATATCCTGGCATCTATGTCAACAAAAAGGATGACCCTAAATCAATCTTCTCCCTTGAAGAAGAACTAACTATGGGCATCCTCTTCTCCATAAATATATATGAAGAATCAGGTGATTTCTATAAAGATAATCTCCACCTGATATCCAATACCGAAAAAGACAAGAAAAGGCTAGCTAGTAGAAATCTCATATTCAACACATCAAGAATTCTATCTTTAAAAATAACAGACTGCCCACTGATGTTTTGGTATCTTACGGAACAGTTAGCATCATTTTCTTAGGAAAATTATATGTTTTCAAGAAACCAAAGTGTTATTTAATAAAGTTTTTAGTGTTTCCAGTGAAAGGAGATAACCACAGAAGGAAGCTAGAAAAAGTAGCAAAAAAGTGAGTTTGACGGTCAAAATGGTGGACCGTCAGTCTTGCGACGGACAACCTGGTGTACCATCAAGGCAAACCAGAACATGGAATGGTAATGAATTGAGTAACGGACCACGTGGAGGACTGTCAGCCATGTGATGGACCACCTGATGGACCATCAACCCTGATCCAAAAACCACTTCTCAGAATGATTTCGTGACGACCAACATGGTGGACCATCATCCATGCGATGGACCACCAGATAAACCGTCAACTCTTATCCAAAAACCACCTCTTAGAAGGACTTAGGGATGATCAACATGGCGGACCGTCATCCATGCGACAGACAACCATACAGACCATCAATCTTTATCCAAAAACCACCTTTCAGAGGGACTTAGTGATGGTCAATATGGTGGACTGTCAATCTTGCGACGGACCACCAGTGTCACCGTCAGGTCTTATCCAGAAATTGTGATTTGGAAGAAATAAGTGACGGACCAAATGGTGGACCATCAACACTTTGACGGACCACCATATGGACCGTCAGCTGAGACGCGGCTTTTCTGCTTTTAAATTTTAAATTCTTTTTTTTATCAGGGAACATATAAATACCAAATTTTAGGGTTAAGAATGCATCTTTTATCTCCTACAAGTTTTATCTTCTATTGAAACTCTTTTTGATCTAGTACTTTGGGAATTATTTAGATCCTGGAGAAATTTATCATTGAACGTTGATTATTGAAGATTCAAGAAATGATTCTTGGGATTCTTTGTAAGTAAATTCTTAATCTAATTTATGAATAATACAAGAATTACTTCTTCTTCTTCTACGAAATATTATGGCAAAGATCCCATAACTAGGGTTATGGAATCCTTAATGTGAAATGCATTTATGGGTTGGGAATCAAATTAAGTTCCATGATTAAATGATATTGTATAAACCTTTCTTCAAATTTCATGACTTTTCTTGGTTTCAAACTTGAAGAGTAAGCCCAAGAACATCACTTGTCTGAAAGGAAAGTGTTTGTTGGGAAAAAAAGTGTTTACATGAATTCTATGGGCTTTAACCTTTAGAGTAATGGAAAATACCCTAACAGGATTAGCTTACATGAGAAATGGGTTGAAAGAACAATGCATCCTTTGAGTTTGAGATAATTAGAGGATAATCTATCCACTTAGGTTGAGAAACTAATGGATAAAGAATAGGACTCAACCCTTCTTGCAATTGAATTTGCTAAGTGGAACTCATAAATGATTCACAACCCGAATGGTGCTAGAATTTTGTTGACCATAACCCTAGTTTGTTTAATCTCATAAAGTTATGAATTAATTATTTGACCATAACTCTTGTTATAATTAATTATTTTATAAGTTAAATCCAAAAAACCCCTTTTTTAGGAACCTCTGATCAACAGTCCAGTAACGATTACAATACATAGTGAGCACAGTATTCCCTTTGGGATTCGACACCCAACCTAGTTGGGTTTTATATTTGACAGCGACCGCTTACACTTTCTATCTAGAGATGTAATTTAGGCGTATAAAATTTTAGTGTCGTTGCCGGGGAATACGGTTGTCAACTAAGTTTGTGATTGTTAATCGACCATTTGGTCAAAGATTCCTAAATTTTACTTTTTTCTTGTTGTTTTTGTTTTGTGCAGATTGAGTGTTTTGCATGCCAAGTACGCAAAGATCGGGTCAACCATTATTACCTATTAATCCTGAACCACATCTTATTGGTAGAATAGATGGTCAACGGGACCCAGAAAGGGTAGCTGCTCAGCAGGAGCAGGCTAGATTAGCTGCTCTAGCAGCCGCTTTAGTGAATCGGCAAAATGCTGATAATGTTGGCCGAGAAGTAAACCCAGACGATGAAGACCTGGGTGATGATGAGTTACTAAATCCTAGGCGTGCAGATGATTAAGTTGCACCAGTAAAAAAGAATGTCAACAGAAATCATCAAGCTAGAATGAGACCCGAACGCTGAGCTATTCAGTTTGCTCTTGATGATGATAATGATGAGTTGGATGGGAATGGTGCCACAGGGGCCATTACTCCTCCGCCCTTAGCACCCAGATACAAGTTTAATATTATGAGTACGATGATCCAGTTGTTGCATATGAAGGGACTGTTCGGTGGACTTGCTGGTGTTGACTCGAATATGCATTTGATCAACTTTATTTCAATATGCAAGTCGTTTGACAATTCGAGAGTGGGGCAAAATGCTATTCGGCTGCGATTATTCCCATTGTCTCTTTCTAGAGAAGCAACGTTATGGTTGAATGGGCTAACCCCTGACTCTATTACAAATTGTAGGCAATTGAAAGATGCTTTCTTAGAAAGGTTTTTTCAGCCATCCAAGAGGACACAGTTAAGAGATAAAATCAGTAATTTTCGGTAGCTTCCAACTGAAGCTCTTCATGAAACTTGGGAGAGTTTCAAAAATAAGCTCACACAGTGCTCGAATCATCAGATGACCAACATCCACCTGAAAGAGATATTATATAGGGCCTTGAATTCGGTGAATAAGCTAGTGGTGGATAATGTTGCGGGTGGGTCATTCATGGACCTTACTTTTCTTGAGGCATCTGAAATGCTTGATCGTATGACAAAGCAGAGTAGAGCTTGGCATACCAGGGATTCTGAGGTAGTAAGCTCTACTATATCTATTGGCATGACGGTAGAACAGAGGCGAAGGGAAGAGGAATGTGACCAAGAAATGGATCACATGAAAATACAAATGTACCTTCTTACTAAGCATTTATTATTAGGAAAGATAGAGAAGGTTAAAGTTGTTGCATCACAGGGAAGAGATGACTCCGATTCTGAGGAGGAAGCAAATTACTTGAATAATTAGGGGGGTTTCCGAGCCAGTGTCCAAGGAAACCAAGGTTGGAATTACTATGAGAAATCTAGATACAAGGACCGAGACCAAGGAAATTTGAAGAATAAGAATAACAGGAGTGGTTTATATGTTTTTCCTGGGAATCATGAAGCTACTGCATCTAACTCTGAGAAGATGTCCATGGAGGACATGATGGCTAAACTATAGAAGGGAGTAGAGGCAAATAACACGGGAGTAGCTGAGGTGAAAAATAATTTGTCTTTGATGAATCAATTGGTTAATTCACTTTCCACTTCTATAAAATAGTTGGAGCAGCAAATTAGTCAACTTTCAGCGGCATTTAATCAAAGGAATACTGGTACTCTACCAAGTAACACAGTGCAAAATCTAAGAAAGGATGGGTCATGTATGGAAATTACTACTAGGAGTGGTAAGGTGTTGGAAAACCCATTTGTGGGTAAGCCGGCAGTTGATGGTATAGCATAGAATATTGATGAAGCAGATTATGATCATCCCATAGAGGCTGAAAACCCTGATGAGATCATTCATGATACCACACCCAACTGTTAGCAGTCTGATGAGTTTGAAGATGAGAAAAACAAGGAAAAGGAAGTGGTGGAGAAAACTCTCCCAAAACCACCACCCCCTTTTCCTCAAAGACTGAAGAAAAAGGCTGATGACACCAAGTTCAGTAAATTCATGACCATGCTGAAGTAGCTGACTATTAATGTGCCTTTGTTAGAGGCACTGGAGCAAATGCCAGGGTATTCCAAATTCATGAAGGACCTTTTGACAAAGAAAAGGGCAGCAATCTATGAATCGGCGAATAATTTTCATCATTGCAGCGCGATTGCCACAAGGTCTTTAGTACAGAAGGCAGATCTGGGAGTTTTCACTATTCCTTGCACGGTTGGGTCTTTGGATTTTGCTAAAGCTTTATGTGATATGGGGGATAGCATTAATCTGATGCCGCTAGCCATTTATAAAAAGATGGGTTTGGGAGATCCTACACCAACCAATATGTCGCTTGTGATGGCGGATAGGTCGGTAAAATGACCTGTTGGTATTTTGTATGATGTATTGGTGAAGGTGGCTACCTTTATTTTCCCGACGGATTTCATTATTTTGGATTGCAAGGTGGATTTTGAGGTGCCCATAATCTAGGGTCGACCTTTCCTCGCAACTGAAAGTGTGTTGATTGATTTTCGAGTGAATAAGCTCTTATTTTGGATGAATGGTGAAGTGGTACGTTTTGATGTATGAAAATCAATGAAGCAGCACAAGGAAATGAGTATTTTCTCTATAGTTGATGTTTATTTTGAGGACGAGCAGGAACTATCTATAGATGAGCAGCTTGTTGTTGAGCCATTAGCTGTTGTGCTTATGAATTTTGATCATGAGGATATTGAGAAGTATGAAGAAACTGTCTATGCTTTGACAGGAATGGGGTCGTATTCTTATGCCCCTAATAAGCTTGATCTTGACCTTAAGAATCGACCTTCACCACCGGTGAAGCCGTCCATTGAAGAGCCACCGGTGTTAGAATTGAAAAAGTTACCCAGTTATCTGAGGTATGTGTTCTTGGGTAGTGGAAATACACTATCGGTTATTATTGTTACTGATCGGGGCGAACAACAAGTGGAAGCTCTTATCTCTATTCTTAAGAGGTATAAGAGAGTTATTAGGCGGACTATTGCAGATATCATTGGTATCCCTCCTGGCATATGTATGCACAAGATTCAGCTAGAGGAAGATTTTGTGCCTACTATTGAGCATCAGTGTCACCTGAACTCACCTATTCAAGATGTGGTGAAGAAAGAAATCATCAAGTGGCTAGATGCAGGGGTGGTGTACCTAATCTCAGACAGTAACTGGGTGAGTCTTGTACAGTGTGTGCCCAAGAAAGGGGGCATGATGGTAGTGGCCAATGAGAAGAACGAATTGATCCCACTCAGGCCTGTCACTAGGTAGAGGGTGTATATGGACTACCAAAAGCTCAACTCGTGGACACTAAAGGATCACTTTACAATGTCATTCATGGACCATATACTCGATCGATTGGCAGGTAGGGGTTGGTACTATTTCTTGGATGGTTATTCGGGGTATAACTAGATCTCCATTGCTTTTGAAGATCAGTAGAAGATGACATTCACCTGCCCATACGGCAAATTTTCTTTTAAAAGGATTCCCTTTGGTTTATGCAATGCACCGGCCACTTTCCAGAGGTGCATGATATCGATCTTCTCTGATATGGTTGAGGACACCTTGGAGGTGTTCATGGATGACTTTTTAGTTGTTGGAGATTCCTTTGACCTGTGCTTGCTGAATTTAAGTCAAGTATTACAGCGGTGTGAAGAGTTTAATCTGGTCCTTAACTGGGAAAAATGCCACTTCATGGTGAAGGAAGGCATTGTTCTCGGTCATAAAATTTCTGCGAAAGGTATTGAGGTGGATAGGGCCACGGTTGAGGTCATCGAGAAACTACCTCCACCCATCTCTGTAAAAGGGGTACGTAGCTTTCTTGTCCATGCAGGATTCTATCGTAGATTTATAAAAGATTTCTTGAAGGTTGCAAACCCATTATGCAAACTTCTTAAAAAGTAGGCCAACTTCTCTTTTGATGATGACTGCAGACAGGCGTTCGAATGCATTAAGCTGAAATTAGTGGAGGCTCCAGTTATTATTACTCCTGACTGAACAAAGTCGTTCGAACTAATGTGTGATGCTAGCGGGGTGGCGCTTGGAGATGTGTTGGGGCAGAAAAAGGATAAGTTATTTCATCCAATCTATTATGCTAGCGAAGCCCTGAATGGGGATCAAAAGAACTACACTATCACTTAACAGGAGCTCCTGGCTGTAGTCTATGCCTTTGAGAAATTCAGAGCGTATTTGCTAGGGACCAAGGTGGTGGTCCACATGGATCATGCAGCTCTGAGGTATTTAATGGCAAAGAAAGATGTGAAGTCGAGATTGATCCAGTGGGTATTGTTGCTTCAAAAATTCGATTTTGAGGTAAAGGATCGTAAGGGATGTGAAAATCAGGTGGTTGATCACTTATCCAGACTTGAATACGAACAAGAAATCAAGGACAAGTTAGATATTGATGATTCCTTTTTGGATGAGAAGATACTAGCTGTGAAGCTCGAGCAGATTTTGTGGTATGCTGATTTTGCAAACTACGTGGTAAGTGAGGTGATGCCGGATAATCTTTCCTTTCACTAAAGGTAAAAGTTCCTTCATGATGTGACCTATTATTTCTGGGACGAGCCCTATCTTTTTTCGACGATGTGCAGATGGTGTTATTAGGCGTTGTGTCCCAGATGTAGAAGTGCTGAGTATTTTGGAAGCATGCCATGCTTCACCTGTTGGTGGTCACCATGCAGGTGACCGTACTGCCCAGAAAGTATTGCAGAGTGGCTACTATTGGCCTATGCTATTCAGAGATGCATATGAGTTTGTTCGTAGATTTGATCAATGTCAGAGGCAAGGATCAATCTCCAAATGTCATGAGATGTCAATGTCTAAAATAATGGAAGTATAGTTGGTTGATGTTTGGGGAATCAACTTTATGGTCCCGTTTGTAAACTCATATGGGTCAAAATACATCTTAGTAGTTGTGGACTATGTCTCCAAATGGGTAGAAGTTGTTGCTTTGGCTGACAATGAAGGAAAAAGAGTTATAGCATTTCTGAGGAAGAACATATTCTCCCGTTTTGGATTACCAAGAACAATCATAAGTGATGGGGGGTCCCATTTCTGCAATAAAGCTTTTAGGGATATTTTGGCGAAGTATGGAGTAAATCAACACCGAGTAGCAACTCCGTACCACCCACAAACTAGTGGGCAAGTGGAGGTGTCGCATCATGAGATTAAGGACATTCTCTCCAAAACTGTGAATGCTAATAGGCAAGATTGGTCTCGAAATCTAGATGACACCTTGTGGGCATATCGAACTGCTTTTAAGACACCAATTTCCATGTCTCTGTAGCAGCTAGTCTATGGGAAGGCATGTCATTTTCCAATCGAGCTTGAGCATAAGGCCTTGTGGGCTCTCAAAAGGCTGAATATACATTGGAAGGAAGCAACTGATCTAAGATTGGAGAAGATAAATATGATGACTGAATTCCATCTCAGGGCTTATGAAAGAGCCGACTTGTATAAGGAGAAGATGAAGAAATACCATGATCAAAGGATTTCACAGAGAGAATTTAGTAAAGGTGATTTGGTACTTCTTTTCAACTCCAGACTAAAGCTATTTCCAGGTAAGTTGAAGTCTAAATGGTTGGGTCCATTCAAAATTAGCCAAGTCTACTCATCTGGAGTAGTCGATCTTGAAAACGAAGATGGTAGTGTCTTCAAAGTGAACGTGCAAAGAATAAAACTTTATATTGGTCCAAAAGACTTAATAAAAAGTATTGATGTCTTTTATCTCGATGAAGTCTAAGTACTTAAGATACCTGAGTCATGCCGCGATGTTAAATCAGGTTCTAGTGGGAGGCAACCCACAACATGTTATTGTAACCATAGTTAGAGTCTATTTTATGTTTTTGTGCAATTTTGATGTGTTTATGAAGTGTGCAGGACCTGAAATGTTGTAAAAAGAAAAATAGGCATACATCTAAGCTACTGGAATGTTGTGAAGGATGACTTGATGGACCACCAGTCCCCTGACGTACCACCACTTTCAACCGTCAAGAATTGGCAAGAAAATGCATTCACTGGATAAGCCATGACGATCTGAGTGGCGGATCGTCATGAACCTGGTGGGATGTCACAATAGCCGTCAGAAGTAAGATTGGTGACCCACATTCTGGTAAGAAGTGATGTTAAATATGGTAAACCTTCATAGTTTTGGTGGACCGTCCCACTTACTGTCACACCAAAATAGAAACATTCAAAATCAGGTGAGGAGTGACGTTCAGAGTGGTGGTCTGTCACATACATGATGGACCATCAGATGTACCATCACTTTAACCCTAATTCTGAATTAGGTCGGGTTAAATCGGTACTCTTTATAAGTACTCCATATTGGACCCAAAGTGTGACTTTGTGAATAAATTTGAGCGGGTACATCCATTGTAACCTTTCCATGTCCTTTGGTTGTCCATTTCCTTAAGATTCAAAGAACCTGAAGGGAGTTATCCCATCTGAGACTCCCTATCTTCTCCATTTTTTCCCTTATTTATACTAGTTACTTCTTCCCTCTCTTCACCACCAATAAAAGGAAAAGCTAGTGCTTGAATTTGTAAGTTAGTTTTCTCTCAGAAGCCTCAAGAACAAAGCGTGCCTGCAAAATCCGGTATATGAAAAACCTCCTCTTCTGATTTTCCATAATAAGTGTAATAGCATGGCTTGTTTCTTTAGTTTTTTCTTAGTATACTGAGTTTGAATGACTCAAGGTACCAATTTGTGTGAAATCTGAGAAATATAAGTTGTAAACTGAGACCAATGTGCTTAAAATATGAGTTTAGAGTTGTGTTAATAGCTGAAAAATTATCCGATGTGCTATTGCTCGACAAAATGGTCAAACCCAGAAGGATGGATAAAGACGAAGTTGCGACGGTCAAAATGGTGGACCGTCAACTTTGTGATGGACCACCAAGATGACCGTCAGAAGATGCAATACAAATGCACCTTCTGTATAAGCCATGACTGTCAACTTGGTGGACCGTCAACTTTGTGACGGACCACCAAGTAGACCGTCAGAAGACTCAAGTTTTTATGGAACACTTCTTAAGTACTGACGGCAGAGTTGGTGGACCGTCCCACCACTAGTGGACCATCAAACCTACAGTCAGACCATATTATCCCCTGTTTTGATTATGTTTGAATGCAGAACTGATTTCTTAAGTAGTTTCAGGTGATATGACTCCTAAAACTCCACAAACTAGAGGAGGAAGATCTCAACGAGGTAGGAATGTATCCACACCGGCTTGCAACACTAGAAAAAATAAAAGAGAAGCTCTCATACTCTCCCAGTCAGAAGAGGAGAGTGAGAGTACCTCTAGAAGTTCAAGTTCTAGCCCCGATGAGGTAACTGTTGCTGCAACTCAACCATTGTCGGTAGCAGGTGAAACTAAAAATATTAATGTGGAGGATCAAATAGACGATCCTAATGCTAAAGCTGTACCGGAGGGTGATAATGTTATTAGGCAGAAGGATCCACAGGTTTGAGAGGCCATCAGGTGGCAAATAGAGGGAGCACAAAAAGAGTTCGATGATGAGTTGACACCCACAGCTCGAGGGATCAGAAGATCATTCATAGAGGAACATAATATTATGACAACAAAACTTCATGAATATCCCGAGTTAGAGAACCAGTTCAACGAATATGGACTGGCATGGGTAAGCAGACCACCAGGAAAATACCAACCAAATTGGGTGAGGGAATTCTTCGCAAATTATCTGTGTTTGGTGAAAGAGAAATGCCCAAAGGGAACTCCAATCTCAAATAGACCAAATAGGGAGTCTGTTTCAGTTCGATAGGTCACTGTTGATATCTCAGGCCGAACAATTAACAGGATGCTATTCGGGTTAGGATATGAGGCTCCGCCCGTTGTCCCAGATTTTGAGTATAGAATACAAAATTCTTCCGGTCAGAGACGTTGGGATGCTTCTTTATTGACCGATGATGGAAATCCTTCCTGGTTGACTAATCCCAAAGAGCGCATTACAAAGTTCACTCTTAGTTTTAAAGCTAAGTTCTGGTGGGCTATTGTTTGGTTGAGGTTAATGCCAACAAAAGGAGATGGAAACTTGGATCATCACAGGGCAGTAGCAGTAGCCAGTTTGGTTTCAGGATTACAAATTAATTTTGGCCAGCTAATTGCAGACGAGATGTTCGTGCGGGCACATAAAGTGACCACTTCTATACCCTTCCCATGTTTGATCACTGGGTAATGCAAACAAGCCGATGTGTCGTTGATCTGTGGGGTTGATAATAAAGTACAGGCTACACATGAAGGACGAATCGAAATTCAAAATTCGGGTGAACAAACCTCTGGCATATCAGCCTTAGTCTGCACCAGTTCCAGAGACCACAGAAATGCCTGAAGGTATGCCTTTACCTATCACCACGTATGTACCACCTGATTATGTGCCCCAGGGCACGTCTGCAGGGTTAGAGTCTACACAGTTTGCTGGTGGACCGGAGTTTGCGGAGTACAGATTCAGCCAGTACAATTTCGTTAAGGTGGTGAAGAACAAAAAGCGGTTTCAGAAACAGCTAGAAAAATGGGCTGGAGATTTTAAACCTTTTGCGGATAAAATTATGGCTTAAGCAATCAGGACATTCCAAACTATTAAAGTTAGAATGGATAACATGGAATCCCGCATCAACAAAAGGCTAGATTCACTGTCTCTCCCTGATAGTGCCAAGCTCATGGCAGAGTTTGAGCAGGCAAAGGCTGACATAGCAGAGTTGAAGTAGAAATAGTCACAGCCGCCTATATTTTTCCTGACTTTAGTGGTAAGTGATAAAGAGGAAGCCATTCTAGACCTGATGGGCAGACCCGTGAAAGACAAAGCCAAGCAACAAATGAATGAAAGAGCAGCAAAGAAAGAAAAAAAAAGAGGAAGAGAGAAGCCATGTCACCCGAGGAGTTAGATCAACATAACCTGAAAAAATCTAAAAAGAAGTAAAGGAAAGAATTTGAAAGAAAGCAAAGAGAGGCATAAAATGAAGTGGCAGGAGTCTCTACTAGTGCTGCCCCAGAAAGGGGGCGAAGTGCAGCATCAGTTCGGTAAACAATTTCTCCAATTCTGGAGGTTGAGGTTGTGAGTGCCCTACCACTATAGGGGACAACATTGCACAGGGGGAGAATGCAGGAACATCACCCCACCTGAGATATGCCTCAGAGGAATAGGAGGCAAAGTGAATAACCCAGTCCAACCATGTACGGTAAGTAATTGCTTTGAGGATAATGCATATCTTTCTGTGTGGGGGTGGGTGTATTCACATCATGGTTGGATGTTGTTTCCAATATTCTGTATCCAATCATGTACTATCTAGTAAAATTGGCATGTTTAGGGTTTTTTTTATTATTGTATTTCAAATTCTGCAGCCTGTGATGTAAATATTTGTGTTTAATAATTATCTATAAAATGTTTTTGTTTCAATACTTTGTTGTAAATATAGATAATGAATGATGTTGGCATAGGACTATGAGCATGTGTATGTAATTAGTTACTCTATCATGTAAACATATGTATAGAAATCTCAGTATTTCTGCATTTAGCTTTAGTCTAGAAGAGGTACATAAAACATGCGATGAACATTCCAAGAATAGCAAAGGAAGTTTAATTTTGTTGCCTGTAAGTGTGAGGTTTTACTTGCAGTTCTTTCATAGGTTAAGACCTAGAACTTTCCCTAATCATTGATACAGTCTTCTAGGGGAATCATTGGGATAGGATAACAGGCCTCCTTGTACTTTGAGTCCATCTAGCCTAAATAAACAACCCTGCCAAAATGATCATCCCATTTGAACCCATCTTGTGCCTTTAAAACCCGTTTTAAAATCCTTTCACTGTGAGTTACTCTCCGTAGGGCTTCAGTATTCAGCTCTAGCCTTGGCCAAATACTAATACATTATTTATTTCAACTTAGACAAAGCATCTAAGTTGAGGGTGGCTAAATGAATGGACTAAATAGAAAGTAAGTTAGAATCTAATTAGAGTCAATTGGCCACTGAATGCGTCAGCATGAGTTGAGGGTGGCTAAAAAAAAAGAAAAGTTGTATGCTATAATAGAATATTGAGGTTGAAAAGATGCTAGGGCAAGGAGAGTTAAGTTTCAATGAGTCACTTTACCCAAAAGCATACCCCACCTGACCCGAAACCTTATTGCAAGCCTTGAAAAAAACTGTTTGATCTTAGTGAGTCAACCTTGAGGTAGTGTCATATGGCTAGGGAAAGCCTATGGGTACTTGGACTATGGTTGTAACTTCTTTGTGAGTGTGAGAGTTAGACTTTGTCCACGTCATAGAATGAGTGGTGGATTTCATTGTTGTGAGGGCAACTGAAGTCACTTAACTTTGATGTTCTCTATAGAATGTAACATTCATGATTGCGGGCTGAATTATGATAGATGTTGGGTCTGGATCCTGATGTTTTAAATGTATGTGATTGAACAGATAATTGAAGAGTTGCATCAAAATGTTTCAAGAGTTGGTTGCATGTCATTTTCTTGTTCATGTGTGCAATTAGGTGCTGAGTTGCTTAAGGATAAGCAATTATCTTAAGTTGAGGGTGTTGATGTTTTGATATCTTACGGAATAGTTAGCATTATTTTCTTAGGAAAATTGTATGTTTTCAAGCAACCAAAGTGTTAATTAATAAAGTTTTTAGTGTTTCTAGTGAAAGGAGATAACCACAGAATGAAGCTGGAAAAAGTAGCAGAAAAGTGAGTTTGACGGTCAAAATGGTGGACCGTCAGTCTTGCTACGGACAACCTGGTGTACCGTCAAGGCGAAGAAGAACATGGCATGCTAATGATTTGAGTGATGGACCATGTGGTGGACCGTCATCCATATGACGGACCACCTGGTGGACCGTTAACCCTTATCCAGAAACCACCTCTCAGAAGGATTTTGTGACGATCAACATGGTGGACCGTCATCCATACGACGGACCACTAAATGAACCGTCAACACTTATCCAGAAGCCACCTCTCATAAGGACTTAGTGATGATCAATATGACGTACCGACATCCATGCGATGGACAACCATATAGACCATCAATCCTTATCCAGAAACCACCTTTCAGAGGGACTTAGTGACGGTCAATATGGTGGACCGTCAGTCTTGTGATGGACCGCCAGTATCACCGTCAGGTCTTTTCCAGAAACTGCAATTTAGAAGAAATAAGTGACGGACCATATGGTGGACATGCCTTCCATAGTTTACCATAAAACCCTCTTAATTGGGGAGCCCTGTTCACCATTAAACCGTTTTTATTAGGTTACCTTCTTAGATGGGTTTTCCTACAAGTTATTTATCCTGCTACTTTGTAGACACCTATTTGCAAGGATCTTACAAGTTATTGATCCGCTTTCCTAACAAGCTGCCTAGTCACCTACTTATACATGTTGTCACATGCCAACAACATATGTTTGTTTTATTTTATTAAGCCCATCATATGTTAGTGGGGCCTAATTTAAATATAATAGGTTATATATATCTCCTAAAAGTATGTGCCTAAAATAAGGCTTGTCTAGTCTAAATAGATAGGGTTTATCTCTTAGAAGATAGGATGGAATTGTAATATTTTATTTCAAGTTTATTTTTACTTCAAGCTTATCTGGAGCTTCATTCTCTTATAAAAGGAAGCATAGGCCTATATTTGGAGATCATCAAATTCTCCACCTAAAAACCACTCTTAAAAAGTTTCACTCTATCAATAAAAATGTTTGTTGTCTAAACTCTCTCTTGTTTCTCCCTTCCAAAGAGATGGGTACTTTGATCCTTTAGGTCAGAGCAGTGGGTTAAGGAAACACTTCGTCAAGTATACTTGTTGTGATTATAAAAAATGGAACTCTGAAGTACTTTCCATGAATATGAAATGAAATTAGCTTTGTCCATGCGACATACATCTATAATTCCTTACTTTGTCTTTGATACAAAATTAGCTTAGTCTGCACGATAGCTTTTTTATTTTCTTTCTTTTCTATTACGCGGACTATTAAAGGTGCTAAAGTCCATGGGAGAGCTGCAAAAAACTCGTGTATGTAAAATATGGAACAATTTCATTTGTACTAGAATACCAATGATTTCTTGTGTCCAAAGACTCCCAAAGTCAAGCCATCCCATTGAGGGTTGAGAAGTTTTTTTGTGGCAAACCATCCTTTAGTGGATGCATAGCCCCAGTCGTAAGAAATATATTGTGTGTTGATGAAAGCTTTGATTTTTTATGGCGTGTTGCCTATATGGACATGAAACCACCTATCATGTTGGAAAGGTTAGAGACTGTGCTCTGTGGTATCGGTAAGAGCTTTGATTTTGTATGGTGTGTTGCCTACATAGTCATCAAACTACCTATCATATTGGAAAGTTTATAGCTCTATTATTAATCACCTAGTTAATATTTCTTGTAGATTCCATGCCCCGTTATCCCTAGACT
Source organism: Capsicum pubescens (assembly GCA_030864215.1). Taxonomy (NCBI): domain Eukaryota; kingdom Viridiplantae; phylum Streptophyta; class Magnoliopsida; order Solanales; family Solanaceae; genus Capsicum; species Capsicum pubescens. The sequence goes on from CM061541.1 coordinate 175,573,098, forward strand.
ATTTGGTATCAGAGCCAACCCTACTCCTGGAAGGAGAGAGGAACTAAGTTTTTGCATAATATTTGTTACAGTCTATTTTTAATGTAAGCCAATTGTACATTTTTAGTTTTTACTTTATTTTTTACTAAGTTATTAGCTATAAAAGTATCCATAATCTTTATTTTCTAATTATTGCCAAAGTCCTTTAAATATCTGATTCATAATCCTTCCATTGCTATAGTCTTTAGTGTTCAACCCATATAACTAAAGTATTATACATAGTCGAGTGGTAGTTACTTCTCTTAGATTTTAGAACAAATATTTTAGAGTATTTTCTTTAGACCTTTAGCATAAATATATCGAGTCTTTATAGTTCATAAAAACACAAAAATATGTCTATTTGTGAATATTCACTATCTTCATCTACTTTTTGTAACCCTTTTGTCAAGATAAATGTGTCAACCACTCCGAGTGATACGTTGTAATGTAAATATGACTACCTCTATGGAGTATATGTATTTCCACCGCAAAACTAAATATCCACTATATATTTACCTCTACCAACCCCTATTCTGCCCTTGCTAAAAAGATATGTAATCCTTAGATGAAAATCCACTATATAGTTCAATATAAGCCAAAGAGAGTTAGAGAATACGTTGTTGCAACTAAACTTGCTCAGCCTATTCTTACAACTTAGGATGAATAGTTCATATCCCTACAAATGCCAGAGGACTTACCATAATAATGGAAAAGCTTTGGGTTTACTCATCTCCATATTGGCGTTATATGAATCGCCTTAATATATCATGGAAGAAAAGGCCAACAAGTGATGGTAGGACTTTTCCTTATTGACAATAGATTCTATGAGTACCATGATCCATATCGGATGAAGTCATTGAGAATCTAGGTTTAGATCCTTGGGGAATCAAAAAACAAAGATGTCATCCAGTCTACCCTTCACTACCAAATGGCCTGGTGAGTTCAAAACTATTAGATGAACCTATCTCCTCCAAATAGCGATACTTCCTTGTTCATAGACATAGATAGATCTAACGGATCCATAGAGTGCACTAAGATCCTAAGATATATATCTCAGGAAAACTAGCTAGCATTATTTTGTCTTCTTGGGTAGTAAAATACGAGAAGTTCAGAGACTTTCCTTAACCTCTCAAGTTGACTGATAATTTTGACCATATCTATTTTATAGAGTCATATAGAACAACCTTGTACATCCCTATGTACAAACCAAGTGATGACCTTGTGGATGTAAAGAACTTGAGAACCATCTACTGGTTTCTCATTGGCTTCATGAAAAAACGTGATTGGTAAAACACTTCAATCATGAGGGCCACAGGTAGATGTGGTGTGGATTTCCTTTTTAGAACATTACCAATAAAAGACTAATGGTGATAGTAAAATTTGTAACAAGGATGATATACAACATACTCTATCTAAACTCAAGAATCCACTTACCCAAAAGGAGATCAATGCTCATGCTACCATTTTCAAGATCCACTCACAGAAATGCCAAACACAACTTTGAAAAGAATAACTTAACCCAAGCTCTAAAATTACCTCATGTCATCCTACCAGAAGGTAATCAAGAATCCACCCAATATGCCATACTTATCATGGCTTTAGAAACTAAGTTGTGGACTATCCAGTTTTAAAAATGTCCGCTAGTATCCATATTTCTATATTTTCTTAACCAACAACAAAGAGAAATGGCCTCACTTAAGTAACAAACCCATCTTCTGAAATACGACTACACCATACTACAAAATGCCCAAGTATCCACCATATTTCCACATGGATATCCTCCACAAAGATAAGGCCATCCTTTTTCAACTTACCTACCCCGTTTATCCATACTATTCACTCTAGCTTCAAAAGATGAATAGGAGTTAGATATTGCCAAATTTGTATATGAAACTAAAGATGTAACGAAAGCGAAAAGCGAGCTGGGATAGCACAAAATTGTGTCCAAAAGATAAGGTATTCTATACAGGCTCCATATGATTCTAATAAAAGAGACTCAAAACATGATGCTTCAATTAAATGTGTTACTCCAATTCATGATCCTATCTTCTAACATCTAGATCCTATAGTCCCAAATGATGATCTGAAGATTCAAAGTACAGAGATCAAATCAAAAATCCACTAGATGAAAACTGGAATTCCATCCAAAAATTTCTTCCAATGACAAAAGGTTATTTCCAAATGTCCTGCCCAATGAATACATGATCATTTCATATCAGGTTGTCCTAGAGCTTTAGAGAGAAATAATATTCCTCAACAATCTATTGATAATGATACTATTAAGGAATATCAAAAATCCATTGGTGAATCAATGGCTTTGGCACTGAGGAACAGGAACACTCATCTCATACGAATCCTACGAGTGTATGTTTTGAAACTAATGGCAATTTCTAAGTTGATAAATATATCAAAGATAATAAAGCTTTATTGGTTGACTCTCAAAATAATGTCAAGGATGTTCTAAAATCATCAATACTATCCCCAGAGAGAGACTATCCACTTATGTTCATGAATCATTTCATAGATCCAAAAGTCTCTAAAGTAGTCGAAGACTAAGACGAGATGGCCAGAACAAGAAACAACACCAAAGAAAACCAGTGGAAATAGATTCTGCACCTTCACTCTCAATGTCATCAAGGATTTAGCCTGGCCTCAAAGGATCCAAGACTTCTACACATTGATGGCTACAAATAGTATAGCTGAAAGAGAAAAATACATAATACTCTCGGAGTTAACCTCCAAATTCTCTGAAATTCTCAGATATTGGTGGAACACACTTGGGATCAATAGTAAGAATGCTTATCTAACATCTCAAAACTTTTCCTTCAATATCAGAATCCTATAGAAGGTCTTTTGTGGAGACACCGATCACAGACAGAAGAAGTTGTGCACACAACTCTTTGAGATAAAGTAACTATCATTTGATAGATATGTCATCGATATTCACTTCAAGAAGATGTGTAAATTTTTCTTTGAGATAGGCAGATATCCTAGCCTAAAGCAAGCTTTTATATCATCGTTGTCTAAGATATTATCCAGCCATACAATGATAATTATGGAGATGAAGTTCAAATACATAATTGTCCCACAAGTAGGCAACATCACGCAATACATCTTCCAGGCCTTGGAAAGCATATGGACGAAGAGATCTGTACTAAAGCAAATTGTCTGGAAAAACCTAGCTCTTGATTGTTCTTGTAGATGGAATGATCTTGTCATCAAATCAAATTTCCATTGATCTAGCCAAAAAGCACGGGCCAAGAACCAGTTGTAGTTTAGAAGGTTTAAATTAATTCGACCTCCCTATTCTAGGACAAGAGCAACTAGGCAAACTAGGAATTTCAGACAAAGAAGCCCAACAAATAAAAAGATGGAGAATGGTTGCTTCATCTACAAAAATACTGGCTACTTCCCCAAGGAATATCCTTAGGCCAAGAAGTTGAAGGACTCCATACGCCTCTTTGAATAAATAGCAAATTACACAGGCATCTATCTCAGCAAAGAGGATGACCTTGAAATTGTCTTCTCACTAGAAGAAGAACCGACGGAGGACACCCTCTTCTCCTTAGATGTATACAAAGAATCAGGTAATTCCATATAGATGATCTCTACCTGATATCCAGTCCTAGAGAAGACAACCAGAGTTGGATAGTCAAATTCTCATGTTCAATAAGGCAGGAATTCTATCTTCCAGAATAACAGATTTCCCTTTAGTTCTATTTAGTTACTATATGAATCCCATTAATCGATATATTATATGAGAGAGAAGAACTTTCTTCGAGCTTTAAATTTTTAGAAACAATGGAAGATCCATATTGAATCCATTTGGAGTGCACCCACAATACCCATTATGTCATGTGTTCATAGAACTAGCCAACCACTTTCTTCAAGAACTCTTATGGCCATTTTGATACATGTCCCACCAGTACTACATCCTTATGGAGTTCAAGTGTGATGCCCATAAGCATTTTTATCGAATTGAACCATCTCTAAAGAGATTCATGTTGTGGATAAAGCCATAAAAATACTAGATTCAATGCTTCAAAGATTCCTATGATTCAATGGTATTTATGTTGCACTGTTCGGTAGGAAACACTAACCCCAAAGTCTAAGCTCAGCCAAAAATTTCACTTCTTTGGAAATTTCCTATTTCTATACTCTCTTTAAGATGAATACTATAAAGCTCAAAGTTTTATCTTCTAGCAGAACAGATACATTCCAAAAGAAATTTGGTCAAAGGAATTGGAAAAGTGGAACTACGCCAATGATCATCCCTACCGGGATGAAGTCCGATGAGAAGTAAAAGATTATAAGCTACCTATATGAAATCATGAGAGATGAATTAACCAACTCTATCAAAAGTATATGGTAGAAGACTCCCCTATAGGTATGAGAAGATTCATCCAACAGAAAGAGTTACTTCACTAGATCGCTTAAAAAGCTTAGAAGTCCATGAACATCTCAGGCAAAAGCACGAGGATGATTGGTGGATAGAAAAAATATATGTGAGCTCATCAACGACACCATCAAACACTACCTAAAAGTTGACGCCAGATAACAAGTGCAAGAAATTACCATTTACTATAAGTTGCATAGAATTACCTTTCTGTGGAATTACCTAATAGAGTTTATCATGAAACACTCTCAATTGGGTTACCTACTTCACCATGAAATCCTCTAAATTGAGTTACCCTCTCAGATGAGTTTTCCTACAAGCTACTTATCCAACTACTTGGTAGACACCTGCTTGCAAGGAGCTTACAAGCTGCAAATCCACCTGATGACAAGATGCTCAGTCACTTGCTTACACATGTTGTCAGATGCCAATAAGATATGTGTGTTTTTAGGCCCATCACATGTTAGTGGGGCTTGATTTGAATAAAATAGGCAATAAAGATCTCATAGAAGTATGTTCCCAAGATAGGTATTATTAAGTCAGAGTAGATATATAGGATAGGGCTTATCTCTGTAAGAAGATAAGACTTATCTTTTATGATATCTTATTTCAAGTTTATTTTTACTTCAAGATTATCTAGAGCTTCCTTCTCCTATAAAAGGAAGCATAGGCCTTTAGTTGGAGATCATCAAACACTCCACCTAAAAACCTCTCTTAAAAATTTTCTCTCTATCAATAAAAATATTTGTTGGCTAAAATCTCTCTCGGTTCTCTCTTCCAAATGGATGGGCACTTTGATCTTGTTGTGATTGCAACATGGAACTATAAGTACTTTCCATGGATATGAAGAAAGACTATATTTGTCCATGCGACATACATCTTTATGTCTTTTCCCTATTTATTAAATGAAATTATCTTGGTCTGTATAATAGTTGTTTGGTTTTCTTTTTTTTCTTTTACGAACAAGTAGATCTAAGGTATGTCTAGTACACCTTTGTTCCACACACTATTGAGGGAGATAAAGTACAGGGGAGAGCTATAAAAAGCCTTTGTATGTCATAGATTGAACAATGATTTTATGTGTTTAAAGACGCTCAAAGACAAGCCATCCCGTAGATAGTAGAGAAGCCTTTATTTGTGGAAAACTATCCTTTAGTGGATGCCCATCCCCAGTCATAAGAAAGTTATTGTGTGTTGATAAAATCATTGTACCAAGTAGTTTCATAAGTAACATTTAGGCAAACCCATCAGAAAAGGTAACCCAATTGAGAGGGTTTTTTTATTGAAGAGGGAAATTCAATTGAGAGGGTCTCTATTTTAAACTTTGGAAAGTAATTCGGCTGAAAGATAATTCTATGCAGCTTGCAGTAAATGGTAACTTTTTGGACATGTCATCAAGCATCATCTTTCAAGCATTTTTGGATGGTGCCAACAATGAACTCATGTATCCTTCTTCCATTCACTAGTTGACGTTGTACTTCCTCCTATGGCATTTTTAGCCTTCCAAGATTATTTTCAGCAATCGGGTAAAGTAACTCTTTTTGTCGGATAAATATTTAAAATCCTATTAGGGAGCCTTCAGTTGTATGCTTTTGATGGAATTGGTGACTTCATATCTCGTGATTTCATATGGTGGCTAATAATTTTTTATTGTTCATCTAACTTCATCCTATTGGGGATGATCATTGATGTAGTTCCACTTTCCCTATTCCATTAGCTAAATTTCTTTTAGAATGTATCTATTTTGCTAGAAGATAATGAATTGTGCTTCATAGTATTTTCTTTGAGAGAGAGTATTAAAATGGAAAATTTCCAAAGGAGAGAAATTTTCAACTAATCTTAGACTTCATGGTCAGTGATTCCTATCAGATGGTGCAACACGAATACCTTTGCATCATAGGAATCTTTGAAGCATCGAATCCAGTATTATCATGGCTTGAACCGAAATATGAATTTTTTTAAAGCTTGTCATATTCGATCAAAATGCTTGAAGGAATTGCACTTGAACTCCATGAGGATGTAGTACTAGTGACATAGGTACATGAATAGCCATAAAAGTTTTTGTTGGATGCATTGGCTAGTACTATGTACACATGATAGAAAGGATATTCTTGGTGTACTCCGAACGACTTCATGATTGATCCTCCATACTTTTAGAACACTTAAAGCTCGTAGAAAGTTCTTTTTTCTTAAAGGACAGATGGATCAAAGGGATCCACATACTGATTTAAACAAATTCAGAGGGCAGTCTGTTATTACAAAAGATAGAATTCCAAATATGTTGAACATGAGAATCTAACTAACTAGCTTGTTATTGTCTTCTTCTATACTAGATATCATATAGAGATTACCTGTACGGATGTTGCCTGATTCTTCATATACATCTATGGAGAAGAGGGTGTCCTTTGTCAATTTTTCTTATAGAAAGAAGACCAATTCAAGGTCTCCTCTTTCTAAGATAGATTCCTAAGTGATTTGTTATTTCCCAAAATAGGTGGTTGAAGTCTTTCTACCTTTTATTTTAAGGATAGTTTCTTGCAAAGCGGCCAGGCTTTCTGCAGATAAAGAAACCATTCAACTTCTTGTTATTTTTTGGGCTTCTTCATTTGAAGTACCTAGTTTGCCAGATAGCCTTGATCCTATTGTTGGAAGGCCTAGGCAGTTTGAACCTCTTGAATTATATTTGCCTCTTTGATCTCATCTTGCAGCTTGAGTGGGTGAAGTTATATTTGGTGACCAAATCATCCCTGCTGCAGGCTCGATTAAAATTTAGGGTATTTTGGATGATCTGCTTCAGTATAGATTTTTTTGTGCAAATATTATCTAGGTCCTGGAAGATGGCCTGCATGATGTAGCCTATCTGTGGTACACTTGTGGGTTTGATATTCTCCTCCACAATCATCATTGTATGGCTTTAGGATAGATCCTCTATATATTTTAAATACCTAGAGATCGTAGATAGTTTGTCTTTCTAGGAGGATAGATGGATTAAAGGGATCCTCATACTGATTAAATAGATCTGAAGGGTAGTCTACTATTCTGGAAGATAGAATTCCTAATATGTTTAGCATGAGAATCTGACTAGTCGACTTTTGGTTGTCTTCTTTGGTACTGGATATCAGGTAGTGATCATCTGTATGGATGACTCCTGGTTTTTCATATATGTCTATAGAGAAGAGGGTGTCCTCCATCAGTTCTTCTCCCTCCGAGTAGATCGAGTCAACGTTGTCCTCTTTACAGAGATAGATTCCTGTATGGCCGACTGATAATCCATATACTAGAAGTGCCCTGCGAAGACAAAGAAAGGGACGCCTTTCTTAATGATGGTCTTTTTAATCACAAGTAGTTATCATCATATCATGATCCAGACACTGATTCTATCCTCTCAGATCAAGTTGTCCTAAATTTGTATGGCTTGAACATTAATAACAACACAATTCAAGATCCACAAGCCACAAATGATCCAGATCTGATAAAAAATATCTAAAATGCAATAAAGATATTCTGAAAGTAGATCCCATTAACCCTGCTATGGACAAAGGAGATTTTTTGTTCTATACGAGCCCTTCGTATGACTACTCCAACATTGGTGATGACTTTACAGCTAATAGATACATAAATGACAGCGATGAGTTCATTGATTCTCGAGAATACGTTAAAGACACTGCTGAATCCTTAATTGAATCTCTAGAGTAATACTATCCACCTATTTACATGAACCACTCCAAGAAACCAAAAGTCTCCAAAGTTGTCAAAAACCAGGATGAGATAATGAATGATCCAATCCTAGAGAATAGGCCAAAACCAGACAGGACAGCAAAAAACTATTGTAATTAGATTCCACAACTTCGCTCGTGATGATATTAAAATAAGTTCCTAGCCTCAAAAAATCCAAGACTTCGACACTTGATGGACATGAAGAATCTAAATAAAGGAGAAAAATACAAAATACTCTAAGAATTCACCTTCAATTCTCCAGAATCCTCAAAGACTGGTGAAATTCTCTTGGGATTAACGACAAGAACATTTATCTCACATCCCAAGACTTTGCCTTCAATATCAGGATCCTGCAAGAGGTTTTCTGTAGAGACACCGGCCAGATATGGGAAAAGCTACGGCAACAACTCTTTAAGATGAAGTAACTATTGTTCGATAGGAATGTCATCAATATCCACTTCCAGAAAATGGAAAAGAGCTACTTTGAGCTGGGCAGAGATCCCATACTGAAGCAAGATTTCATTCCGTCACTGTCAAAGATGCTAGCAGGACATACAATGACAATTGTAGAGGAGAAATTTAAATCCATAGTCATACCATAGATAGGATACACCAGGCAGGCCAACTTCCAGGCCCTGGATAGTATTTGCACCAAAGATCTGTACTAAAGCAGATAATCCGAAACAATCCAGCTCTTGATCAAGCCTACAGCAGGAATGATCTAGTTACCAAATCCAATCCTACTCAATCTGCAAAGCAAGATCTAAGAGGCATCTATAGTTTAGGAGGTTCAAACTGCCTAGGCCTCCTAACAACAGGATCAAGTTGATCCAGTGAACCAAGTACTTCAGATGAAGAATCCCAACAAACTACAAGAAGGAGAATGGTTGCTTCATCTGCAAAAAACCTGGCCACTTTATAAAAAACTTCCTCAAACCAAAAAGTCAAAAGTATATGTCTATCTCTTTAGTGAAATAGCCGATCACACAGGAATCTATGTAAGCAAAGAGGGCACTCTTGAATTGGTCTTCTTGCTGGAAGAAGAACTGATGGAGTACCCCCCTCTCCATAGACGTATATGAAGTATCAAATAATATCTATGAATATGATCTCTCTACCTGATATCTAGTACCAGAGAAGACAACCAAAGGCTGGCTAGTCAAATCCTCATGTTCAACACAGAAGGAATTCTTTATTTTAGAATAACAGACTACCCGCCAGATCTATCTAATCAGTATATGGATTCCCTTTATTCATCTATCCTCTGAGAAAGAAGAACTTTCTACCAACTTTAAGGTTTCAAAAAGTATGGTGAATCCATCCTCAAGTTGTTCGGAGTACATCCTAATATCCTTTGTCATTGATGTCGCCTAAAAACTAGCCTCCAAAGAAGTATGGTGTGGTCGATACCAAATATAGTAACCCAAACCAGGTTGGGGTCAAACCCATAGGAAAAACATTGAAATGTATCTCAAACTAGACAAAATCCATGAGCAGTGTAGAAAAGTAAATGCGGGAATTTGAAGTAAACAATAAGTAGTAACCGAACTTGAATGTTTGGGTTTGTAAATAGTAGAAGAAGTACACTAGGATTGTGTTCCCCCTGTATTCTCAACTCTATAAACTTCTCATGTTTAACTCACCTATTCTCTTACTCGAAATGCAAAGTCGACAAGCAATGTATTATCAAATAATAATAAATCTCACCCTTTACCCTGTGAGTGTCAAAGTGTCTCCTTATTGCTCCTTATCAGTAACCTCAGTTTAACTTTCACCTTTTGGATCTTAAGTTGATAAGATTAGATGGTGAAATAATAAAATAGACGTGAATCTCAAATTACTATATTAATCCACTTTTCCCAATCTCAAACTCCTTTGTGAGGACGTTCTCGACTATAGGCAATCCTCAAGCTTCTGTAGTAGCTCTGAGGTCAATTAATATAAAGAACATTATGATACATATAACCACAAGAAAATAGATGACTCTCTCACTTCTTTTATGTAGTTAATCCACTAGGGTTCCCATAACTCTAGTTAAGGAAATTAGTCTCTTATGTTCATGAAACAGTCCATGATAATCAATAAAGAACACATGTAATTAATTGTACAAGAAGAAGAAGAAGAAAATCTAAAGTTTTCAATTGAATAAAAACCCAAAAATCTCAAGAACACAATCTCAATGATCAAAGTATGTAAGAAGTAGTAAAATTATTATAAAAGTACGTCAAAGTGAGTAACCTAATAAAGGAATAACCCTAAGGTATTTATAGTATCTTAAAATAACCCATAAATCCTAATTAAAATGAAATAGGAAAAGCATGCCGGCATAAGGTACGACTCGCGTAGTCCACTCGTAAGGTATTCTTATGAGTCGTACTGTGCTTGTCGTATGTTCTCTAATGACTGATCTTTCACAGCTTTAGGCTTATATTGTCATTACGACTCATCCTCATGATTTATACCTTGACCAAACAACTCATAGTCTTCACTCGTCACCACCTGGGCTTTAATCTTTCAATGCTCTGAACACGGGTATCTTTATGATTTATCCTTGCGAGTCATATCAGATCTTCTGACTCATCTTCTCATCTGACTTCAACTTTATATAGCTGCATGATTTTTTATTCTCTTTAAGGTTGTTTTTCATGACCTGTAACAATATATTATGATCCATACTCTCCGGTCGTATCCATCCTTCACTTAGCTTCTCAACTTGGATTTTGTTACTGTTGTGCGTAGGAGTCAACCTACGAGTCATATGATGTGTTAATGACTTGTAAGTTGACTCATATAGTGTACAGACTTTATCTCTTTTGGATATTTTTCTTTCAATTTCATTCTAAGACTATTATTCACCTATTTCACCGGCATCAACCACAAAACCACATCATATCTACCAAAATGACCCAAGTCCAAACGTAAATTATTTTTTTAAGCATCAAAAGTATTGTGTTTCCACGGTGCATCAACACCCTAAACTTAGAAAGTTTGCATGTCCTCAGGCGAAATAGAAATCAAAACTCTAACAAAATAACGATGCTTAAACAGGAAGATCCTAAGATACCTATGGCAGAGACTTTTCAATTCAGTTTTCAACATTTTTATTCCCCCTCCTAGTTTTAGATTTTCAAGACTCCAACTGAGTATATCAATTTGGCACATGGAGAAACATAAAAGAATCCAATGATGGCATTACATTAGTAATAAACATCTAGGCATAGACATAAATCGCATTAGTAGAACAATCTAGCAACCTAACAACATAACCCTTGTACGCTCACAATCAAAGAAGTCCCATTCATTCAGTTTAGATCAACAATAATTATTCAGGGATATTTTCAAAAAGATTTCTTGCTCACAAACAAGTATCGGTTGGTGTATACAGAATACCATAGTGTTTCCCATATGCTCTCTTCCTGAGTTTTCGAACAATCAAGATAGGATCACTAAATGACTTTATTTAGCTTGTAACGTAGGTTTGGGGCAGGTATGGTATCTTTTTTGGATTTTTCAGTGACTATGCCTCCTTGACACTACGCTTTATTTGGGGTCCAATTTTAAACTTTTTCTTCCTTTTATTTAAGCCCCTTATGTCTCCCTTTTTTATTTTAAAGCTTATTCAGATTGGGGCAGTGCGGGTTTTTTTTCACATTCTTTTTTGTTTTCTAACATTTTCTTTTTCTTTTATTATCTTTTTATTTTCATGGCACCTGCCCTTCTTCAATTTTCTATCTACACTTCTTTATTCATAATCATTTTTTCCTATGCACCCCTATCATAGCCACCCTTAACTTAGGCGATTTACCTGAGTAGAGGTGCACAGTGTCTAAGGAGGACCAGGGCCAAAACAGGTTCATTGTAAGTGAAATGGGAAGGTGAAATCAATGTAAATCAACAAAAAATAGGTCAATTAGGCTCACCTTTTTGGATTAAGGGATTCATATCAAATTTGGTTAGTCATTTAGGCTCGCGTGGACTCAAAACAAAATAGCCTATGATCATCTCCTACTCAAATATCCTAAATCCTAGTTAAAAGCAACTAGGCAAGTTCTAGATTCTAACACGTCGGAAACTAAGTAATGCCTCACACACACTCGGACGGGGTCATACTGCTAGGTACTACTTATCCAGTTATGCAATTGTTTGCCATACTTGTTCTATCCCTAATTCTAATGCTATTATTAGATTCGCAGTCGTCTCCCACACATACACACATCACACAATCCACAAAATTTTAGGAGGGCTATTAATTTTCAGCACAATTATTCAAAATCAAACTAATTCAGCATAATCATTTAAAATCATATCTACTGCCGCAAGTACAAACTTTCTTCCTATTATTATCTTTTTCAGGACACGCACAATAATACAAAAACAAAATATGTTAGTTTTCAGACTTTTTAGATTGTGACCATTGGTTTCAAAACACGGCAAGTGTAACCTAAACAATTTTCTCTTATGTCCATCTCTCCAGTCATTATGACTTCTGGTTATGAGTCATTGGGGCAAGTCGTACCCATACCAGAATCTACACCCGTTTAATACTTTATATTGTCAGTGGTTATGAGTCTCGTAATGACTCGTTATGCGTGGGTCTGAGTCATCAGGAAACCGATATCAACTGCAACATAAGGGTTTATCTTGTGAGTTGATTCCAATATACAACCTCCAATTTACCCTTCAATGTATAGAATTTCCACCCCCTATTAGTCCAAAAACATATATTTTTAGTACACACATTCAATTTCACCCCTAAATCCCTATTTCAAACTCAATCTCTAAGCACTAGGGTTCAAATTTTCAATACACATAGATATTCAACTCAAAAAAATGCTAAAATATTAACTTATTTTCAACTTCAACTCGAAATGTAAAGAATTTAAGTTCAAAGACCTACTTGAGTTGTTGAAATTTTAGGTTTCTTTGATTTCAACACTTTTCTACCCCAAATGCTTGAAGAATTCATGAAATATAAGAGGAAAAACAATTAGGTGTATGTTTTGGAGTGATTTCGTGTGTTTAGAGCTCAGAGATTGATCTATAATGGAGGTTTGTAATGCCGGGTACCCGAATAGGGTACCCTTCATTTGTTTAAAATAGGTTAGCTAGGCCAAGTTGACCCGCAAACCTCAATCTGGTAAGTTTGGTTATGAGTCATGTGTACGACTCGTAGCCAATGCTTACGGTTCTTTTCCTCCTTTCGTAAAGATTGGGAACCCTTACCTGGTTCTGGAGTTGATATGAATCAAGGTGACAAATCGTAATCTAAGGTTACGACTCATTTTGAGAGTGTTAAAGACTCCAGAAAATTTTTACCTGGATATGTTTCAAGTCCCATGTCCTTATGACTCCTTCTCACGAGTTGCCACATAAAGGTATGACTAGTGATGAGTTCATATGACCTGATTTCTGGAAATTTTGGATTTTTCTACAATCTTTAATCTTGTACACTGAACACACTTATTACCCTATAAATTATAAAGTACAAAAAATGGGTTTCCTCCCATGTAATATTTTGATTTAACGTCGCGGCATGATGTGGCTAAGTTGGATACTAGATTTCACCAACTAGCCTCATGGGTTGCCTCCCATACGGTACTTGATTTAACATCGCGGCACGACGCAATTACCTTGGTGACTCAAACTTCACCAAGGTCCACCTCAAAAATGACATTAACTTCTTCTATGTTACCCATATAATGTTATACTCTTTGCCCATTCACCTTGAATGGGGCTTTACCATCCCACTTTAATTCTAAAGAACTATATGGATAAACATTTGTCACCATAAATGGACCATACCACATGGACTTCAACTACTTGGAAATAAGTGAAGTATAGATTATAAAGAAATACCCAATCACCTTTCTCAAATATCCTTTTCTCAATCTTGTGATCATGATGTAATTTCATCTTTTCTTTGGAAAGTGCAGAACTTTCTGATGCTCGGAGTTGGAATTCATCCAACTAATTCATATTATTCATCCTTGACTTGTTGTATCCTGCCACTCAAAATTCATCTTCTTCAATGCACATAGTGCTTTATGTTTAAGTTCCATAGGCAAGTGACATAACTTGCCATACACCAACTGATAAGGAAAATCACCAATGGGGGTTTTAAAAGTTGTTCAGTAATCCCATAATGCATCGTCAAGATTTTGTGACCAATAAATCCTATTGGCATTCACTGTCTTCACCAAGATGGACTTGATTTCTCTATTGGACACCTCCACCTGTCCACTAGTCCGTGGGTGATAAGGTGTTGCCACCTTGTGTTTTACTCCATACTTCTCAAGCAGACTTTTGAATAGACGATTACAAAAATGTGACCCACGGTCACTAATGATCGCTCGTGGCATGCCAAATCAAAAGAAGATATATTTCTTCAAAAGGGTTGTAACACTTTTTCCTTCATTGTTAGGGAGCGCAACCGCTTCCACCCATTTAGAAACATATTCTACTACCACAAGGATGTATTTCATACTAAAAGAACTCAAAAAAGGTCCCATGAAATCCACACCCCATACACCAAACAAGTCCAATTCTAAAATAGGAGTCATAGAAAGTTCATGGCATCTAGATATATTACCTTGGCATGACATTGATCACACGATGAAGCAATATTATATGCATCTTTGTCAATTGTTAGCCAATAGTACCCACATTGTAAGATATTTTGGGTTGTGTGGGTTCCTCCATGATGGACCCAACTGGTGAAGAATGACAATCCTCAAGTATGCTTATCATCTCCACCTCAGGTATATATCTATGAATAATTCCATTTGCATAAATTTTGAATAAATAAGGCTCATCCCAAAAAACTTTCCTTACCTCATGTATAAACTTCTTTCTCTGATAGAAGGAATGGTCTTCTAGGACTAGATCAGTTTCTAGATAATTTGCATAGTCAAGACCATGGAATTAGATCTTGAAAAGCAGCCAATATCTGTTCTTCTGGAAAACTATCATTAATCTCTAGCCCATCTTCAACTTTTTGCACAGCTTCCTCCTCAAGTCTAGACAAATGACCCACATTGATTCTCGGTGCTTTTTTTGTCCTTGACCTTGAAATCAAACTCTTGCAACAATACAACCTACCTAATTAATCTAGGATTTGTATTTTTTTAGCCATTAAGTACCTCAATGATGCATGATCAATCTCTTGTTCAGTGAGTGTGTAGTTTTTTTAGCAGGGTTTAGAGCCTTGTTGGCATAGTAGATGGGATGAAGGATCTTTTATTTTCATTGGCCTCGTATAGCACCAAATGTTAATCCACTTGCATCACACATAACCTCGAATGGTAAGGACCAATCAAGAGACACGAAGATAGGAGCAGTCATCAACTTCTCTTTCAAACATTCAAAAGCCTTCAAACATGCTTCAGTAAAATCAAATTTTACCACTTTCTCAAGAATCCTACAAAGAGGGTTGGCAATCTTCGAGAAAACCTTGATGAATCACCTATAAAACCCAGTATGTCCCAAAAAGCTTTGAACACCCTTCACAGAAATTAGTAGAGGTAATTTCTATATCACTTCAATCTTAGCGCTATCTACCTTTATACCCATTTTTGAAATATTGTTCCTAAGTACAATACCTTCTTTGACCATGAAATTGCACTTTTCCCAAATAAGAACCAACTTGCATTCCTCACATATTTTAAAAGCGTTTGCCAAATGAACTAAGAAGTCATCAAAAGAATCACCAACTTTTGAGAAATCATCCATAAATACTTTGATGGTGTATTCTACCATGTTAGAGAAGATTAATATCATACATCTCTGAAAGGTGGCTGGAGCTTTACATAACCCGAATGGCATATGTCTGAATGTAGAGGTCTCGTAAGGACAAGTGAAGGTAGTCTTCTCTTGGTCTTCAGGATCAATAGTGATTTGTTTGTAGTTCAAGTACCCATTAAGAAAATAGTACCACCCTCTGCCCGCAAGTCAGTCAAGAATCTAGTCCATAAAGGGCATTGGAAAGTGGTCCTTCTGGGTCCATGCGTTCAATTTTCTATAATCCATGCACACTCTCCATCATGTGACTGGCCTCATTGGCACTAGCTTATTCTTCTCATTAGGCACAATAGTAATAGTGCCTTTTTTTGAAACACATTGTACCAAACTAACCCACTTACTATCAGCAATGGGATATACTCTACCAGCATCTAACATCTTGATTATCTCTTTTTTTCATTGCCTCCTGTATAGGAGGATTAAGACAACACCGATGTTCTATACTTGGAATACAATCTGGTGCATGTTGGATCTTATGAGTACAAAGACCAGGCGAGATACCCATAATATTTGCAATGACATACCAATGGCCCTCTTGAATTTTTGATAACAAAGCTTCTACTTTTGACTGCATCAAGTCAGCTGTAATGATTACCGGTGAAGTATTGTTGGCCCTTAAAAATACAGATTGGAAATGAGAAGGGATGGCCTTCAACTCTAAGATAGGTGGGTCCTCAATAGATAGCTGAGCAGGTAGAGTGGTTCTATTTTCAGATCCAAATCAAGCTTAATTGGTGCAGAAGTGTAACAATTGCTCCTATAAATTTCATATACCATCTCATCATAGTCATCAATACCATCACTATCAAATTTTATGATCATAGTTGCTAAGGTTTCAATACCTAGCATTTCTTCAATAGGAACAACATTAGAAGCAGCATCCCAAATAGTCACTACATCAACATCATGGAGTGAGTCCATCTCTTCATCAAACATATCAATCACAGATATCACCCTTAGTTCATCCGATTGCTTCATGGATTTTCATGCATTTAATATCACATTCTCATCATTAAGTCTCAGCATTAGATATCCTGGATCCAAATCAATCAACGTCCATCCTGCAGCCAAAATGGTCTTCCTAAAATAATTGGGACTTGAAATTCCACTTCATAGTCTAATATCACAAAATTAGTAGGAAAGATGAAAGAAGCTACCTTCACCAATACATCATATAAAATACCAACTATTTTTTTCACCATCACTAGTCTCATGATAGTTGTTTTGGGAGCTCCCAACCCCAACTATTTAAATATTGCTAATGGAATAAGGTTAATATTATCTCCTAAATCACATAATTATCGAGTGAATTTGAAAGATCCAATGGGGCATGGAATGATGAAAGCACCAAGATCCTCCTTCTTTTATACCAAAGATATAGTAGCTACAATGTTGCAGTGTTGAATACTGTCGACTAGCTCATAACTAACTAGCCTCTTTTTGGTAATTATATCCTTTATAAATTTTGCATATCCTATCATTTTCTCTAATGCCTCTACAAGTGGAATGTTGACTGACATCTCCTTTAACATAGATAATATTTTTTTATACTTACCCTCTTCTTGCTTCTTTTTTAGCCTTTGGAAAAAATAAGGGTGGGGTCTTAGGATGGACTCCAAAATAGGCTCTTCGACCATATTCTTTTTGTCATTTTTATGGCTACTATTATCAATAGTAACAAGGTAATCTTCATTCACCAAATCAATCAAAGTGGGTACAGGTGGATCTATGGTGGTTTTTCCACTCTGAGTGATAATGTCATGGCAAAGACTATCATTCTTCGAATTTACCATCATGTTACTAGGAAAAGTGTCAGGTTGCCTTTTTATTGAATATGGTCGACATCTGTCCATACTGCTGCTCTATTTTCTTTATTGCGGTAGAATATGACTTAACTTTCTTATTTAGCCTTTTCAGGTCTACCTTAATCTCCTTAAGATAGATCTCTTGACTTTCTTGGCCTTTGACTAATTTCGACAACATTGTTTCAATTCTAGACTCAATATCTCAGCTACCTAGTGGGATGTATCTATCACTTTTCTCTTTGTAATCATCTTTGCATCTCTAATCACCATCGCAGTCTCTGTGCATGTCTCTGTATCTATCATTGTAATAGTTCTGACCTTGATTCCTTTTCCCTTGGTCTAGAAAATCTGCCAACTAACAATCAAGATACTCCGTTTCCTCTTCAGATTTAGTCTTAAAAGTCCTAGAAGTAGATCCCTCCACCCCAATTGCATTCACTTTCTCAGCAATCATTATTGCAAATTATTTTGTAAGCAGCCCAATAATTATCCAAAGATGTGCAACCTCTTGTTCTACCAAATCATAACCAACTCCATAATCATTAGCTTCTCCAATAGCATATTTACCTATACCACGCTCAGTATCTCTAGTGTGCCAAGCTCGATTATTCACCGAAATATCATCCAGCATATCCTGCATAACCTCCCACCAAAGACGCGTAAATGCACCTCCAAAATTCTATTTGTCATTGCTCTCAAACTAACATTCAGTGATCTTTAGAAGATTTCCAACAAATTAGACCTTGTGATTCTGTGATTAGGTACCATCCGCAGCTTCTTTTTGAATCTAAACCATGCCTCGTACATGGACTCTGCAGGTAGCTCTCTAAAATTATAAATTTCATCCTTCAACTGTAGCATCCTTGTAGAAGGGAAGAATCTATTTAGAAATTTTCTTCAACTCATACCATGTAGTGATTGAACCTCTCAGAAGTTATCCTAACCATAGTGATGCATCTCCAGTCAGTAAAAATGGGAACAACCCCAACCTCAAAGCTTCCTGATCCACCCCAGGAATTATATATGACATGCATATCACAGTAAATTTATCCAAGTCCATATTCACATCATCAGTTGTTGATCTCAAAAATACACCCTTTAGGTTTAATAATTGGATCATAGCACAAGTAATGTCAAACTTAACATTGGGGGTAGAGCAGGAGGAATAATGGATCTTGTCTCAGTATATTCAACATAACCCATATCCTCTTCTTTATCGTATGGGTATAGGTGTTGATATGTAGGTATCAATAGAGCTCTGCCTCTCTGAACTCTATCTCGATGCTCGACCACTAGTCGTGTCCTGCTAATCCTCCTTCAGCCAATCGGGCCTTTTCTTTCGCTAATAAGTTCTCTGTCTGACTATCTACAATATTCTAAGGATCTCTTAGAGCTCACAAAAGTGCCGCATTAGGATTAACTGGTGGAGAAGGTACAATTTGAGGGTCTCAAACCCCATTAGTAACACCGTCATGAACTTGTTCTAATATCTTTCATGGTGTTTGAAGAACTCTTTCTAGCTCAGGATCAAATGGGAGTAAAATATTGCCTCTACTCCTAGTGTTTGGCATACATCAGCGTATGCCAAATTAAGAATAGAAAATAAAACCCACGAACTTCACCAACTTCAATTAACTATTCAAATTATCTTCCCCAGCAACTGAGCTAAAATTTAATGTCTCCCAAAAACTAATCTCTAAAGAAGTATGCTGCAGTCGATGCCAAATATAGTAACCCAAACCAGGATGGGGTCAAACCCATAGAGAAAACATTGAACAGTATCTCAAAATTAACTAAATTCACGAGTAGTACGGAAAAGTAAATAGAGGAATATGAAGTAAATAGTAAGCAATCACCGAACTTGAAAGCTTTGAGTTTGTAAAAATAGAAGAATAACACTAGGACTGCGTTCCCCCTGGCTTCTTAACTCCATAAATTTCTCATGTTGAACTCATCTATTCTCTTGATCTACATGTAAAGTAAGCAAGCTATGTATTATCAATCGTCTTGTGAACGTGTTGATAAATCTCACTTTTTACCTTGTGAATATTCGTGTGTCGCCTTATTTCTCCTTATCTATAACTTCAGTTCAACTTTTACCTTCTGAGTCTCAAGTTAATTAGATGATATGGCAGAATAATAAGATGGACGTAAATCTCAAATTACTGTCTTAATCCCCTTTTCCCAATCTCAAACTCCTTTGTGAGGATGTTCTCAAATACAGGCAATCCTCAAGCTTCTGGAGTAGATCTAAGGTCAATTAATATAAAGAAGATTAAGATACATGAAACCATAAGAAAATAGATGACTGTCTCACTTCCTTTAAGTAGTAAATCCACCAGTGTTCCCAACACCCTAGTTAAGGAAATTAGCTACTCATGTTAATGCATTAATCCATGATAATCGATAAAGAACACATGTAGTTGATTTCACAAGAAGAAGAAGAAGAAGAAAATCTAAAGTCTTCAATAGAGTAAAAAATCGATAATCGCAATAACACAATCTCAATGATCAAAGTATGTAAAAAGTAGTAAAAGTATTTTAAAAATATATCAAGTGCGTAACCTAATAAAGGAATAAACCTAAGGTATTTATAGTATCTCAAAATAACCCAGAAATCCTAATTAAAATAGAATAGGAAAAGTATGTCGACATAAGGTACGACTAGTGTAGTCCACTCATAAGGTATTCTTATGAGTCGTACAGTGTTTGTCGTATGTTCTCCAATGACTGATGTTTCATGACTTCAAGATTCTATTGTCATTATGACTCATCCTCATGAGTCGTACCTTGACCATACGACTCGTGGTCTTCACTCGTCACCACCTGGGCCTCAATTTTTCAATGCCCTGGACACTGGTATCTTTACGATTTATCCTTATGAGTCATACTCAGATCTTTCAACTCGTCTTCGTATGTGACTTCAACTCTGTATGACTGCATAAGTTTTTTTTCTCTTTATGATTGCTTATCATAACCCATGTCAACATCTTATTATCTGTACTCTCCAGTTGTATCCATTTTTCACCTAGATTTTTATCTAGGATTTTGTTACCGTTGTGCCTATGAGTCAACCTATGAGCCATATGATTTGTTGACGACTTGTAAGCTAACTCATATGATGCACAGACTTCATGTTTTTAGGAGCTTTTTATTTCAAGTTCATTCCAAGACTATTATTCAACTATTTTACCAGCAACAACCACAAAACCACATCATATCTACCAAAAAGACCGAAGTCAAAGCATAAATTCTTTGTTTTAAGCATCAAAAGTTTCATGTTTCAAGGGTGCATCTGTTATGTATTCATAGAACTAGCCAATGACTTCCCACAAGAACTCCTGTGGCTATTTTGGTACATGTGCCACCTGTACTACATCCTCATAGAGTTCAAGATTTATGCCTTCAGGAATTCTGATAGAATCCAACCAGCTCTAAAGAGATTCATGTTTTGTACTATATTAAATGCTTTAAAGTTTCCTACAATACAATTGTATTCCTACTGCATCGTATGGTAAGAATCACCAACAATGAAGTCCAATCTCAACCAAAAATTTCACTCCTCTAGAAATTTCCTATTTCAGTTCTCTATCTTGAAGATGTACACAATAAAGCATAATGCTTCATTTTTCAACAGAATAAATACATTCCCAGAGAAATTTGGCTGAAGAAAAGGGGAAAGAGGAACTATGCTATAATTATCCCCACTGGGATAATGTCCGAGGAGAAGTAAAAGATTATTATCCATTGTATGAAATTATGAGAGATGAATTTACCAATACCATCAAAAGCATACGACTAAAGGCTACCCTACGAGAATGTGAAGATTCATCCGACAAAAAGAGTTACTTCACCAGATCGCTGAAAAAAAGCTTAAAAGGCTGAGAATACCTTAGAAAGAAGCACGACATTGACTTGTGGATGGAAGAAGGATACGGGGGTTCATCACCGACACCATCCAAATATTTTTGAAAGATGACAACCAGATGATATGTGCAAGAAGTTACCATTTATCGCAAGTTGCATGGAATTACCTTCCAGTGGAATTACCTTCCAGAGTTTACTATGAAACCATCTTAGTTGGGTTACACTCTTCACCATAACACCCTCTCAGTTTGGTTACCCTCTCAGGTGGATTTTCCTACAAGATTCTTATCCAGCTATTTGGTAGATACCTGCATACAAGGAGCTTACAAGTTGTTAATCCACGTACTTGACAAGCTGCTCAGTTATCTGTTTGCACATGTTATCATATGCCAACAACATATGTGTGTTTTGTTTTATTAAGACCATCACATACCAGTGGGTACCATCTTGAATAAAATAGTTTATATATATCTCTTAGAAGTATGTGCCTAAGATAAGTCTTATCTAGTCAGAATGGGCAAGGCTTATCTCTTAAAAGATAGGATAGAGTTGTAATATTTTATTCAAGTTTATCTGTACGTCAAGCTTATCTAGAGCTTCCTTCTCCTATAAAATAAAGCATGGGCCATTAGTTGGAGATCATAAGATGCTCCACCTAAAAACCTCTCTTGTAAAGTTTCTCTCTATCAATAAAAATATTTTTGGCTAAACTCTCTCTCTCTTGTTTCTCTCTTTTAAAGGGATGGGTAATTCGATCCTTTAGGTCAGAGTAGTGGGGTAAGTAAGTACTTCAGCAAATATACTTATTTTGATTACAACATGGAACTCTAAAGTAATATCTATGCATATGAAATAAAACTAGCTTTGTCCATGTGACATACATATCTAAGTCTTTTCCATGTTTATGAAACAAAATTATCTTATGCATAATAGCTTTCCGATTTACTTTCTTTTCTTTTATGAACACATAGATCTGAGGTATGGCATAGTAAACCTTTTTTCCATGGACTGTTGAGGGTGCTAAAGGCCATGGGAGAGCCACAAAAATCCTGTGTATGTTATATACAGAACAATTGTATTTGTACTAGAATAATAATGATTTCATGTGTCCAAAGACTGGCAAAGTCAAGCCATCCCATTGGGGGTTGAGAAGCCTTTGTTTATGGAAAATGATCCATTAGTGGATGCATAGCTACAGTCATAAAAAAACTATTGTGTGTTGATGAAAACTTTGATTTTGTATGGAATGTCACCTTTATGGACATGAAACCGCCTATCATGATGGAAAGGTGAAACATCCTGGGTTTTTATCCTTATAAAATTTCCTAAAAATCTATTATTTAGACCTAATACAACTCATCAGTTGAGCCATATACTGGGGTAAAGATGGTATGGTCCTGTCGTATGCTGACAGTGTTAGTTAGTGGGATGATTTTGGTTATCATAATGAATACGACTTAGGGGAACGAGTAGTATTGGTGGTTACGGATCATTTAGCTCCTTAACTTAATCTTAGACTTGGTTACTTAGGTTGGATCTGAGTACGAGTGGCTCACCATGAGTCGTAATCCATGGAACGAGTTGCACCCAGGACTCGTATGGTAAATAGTGTTCAATTTCTTAGGTATTTTATTCTACCAGGGATATGGGTCATGGGTACGAATCATATACTATGGTTACGACTTGGTTGTATGAGCCATATACTAAACAGTGTTTGATCTAAGGGTTGAGATCTAGATATGAGAGGTGTAAACCAATCGTATTGGGAGGATACGACTAGTGAGGGCCAACGTATCCCTGTGATGGGATTTTGTACAACTTAAGTAGGGGTATTCTGGATATTTACCTACTTACCCTAATTAGGACCCACGACTTCTAATACACTTAGGAGGTTATTTACCCTATTATTCTATCCATTAACACTTAGAAACTATTCCAAAACATCTCATAATTCTCTCAAGTGCTTTTGGGGTAAGGAAGCTAAGGTTTCAACTAAGGGATTGCTTTGGTGATTTCTTTCCATCAATTCTTCGATTAAAGTCATGATTCTCTTCCCTTATTATAATTTCAACTAAATGCATGGTTTATATGATTGATTTCATGGTTTTACTATTTCATGATTATAATTTCTCAACTATTATTGGGGGTTTTGATATTGAATGCTTGCTTATGGTTTTCTATGGTTTTAATTATGCTTTTCTATGCATTAATGGTGGTTTTTGATAATTAGATTGCATGGTAATAGTTTAATGGTATTTGGAATTGGTTTTGGTTATATTATTCCCCCAAGGTGTTTGATAAAATACTTATAAATATATGTTCATTACATTGACTTCTTTTAATGGAACTCTTCTATGTTTTAAACTGGACAAAGGATTTATACATGGTTTAAATGGTTTGAAAAGGCTAAAGGCTAAATGGTTATACCTGTGGAGAGCATGGAAGTCTCCCAAGTGGATTTAATATGGTATATGGAAAGGGCACCTAAGGTTCCCTTAACCTAAATGGTTTGGCTATGGATATGACTTGCAAGTAATAGGGTGGTATGATGATACCACTAATATTTGCCTTGGTTAATAAATGGTGAATAGATTGTTTAGACATGGTTTTAATTGGTCATTAATGATGGAGTATGTAGCTAAGCCATAGAAAGTGGCGATCCGGGGGAACCAAAATTGAAAACTCATATTTGCAGATATGAGGGGTCCTTGATGACCAAGTAAAAGTGTTATATTTTATATTAGAGGGATGTACTATTCATCCCATGGGATATATCCTGGTCGTGCGGCTACACGCACTAGGACCCTTTCAGCAGGGGAAGTTAAACCCATATCGCTCATGAGTGGTTAGGACGGCAAAACTACACAGCCCAAGTAAAAGTTTTAAATGCATGTTAAACTCGGTCCCTTTTTCTCGGTATTTATATATTTAAGGTTGTATGCATTATGGATGGTTTTACTTGATTTTATAACTGGCATTATTTTATACTTACCCTGAGTTTCATGCTAGGGGTCATTCGCTAACCCCGTCTACAGGTGGTTGTATACCCATACTATGCAGGAACCGGCTATTCTACTCCACCTGTTTAGCATGCGGATTTGGTATCAGCATTTGGACTAAAGTGGTGATCTTTCATCCTTTTGGAAGGTATTATTTCATGTTGTGGATTCCCTTTATACATTTTTCTTATATTTTGGATATTGTCTTTGGCCATGGTTGGAGGTATGTCCCAACCAGATTTTTTTACTTTTTTGGATAGAGGCTTTGTGGTACTTCTGGGGGTTTGTATGGGCGGGATCGGTAGAGGTGTCATTCCTAGCATTGGTATCAATATTGAGGCTAGTATTATCGGACATAATTTCTCACTGTTCCATCATATTATATTTTAAGATTGATTTTCATATTATGTTTTGACATTCCCTTTGGTTTATGCTCAATGGTTTGGCTTGGTACGATTGGTTGATTGGTGGGGTATGGGTGGACTCGGTTGGGTCGGTCACGATTGTGACCCTATCCCGAAATCCTAAGGAGAACCATAACGTTATCTTTTTATATGTTCAAAATTTAGCCCATCTAAGGCTGGATATAGGTGGTTGTTTTGGGTAACAGGGGGTGGTCCCCGATCCTGGTTGGACTTGGGATACCCATTACAACAAGGACCGAGGTTGGATTGGGTTGGGTCGGGTCAAAAGGTTAGAGACTGTGGCACCGATCCAGACCTTACAGAGGCACTAAAAATCAAGTACAAATCCTTTAAAGTCTGCATAACACCCACACTATTGTGCCAATGTTGCACTACCAAATGGTTTGGCAAGTTCAAAACCATAAGAAGAACCTATCCATGACAAGTGACAACAACTCTTTATTCCTAACCATAGATGTCACCAATAGCACAACCCAATGCATCCAAATCCCAAAGCAAGTATGCAGAAAAGAATTTCTCGCAATTCTTCCCAATCCATGGGCAAAAAGTTATGAGAAGTTAAGGATTTTTCCTCATCATCTCAAGACCACTGAACCCATATTTTCTATAAAGCCTCAAAGGATATCTCTTTACATCTATATGTTCACCCCTGCTGATAAATATCTAAAATAAGAGAATCCAGATCCAACAAACATATCATGCTTCCTTGATGGACCCATGAAATAAAATTATTGGATACAACAGTTCGATCATGACGGATGTTACATGCACTAGTTCAAGTGTCCTTTCATAGGAAATTGCCCATAGGATATTTACTGCGACTGTAAAGGATGTTATATGGACTTGCTAAATGATTATGATGAGAAGGAAGACGAGTTATAATGGGATAAATATAGGGGTTTTCAGAAACTCTATTTCTAGAAATCTTTTGAGAAGGAAGAGATGTATCACATATTCCAAGTATTTTACAGACTCCAAGACTGTCCATCATTGCCCACTCCTTCCAAAAGGAAAACCTCTAACTCAAAATTCAAACCTCAGATATTAATGATGTCTTCCATAAGCTCTAGTCCAAAATATATCTCCCCACTAAACCTACTATTCAAAAAGTATAACCTAACCCATGCTCAAAAAGTACCATATGTTATCCGACCAGAAGGTTCTCAGGCATCCACTCAACATGCCATACTTATCATATCACTAAAAAATAGGTTGCAGACCATCCAGTATAAAAATGTACACTAAGAACATCATTTTTATATTTTCTTTACCAACAAAAAGATAAATGGCTTCACTTAAGGAACAAATCCATCTTCTAAAATACGACTGCACCATACTATAAAATTCCTATGTATTTACCGTATTTCCACATGGATATCCTCTACAAAGATTAGGCCAACCTTTTTTCCTCTTACCCACCTCGTTCATCCATACTATTTACTACATCTCCAAAAGATGAACATGAGTTTGATATTGCCAAATTTGTATGGGAAAAAAAAGATGTCATGGCAGCCCAAAAGAATGCCGAGAGGACACAAAACTGGATCAAGAAGATAAGGTATTCTAGCCAAGTTCTATATGATGCTAATAAGATGGTCTCAAGATATGTTGCTCCAACACATAATATCATCCTCTCGGGTCTAGATCCTATAGTTGAAGCCCAAAATAAAGAGCCACTAGATGAAGACTGAAAGCCCATCAAAAAGTGTCTCCTCAGCAACAAAAAATTATTTTCAAATGCCTTTTTCATTAATGACTTAATCATTCTAGATCAGGTTTCCCCAGAGATTTATGTGGCAGAAGATAGAAATTCTATTCCTCAGCAATCTATTAATCATGACCCTATTAAGGAATATCTAAAAGCCACTGATGATTTCTATGGCTTTAAACCTGAGGAGAACCAGGAACATTTTTCTCATACTGATCTTACAGATGCATGTTCTCAAATGGATGACAACTTCCAAGTTAATAAATATATCAAATATAATACAGATTCATTGGTCGACTCTCAAAATGATGGAAAGGACAAATGCTTCATCTTTCATGATAAGGAGCCCTTTTCAAGAGCATGTCCTAAATCCAGAAAAGCTAAAAGGACATGCATAAATTATTCTGTCTCAAGCATGAGCAAACATTTTGAAATTTGCCCCTGGAAGTTATGAGGTATGTTGAGAAATGACCCAAAAAATAATTATTGGAAAATATTTTTTACATTTTTACCCAAATAATTCTTTATATCTTTTTTCAAAATCACGGTTGCATGAACTTTCGAAATGCAACGGATGTGGAGGGACTTCTTTTATTCTGTATTTCAAATCTTATAAAAAGAAATAATGCATCAGTTAGTATATACCTAAGAAAAACACAAACACACTGTTATATAATATTAACAGCATACACTACATTGTAAAATATGTGACTCTTTATGTATGTGACTTTTCATACACTACGTTACATAATACAGGTTTATGTATGTCAAATACAAAAATATACATACAAAAACTATGTATATATTATATATACATATGAATTGTTGTGTATATAATTGGAAAATTACAGTGAAATTCATATACATAATATTTTGATATGTATATGGACTCAAATATACCACTCAAAAGCAGAATGGAAACACTTAATCTCATTCCTATGTATATGACTTTTACAAAGTTGTTTTTATATGAATATAATGTCAAGAATATGAATATTCTCAATATACATAACAAATTGCTGAGTATATGAACTGATGAATATAATTTTATTCCATATACATAACACATTAATATGTACATGGACTAAAAATATACCCACATGCAAATGGAAAACACAGAATTTCATTCATATGTATATAACTTTTATACATAGCAAAATTATGTATTTAAACAGCACAAACGTAGTTATTGTTATTTATATAAATTGAGAAGTAAGAACAGCACTCACACTACATAAAAATAAAAATAAAAAACTCGAACAAAAAACAAGCAGATTTAGAAATAAAAATCAAAATACCTTTGGTAAACAGGGTCGTGAAGTGTCTTTTTTTTTCTTCGTTGACAATTCTTTGATTTGATTTTTTGAAGTACGAGCAGCAACTTTCCTTGTATTTTTCATTTTAATGGGATCGTTGCGATGTTTTGAACTGTTTTTAATGAAATTAGGGTCCTTATAATCAAAATTTCTAGGAACAAACCCAATAACCCTATTTGCTGGTTCAGTATACTCTAAGTTAATCCTAAACTAAAAGATGGAGAATTATTCATTACTAAGAAAGAATCAAAGAATGAACTACATGTATGAACTTATTCCGTCGGACGGCCTGAAATTGGCAAATTAAAAAAAAAATACTAACCTCCAATCTTATTTTTAAGAATGTTGTTAATGTTGTTTTTGAAAAATTTGAATGTCGATGAAGAAAAGTTTGAAGCAAGCATGGTTGAAAATTCAAAAATGGTAACTGTTAGATAGTGTTTCTTGATTGTAGGCATCTTTCAAGGAGCAAAAAACGTGAAGAGTGAAAGGTAAAGTAGTGTATATTACTTTTTACAGAGAGAAATTGAAAAAATGGTATATTTATAATAAGTTTTAAGAATTGGGATATTGTGTAGTAAATGAAAGTTAAGTTATTGATTTATGTAATTTTTAGTTTTTTTTTAGGTCTAATAAATGGGCATTGGCCCAATTTGATAAAAAAAAAAAAAATTACATATATACACAAGGTAACTTTACCTAATTACATTAAATCTCAATTTGGTAAAGTACTTACATAAATCCCAAAGTAATTACTTAAATCCTCTATTTTTTTACTTTCTCTCTCCAACCCATTATACATCCAAAAACATGCTACTTCTGTCGTTGCATCTCTCATATTTTCCTCCCATTACAAATCCATTTTTTTCTCCATAGTTGAAATTCGTTTTTCACGCCCAAAATCAAGCAATATGTACTTAGAGGTTACCAATTTGTAAGTTTTGAAGCATTAATTAAAGTTTATAATTTTCATTATTAATTTTTGAATTTTTTTTATTTCAATTTTACCAAATCAGTATAATTTTCGATTCTTTTTTGGTTGCATGTTGGTTTTTATGAAATTAACTTCTTTTGCAATCCCGTGCTAGTTTGATATTTAGTTTATTTATTTTTTTCGTATAGTTCAAGTCAGATCATTGAATTTCTTGTGTTAAAGTTGCTACTGCTTAATCTATATAGTAGAACTTTGGCAATGGATTCCCGTCCTAGCTTTAGTTTAGGTTTGCCGATATTTTTTTGTCCGAAAAAAAGTGACAGTCCTGACATGAAAGATTTGCCGGTACTTTTTTGTCAATCCTATTTGTTTTTTACTATACATCTGTCAATATATGCGTATTGTTTTAGGATAGAATATCATTGATTTATACATGATGGGTAAGGAAATTGAGTTTCTGATAGAAACTGGGCATTTTATTAAAGATCTGACTTGTCATTTTTATTGGAACGATAACTGTTCTATATTTCTTATTGTGTAATATATGTATGAATATCCTTATATATATTTAGGTTATCTATAATTAGATATTTTAGACTACGGTTTAATCACCTTATAAATATATATAATTGTTATGTGTTATTTTATATAGAATGAGAAAATAGTTGATAAGGAACAAGGTCGCGAAGAAGAACCAGAAAAAAATAACAATCTTGATATGAAAGAATTACCGATATTTTTTGTAAATCCTGCTTTTTTTTTACTATAAATCTATCAATATTCATGTAGCACCTTAGTTAGAAAATGGGTCATAATGTACTTAGCAGAATATAAAGTTTTGGGGATCTTGATTCTTTCATGATTTCTGACATGATCGAAAAGTTGTCTTCTTATTACCAGTACTATTTATTCTTGATTAAAATTGGGAGATGATGGTTTTAGGATAACATATTATTTTATTTATACATGATGGGTAAGGGAATTGAGTTTCTGATAGAAACTGGGCATTTTGTCAAAGATCTAACTTGTGGTTTTTATTGAGTTTCTGATAGAAACTGTTCTGTATTGCTTAATGTGTATATATATATGTATGTATATCCTTATATATATTTAGGTTATATATAATTGGATATTTTAGGTTATGGTTTAATCACCTTATATATATATATATATAACCGCTATGTGATGTTTCTGATTTTTTGCTACGTATGATCCTCCATTATACATCTATACGTGATATATATACTATCGCGCCTCCTACCCTGTTGAGACTGGCCGGTAACCGATGCCCTAAAGGCTCGAGAGAACCAACTTATATCTTGGTATTACTATGCATGTAACTGTAATAAATATAAGGCTCTAATAAGTAAGACTCCTTGATAAAGGATCAATATAGATAGGGCCCATAATAAATATACATGACTTGGATGTTGGAGCCTCAATTACTAGGAAACAAGACACCACCATCCTTTACTTTATAATAGACTACAAAGCCTCTAATAGATAGAAGATATTATCTTAGATCGGGACAGGACCACGTTATACCCTTAAATATAATACAATATCAAATACATGCTAAAGACTCGGCAAGGCCCCGAATCAACCTAGAGCTCACACCAACAGCTGCTGAGTAAATTGTGCTCCTCTTAGGGAGATCTATTAGCTGGAATACATGTACCTGCGACATAAAACATAGTGTCCCTCAGGAAGGACGTCAGTACGAAAGAATGTACTGAATATGTAAGGCATAAAGTAACCATATGTAAAATAAGAGCTCAAGTGAAACCAGGTACAACTGTATAGATAATGATAGAAGACCACATTTTCTTATACTTGTGGAATCATGTACATTACATCTTTTTCTTTGCTTTACTGTTCTTTGCATTAGTAACTTTGTAAGACATTACAAATGACCAGCTGATCAGTGGTAAATAAACAAATCGGGATCGTCCTATGCTAGGTTTACGCCCCTGAGCTGCCACCTATATATAAACATTGGGATCAGGCCATGCTAGGATTTTGCCCCTGAGATACCACCCATATATAAAGGTATCGAGATCGTCCCATGCTAGGCTTATGCCCCTGATCTGCCAACCGTTCAATTCAGATTGTGTTACTTAATTTATTTAGCCATTAAGGTCGTTACTTTGGCAGTCATAACATTATTGAGCTTTAGAGCTATGAACCAATAGAAGAAGACATGTGATAGAGACAAGAACAATGATATAGGAAATAAGTGTAACATTAATGTAGTAATACTTTGGAACTTATATGACTCCATGAACCTCACTGGGCATAAAACACATTCACTAATGATCCAAGAAGACATGTGACAAGTGAGGAGACGAAGACATGCAACAAATGAGTTGGTAAGGTGTATAACTAGTGAGCAAGTGACATTACATAACATATATAGGTTGTGGTAGATTCCAGTGATCTTACATAGCATATAGCAATTGTGGCAGATTCAAGAGTAGAAATTTAGATATTTTAAATGGGGTAATATATGCATACCAAGTAAAGACATGTAACTCCTCAACTAAAGAGGTTTGGACTGTATAATAAATACTTGCTCGGTAATAATAATTAAAAGGGTATGTGAGAATAGGTACTATTGAGGCACGTGGGCAGATTCTAATAGAACAAATGTGTATCCTACGTAAGGACATATAAACTATATATTGAATAGGTAAGGACTCTATAAGGTCACCTTATATCCAAACATGATGGGAATAATATTAAAAGGAACATGTGTAGCCAAAAGAAGTATATGATCAATTAGACAATTGAAGTAATTTTTAGATAGATTATAGAATGTGACACTCTTAACTTATATAATATTGGATTGTATTGACTTATATAAGGGAAACATGTGACACTTTGACATATTTTTATACTATGGGCAGTAAATAAAAGGTCGATTAACTACATTGGGGTTTGTACACCATCACAATGTATCTTTTACCATAAAAGATCATCTACGAAGCTCATTTTATTGGTACACGAGTGTAAGACATCATGCCAAAGAATATGAACTAGAATAGCCTTACATACCTTGTTGTGCAACCTGATTATTACAATGAATTATCCTTCTTTCTTTTAAGGTGTTAATCTACAATATAAGCACATAATGGAGCTAATATTAGAAACTAATCACAATGCAACCCTTGTAAAATAGTAGCTAAATACTTGACGGGCAGTAAGATTATTCAGCCCCTCAGACACTTGGCGTATCACCACACCCTCCTTCTATACTTTAATAAAACTCCACTTAACTATTCCATAAGTCCACCCACTTCCTCCAACAACAACACCTATAGACATCACCTAAACAGTCCCAAAATCCTTCAACACAATATTAGATATTAAACTCGCAGCTTTCGATCACCATCCCCTGAGTTCTTAACAACAGCATATATAAAATCCTCTATCAAGGACTACACATAAAGAGGGAAAAATCGGGGCAGTAACCTTACCTTTATTTCTAAAAATTTCTTTTTTAAAGTGTACTCTATCAAGATACTAAGTTTCCCTTCAAGTTGAACCAAATACTATTGGAAAATATCTTGGAGATTAAAGAGAAGTGGACTGCCAAGCTTTACAAAAAGGGTTGTGCTATACTTCAAACAAAAATAACCTGATTTCCATAACTTCCCATGATCGGACTAAACATAAACCATATTTATTTTCACTTACCTTGGCTGGAAATAAGGAGGGTTTCTTCAAGAACCCTAGGAGAAATTAGGCGGCTATTTTTGGTTGAGAAGAGCTGGAAAGAAATCTAATTTTTCTACAAGTGAAATAATAGAAAAAGGAGCTTATCTTGGTATATAAATACCCCTTCATGACCGTCTCTCTCTCTTTAGTTGGACCAGATATTTCTTTTTTCTCAAAAGGTCCAAGTAGGTGATGCACCTACTTGGTTCTTTATGCTAGTCATGTAGTCCAAGTAGGTGATGCACCTACTTGCTCTATTAAGCTGGTGAAAAAGTTCATTTACCTTAAGTAGGTAATGTAGCTACTTTATATCTTAATTTGGTCAAATAGTCTAAGTAGGTTATGCACCTACTTGGCCATTGGACTTTGGCATTGTGGATCTAAAACTATTGGGCCTTGGCTGCCTATTCTTCTCCTTTTCTTTCTTTTAGTTTGGGCCAAAACTATTCAAGTAGGTGGTAGTTTATTTGGATCAATAAGCTAGTTAATGGAGTCTTAGTAGGTGATGCACCTACTTAGTTCTTAGATTGGTCAATAAGTCAAAGTAGGTGATGCACCTACTTGTGACCTACTAGCTTAATTTAAGTCAAGCAAGTAGCTCATTTATTAATTCCATATCCTAAGTCTTAACATGTTAACTTAATACATGTACTAAGACACTTTAATTCTTTTACTTACACTTAACACTCACCAACCTTTAAGCTCAAAAACCACCTTAATTTTCAAGTTTAAATACTTTCATCGATACTAACTTAGTTATATACGTGCTGAAAAATATGGGGTGCTACATATACATTCATATGTTACATCTTATACATAACACATCCATATGCGTGCATGTAAGATGATGTCGGTGGCACAATAACGGAATCTATTGAAGACGTTGTTGATGCACTATTATTTAGTTTGTCAAGACATTTAACTACAAATCAATTGGATGTTGGTACTCCAAATACAATGACCGAGAGCCAATGAACGCTTTTCGAAAATCTGCATGGAAACATCTAATTGTTGTTTTAGTAGTTGATGTTAAATAGTTACAATACTTGTTCATTTTGTGGTGTTGAATTTTAATTTAGATTTTATGAATGTCCTAAATGTTCTTATACATACATATGTTTTTGAAGAAATGTATTACAATGACGTAGACCATATTGTATTATTACTATATAGTTTGGTAGATGTCATGTTTATCGTACATTATATTATATATAACGTATAAAAATAAATTACACATTAATGTGTTATTGTATATGTAACACATTATATTTTTTTCAGTATGTAAAATCTGTTATAAGTTAATAATATACTGAACATGTGTCTCATACGTTTTAGAGTAATGTATTACATAACATCATACAATGTAAAATCTGTTATAAGTTAATAATATACTGAACATGTGTCTCATACGTTTTAGAGTAATGTATTACATAACATCATACAATGTAAAATCTGTTATAAGTAAATAATATATTGAACATGTGTCTCATACGTTTTAGAGTAATGTATTACATCACATCATACACTTGTTAAAAGTGTATGACTTAATAGAAAATAACGAAAATTTTAACATCATACATATTACTAAAGTATACAACTATATTATACATGCATAAACATATTGTTAAGGTATTTTACATTTATTACTTTGTGAATGTTTCCACTATTACAAGTATGATCGGTATGCAAATATGAGTACAAAACAATCTATATCATACATGTACACTTAAGTATAATATATTATCATACACATATCACACTATATAATGGAAACTTAGATTTGAATGCAATACCATACATGAGTGTACCTTTTATTTTGTTGTTTAAACATGAAACAGTACATGTGGTTAGTTATAAAAAAAAATATTATACATTACATAGATATGACAGTTTAATGGTTAACTATTTTATATACAATACATTTTAACAAGTCTTTACTGTCATATTTCACAAATTAAAGAGTATTTACACACCTGTAAATACATTATAATGCCAACGCAATATGATATATGTAAACTGTATAATATTGTTATGAAAATGTCAAATAGTTATTAAGAACTAAACATCAGATTACAATAGAAAACATAATTCAAAATTATTTCATAATATCAACATAAACTAAGTAAAATGATTATTCCATCAAAACCAAAGTAACGATCAGCATATATAAAATTCACAATCAGTAATAAAATTCTTCACTTTAAATTCTTGAACGTATAATGTATACTAATTTTGCATTTCAACGACCATTACCGCAATCAAATCATATTCACTACCTTCAATACAAAGTATAGCATCTGTTTCTCTATCAAACTCGACATCTTTATTCGATTTGTCAAAAGTAGATATACACAGAGGAAAATTAACCAATTCCGAGAATTATTTCTTCAACTCAATGTAAACCCTCACTCCATTGCCATTCCTTATGATAATTGGAGAAAAATTATCCTCAACAATGTATTTTACTTCTATTTTTTTACGAACTTCATTAATATCAAATTTCATCGCGATCGTAGTAATCGATTTCAAAAAAGTTATACTTTCTGAAATAATAATTGTGTCACTTTTATAGGATTGATATATAATTTTTGACTCCCAAAAGTCCGAATGTCGCAACAATATGGGGATGTTCATATTAATTTTTCTGAGAACTGAAAAAAGCAATAGAAGATGTTTTTTTTCACTGAACGCAATTTAACAAAGAAGAAAATTTAATGTGATGTTTAACATATTTTTTGAATTTAAATTTCAGTTACTATATTTAATCATACACCACTAAATGTTGGAAAATTAATGACGTGAATTAAGAAACAGATTGATATTATCAGATTTATCTTTCTTTAAATATAGTCTAATCATCTTTATCATACATTCCAGCAATATATGAGGATCGACCAGATGTATGAGTATATTTCTCAAAATTGGGAGAGAGAAAGACTGAAGGAATTTTATGTAATGACTTTCACTTCTAAGGAATTTATGTAGTTTATACTTAAAAAAATTCTCTTTGTTGTCATTCTATCAATCGATCTCGATTGGTCACAAGTGTGAGATATTAACAAAAATTGCTTGTAAAGTCCAACTAACAAAATAATATTCTACACATATTTTTATATTGTTAAATTATTTTTGAAAAAATACATTTGAATTTGATCATGATTAATTTAGAAAAAAATAATTCAGTATAATTGAAAAATTATGCCCCATCAACTACACATTACACTATCTTTAACTTCTTTAACTTATTGAAATGTCCCGAACTCTTATCTTATAGACAACACTATCTTATACGTACAATAAAAACTTATATTTGATGGGCAATCTAACTATGCCAGCACATTTTTTAAGTTAAGGTCAATTTTCTAAAGATTTTTTTACGTGGGACAAAAGTCCAAGATGACCATTCCTTATCTATCACCTTATGGTGTTCTATTTATGTAATTTTTTTATTTCAAATAATTTGAGATATTATCGGCTCTTTTTTCTTAAAATAATGTTGGCATTTGACCGCTCGGTCAAATAACTACAACCACCGTCTAAATATACAAAAAAATATAAACGAAAAAGATATTTTTCGATTATTATTTTAACGAACGACAATACAAGCTAAAAATTTCAATAATATAAATAGGTCAATACTACATCTATAAGGAGAGTCAAATATATATGGCAGATCAATAATGTATCAACCAAATTGAGCTATAATGTACGTTTTATCACAATACATAGTGAATTATACAAAGAGCATAAGTTAATATTTTAGCCTGTAATATGTTTAATGTCTAGTCCCCCTTATTATGGATAGTCACATGCTATTATCGATTAAATAATCTGATATTATTATTATTATTATTATTATTATTAAATGTAACGCCCCGATTTCCATGAACCGGAACGCCACACGGTGCTCGTGATCCCGAGAGACCACAAGCTAACCCTTCACTGATATCCGTATCTGTTCACTGCAAAATATAATACGATAAATGCGGAAACTGGCTAAATCTGGCCATAAGGTTCAAACATCTAAATATACAGTACTGAAAACTAAATATCAATACATTTGTCTGAAAAGCCTCTACACTTTCTGAACTATGGAGTTGAAGGGACAATTCCCCAACTAACTCCGTCTACTAAAATCATCAAAACACTGAAATAGAATATCCTCGGATGATGAGGACTCACTGTTGCACCCACTAATACAAGATCTGACAGCTAAATATACTCTGAATCTCGCTCTTCTGAACCTATGGTGGGGAAAACACCATAGCGCGAATGCGTCAGTACAAAGAATGTACCGAGTATGCAAGGATAGGGTTAGGTGAAATATAAGGCTTATGCATAAACATAACAATCTGAATAATATGTATTCGCTGGAATAAACATATATAGAAACTCTGCAGTTACCAATTTTGAAACATGTCTGATCAACAATACACACATGGATGCATAAAGTACAACTGAAATCATCATGACACCGAATGTTACATTTTGAACACTGACACCCGAAAATAATAATACTGACAATAAGATACTGAGTATCTGAAGCTACTAGAGCTGACATCTGTACTTATCCATACTGAGAAATCAGATAACTGATATCACTGATATTTGATATTCAAATTCACCAACTCTGGAACACTGAACAACTGAATCTGAGATGAACCCTCATCTAGCAGGAAGTCTCTATACTCAATGATAATGATAATGGGTAAATAAGTTCGAGAGCAACCCTCAACTCGTAGGAAGTCTCTCTACTCAATGATAATGATAGCAATACTGGGAGGCCTGTATCTGACAGCCTCATCTTCTGCACATTAACTGAGTTCTTTTCTGAGACTATTACTGAAACTGTGGGAGTGATCATTTAACCGACATGCCCCACTTACCACAAGTGGGATCCAACCTGTACCCCAGCTGGAAGGGTGTAAATACTGCGCCACCAGTAAAGACAACTGCATAGGACCCTCTACTATCAGGACCTCAAACGAGAACGGTAGGACCCTCTACTCACAGGACAACCACCTCATCTAACCCTCTACTCGCAGGATAGATGTCTCTACCTACGTTGGCGACGTAGTTCTGGAGCATAAGGATTGCTACCAGGAATCAAACCCTCTACTCGCAGGAATGTTCCCATCCTTAGCTCGCTCGGTGCTGAATCCTACTCCCAACTAAAAGACACTTAACCGGTTCTTAACTGTACTCAACTGAACTGAATTTGTTCTCACATTATGATACTTTATTAATATGACAGAGTTCGCTTGATTCTGTTCTCTAACAGAGTATTTCTAAATGCCACTTACTTTTAAGATAAGCTTACTATCTCACAAAATGTACAAAGGTCTGTAATTGAGTGAATTGATATGTAAGATTTGAGAGCTTCATGGCCTGAGTATTCGATAAAGAATGATTTCCAAGATTACTGAGTTTTCCCTATGTTTTGGAACTAATAGGGAGTTCATTGTTCATTGTTCATCGCTCGATTGAGATTACCGTGAAATTGACTCGGCTCTAGACCAGCAGACTATTTCGGGCATACGTACCCCCAGCACACAATAGCATAAAGTAACACGAGATAGATAACTCATACACAACATGCCCATAGGCTATCATACGCAACACATAATTGAGGACTTCACACTTAGCAAATCAAATGGCCTCATTTCTTCATATAAGCATCCAATCGAACACGTGGGGAGCATGCTTTGGGTCCATAGCAAATACTACGCACAAACATCATAGTTACCTCAACAATTCATCATGGCATTCCATCATACACCCACAACGCACCACAAATTCAAGGAAATCAACTATCCATAGGAACAAAGCATGAATTTATCTTTTAAGACCTAATGAACCACAATGCATAGTTTCCTATTCTCTTAAATATTTTGTCAAACATATGGTAGACATAAGTTAAGCATATGGATATGGCATGAAATCATAATTTGGATAACAAACATATCAAATACTTAATTCTTCTTCACATAGGTATTTTAGCAATCATCATACATGCACCATTTAGGGCATAGGTTTAATGCTCAATTTCATGCACCACAACACCATCATCCTTCAACTTCAACATCCACATTTCTCAATTCACAATCCAACTCACATTTAGAAAATATTTGACATATCAATCAATAGTAGGGATATATAATTTCCAATAACAATTATCAAGTCATAACAAGGAAATAATGAAATAATAGTATAAATCAAGGCTTAACAATTTAAATCATCATATATTCATAATCAATTAATTTTGGACCTATTATGTTATAAAAACAAAATCTCTAGTCTCTTAGGTATTTTCACAAACACCTTACATTCACTTCTTAGGCATAGGTGGATTCATCAAGATTACAAGTATTCAATCACCCATTTCATATATTTATACATCACACACCACCATAGTTTCCACAAACATACAAAGATCCCTTCTTGGATATAATCAACTTCAACAACATAATCACCAACCATCACACAAATACTACACACATATACTTCAACCAACACACATAATCATCCCACACATATATCTCAACCATCATGTGAATACTACATGCATACACAATGAAAATTTAGAAAGTATAATCATATATATATACACATGTATCTTGAGCCTTTGAAAAAGGATTTGTGGGCTCTATGGACGAAAGGAGCCCATAGATAAACGCTTGCATACCTTAGATTTCGTAGCCGAAGAGATTGACGGAAGCAATTCGTGAAGAGAAGCCTTGAATCAATTTTCCCCCAATTGGAACCCTAACCCTAACTCCTCTTCTTCTATATATATATATATATATATATATATATATATATATATATATGCATATATTTTGAGAGAGAGATATAAGAGAAATTAGAGAAAATGAATGACAATTCTCAGATCAAAGAGGGTATATATAGAGGGTTACAATAATGGGAAATGACCAAAATACCTTTAAAAATCAATTAATGTCAAATCTGCCCTTCAGTGATCTATCCAATAGGCTGAAGTAAATTGGCCATAACTTTTTACTCTGATGTTCAAATTGGATGAAACCAATTTCATTGGAAAGAAGACTCTTAGGGATTTCCATTGATATATAGAAGCTCACACAGTTTATTATGTACAAGGAGTTATGATCATTTAAATCTGGATCAAAAATACGCCTGGCCTCAGTACTTTTTCCTGCATGTTTTACTGTTCATCACTATTCACCATTCGATCGGAATGTTCGTAACTCATCGCTCGGGTGTCCGTTTTGGGTGATCCACATATCGTTGGAAATATTATTCGATGATCTACGAAATGGTGGGTTGAAATCCAAGAAATGACACACAAAAAAATTATAAATTATTCTCGAAGATAGGATCCCGACACGTTTACGCACAAAATTTCGACGAAAAAATTTCTCGGGTATTACATCATCTCCCCCTTCGAAACATTCGTCCTCGAATGTGAAGGCCAGATTAAGAACACTAATCGACTGGGTTTATTCAAGACAGCAGCACATCTCAAAACATAACCACACGACTGAAGCAACCAATACGCTGCGTACTTTCACTAGTCATGCATATCTTTCGCATAAAACATTAAACAACCCACTCATAGGTAAATTTTCACAACACACATGCATCTCAAATGCACAGAATCATAACCCAACCAATCTCTTCAATACATGTTCAAACATGCCCACAATTCGAGTTCTTTTCTATTGAACGTGCATATTAAATACGAATATACCTAATATACCAAATTCTCGAAAGCATAACTAGAAATGCAATGAACGATGAGGTTAACATCATAGAAAGGGCATGGGCATGCAATTATTATAACATTATGGGGTATCTCCCCCTTGGGACCCAAGGTCTCTCTAGACATATTTCACTGAAATAAGAATGGGTCGGGAACTGTCTCCCTTTACTGCTTTTCCATACCTACTGGCACCACTACTAGATTCTAAGGGCCTGACTTATCACTTTCTCTATCATCCTCTTCTCACCTTTAAGTCATCGTCAGACACTTTTGAACACTTGGCTAAACCCCGAAATAAACTACAACCAATGTACTCTAGAGTCTGAGGCACAACGGTGAACAAAATAATAACTTAATTCATCCAGAAAGACTACACCTGAAAACATAAATTCAATACTAATGCTACTTCTTGGAATACAACTCTTATCTTTCATTAGTCTCTACAATCATCGACACATACATACACTCTTTTTTATACTTGTTTGTCTCACTAAGCACATTATCTGTTTCGATTTCTTCATAGTCTACTAATACCACATTCACATCTTAATACTTAGTTTGGAGTCCACAAACTTACATTCTTCAAAGGTTCAAGATTAGCTTCTAAATCATAACATGAATATCCACAAATCTTTAATAAACATACTATTCTCATTCTAGCCATCAAATATCACATCTCTTAAACTTATACTTCTCCACACCATGAGAATCGCAGCTATATCTCTATCAATCAACACATATAATTCCCAACTTTCACACTTAGATTCTTACATATATAATTTCAAGCCTATTCGTTCACCATATAAACAGCTAACCCCATAAGGCATACTCTGCTCACTTTAAAGAACACTGTCCCGAAACTATCTGCGAGGACTGTCAGAGAAAGTTCTATCTGAAAGACTTTGGCTACACTACTTCTATTACCTTAAGAGTAAGGTAAATCTAACATAAGTAGATTATTACAAGAGTCTACATAACTCTCTTGGAAAATCTTGCTATAGCACGATCTGGATAATGAACGAACGGAAACTCTTCTAAACATCCCATAGCCTCCCGTACATAAATGTGGCGCGCAACACACTCTTGTACAAGACTCTACTAGATGCGGCTTTTCAGACGCCCCTAGGACACCTTTTGAACCTTAGGCTCTGATACCAAGTTTGTAACGCCCCGATTCCCATGAACCTGAATGCCACATGGTGCTCGTGACCCCGAGAAACCACAAGCTAACCCTTCACTGATATCCATATTTGTTCACTGCAAAATATAATACGATAAATACGGAAACTGGCTAAATCTGGCCATAAGGTTCAAACATCTAAATATACAGTACTGAAAACTAAATATCAATACATCTGTCTAAAAAGCCTCTACATATTCTGAACTGTGGAGTTGAAGGGATAATTCCCCAACTAACTCTATCTACTAAAATCATCAAAACACTGAAATAGAATATCCTCGGATGATGAGGACTCACTGCTGAACCCACTGCTACAAGATCTGACAGCTAAATATAATCTGAATCTCGCTCTTCTGAACCTATGGTGGGAAAAACACCATAGCGCGAATGCGTCAGTACAAAGAATGTACCGAGTATACAAGGATAGGGTAAGGTGAAATATAAAACTTATGCATAAACATAACAATCTGAATAATATGTATTAGCTGGAATAAACATATATAGAAACTCTGCAGTTACAAATTTTGAAACATGTCTGATGAACAATACACACATGGATGCATAAAGTACAACTGAAATCATCATGACACCGAATGTTACATTTTGAACACTGACACCCGAAAATAATAATACTGACAATAAGATACTGAGTATCTAAAGCTACTAGAGCTGACATTTGTACTTATCCATACTGAGAAATCGGATAACTGATATTACTGATATTTGATATTCAAATTCACCAACTCTGGAACACTAAACAACTGAATCTGAGATCAACCTTCATCTAGCAGGAAGTCTCTATACTCAATGATAATGATAATGGGTAAATAAGTTCGAGCGCAACCCTCAACTCACAGGAAGTCTCTCTACTCAATGATAATGATAGCAATACTGGGAGGCCTGTATCTGACAGCCTCATCTTCTGCACATTAACTGAGTTCTTTTCTGAGACTATTACTGAAACTGTGGGAGTGATCATTTAACCGACATGCCCCACTTACCACAAGTAGGATCCAACCTGTACCCCAGCTGGAAGGGTGTCAATACCGCGCCACCAGTAAAGACAACTACATAGGACCCTATACTATCAGGACCTCAAACGAGAATGGTGGGACCCTCTACTCGCAAAACAACCACCTCATCTAACCCTCTACTCGCAGGATAGATGTCTCAACCTACGCTGGCGATGTTGTTCTGGAGAATAAGGATTGCTACCAGGAATCAAACCCTCTACTCGCAGGAATGTTCCCATCCTTAGCTCGCTCGGTGCTGAATACTACTCCCAACTGAAAGACACTTAACCGGTTCTTAACTGTACTTAACTGAACTAAATTTGTTCTCACATTATGATACTTTATCAATATGGCAGAGTTCTCATGATTTCGTTCTATGACAGTGTATTTCTAAATGCCACTTACTTTTAAGATAAGCTTACTATCTCACAAAATGTACAGAGGTCTGTAACGGAGTGAATTGATATGTAAGATTTGAGAGCTTCATGGCCCGAGTATTCGATAAAGAATGACTTTTGAGATTACTGAGTTTTCCCCAAGTTTTGAAACTAACCGGGAGTTCATTGTTCATCGCTCAATTGAGATTTCCGTGAAACTGACTCGACTCTAGAACAGCAGACTATTTCGGGCATACGTACCCCCAGCACACAATAGCATAAAGTAACACAAGATAGATAACTCATACACAACATGCCCATAGGCCATCATACGCAACACATAATTGAGGACTTCACACTTAGCAAATCAAATGGCCTCATTTCTTCATATAAGCATCCAATCGAACACGTGGGGAGCATGCTTTGGGTCCACAGCAAATACTATGCACAAACATCATTGTTAACTCAACAATTCATCATGGCATTCCATCATACACCCACAACGCACCACAAATTCAAGGAAATCAACTATCCATAGGAACAAAGCATGAATTTATCTTTTAAGACCTAATGAACCACAATGCATAGTTTCCTATTCTCTTAAATATTTTGTCAAACATATGGTAGACATAAGTTAAGCAAATGGATATGGCATGAAATCATAATTTGGATAACAAACATGTCAAATACTTAATTCTTCTTCACATAGGTATTTTAGCAATCATCATACATGCACCATTTAGGGCATAGGTTTAATGCTCAATTTCATGCACCACAACACCATCATCCTTCAACTTCAACATCCACATTTCTCAATTCACAATCCAACTCACATTTAGAAAATATTTGACATATCAATCAATAGTAGGGATATATAATTTCCACTAGCAATTATCAACTCATAACAAGGAAATAATAGAATAATAGTATAAATCAAGGCTTAACAATTTAAATCATCATATATTCATAATCAATTAATTTTGGACCTATTATGTTATAAAAACAAAATCTCTAGTCTCTTAGGTATTTTCACAAACACCTTACATGCACTTCTTAGGCATAGGTGGATTCATCAAGATTACAAGTATTCAATCACCCATTTCATATATTTATACATCACACACCACCATAGTTTCCACAAACATACAAAGATCCCTTCTTGGATATCATCAACTTCAACAACATAATCACCAACCATCACACAAATACTACACACATATACTTCAACCAACACACATATATCTCAACCATCATGTGAATACTACACACATACACAATGAAAATTTAGAAAGTATAATCATATATATATATATATACACATGTATCTTGAGCCTTTGAAAAAGGATTTGTGGGCTCTATGGACAAAAGGATCCCATAGATAAATACTTGCATACCTTAGATTTCGTAGCCAAAGAGATTGACGGAAGCAATTCGCGAAGCGAAGCCTTAGATCGATTTTTCCCCAATTGGAACCCTAACCCTAACTCCTCTTCTTCTATATATATATATATATATATGCATATATT
The DNA here is from genome assembly GCA_030864215.1 of Capsicum pubescens. Classification (NCBI taxonomy): domain Eukaryota; kingdom Viridiplantae; phylum Streptophyta; class Magnoliopsida; order Solanales; family Solanaceae; genus Capsicum; species Capsicum pubescens. The sequence continues at coordinate 175,617,634 of CM061541.1, forward strand.
TTGAGATAGAGATATAAGAGAAATGAGAGAAAATGAATGACAATTCTCAGCTCAAAGGGGGTATATATAGAGGGTTACAATAATGGGGAATGACCAAAATACCTTTAAAAATCAATTAATGACAAATTTGCCCTTCAGTGATCTATCCGGTAGGCTGAAGTAAATTGGCCCTAACTTTTTACTCCGATGTCCAAATTGGATGAAACTAATTTCATTGGAAAGAAGACTCTCAGGGCTTTCCACTAATATATAGCAGCTCACACAGTTCATTATGTACAAGGAGTTATGATTGTTTAAAGTTGGAACAAAAATACGCCTGGCCTCAGAACTTTTTCCTGCACGTTTTATTGTTCATCACTATTCACCGTTCGATCGGAATATTCGTAACTCATCGCTCGGATGTCCGTTTTGGGTGATCCATATATCGTTGGAAAGCTTATTTGATGCTCTACGAAATGCTGGGTCAAAATCCAAGAAATGACACACAGAAAAATTATAAATCATTCTCGAAGATAGGATCCCGACATGTTTACGCACAAAATTTCGATGAAAAATTTTTTGGGGTATTACATTAAAATATAATATTTAAAGGGATCTGATAATAGTCTTTCCGACTTTCTCATATGAGAATATTTAAACTAATATTCTTTTTTTTTATGCAGGATTAAATCACAATTTTCAACCTCCTCTAATGGAGGAAGAGGACAAGGAAGATCAAGAATGGACCAAGGCAATGTCCTAGTTCAAATTAAAAGCCAAAAATTATTATTTGCAAATATTGCAAGTACCTCAGATCTTAATAAAGATTAACAAATGTATCAAGAATTTTTTAATTTTATTAAATTCAAAAAAGAAGATAATGATATCCCCTCATATTCGAGTGCTCTGACAGATAATAATGACGAAAATATTAAATTTAGATGAACAGAAGAAGATCAATGAAGTAATACTTATCTTGGATCAGAATAATTTAAAATGAAAAGATGATCCATGGAAATTAATGCAAAGGTACTTAGATACTACATCATTTGTTACTACTACATAGAAATACAGAATGCATTTTGTCACAATACTCTCTTAGACAGGATCAGCTGAAATTTAGCATTTTTACCCAGCTAATAATATTAGAAAAGTGTATAGCTTTTCAAAACTTATTATTAAAAAGATTTTTATGCCTGGAGAATGGGGTATTAGTACTCTTAAAGAGAAGAATTATTTACATCCAGAACAAAAAATATTAATCAAATTTAATTACTGAAATTATGTTGAAAACTTTAATAAAGCTCTTCTATATGAAAATCTTAATAGAAAACATTTATGATTTATAAAAATTGTGGTAATGTTTTCAATTAAAATATTTCTAATTGGTTTGGACAATGGTGAATTTATTATGGACCATCCATAAAAATTTTACCAGAACCATTTAAAAGTTTATATACTGAATGGTTAGAAGTATCTCCAACATTAATAAAATTGGAAAGAGAAAATATATATTTTAAGAAAATCTCTACCATATATTTCTTCATTAAATTCTCTATCCCATAGATAGTAAAATGCTCCGTTAAAGTGAAATCGAATCTTAATAATTTTCAATGCTTCAAAAAATATTTTATATAAAATTCTGAAATAAATTAAACTAGAAGACCTCTGAAGGACATATCCATGGACTAAACCCTAAACCCTAAATCATCCTGAACCCTAAATCGTAAACCTTGAACCCTGAACTATGGCACCAGTGCAACAAAAGAAAGATATTAGTCCTTTTAAAAGTATCGCCAGACGACTTCAAATGAAGAAGGAGATCATATCCATGCCAGAAATAATAGCTTCATACATAGAGAAAGTTAAGAGAGATTTAATGAGAAATCTTGACATGAAAAATGCATCAGACGTTTCTATGGCATCTGCTGGTCATACCACGAACAATGAAGAGGATTGCTTTGCGGGAGAATCACAAATCATCCAAAGCAATGATGAAATTGATCTTGATGAATACCTGCAAAAATTCAATAAAAAATTAAAAGAATCTCGCACGTCATCAAAAGATAAAGGCAAGAAATAAAAGACACAAAGCCTAATATCATAAAATTACTTAAAATAATGACATATGAAGACATGAAAAGTCAAATTTTATAAAGCATTTTTATGTGGCTTTTATAAAGAAATTTTAAAGGAGGTGTGACGAATAAAGTATATTAGTCAATATAGCTATGATGTATAAGTAGAATAGAAAAGTCATGTGTTTCATGCTTTAAGCTTTTAGTTTGTCTTTTAATAAGGAGAATCCTCTATAAAAGAATCTCACTCTTTGTTTGTCTTTTTGTATTGAGAGGTAGGTTTTAGAAACCACCTCACTCTTTTTAATCTTTTCTACTCTCATTGTAAAATATTCATCCATTAATAAAAAGTGTATTTAATTTTCAGAAGACACTGATCAAGCTCTTTTATTTTAAGGTATTTTAAATTTCTATTATTTATTTTATTATCTTTACTTTAAATTAGCCTAAATGATAGACTAAATATTTTTTGTTGAACTATAACATACTAAACTACTAATATAATATGGCACTAAATACTTAATAAGATACATATCATAATTTTGTAGTAATAGTTTTTATTTAGGCTATATATCGGAAGTCTTGTTAGAAGGCCTATTGACGTCAAAAATGATATTTAAGGCTATGTGTGAACTCGTAATGAATCAGAAATATTACTATTAAAGTTATACTAACACGTAAAGTTCCTGTAGTATCATTGAAGCGATCTGGTTTTCGTTATAGTATCAGAACGGTGGTATATTGATAGTGATAGATGTTATATGTTCAACACATCTTTTATTATGAATATCATGAAAAAGTAGGCTACTGTTAAAAAGGGTAGAAAAGAAGAATATGATATGTCACAACATTTAGATCTTCTTAATAAATGGACAATTCCTAAAGTCCAACCGAGACTTATATATCAAATGGGGACTTTTGAAAAATTGGGACTTGAACAAGCTATTAAAACAACTGAAGAAACTATTATTGTTGATGATGATCATGCTACTTTTAGATTATTAGTTGAAAATGATTTGGCTCCTTATAAGGAAACTCGTAGATACATGCATATTGGATTAATACAAGTTGCATTTAAATCACTTACTTTAAGAGGTTTACCTAAAAGTTGTATAGCGACTTTAAAAGATGGTAAAAATTAAAATTGAAAAAAATCTCTTGTAGGAACTGTTCAAACAAGCTTAGCTTATAGCCTTCTATATTTTATTGGTTATCCTAATTTACAAATATCTTTGAATGATGAGAATTCTCTAAATGTTTTAGTATTAAGTATTAAATTACATGATTATAATTACATGTCAGGAACTGAAGTTGTATGTGTATGTTATAGGTTTATTATAAACCTTAATATACTTTAAATCTTATGTTTAAAATTATGAATTTTAAAAATGAGACTATTTTAGTAGAAACTAATTTTGGTAGGTCAAAATTTATTACAAGAAAACCTATTAAATTGAATGAAATTGATTTTCCCAAAGAATGGATTTTTTAGTAGGCTACCCCTCTTCAAAATAATATGAATAGCGAAATTACAGAAGCTGAACAGACCACTAATGGTACTATTAAAATCAAATTTTCTAATTCCACACCTCTAATAAATAAAGCCGATAGCATTAGTGTTGCATCTAGATTAACTAGGTCAACCTCTTCTTATATTTCTCCAATTGATTATATCGTTAATTCTCCGTCTAGAGCCTCTACTTCTTAAATTAGAGAAAATACTAGAGTGAATAATATTAGACTAGATAGAGATAATATAGCTAATGTTATTTCAAATGTGGGTCTAACTAAATTTGAAATAAAAATTTTCACAGGTTTGAAATGAATCAAAACAAAATTAATTTTAGTTCGAGATCTCCGACGAAAAAAAGAATCTCAAAGGGTTGTTTAAACCTAGACAAAAAAAATTTAGAAATTGGTTTTCTCAAAACTTTAATAAAGAAGAAAAGAATTTTTTTTTTCAGGAAGAATTTTATAAAGATCATTCTGCTCATAATAAAATTATTGCTTTTGTTCCATGATTTATGGCCAAATATGTTAATAGTTATATCTTCATGTTAAAAAAAGATTGTAAATTAAGTAATGATGAAATCACCAATTAGATTTTTCTCCTCAACAATCTTTTCAAATTGAAAAGGATGACAGAATAGTTTATTTTACTACATCTGTTAAATTACTTGAAAATGATATCGCCATTATTACTGCTCAACATGTTAATACTATGATTAAAAAACAAAATTATGCTAATATTTATATGAGTATATTGGGCGAACAGATTGTTTCTATACATGATAGAATTGATAAGATATTTTTTGAATTAATGAAAATAAATCATGGTGATAATAAAAAGAAAAATCAAGTCTCTATTGCTACTACTATTATCCAACCTCCCTCTGATATTAAAGACTTTAAATTAAATAAAGATTTGAAAGATTTAGAGAAATTATTTTAAAAAAAATTAATGGATTATATAAGCAGCCATAATAGTTTTGAAGATAATCATGAGGTTCCTAGTGAGATTCGTAAGATCTCAGAAAAATATGCTAGAAAATTGATCCAAAGAATGTACTACTATCCTAGACATACTCCCCAAGATGTATCATTGAAAGAACAAAAAATAATAGTCTCTAAAAGTTATAATGGAAATGAAATCTATGAATAGAACATAGATGGTTTCACCGAGAGACACATTTCTACAGTAGTACATTAAATGTTGATGTATAGTACAATTTGTAAAGTTCACAAGAACAGTGATAAAACTATTGCAAAAATTATTACTGCAGGATTTACTGGTCAGTTAGAAGATTGGTAGGATAATTATTTAACCTTAGATCAGTGTTTCAGGATATCATTTTATGTGTCATCATTTCTTTTTTTGTTCGTCCCAAAAAGAATGTCATCTTTACTTATTTAGTAACTATTTAAAGACACGGTTTCACTTTTATCCTTATTGGTCGCATTTGTAAGGCCCTACTTAATTAAAAATAATAATAATATATTATTTTAATAAAGTACAATTTGATAAAAAAACATCAAGTCTTTACTTATTTTTTAAACTCCGTGTCCAGTCAACTATAACACATAAAATGGAACGGAGGGAGTAGCTTTTTAGCTTAAGTGATTAAAAATTTAAATAAGTGCTTATAAATTACGCAGATAAGTGTTTGGACATAAGTGTTGAAACTGAAAAAAATTATTGATGTGTTTGGTAAACAAGTGATGTTAAGCACTTTTTGTTGTAAAATGACTTAAATATTCTTAAAAATTTTAGCACCATAAATAAGGTGAATTATTAATTTTTAATTTTAAAATAAAATTTTTAAGCAAACCTCCGATGTAATGATGAATTCGGTAAAATAAAGGAGAAAGATGGAGAAAATTGGAGGGAAGAGATGAAAAGAAGCGTCAAAGAGAAAAAGAAAGAAAAATCATATATTTAAGGCTATAAGTTTAGAGTACTGTTGGAATCGGAGGAAAATATAAGAGATAAAAAGGTAAATATTTTGGTCAAACCTAAAATAATTTTAATCTAAAAAGTAAAAAAATTGGGGTACCCAATTTCTCATTTTTTGCTTTTCTTAATCAATTTTTAGCTTTTTTTTAAGCATTTTTTAATTTACTAAATACCTAAAATAGCTAAGAAGAGATTAAAAGTTGATTTGACCAAATTTTAATTCTATTCAAACGGACTCTATGTAGAATGCTTGCTGGAATCCCTTTTTCTTCAGTCAAACGGTAGGGTTAAAATTTCCTAACTGTAAATTAAAAATAAGCAACAATCTCGTGGCCTCACCAGCTTAAAAGTTGGATAACCAAAACCCATACTAAATGCATGCCAATTCTGTAATTTAGGTTATTGTGCAAGTGGCAAAGGGAGGAATTTCAAATAATGGAATTACACACAAAATAAAAAAACAATTCGGTGTATTAAAGTTTTACTATGTGCGGAGTTCGTGGAAGGACGGACTATAAAAGTCTATTGCAGTCTTATCTTACATTTTGTCGGAGGCTGATTTCACGGCTTGAACTTGTGACCTCCTAATCAACAACAACTTTATCAATGCAATTACACAAAAATGTAAGAAAAATGAATTCAACATTTATGCCTACACAAAACGTTTATTTTGTTTGTACAGTACAATTTTTAGAGCAAAAACGTGATCGAACTCCTCTTCGTTCTTGTGTGCAAACAAATTGGACCCGTTGAATCATAATTTCGCAAGAACAACAAGGACCAACTGTCTCCTCTTGATAGATTAATTAAGGGTGTGTTTCATAGTACCTTTCATAAATATTTTCTTGAAAAACATGTCAGCTTCTGACCGATTTTCTAGGGTTCGATATGTAAGTGAAAAATATTATCCGAGATACATTTATATGTAATCGAGTAAAATATTATCGCGCTGGCTTCTTCTACATTTTAACCAACCATACATAGGAAAATTGAAAAACATTTTCCTCCATACCAAATACACTAATAAATTAATATAACTAGTAAAAAATATAACCAAAAAAGTTGAACATAATCCCTGTATTGTTGTCTTTGTTGGTAGTAGCAAGGTGTGACTACTGTTGCAACTTTGCAGTACCCACTTGTCTCGCATGAGCAGATATAGAGAAATTGGCAACATCCATGATCAATTTATTTGTGTTTAAAAAGTCCAAACTTTATTGAATACATGAGTCTCCCATAAACTTAGAAGATCTCTAGTATAAAATATTACTAGCTAGGAAGCCAAGCAATTACAACTTAAGAGTTGAAATCTTCATTTTAAACACTAAAGAATAATCCATGTGGTAGCTTTTTCCTGCCCTTGAAAAGCTATTCTAAAAGATGATGAAAAACAGAATATCTTGGGTTTGGATGATGGTTCTCTTCCTTTGTTTCGCGTTCTATAACCTTTCAGCTTTTCAAGCTAGGCCTATTTCCAGTCATCATCCAACTGCAGTCGTCGTAGGAAGTGTTTACTGTGATGTTTGTCACAAGCAGGACCTGTCAAAGGCCAGTCACTTCATTTCAGGTTCATCATCCTTGTTAGCTTTTTGAAGTTATGGGTGTTTGGTATGATAAAAGTTGCTTTCCATTAGTTATTTCTTAAAATAATTTAGGAGTGTATTAGAGTCTCACATCACTTGGGGAATGAATTGGTGGTCTGCTTGTACGAACTTGAGAAATCATTCCCTCACGAGCTAGCTTTTGGAGTTGAGTTAGGCCCATATGTCATATCTTTTCACGCTATGAGAGCCAAGTTCATCCCTGTTTAGGATCCCGGTCCACGCTTCAGTTCTGGCCCAAGTGTGAAGGGGGTGTTAGAGTGGGTTTAAATTCAACATTGATTGGGGAATGGAGTGGTGATCTGTTTATATGTACTTGGTAATCCTTCCCCTTTGAGTTAGCTTTTAAGATTAAATCAGGCCTGGGTATCATATTTTTACAAAAATGTTTCCAATCATTTAAGCGTTGCTAAATTAGTGAAAGGAAGTTAAAAGTAGAGATAACTGTGAATGAAAAATGACTTCTTTTTTATATGAGAAAAGGAAAATAGAGAATTGTGAAGGAAAATAACTTATTTTTTATGCATGTTTCTTCTTTTAGGAGCTATTGCGGCAGTAGAATGTGCCAATTCAGGCAAAAGCTCAAGATTTTATCAAGAAGTGACGACCAATATGCGTGGAGAATTCAGTGTACACCTTCCTTTCTTGGTGGACAAACATGTCAAGCATATTATGGGATGTTCGGCCAGGCTAATCAGCAGCAGTACGCCACATTGCGCTGTGGCATCGACAGAAGCATCATCTTCTTTCCGACTCCAGTCGAGGAAAAAGGGAACACATATTTTCTCTGCTGGATTCTTCACTTTCAAACCTGTCTACCAACCAAAGCTCTGCAACCAAAAGCCAAGCATCCATAGTACCAACAAGAAAGAAGCATATCCTGACAAGTCTTTAACTTCAACTCCTAATGATCCCATATTTTATCCATCAATGTCAAGTTTTATTACCATTAATCAAGGCTTTCTTCCACCTCTTCCAGGACTGCCTCCTTTGCCGCAGCTCCCTCCTTTACCACAGCTCCCTCCTCTGCCACCTATTATAGTACTTCCACCGATTTTTCATTCACCTCCAACATCTCCACCTTCAATATTTCCACCAATTTTTCGGCCACCTCCAATGTCTCCACCAACTTTTCATTTACCTCCAATGGCTCCGCCTTCAATATCACCTCCAATTCTCTCACCACCTATATTTGGTTCCACTCCACCATATGTACCAGGTTTAACCCCATTACGACCAACTTCACCATTTCATCTCCCTCCATTCCCATTCCGACCTATGCGTGGCTTCCCTGGAGTTCCTCACACTTCTGCTTCATCCCGAATAAGAACTACCCTTAGTCCGAATGCAACAATACAAACACCTGCAAAATTCTAGTAGTAATACATCAAACACTATATGGGAATAGCTCTCCAATAAATTTATTCCCTTGGATTCAAGATAGAAGGAAAAAAAAGAGGGAAGATATATTGAGGACTTGGTGATAAAGAAATACAGGACTCACCTACTTAAGATTAACTAATGTGGAACTGTACTCATACTAGCACTTAACATGATTCTGACCAAGACCTTTTTCTTGTTTATTGATTAGGAAGCATAGGGGAAGTGACATGGGGGATCAAAGTTACTGTATGATTATTTATAAAGTTCCAATAAAAGCTCATTATTAATAAGTGACTGTAGTAACAGCTCCTTGTTTCTAATTCTCTTGTTACTAATAAATATAAAGATACATTCTGCAATCGATTTCTGTTGTATAGCATATTTTTCTACCATATGTCTTCAACTGTCACCGCGACCAAAAATAAATTGAGGGGTTGTAATATGGCAACAAAGCAAGAGGCAAAAACATACCAGCCAAGACTGATGTATTCCGATTCCTTGCAATCACTCTATTCTCATTTGCTTCATGAAATGCTCGTTTACCATCAGTTCATCACGTAGAATTCATCTAATTTCTCATTAGAATACCATGCACTAACATGACCATACTCATATGCAATCATTGTGCAAATGCAGTATTCAGCTGCCAAACACCATCCATTATCAGTAATTACTTGCATCATTAGTCTTCTTGGCAACCAGCAGTCCAGAGAAGCAAACCAAATTGACTGCATGAGAAAAAAGTAGTGAAATATTGCTTTGAAGGTAAATTGGGATATATACAAATTGAAAACTTTTCCTTGTAGTTATGCCACTAATGGTAATGGTGTAGCGAGATTTTTTTGTTAAACTGGTTCAGTATATAAAGAAGTAAATACATAAAAAGTCACCATGTGCTATCATCATCGCAAGATCAGCCATCACATCATTGCCAGCCAAAATTTGTTTAAAAAAAAAAGTACTCCACTAATTTATTTATTATATTATAAAAGAAAAAAGAACACAGCCCTCAACCCCCTTCCCCCTTCCCCCTTCAAAAAAAAGAAAAAAAAAATCTTTCTACTTCAAGCCCTACCACCTTCTTTCAAAACACCCCGCCCCACCCCTTTCTTTTTCGACCCCACCGCTCCCCTTTCTTCTTCTGCAAAACCTTTTCTTTCTCTACTTCTCCAAATTCCCGCACCCTCTCTCTCCTTCTACAATCAAAACACTTTAAAATTTTAATTCACACAATCTAAAACTCTTTTTTAAAAAAAAAAAATAATAGATAGATAGATTCATTGATTGAATGCAATTACGGGCAAAACAAACAAGAAACGTCGTTGGAATTGAAGAAACACAGTTACAGTAATTCTAGTAAGAAATTGTGTGAACATTTTTGAAGCAAAGCGCGTATTAGAAAATTAAGCTTTTAGACATTGTAAAAACTGAAAAAAATTATTCTACTTGTGACAGATTGAATTGAATATTAGAAGAAAAGGAATGGTTATTTCTCTTCTATAATGAAGTTGTAAAAAAGGGTGTTAAAATTCACTACTTCATCATACATATTTCTTTTTATTCCTGAAGAAATTAATAAAGTGTGTAGATGAGGATTAGGGGTTAGAAGAGGGAGAAAAGGATGGAAAAATTGAAGAGAAAAAAAAGGTGAATTAAATTCACTACTTATTCATATATATTTTTTTTCATTCATGAAGAAATTAATTAAGTGAGCAGACAGAAAGATTGAAGAAAGAAAAAGGATTAATTTGCAGAAGGGTTAGAAGAAGAAAGGGCATGGGGTAGGGGATTTTTTAAAAAAAAAAATTATATATAATAAATAATTTAGTGGAATTATTTTTATTTTTATTTTTATTTTATTAAAAAATATTCGCCTGTAATTTTTTTAGGGTATGTTTGGTATGATGAAAAATGTTTTTCTATTTTTCTTTGTTTGGTTGTAGTAAAATATTGGAAAAATATTTTCCAAGATAACTCATTTTTCTCTATTTGAGGGAAAATGATTTCCCTCCTGGACCAAGGTAAGTCATTTTTCGGAAAATGACAAATGTGACTTATGCCCCCACCCCGCCCCTCTTTTCCACCCCAACAACACTCATATTCACATGACTTAAAAAATTCACATTTCTCAAAAATTTATATTACTCGAAAATATTTTTCACTGTACTTTGTTTCAATTTTTCACTGCTTGAAATAAAAAATAGTAAAGTCCGAATTTTTTTCTTTTTCAATGTTCGTTGAATGCATTGTTATTTTCATATGCATAGAGAAAGACTTACCTATGTTACATTTGCTGATTGCATATTTCATTTTGTCATCGATGTAACTTATTTCACAAGATTGAATAAGCTTGTCTTTCCGTTATATTTCTATTGCTTATAGTATTTTGAAATTGTCCTGACAAAATGTTGAAAAGTGTCTCTTATATTTGCTAATTAATACTTTCTTAAATTTAGTGATTGTAATATTTTAGTATTCGATACTAATATTATTTGTTATGCTTAAATTAGTTCTTACAAATTATTGAGTTGCTAGAGACACTGATATACTAGTTAACAGTTAGTAGTATTTTCTAAAAAATATTTTTTCACTCACCAATCCACTAGAAAATATTTTTCTAAAAAATATTTTATACTCACCAACCTAACACCATAAAATATTTTTCAAAAAATATTTTTCACTCACCAACCAAACATGAGAAAATAAGTAGAAAACCAACTTATTTTCCAGGAAAATATTTTTCAAGAAAATATTTTTCATTATACCAAACACACCCTTAATGCCATGTCAGTAAGAATGATATTTATGTTATAAAATTAAGTATCAAAGTAACAAAGTATAAAGAAATAATAATAAAAAGTGTAAAATCCTCTAACTTGTTTCATTGATTATGGCTATATATATAGCCAAAGATAATATGAAAATTTATCCAAAAATGAAAGAGGTGTAGTGTGACTAGGTTTTTTCATTTATCTAAGGTATGCCACATGTCCTTCATATTGGATACATGGCATCCAACTTTACAACACTTTCCCTTGGATGTCCATGTAAAGAAAAATTTACTGAATACGCATTTGAGTGTTGCCTCATAAAAAATCTTATCAGAAAAATTTAGTGGGATAAAACTTTGATTAAGGGAAAAAGAGTATAACGCGTATTCTTACTCTCCCTGATGAAGACCCTGATTCAACTGATTCAATTTTCGCATTCCAATCTTGTGTACCATCTTCTCAATAGTTGAAGTTGGTAAAGATTTGATAATTAAATTTGTTGGATTGTTACTGAAACGGATCTGTTGTACATCAATATCACCATTCTTCTGGAGATCTTGTGTGAAGAATAACTTTGGCGAAATATGCTTCGTTCTATCTCCCTTTATAAAGCCTCGTTTTAATTGAGTTATGCATGTTGTATTGTCTTCAAATATAACTGTGGGAACCTTGATATCGAGCTTCAGGTCACATCTTTCTTTGATGGAATATGTCACTGATCTCAGTCATATGCATTCTCTACTTGCCTCATGAATAGTTATTATCTCAGCATGATTTGAAGAAGTAGCAACAATAGACTACTTTGTAGATCGTCATAATATCGCAGTACCTCCGTATGCAAACACATAGTCTGTTTGAGATCGAGCTTTATGTGGGTCAGATAAATAACTTGCAGCTGCATGAATAACTAGATCTAAACTATCTTTGTTAGTATAAAATAGACTCATATCAATAGGCCCTTTTAGATATCACAATATATGCTTACCTCTGTTTCAATGTCTACATGAAAGAGAAGAATTTTACCTGGCTAGTAAATTAACAGAATGGGCTATATGAAGCTTTGTGCTATTAGAAAAATACATAAGTGTACCAATAACATTGAGATATAGTACTTCAGGATCAAAAATCTCTTCACCCTCTTCTGGAGGTCGGAATGAATCTTTACTCACTTCAAGTGATCGAGCAATCATTATATTATTTAATGAATGTGCTTTGGCCGTCTAAAATTATTTCAAGACATACTCAGTATAGGCAGATTGGTGGATGAAGATCCCGTCTGCTAAATGTTCAAACTGCAGACCAAGATAAAACTTTGTCTTTCCAAGAGCTTTCATTTCAAATTCTTTATTTAGATATTCAATTGCCTTTTGGACCTCTTCTGGAGTTCCAATGAGATTTATATCATCCACATAAACAGCGAGTATAAAAAACTCTAATGTCGTTTTCTTAATGAAAATATAAGGACAAATGACATCATTTATGTAACCTTTGTTTATCAAGTACTCACTAAGGTGATTATACCTTATATACCCTGATTGTTTTAGATCGTATAACAATCTTTGTAATCTAATTGAAAATAATTTTTGAGACTTTGAACTCTATGCTGCAACAATCTTTAATCCTTCTGGAATTCTCATCTAAATTTCATTATCAAGTGAACCATTCAATATTAAATACATGACATCTTTTAGTGTCGGGACTGTAGCCACAATAAATCTTATGCTTACCAAGAAACATATTCCACTTGATAATTATTTCTACGTCAGCATTCTTAAATAAATGTAGAATTCAGATCCTCATAATATTATATAATATTGCGCGCTATTGTACTAAAGATATCGTCGACGAGATATCATTTGTATCGGTTCACATTACGACATATCTTATTGAGATCTCATCACTTTATTATTTTCAGGTACCTGATACTCTTCTTGAAGTTTCACGAACCGTTATGTCGTCTCTCTTTAAGAGCATATGGCCTCTTTGTTATGATCATTTGCTCCATTTTTCTTTCAAGGAGTACTTTATTTGGAACTGATTGATCTACCATGCTTCATGCATGCTATAGACTATGTCTTTCAAAGACATATAGTAGGAGCATCTGCAGCTAATTATAAAACCAATTGTGGGTCAGCATAGGCTTCTAGCATTTGACTAGAATTATCTTTTAAATGAGGATCGTACTAATGATAATTCTTAACATATTTCTTAGCTGCTTATTATCTCCCCCTTATGTTAGGTAAACTAACATATACTCTAATCTATTTTGGAGAATCCATCTTTGTGAATCAAAGTATATCTATTAGTTACATAACACACATCAGAAAACTATTAGATGGAAAATATATGGTTCCTGACTCTGTACCAATTGAGAGGGAAGAATTGATCATAATTTATTGGTCTAATTCATACAAGTGCTATTGCATGCAATATATATTTCAGACCAATACTTTTTATCTTTGTTCTCATAAGCAATGACCTAGCTATTTATATGAGACATTCAATGCTAAACCAACTTGAATATAACCTTCATTATCAAGATTAATTGTCTTGACTGCATTATTTGAAAATTATGCTCTTGACTCAATTTAATTGAGAAGGAAACTTTATGAATGTCAAACTGCAGGCTGACAATAAATGTACATATAATTATTTTATGGATACATCAAATCAAATTACGGGTGAATGAGCCCTTATTCACCTTTTACGTTTTTCAGATTTTAGAGAATTCAGTCCCAACATTAGTTGGTTCAATCAACTTATCATGAGAACAAGTAATAGTTCTTGAAGAATCTTCTAGTTCTTCATTATATGTCTAAAACTCAATACGCTCATCTTCAGGATGACAAAATCATTCACGCAACAAAAATTATTTAAACTAGTAAACTCTAAATTTATCATGACATGAGTTATTTACTAGAGTAAAAAGGCCTACTGCTTCTAGAGTAGTTTGCAAGATTTACTATTTCACAATCTTACTACTTCGGGAGTAAATATCAGATTTACTACTTCGGGAGTTAATATCGAATTTACTACTGTAGGAGTAAATTTCAAGGTTCTATTATTTCAAGAGTAGGTTTAAGATAAATTGCAAACTTACTACTTCAGGAATAAATTTCAGAATAATTTATTCTACTCCTTCTGAATGTGATTTTCACAGTCAAGTACAAATTTATATACCTTACTAAATATCACATTAACCTTAAGGAATGGATCTATAATTTTAACATTTATCAAAAATTCTCATTCCTTGAGAATGAAGGATAATTAACAATTTATCAAAAGTTTTCATTCTTCAAGAATGAAACATAATTATTACAACATGTCTTAAGTATATCAAACTATGATACCTTAGGACTTCTGTCAATATTTTGCTACTTCAGAAGCAACTCGAGGTATACATATAGTTGTAGAGAATTTTTTTCTATCATATCTTTAATTTCAGATTTACTACTTCAGGAGTAAATTTCTGATTTTTTACTTCAAGAGTATTCATATATTCTTCAAGATAAAAATATAAACAAAGTACATAATGTATTACACAAACTTTATTTATTTACAAGATTAGTGAGATACTATTAACAGAAATGTAAACTAATACAACTTAACAGGAAAGTAAAATAATCAGACTATTTTATATTCATCATCTACAGGATGATTAACATATCCTTCGGGGATTGTAAAGAAATCTGAGGCATCTAAATTCATGGGCTGAATATTATCTTTAGAGATAAAATTTTCCTCAACGTCATTATGTGTTTTCTTAAGGGACGCCTGATAGAGCTTCACCAGATGCTTTGACGTACGATAGATACGCGACCAGTGCCCCTTTCCACCATATCGATAACATTCATTTTCAATGTTCATCCTTGAAACTACTTCAGGAGCTTTATCCTTCCTTTTACACTACTGGTGTTGAGGGTTATTATTTAATGTAAGACGATCACCCTGATTAAAATATTTACCACGATCATGATCACGATCACGACTGAGGCCAGGGTTTTTTCACGCTTGATTTGATGAAAATGTGCAGCATTCACTTCAGGAAATGGATCAGTACCAGGAGGTCGACTTTCACGATTTCTCATTAAAAGCTCATTATGTTGTTCAGCAACAAGAAGATCAACAATCAATTCAAAATACTTTTTGAATCCCATTTCTCTATACTGTTGCTGCAGGAGCATACTCGAGGCGGAAAAAGTAGAGAATATTTTCTGTAACATGTCGTGATCAGTTATATTTTCTCCGCATAAATTCAACTGCGATTTAATTCTAAACATCGCAGAATTATAATCAGTTATATTTTTAAAGACATATAACCTCAAATGAGTCCACTCATAATATGCCTGTGAAAGGATGACCAACTTCAGATGGTCGTATCTTTCTTTTAAATTATTTCACAATATAAATGGATCCTTAATTGTGTGGTATTCCATTTTCAGACCTTCGTCAAGATGATGGCGGAGAAATATCATGGCCTTAGCCCTGTCTTGATTTGATGCCTGATTTTTATTTTTTATGGTGTCTACCAGACCCATTGCATCTAAATGTATTTCGGCATCCAGTGTCCAGGACATGTAAGTTTTGCCCAATATATCTAGAGCAATAAATTTGTGTTTGGATATATTTGACATTATTTAAGAAAAATAAATGCTTATCTTTATTACCTGTATTTATCCAAAATGGTAGAGACTCGTGTTGATAACCTGTTATAAAATTATGTATCAAAGTAACAAAGTATAAAGAAATAATAATAAAGAGTGTGCAAAATCCTCTAACTTGTTTCATTGATTATGGCTATATATATAGCCCAAGACAATATGGAAATTTATTCAAAAATGAAAGAGGTGTAGTGTGACTAGGTTTTTTCATTTATCTAAGGTATGCCACATGTCCTTCATATTGAAAACATGGCATCCAATTTTATAATAATTTATTAATTTTTTTAAAAAAGTAATAATAATTTCTCATAAAATTAAAGTGTTAAAGTAAGTTATTGATATCTCAAAAATATATTTTAACTTTAGATATACATTATAATTTTCACTTACTCTTGCACCCACGTGGCTCCACTCATGTATACCACCCATATTATACGTTAATTTAGTTATGATTTGATTTCTCAAAAATTTATTTTAACTTTAGATATACATTATAATTTTCACTGACTCTTGCACCTATGTGGCTCTACTCCTGTATACCACCCATATTGTACTCCCTTCGTTTAAAAAGAATGAACTATTTTCTTTTTTAGTCAAAGAATGATCTTTTTCTTTTTTTTGGCAATACTTTTAATTTAACTTTCCTCATGACATATTTAAGATCACAAGATCAAAGGACATTTTGGTACATTTAACATAACTTTAATTTAGGACCACAAGATTCAAAAGTCTTCTTTATTTTCTTAAACTCCGTGTCAAATCAAACTATATCATTTTTTTTAAAACAGAGGGAGTACCTTAATTAAACCTGTCAAGTGGGTTGGGCTTGACCGTTCCAGCCAGTTTAGCCCGACACGTGTAGGTGGCCTGGCCCGATTCGACCCGACCCAGTGGGCCTCCGGGTTACTGGACTGCCGATCCCGGGCTGGATCGTCTATATTGACAGGCCCGATGGATCGTTCCAGTTCCAAAATCAGACCAGGCCCACCGGTTACTCGACCCGACCTGATAACATAAAAAAAAAATTAAAAATGGGATTGGAAAAAATACATAAAGTAGCATACTTAAGTATTAAATTACAAAAAATAGCAACACTTTTATCAAATTACATTTTGTAGCATATGTATTTGTATTTTTGTATGAACAGTTTGCAAAAATACAAAATACATATCATCATAAGGGCAGTAAAAATCATATGTATTTGTATTTTTATAGCAACAGTTTGCAAAAATACAAAATATAACTTGTTATATTATGTAATTATGAAACTATTGATATAAAACTCATAATTAAGGGGATAAGTATGCTATTTCTGAATTTTGCCCAATGGAATTTGGCCGTTGGTGGCCAGTTGAACCATTGAGGCCCAACGACATTATATCCGTTTAGAGTCTACAACGGCCAATTGCCACTTTTTGGCATTTTTATTAAAAAAAAAAAAGTTTTTCTTAATTCAAAAAATTTCCTATAAATACCCTACATTTTAAAATTATTTTTCACGCATTCTCAATCTCTCTCAAATATTCCAATTATCTCCTAAAGTGCTCAATTTTATTTTTTATTATTTTGCAATTACAAATTCAAGTGGAAGTTTTCTAAAGTCACAACTTTAGGATACTTTTAAAATTTGGTATTGTCGTTTCATCTCTTACTTTTAATTTTTAATTAGTGTATTAGTTATTGAATATTTATTTTTATTATTTTTTTGTATTTTGAATATTTTTAAGTTTAATTTATAATATGGATAAATTAAGAAACTTCAGTAAAAGTGTCAAAATTTTTTATCCCGAAAGTGATAGTGGTAGTAAAAAATGAATTGGTGGTGATTCCGGTAGAGGTAGTTCAAGTACTAGATATAACCGTGTGTCTCCGGTACCAGTTAGTCAACCCTTTGAAGAATAAATAGGTGTAGGTGCTCACGATATAAATTATTTAGAAGCTTAAAAAAATTATGGTATAGAAGAAGAGAATGAAGTAGTCGCGGTTAATTTAGATGAGGATGATGAAAATATTGGTGAGACACCCGAAGTCGAAAATGTTAATGTTAGATCTGAATCGGTAAATCTTTCTTCCTGTCCTCCCCGTCATGCCCCTGCAAGATCTCATAGAAAAACTAGTATTGCATGGAAAATTTTTCAAAAATAGAAAAAGAAACTAAGGTGCAATGCAATATTTGTGAAATTATATATGAGCATAAAATCGGAGGTAATAAAGATGGTACGGGTTCATTGATAAGACATTTAAGAGATAGACACGCAAGAGAGTTAAGTATTGCACAAGGTGGTGAGGCTGTTGGTGAGTCAGCACAAACTAGATTGAACCCAACAACCGATCAATTAGGTAAGAATTATAATAAAATGAAGGACCGTGAAGAAATAGCGAAAATGATAGTTGTGGGTTGTTTGCCTTTCACTTTTGCTTCTTTGGATGCTTTTATTCATTATATTCAAGCAATTTATTATCCTATGTTTACCGGTTTTTCTAAAAGTACTTGTCGGGCTGATATTTTTAGACTCCATGCACAATATATTTATTATTTATCTGCGTTATTAAAAAATATTTCATGTAGAATTGCTCTAACTTCTGATCTTGATCATGTTGTTAACAAAAATAATTATTTAACAATTACTTGTCACTGGATAAATAGTAATTTTGTTATGCAAAAACGTATTCTGACATTTTTGTATGATGAAGATCGTAGACACACTGGAAGATTTATTTCTAAATTTATTTCTAAAGTTGTAAAATATTATGGTATTAAAAGAAAAGTTTTATGTATAGCTTTTGATAATGCATCTAACAACAAGGCTGTTGTTGAGTTGTTGAAAGTTGAACTTTCTCCGTCGTTATTCGAAATATTTCATGTTAAGTGTGCTTATAATTTAATCGTCAGAGATGGTCTTGAATTTTTCGAGATTTGTATTGAAAAGTTTCGGCTTGTTGTTGGCTCTATTCAAGGAAATAATCGAAAAATTAGAGTGAGAAAATTTAAAATCAAATGTGAATAAAATAGACTTAGACCGATATTTATGCTTGAAGAATGTGATGCTAGATGGAATGTTACTTATACTTATTTAAAAACTTGTTTTGCTTATAAAGTTTCTATTACAATGGCTTTTAATTAATATTCTGGTTCTTTTCCTGAGTGTATGCTACATGATTTGATTGGGCTACAATTGATGATCTTGTTAAATTTTTGGAAAAAAATTTATAAAGCTACGGTTGAATTCTCTGGTGCTTATTATCCTACTGTTTGTAATATTTTAGCTTATTTAGTCGGCATTTTTTGTTTGCTTAACGAATATAAGAATAAAGAAGGTTACAAAGAAATTATTACTGCTATGATTGCTAAATTTTAAAAATATTTTTATCCGTTTTTCCTAATTTATTTGATTGTTGCTATAATTAATCCATGCATGAAATATAATACTATGACCGAATTTAGTCCTATTATTTATAATATTTTAGAGATACAGCTTGAAGTAGGACCTTCTTTGTTTACGACTATGAGTGATGCGAACAGTTACATGAAAATATTATATAACCATTATGTCGATTAACTTGATGAAGCCGTACTAGCAAATATCACTCCAACTGTCGCTCCTCAAGCTCCCGAGGAGTCATCATCTTCTAAAAGGCAGGTACATAATAGTTATCCTGATTACTTTTTTTTATTTAAATGTTTGGGATAGGGTGCAGCCTTTAACACATAGAACAACTTCTCGGGAAGAGCTTTAAGTATTTTCTTCGACAGTAGATAGAGGATCGTAAAGTAAGGATCTGCGCACTTGATTGGTGGAAGAATAATGAAATACTATATCCGGTGCTTTCAGAATTTTTTAGAGATATATTGAATGTTCTAATGCCAATCGTTGCATCGGAGAGCGCTTTTAGTCAGGGAGAGAACAGGTTGGAGACAACCGACACTCATTGGGAAGCAATATTATGAATGTTTTAGGTTGCCTTAGAGATTGGATTAGAGCGGAATGAAGAAATTAAGGAATGGAGGAGGAGCCGAAAGACAAACAGAATCTTGAAAAAATTATGACTTCAAGAGAGAACTCAACACAATCTAGTTCAATACATGGTTTAGCCTTTGCCCACATTGATTTTGACTTTTCTATATCAGTTCCCGTAAATATTAACATGCATGAGTTGAAAAAATGATGCAAAATTTGTAGATTTTTCTTTCATGTAAATTATAAGTTTTGAATCATTTTGCAACCAATAAAATACAACGTTCATTCACTCCTTACTTATTTGTTTTCGTTTAAATTAAATTTCTAGTTTGAATTAAATACTTTTAATATATTACTATCAAACTTTACACTAAGTAATAAACATAACAAACATATATACATATAATGAAAAAAATTAAAATAATGTTAGCAAATATTACTTAGACAATTAGTTTATCTTTTAAGTGTTGTATGTAAAATTGTAAATTTTTTAATATATGTTCGAAACTTCAAGTATTATTATATTAACGTATACATGTGTATATGTTTTCTAGAGTAGTATATATATAGTGTATATATGTTGTATGTATATTATTTTGAAAGTAGTATATTTATTATATTATACATATATATGTGTGTATATATTTTTTATAGACTCTAAAGTAGTATATATTTAACGTATACATGTGTATATGTTTTCTAAAGTAGTATATATAGTGTATATATGTTGTATATATATTATGTCAAAAGTAGTATATATATATTATATGTATATATGTGTATATATTTTCTTTAGACTCTAAAGTAGTATATATTTAACGTATACATGTGTATATGTTTTCTAAAGTAGTATATATATAGTATATATATGTTGTATGTATATTATTTCAAGTAGTATATATATTATATTGTACGTATATATGTGTATATGTTTTATATAGACTCTAAAGTAGTATGTATTTAATATATATATATATATGTGTGTGTGTGTGTGTGTGTGTGTATGTATGTGTGTGTGTATGTGTGTTTTCTAAAGTAGTATATATATAGTGTATATATGTTGTATGTATATTATTTCAAGTATTATATATATATATATATATATATATATATATATATATATATATTTATATTATATGTTGTATGAATATTGTTTCAAGTAGTATTTTAAGTAGTATATATATTTTATTGTACTTATATATTTGTATATATTATATTGTAGTATAATATGTAACATATATATGTTATACGTTTATTGTTTAACGTATTTAAAATGTATATATTATAGTTATAGGTGTGTATATATAGTATATATTGGAAAAAACATATAAATTAAAATTTAATTTCCTTTTTTTTAAAGAATTTGACCGGTTTTGATTGGTTTGGACCGATCAAAATCGGTTTTACGCTTAATAGGTCAATCACGGGCTAAATTGAGATTTTTTACTGTTAAGCCCAGACCGAACCGGCCCATTAAGAGTTGAACGGGTATCGGACTGGCCCAGAACCCAGTAACAACAAGTGGGTTGGTGCCTGTTTTAATCGGCCGGCCCGGTTGACAGGCCTAGCAGACTACGATTTCTTGAAGACAATATAGAAATTCTTAGACGTAAAGTCTTTTTAAATTGCTATCGTAATCATCATATATTTAAATTATATTATTGAAATATAAAAGAACAAAAAAAATTGTCAAGTTTTTTATGTGATGTTAGAAAAGACATATAATTGAAGTCATTTGACCATGCTTTTTTGTCAAGTTTTGCTATTACATAAACTCTGTCATTTTTGAAATATTGTATATTCATTATATGATACATTCAATAAAAATAATTTTTATTTAAAAAGATAGAAAAGGTAAAATCAGAAGAAAAAATTTTGTGGAAGACATTATCACCATAAATTCGAAAAGGTTTTTGGACTCTTTGTTTGCCTTATTAAATTGAGTTAATAGTTAGATCGGTATTACTCCCTTCGTTAGCTTTTACTTGTCATTTTTTTACATACCACATCAATTAAGAAATAATTATTGATATGATCATTTTATCATATTACCCCTATTAATTAATATTTAGAGTAATGCGTTTTAATAATAGTTTGAAGAATAAGTAATTAATGCTAAGGATAAAATAGAAAAAAAAAATTGTCTATTCTTAAAATGTCAGAAGTGACAAGTAAAAATAAAAATCTAATCAGAAAAATAGTGACACAAGTAAAAAGCAAGCGAAGGGAATTTTACGTAAAAAGAAACTTAATAGCTTCAATATATTAGTCCTCCAACTTTTCCTATTCTGTTCATGCTTACTTCTTGAATAATAAGTTAAAATAAAATGTGAAAACTATATAAGTTAAAAAATTTAACAATCTTTTTACTTTATAAATTCAATTTAATTCTTACAAATTTCAATTTATAAAGAATACAAAATAGTATATTATCCTTTGAACACAAAAAAAGTAGATGCATTGTACTAGGACCAAATAAAAGTTCATTAATATGCAAATTAGTTTCTCCAATTCCTTTTGTAGAAACCATAAGAGTGCAATAAAGAGGAAGTATCTAAAATTCATATACTCAATCAGTCAATGGGAAGACAAAAACAGAAGAAATGAATTTTCAAACATATCATGTGTTATGGTGATAATGAATTAATGATAAGAAAAAAGCACCAATTGTAACGAGGAAAAACTTAAAAATCATTTAAAAAATAAGTGACAAGTAAAAATAACGGATAGAGTTATAACATTGGTAGGTAATATATTAGGAAAAAGAAGTAATGAAAAATCTCAAGTATCATTTCATGTATTTGGCAAAGTTATCTCATAGTGTATATTTGTATGAGTTTATCCATCTGTTTATCTTCGTGAATTCTCTGATGAGAGCTATTCTTGAGAATTAGTTGGCACTTTCTCATTGATGATTTCTTTGATTTGCTTTTCTAAGAATTAAAGTTTTTCAACTGCGAAATTACTTTCTTCAAATCATCATAAATATATGTATTATCATTTAAGCTTTACAGATTGTAAATGTTATTTAATTTATACTAGGGATCTTGATTCTTGACCGCGCTTTGGGTGATCATAAAAAACTATTAAATTTATGAATTAATGATTTATTAATACATGAAGATTAAAAGTATTTTCTTTTGTATGAACTAAGTAATATTAAAAATATTTTAATCTTAAATCTATTAAATTTATGAATTAATGATTTTACTAATACATGAACATTAAATGTATTTCCTTTTTGTATGAACTAAAAGTTATTGAAAATATGTTAATCTTAAATAAATAAAAGGATTTAACATCTAACTGCTGATATGAAATTAGGAATAGATGGGAAACATAGGGTGATTAAAGCATTTACTACGTGTTGCTAAATATTTTTATATCAAAAAATTTATCACAATTTCAAATTAAAAAGTTATCGGTTAACACTTTTTCAAGGATTAGAAGATACTTATAACAATTTAAGGGAAAAAATGAAAACACTAAGCTAGTTATTTGATCATGGATTTGGATTAGTTTTAATCAATTTATCTTTAAATATATGTTTGAAAATTTAATCGGATTTTAAAGTTATCTTCAAAATATTTTCAAGTTACAAAAACCTGGCTCAAACCTATTTCTGACATGTATTTCACTTTCACTCACAAAGCTTTAAATTTTTTTCAAATAAATTACATATTCAGATACAACTTTAAGTTTTAAAAATCACAACTTCAAAATCTATGGCCAAATAAGAGGCAAGTATTATGAGAAGAGAAAAATTATTTTTTTCTTGTTAAATAATGAATAACACATAAAAATATTTTGTAACTTCTAAACTGCACAGGTAGGTAAAAAGATAAAAAGTAGGGGAAAAAAATCAAATTTCAAAGACAAATCACAATGAAAAGAAATAAATATACCATATTTGTTTAAGAGCAAGTGATACATTCTTTGATCACTCATTCAGATCTTTTGCTCTAAAATATCCAAAGCAAAATACGTATTCATAAATTAATAATTCCTTTATAAGAGAACTGAACTGCTAAATGATTAACATTAAATAATTAAT
Source organism: Capsicum pubescens (assembly GCA_030864215.1). Lineage (NCBI taxonomy): Eukaryota > Viridiplantae > Streptophyta > Magnoliopsida > Solanales > Solanaceae > Capsicum > Capsicum pubescens. The sequence goes on from CM061541.1 coordinate 175,641,574, forward strand.
AAAATATTGAAAGAGTTAAAGTGTAAAATAACAAAAAGAAATGAAAAAAATGAGATGGAGTAAGATGGTGAAGAAAGTTCTTATAAAGTCAAGCTCAAAGAACATAAATAGATCTTTCTAATCACCTACATTGATTATCTTTGGAAGTAAGACTCCATTTGTTTTTTTTAGATTTAGACGTCTGAATATGAATGCACATCTGAATGATTAAGATGTTGTATCTAGATCTAAAAACTGAATAATTAAGAATGTTTGTTTTTCAACATCTGAATGTGTGAAAAAAAATATTTGTATACATAATAAAATAAAAAATACAATTCAAATAAAAAATTAATTATATATTTAAAAAGTATGTAATTTAATGCAACAAAATTATTAGTATTTGATTGAGAAAAACATTTATGTTTGTTAGTGATAGTGGAGATGACTTATAATGGTGGTTGCGGTGACGATGATTGATGTTAGTGATTAATAATGTTGGTGGTGATAATTGTGATGGTTGGTATTGTAGTGACTGTTATGATGGTGGCGATTGATGGTGGTAGTGGTTGTTGTGATGTGACGTTGCTTGATGTTAATAGTCTAAGTTGTTGATTGTGTTGGCTGAAACATGAATGCATGATGATTGACGATGTGTTGGTTCTAGTTGGAGATGTTATTTATTGTGATGGTGGAGATAGTTGTTAGTAGAAATAAATTATAGCGATGGTACTGATTGAAGTGGTGGTAGAGGTGGCGTTACTAGTGATAATGATGGTGGCGGCCAAAGAATGAGTAGAGATTGTGATGTATTAGTGGTAGTTAGTGGCGGTGCTAGTTGTGATAGATGAGTTGGTTGGTAGTAGGAATTGACCGGTAGTGGTTGCTGATTGTGGTGTTGTTAACGGCAGTGGTGGCGGTGAATATAATTAGAATAAAAGAGGTAATAGGTGTGGTAGTGGTTGACAATTGTGGTTGGTAGCGGTATTTTTTATCGATGGTAGTTGTGATGGTGGAGGTGGTGGGTGGTGGTTGACAATGGTGATAGTGGCAGAGGTGGTTAGTGGTGGTGACTACTGCATATGAATAGAGTGGTGAATATTATCCAACACCAGAATATCTCTTCAGATCTATTAAGACTTGGTTCTAGATCTGAATGATTAAGACCTATTCAGACCTATTAAGAGTTAAAACCTTAATAAAAAATAAATGCACTTAATGGTCTGAAGCCTGAACCATTCATATTCAGATCTCCATTAAGTGCAAACAAATAAGGCCTAAATCTAGCTAAAAAATTGTTAGAAGTTAGTGAAATATATCAACTGGGACACATTGTATGTTTTTTTATGAGTTATCGATCAATCTTTTATTTTAGAACATTGTTAACTGTAGATAATCTATCATATGCATAAGGTTAGGAGAATATATGAGCATATACTATCCTCTCCAGATTTCATTTGTAGAATATATTGTTGTTATTGTAATCCACGATGCCTACAAAATTGCATGATACAAAACATATATAATTACAGAAAAAAATAAATTATAAGAACCACCTCTCCTTTTTCCTATTAGCAAGACAATGTAAAAGTAGATTACACAAGAAATTATTAATTATTTTTAAGAAAGTTTGAACAAAAGAAAATAAAAAACATAGACTTTGTCCATCAAGCAGTCATAATCAAATGATTCGATGCCCTTGCTGCTATGGTCCTCTTCTTCTATACCTTGTTTCATCTTATTTACAACTGTCAGGTTCATGAAAATCAATAAATGGTGATAATTTTTTGTCCTATATATCAAACACAGACAACACCTCAATCACATAAGCTTGAAAATTGAAAATATAGTTACACCACTAAATCAAAACTGAAAAATAAAAAAAGACAGTTTGATGCACTAAAACTATAGCTATACATATGGTTCAAAAAAAAAATTAGGCCACAAGTAAAAAAATAAAAAAATAAAATAAGAAGCAGTATCTTACCAGATGTTTAGGTTTGAGAGGGAGGATTGATACCAACAACTATAAAGATACTTGAAAAGTGTATCAAGATTTTTTTTTATTTCCCAAGGTATCCCCACAGCCGGCAGCCGTGAGACTAATTCTCCGTTCTTCGGTCAGCGCATTTTGCGGTAGGAAACTGGCCACAGAGTTTGCTCCATTCGCTAGAGGCGGGGATCGAACCCCCGACCTCTTGCTTAAGGGACATAGCGCTGAGCCACTATGCCAACTCTGGTGGTTAAGATTTTGATTGTTATATAATGTATAATAATTTGTAACTGATGTAGATTTGAAGAGGCAAAATAAATTTAAATAACAATAAATCTTATTTTTCAGTTACTTATAATTAAGTCTTATGAGACGTGGGATAGCCATATATATAATAATCACAATCAATTTTCTATTGATTTAAGAGTTTTAATGCTCATACGTAATGACCAGTTAATACACAAAAAGTGAAAGAAAAGAAAAATAAAAATTACTTTAAAGTAGATCAAAAAAATCTAAAAAAATCATAAAAAGGAAAAATAGAAATGGTGACCATTGAGAAGTCTCACATCAACAACCTCCAATGTCTCCTTTATTATTATATATAGATTTTAGAATTAGTTCTTATCTTATAAAGATTTTCATCAACTAACAACTTTAAACAAAACAACAGAAAATGATGGGGAATAAATCACTGGCAGGGGTGACAAATATGAGAGAAAGAAAGAATTGGAAAAATAGTTAAGTCCACACTTTAAATTCATTATATTATTTTAAAATTTTAGAATACTTGTAAGAGAAGTCCTTACTCACCGTACTTCTAATTATAACCAGATTCTTTTAACTATGGCTTATCATTAACAAAAAGTTATGAAATTTTTTAATAAATATATCTTCTTCTTTAACACACTAAAATAATTTGTGTGAATTAAATAAAATTTAAAAAAAATTGCACAAATATCGTATAAAGATAATATAGCAAATCATTTCTTTTTGGCATCTTTCACTTTAGCCTTCTTGACATCATGTATTTTGTTGGCACTATTGTTCCACCCCTTCCTTGCTTTCTGTACTTTTCAAAAATACAAAATAAATATAAATTTTTTCTAAAAATTATGGGCTTCATCAATTGTTCTAACAAGAAAAGTTAACTTATATTATATATATCCTCATGAATAACGTTGACGCATAATGAGAGGTATTGGTGCGTCTATGAAATTATTTGGTCTTTACTTTATATAGAGAAAAGACATATTTTTCCCCCTGAACTTGTCCTCGAAACTCACTTTAGCACTTAAACTTAACTTCTATTTATTTACCCCCCTTAACATCTTTAAAGTATATTATTTTCACCCCTAAAGCTGTCGTGGAATTTTTAAAAATAAAAAAATAAAAAAACGCATTTTTAATTTAAAAATTGATATGGCCCCACTTTTTAATATATATATATATATATATATATATATAACCACCTTCTTCATACCCCCACCCCCATTTCTTCATCTTCTTCATACCCCTCCACCTTCATTTCTCTTTTTCTTCTTCTATCTCCACCCCCACCATAATTTTTACTTTCCAAACCATCCACCACCAGCCCCCCTTCTTCTTCAACCACCAATTTAGCCACCACCAGCCCCACCCTCTCCCCTCCAAACACCCAAATTCTTCTCCTTCAATTACCAAATCCTTCACCCTACCTAAACTGATACGGGTGTTGCAAGCTGTCCAATAAGTTCACGACCATTCACATATAGCCAAGCTCGAGAGTTACAAAAACTCCAAGCCTTGTTCATGCAAATGGACGTGTGTGAGTTGGTGATTGATCCACCTAATGGTCTAAATATTTTTTAAGTATGAAGAGAAGCCATGAAGTGTAATAAACTTACACTCCAAGGCCACCCCATGGCAAGGGCAATCTGGTAACTTTCTTCTTTATTTATGGTGTAATATAAATAGATGATATTAGGGTTATTTGGTAGTAGTTCATTCATATTTTGGAAGATAACAAACACTTTGTAATATTTTGTAACATCTCTCTTCCATTGGAGAAGCCCCAATTCTGAAAACTCACTAGTAGAGTGATACTAGTGTTGTCTCTTGGCTAGAAACTAGGGTCTTGGGATTCTTTGAGTTCCTCTTGGTCCAAGTAAGAGCTTGGTATTAATATTCATTAATCTTAGGGTCCTTTCTCTTGTTAGGGTTCTTAGATCATTGAATATTATGTGTCAAGTTACTATCCCTCTTGTAATCTTGTTAATCTTGTGTTGTTGGAATCTTGAAGTCTAGTGAAGCTGTGTGAGGCTCTTTCGATTCACTAGCATTATTATTGACTTGTTTGTTCTTGTTGTTAATATCATTTTCTTATTCTAAAAATGTGACTCTTGAAGACTAGTGAAGCCGTGTGTAGCCTATTTCGATTCACTAGCACTTGTTGTTCAGCTTGTTGTTCTTGTGTTGTGAACTTGGGTTCGTATCATTTGGTATCAAAGCTTTCCAACGAGTTCACGACCATTCACACGTAGCCAAGCTCGGGAGTTACAAAAACTTTAAGCCTTGTTCATGTAAATGGTCGTGTGTGAGTTGGTGATTGATCCACCTAATGGTCTAAATGTTTTAAAGTGTGAAGAGGAGCCTTGAAGTGTAATAAACTTACACTCCTAGGCCACCCCATGGCAAGGGCAATTTGGTCATTTTTTCCTTTATTTATGGTGTAATATAAATAGATGATATTAGGGTTATTTGGTAGTAATTCATTCATATTTTTTAAGACAACAAACACTTTGTAATATTTTGTAACTTCTCTCTTCCATTGGAGAAGCCCCAATTCCGAAAATTCACTAGTAGAGTGATACTAGTGTTGTCTCTTAGCTAGAAATTAGGGTCTTGGGGTTCTTTGAGTTCCTCTTGGTCCAAGTAAGAGCTTGGTATTAATATTCATTAATCTTAGGGTCCTTTCTCTTGTTAGGGTTCTTAGATCATTGAATATTGTGTGTCAAGTTACTATCCCTCTTGTAATCTTGTTAATCTTGTGTTGTTGGAATCTTGAAGTCTAGTGAAGCCGTGTGAGGCTCTTTCGATTCACTAGCATTATTATTGACTTGCTTGTTCTTGTTGTTAATATCATCTTCTTATTCTAAAAATGTGACACTTGAAGACTAGTGAAGCCGTGTGTGACCTATTTCGATTCACTAGCACTTGTTGTTCATCTTGTTGTTCTTGTTGTTATTTGTTTCTTGTGTTGTGAACTTGGGCTCATATCATTTGGTATCAAAGCAAGGCTGGTTGTGCTCCTACACTACCAATCTTGGGCTCTCTTGGACGAAAATTCAAACAAAGAAAAAAATTGTTGAAATCTGAAAATCCAAAAAAAAAAGAAAAAGAGAAATCTATCCATCTTGTTGTCTTGGCCGAGATTGGTGTTTGTGTGTTTAGATCTAGGTGTTATTTTACTTGCTTAGTGTTTTTATAGTGTTGGTTTCTTTCTCACCAACACTAAAAGTGTCTAGATCTAAAGTTGAGCTTATAATATTGACCATTGTTGTGGTGACTTGAAGTGGGCTGTAGGTTGTACCTTGTTGATGACAATTGGTGGTTTTGTGTTGTGTTCTTGAAGAAGTTGATATTGTGTTCTTGAAGGTTGTTGTGGTGTTCATCTTGTTCTTCATCTATTCTTATAACTTAAGACAACAAAGGTGTAAAATAGATCCAAAAGGTTGTAAGAAAAACGTTATAAAGTTGTTGGTGAGAAGACTTGCACACATCACTTCCTAGACTTGACAACCACTTTTCCTTAAATCAAGGGACCTTGTTTTGTGGGATTAGTATAGTCAAATCTCACCTTTTGAGTTTGAAAAGTTGAAAAAGAGTACAAGACTTTTACTTTCCCCCCAAAACCAATTGTCATCCATTATAAGTCGTGTGAATATTGAAATTTCAGATTTGTGACAAAAAAAATTGTGTGGGACCAAGACCAATTACATGCTTCCACGTCACCATTGCTACTGCCAAGTCATTAATAAGCTCAAATTTAGATATTTTCTAGTTTTTAATTGTTGATTCTTGGTTTCCTTACTTGGTTCTAGAACTAATTAACAAACTAGTACATTCCTACTAGATTGTCAATTAGTCCTTTGAATCCGTTTGTTCGTGTTAACGATTACTTGGGTGCTTTTATCTTTTGAATACGTTGCTACTTCTTGGTTCTAGTCTGATGAGAATTCTTTGCGTCTTCAAACAAGAATCCACTCCGGATAATAGCTTACCCATACCTTAAAGATTCACGGGTTACTAGCCAATCTACAATACTTGTGGAACTAAAGTGTGAGGTGATCCAAAGAGTGTAAGTGAGGAGAGGATTTTTTTCCACTAATTTGTTTGCTGATTTTGTAGGTAATACCTTGAAAATGGAAGGGACTACATCCCAAAATATGGATACTAATTCTCTTGACTCTATGAGGGCCACTCTTGAGGCCATTACCCGAACACTTGAAAGGTTGAATACGAAAGTTGGAGCCGTGAGAGGGGGACAACAATAAGGGGAGATGTGTCAGCTATTAGTGGGAGATTAGAACAAGTGGAGAGTCAAAGGAACTCTCGCCTTTCTACTCCTCTACATGTTTCTTCAATTGGGCATGATAGAACTTCCTTCGCAACCATCACTCCCGAAATATTGCACCAAATACTAAATCCACCCCAAGCTCCACTAAATGCCGCAAGCCAAACCACTTCTTTCCCTCCAAACCGTGACCCCGCTAGACCAATACATTTCCAAACTCCTTAAGTTCCACAAGGAGGACTTGGACGTCAAGTACCTCCGCTAAATCCAAACCCTCTCTCCCAAGCTCTATTAAACCAAATACCACCACCTCCACAAAATCCAATTCCTCCAAATCAAGTTCAAAATGTCTAAAACCATCCAACTCACTTTGAGGAATATGGTAGAGAGTAATATGAAGGATATGGGGCCTTTAATGATGCTTACATGAGGGGGGAGGGGATGAAAAGGTTCGTAAAGATCAAAGGAGATACCGAGGGTATGGAGAAAGCGGAAATTGGCACCAAGAGAGATATGTAGGCATCAACACCATCAAGTTGAGCCTACCAATCTTTAAAGGTGAAAGTGACCCCAAGGCCTACTTAGCTTGGGAATCGGCTTGTGACAAAGTTTTCCAACTTAATGATATCTCAGAAGAAACTCAAGTTGTTATGACATAGCTCATTTTGAGGGTTATGCTAGCACTTGGTGGGAGTACGTCAAGCGGTTTGGTAATGAATTAATTGATGGGCAGCCACCACCTTAGTTTCGGTTGAGGTACTTGATGAGATAACGGTACCTTCACGAGAGTTATTGCCATGAGTTGCTTGCTAGATTGTACAACTTCCGTCAAGGTAACAAAAGTGTGATGGCGTATTATGATGAGTTTCAGTAACTCATGTTGAAGCTTGATCATCGTGGGGAACAAATCAGTCATAACATCATCCGATTCAACTGTGGGTTGAACAAAGAGATCTCCACTCATTTAACACTTCATAAGTTTGATACCGTTGAAGGTATTTTCCAAGCGGATCTTGAAATTGAAAGGGAACTTAAAGAGAGGTCGCCATTCAAGACAAGGGGACAATCCACCTCGGGTTGGCCTAGAAGCAAGCAGATGGCTCAATCCTCTTTGGGTTGGCCCAAAAATAAGGATCAACCTGCCACTACAAGGCTGCCCGAGCCCAAAACAGTCCACAAAATTCCTCCAAAATAAGAAGTTCACAAGTATCCTAACCCAAAAGGATTCCAATGTTTCAAGTGCCAAGGTTGGGGACATAAAGCTAATGAATGTCCAAACCGACGTAACGTGATCCTATGGGAAGGAAGATTGTATTACCTTGGTAAGGAGGTGGGTCTTAAAAGGGAGAGGATGAGGCCGAACTCAAGATGGAGAGGAACCCAAGAATGGACCACATGATGATGATGATGATGGTGAAGATGTTTATCCGCAAGAAGGGAAGTGTGTGGTTCCAAACTTTATAATTAGGCGCGTCATGATTAGTAAGGCAATACATGACCTAAGTCAAAGGAAAAATCTATTCCATACTAAATATCTTGTAAAAGGGAGTGTGTGCGCTTTGGTGATCGATAGTGGTAGTTGTGCAAATATTGTTAGTGTTACTATGGTAAACTTCTTGAAGTTGCCAAATACACCGCACACTAGTCTTTACAAGTTGCAATGGTTTAATGAATGTGGTGAATTAAAGGTCACAAGGCAATGTGTGATACGGTTTAAGGTGGAAAACTACCACAATGAAGTGCTTTGTGATGTGATACGAATGCAAGCGTGTCACTTGTTGTTAGGTAGACCTTGGAAATATGATAGGTCTACCAAACACGATGGGAGGTTCAATCGATATACACTTGAGAAGGATGGCCTAAAGGTTACACTTCATCCTCTTTTGCCTTCCCAAGTAAATTAGTGGCATCAAAAGATGAGAGAATTGAAGGAAAAGGGAAAGAAATTTGAAAAGGAAAAAAAAAGGGAACCCATAGGTGGGGAAGTAGGGGTATCCGAGGTTGCCTCAATATCAAAAGGGAAAGAAAACATGGTGATGTTGGTTAGAAAGAAGGAACTCTTCGTGGATCATGATGAGTACATGCCTATGTTTCTTTTGGTTCATTGTGTTAACAGTAACCCTACTAATTTTTCCATTTTTCCTTTGATTTCTTGTGTGTTGCAGGATTATGAAGATGTATTTCCCAAAGAACTTCTACAAGGATTGCCCCCGCTTCAGGGAATCGAGCACCAAATTGACTTTGTGCCGGGCTCACAATTGCCAAATAGGTCGGCTTATAGAAGAAACCCTACGGACACTAAAGAATTACAACGTCAAGTTGAGGAACTCCTCAACAAAAGGTATATCAAGGAGAGCATGAGTCCATGCGCAGTTCCGGTGCTACTAGTGCCTAAGAAAGACGAAATATGCCGTATGTGTGTGGACTTCTGAGCCATCAACAAGATTATGCTTAGATGGAAGCAAGCAGGAAAATTCTATGAAGAAGTTACATGAGAAGGTGCAGCTTTGACTTGAGAAGAAAAACTAAGAAATTGCAAGGAGGGCCAACAAGGGAAGAAAGAAACTCATTCTTGAACTGGGAGATTGGGTGTGGGTGTATCTTCGGGAGGATCGGTTTCCATCTCAAAGGAAGTCCAAATTGATGCCGAGGGGTGATGGTCCATTCCAAGTACTTGAGAAAATCAATGACAATGCCTACAAGATTGACCTTCCACCGGAATATCAAGTGCACAACACTTTCAACGTGTGTGATCTATCTCTCGTGGATGCGGTTGAAGATGACCAAATGCCGAATTTGAGGTCAAATTCCTCTCAAATGGAGAAGATGATACGGGTGTAGCAAGTTGTCCAACAAGTTCACGACCATTCATATGTATCCAAGCTCATGAGTTACAAAAACTCTAAGCCTTGTTCATGCAAATGGCCATGTGTGAGTTGGTGATTGATCCACCTAATGGTCTAAATATTTTTAAGTGTGAAGAGGAGCCTTGAAGTGTAATAAACTTACACTCCAAGGCCACCCCATGGCAAAGGCAATCTGGTCATTTTCTCATTTATTTATGGTGTAATATAAATAGATGATATTAGGGTTATTTGGTAGTATTTCATTCATATTTTGGAAGACAACAAACACTTTGTAATATTTTGGAACTTCTCTCTTCCATTGGAGAAGCCCCAATTCTGAAAACTCACTAGTAGAGTGATACTAGTGTTGTCTCTTGGCTAGAAACTAGGGTCTTGGAGTTCTTTGAGTTCCTCTTGGTCCAAGTAAGATCTTGGTATTAATATTCATTAATCTTAGGGTCCTTTCTCTTGTTAGGGTTCTTAGATCATTGAATATTGTGTGTCAAGTTACTATCCCTCTTGTAATCTTGTTAATCTTGTGTTGTTGGAATCTTGAAGTCTAGTGAAGCCGTGTGAGGCTCTTTCGATTCACTAGCATTATTATTGACTTGCTTGTTCTTGTTGTTAATATCATCTTCTTATTCTAAAAACGTTACTCTTTAAGACTAGTGAAGTCGTGTGTGGCCTATTTCGATTCACTAGCACTTGTTGTTCATCTTGTTGTTCTTGTTGTTGTTTGTTTCTTGTGTTGTGAACTTGGGCTCGTATCATAAACCCCTTAACTTAAGATCATTAGAAAATAATGAAATTGAATTTCTAAAATGAAAAGTTAGCTTCATGAATTTGAAAATTCGAAATAAAATTAAAATTGAAGAAAAGTTATTAGCGGCGGTGTTAATGGTGGTAGTGGTGTTAATGGTGGTGATGGTGTTAATGGTGTGGGTATATTTTTTTGGGTTTGTTTTAATCGTTTTCCGATGAGTTTTATCAGAATATTTCGGAATGAAGAGTTTTGAATTGGAATGTGGTGATGCTTTTGCATTGTTGTTTCTTGAATTGGTGGTTTGATGAAGGAATAATAAAGGGCTTGTAATTATGTTTTAAAAATTCAATCTTGATTTTGTTTTCCATATTTTTTGTTGTATGGTATATTTTGAGCTATTTGTTTTTTTGGGTTTGCGTTAGAATCAAAAGGGGCTTTTAATTATGTTTTGAATTGATTTTGTTGGGTTTGCTTAATGGCTATTGGTAATATGTTTAAGTTTGAAGACGATAGAAAATGAAGGGGAGGAAAGAGGTGGGGTGGGGTGGTTTGAAGAAGATAGAAAGGAGGGAGGGGGTTGCGTTGTAGGGTAGGGGCGGGGTGGACGGGCTGGGTGGGGGGTTGTGAAGAAGAAAGAAAATGGGGATGAGGGTGCTTTTTTATTATATATATATATATATATATATAATAGTAAATGTATATTTTTTATTTTTTTAAAAAAAATATATAAAAATAAAGTGTGGGGGATTAATTATTTTTTTAGAAAAATTGAACTTCTTACGTGGCAATGACGTGGCTCCGACGTGGCATTGATGTGGTGTTGATGTGTAGGCGAGTGTAACACACTCTTCGTTGTGAGAGTGATATTCAGTTTTGAGGGGCGAAAATAATATACTTTAAAGATGTTAAGGGGGTAAATAAACAGAAGTTAAGTTTAAGTGTTAAAGTGAGTTTGGAGGACAAGTTCAGGGGGGAAAGATGTCTTTTCTCTTTACAATATTAGTGAAAGTTTATCTTTCAACCGACTGAATTTATTTGGAAAATTTATAGTTGGGGATTATTTGCAAATATAAGAAATGCATGTCATTATTATTAGTGGAGCTTCATGGTCTATCTCCTTGTACCTTTCTTGTTTTGATCAAATTATTTGGAGTAGTGTATTAGAAAATGTATGATGATAATATTTTTTTTAACCTTTGCGAAAATTGTAATTGGTAACTTTTGAGATGTAGATTACTTTAGGCTAGTCCCATGTAATGAAATTGATTGAAAAGACGTTTGTAGGAAAATCAATCCCTGCCCTCGTATTAGATACCAAATATTGCATCAACTTAGCCACTCCTATGATGAAATTTTATAATATTGATAAATATTTTTTGAACACATTCTTATAAGTATGTATTTGAACATCTTTTTGTCAGCTAAAAAATGTATCTGAAAACATTATTGTAAGAGAACTATTGCTAGCTAATTCATGAGAGATCTACTTATGTCTTTTAAATAAATAAAAATTAAGAGAACGAAAAAGGATTCACATGAATCTTTAAGATTGTTATATTAGTTATTGATAAAATTACCAATAATGTGAACCGTTCAATTCATTGTAGGCAGAAAATGTAGTCCAATTCATTTAGAATATTTCTCACGGTGTACAAATAATATAATCGTCAAAATCCCATTACTAAATTTCATCTTCATAGATTATTTTTTATGTACTTGAAAATGCACCATTTTGAATATATAAGGTGAATCATAATTATTTTTTCAATATTTAGTTGATTATCATTTGAATCTTTCTTTAGCTTTTTCACATGGAGGAAAAAATACACTAATTATTCAAACAATCAGGAAATAATAAATCAAGAAGGAAGAATAGTATAATAAATATTACAAATTGAACGACTCTAGACCACAGAAAAATGAACTTAAGAATAAAAAGCAAAAGTGAACATAGAGATAAAACATACATTCAATTATGTCCTCTTCCAATCGACGCAATACTGATTCTGCAAATCTCTGTTGCCTGGGGATGCAAAACAAACAAACTGTGACTTCAAGCATAGATGCAATTTTAGTATCAATAGAGCTTGCTTATATCTATCGAAAATTCAAAAAAAGACAATAATATCACAGTGGTTGAAGAACTACACGACTTCACGCTAAAAGAATACAAAAAGAAATGTTTAGATTTATATGACTCTCATATTTGGAATATCAAAAGAAATGAGAAGATAAGAGTAATATTAAGTATATGAATGGACAATACCAATAATAATAAACCATAATTGTCATGTTTAATTCTCTTAAATTCACTTAAAATGAGATTTTAAACTTTTAGATGATTTTTGAGTTTTTGACATATTATATAAATTAAGAAAAATAAGAAAAAGCTCAAAAAATTGAGTAAAAAGATAAATTGAAATGGTGGTCTTAGAAGTATGCCACATCATCAAAGTTGTAAGTCTCCTTTATATATATACTAGTTTAATCTCACGTGCCTCGCACGTGTAATCTTTGATTAATTATTTTTTTTACGTACTTAAAATTTTGATATTTTTTAAATTTTACATAAATTCTAACAATATATACATTTACTTTGAACTTTTATAACTCATAAATTCTTCCTTCGTGACTCACAAGAATGTTGCAATCAATTCGAATACCATAAATATGATCTATCAGTGATTTCAAAAAGCAAACTTACATAACTTTAACTGAATTTAAAGTTCACCACAAGCTATATATATGTTGAGTTGCAATACACTTCCCGACCTATTGTTGGGACGTCTTCGGCGCAAGTATTCGTCATGTATGTTTGTAATTTTTACAAGTATCTTTCTTTCTTCTAGTAGCTTTTTTCGCCGGCAAGTACGTCGTGCTTAGTCTCTTCCCACTTGAACGGACGATTCTCATGTCAATGATGGCTTCGTCCTTGTCATATATATGTCCATAAGAGTGACAGAAAATATAACTAAAAAATAAAGAAAAACAACATAAGATTTAGTGCTTGAATTGCCATAATTTTTTTAAAAATAAATTGTTGATTCTACTTACCTTTATCTCTAGTAATATGGCTGCAAAATAAAGCAAACTTGATCAAAATTCATAAATAAAAATATCTTAATTTATTTACAAAATAAATATCAAGAAGAATTAATTCATATTCTAAGAAAGAAAGTTTAAGGTTAATTGAGAGCTAACAGAAAGAAAGAAGAACCGTAAACATGCTTTTTTCTTCTTTTTGCACAAAAAAAATCTTTTTTTGAATCTTTTTCTCCAATGTGATATATATATATATATATATATATGCATTTTTTTATATAAATTTTGATTCTTATTTTTTTCCTTTCCATAAATAGGGTTTCCCTGAAAAGTTGTTGGTTCCTAAAAGTTTTTCCTTAAAAACCTATCATACGGGTTTTTTTAATATATAAATTTTGGTTCTTATTTTTTTTCCTTTTCATAAATAGTGTTTTCCCTAAAACGTTGCTAACAAAAAATTTTACACATTGCATTTATTCTTTTTTGGTATGAGATTCTTCCTTATTTCTTTTTTTTCTTCTATATTTTAAATATTTGAACAATAGTTTAATGATATTTATTTTTTAAAATAGTGAAAAGACGATTTTGTCTATTGGGGAGAATTTTAATGAAGGAAAAAAAGTTCAAATCACTTTTCTAAGGGACTTCACACTTTTAATATATTATAGATATAGATATAGATATAGATATAGATATAGATATAGATATAGATATAGATATAGATATAGATATAGATATAGATATAGATATAGATATAGATATAGATATAGATATAGATATAGATATAGATATAGATATAGATATAGATATAGATATAGATATAGATATAGATATAGATATAGATATAGATATAGATATAGACTAGTTTAATCGTACGTGCCTCACACGTGTAATTTTGATTATTTGAAATTAGACGATTTTATCTATTTCGAACATTTTTAATGAAGTGCAAAAAGTTCAAATCACTTCTCAAAAAATCTTCACAATTTAATATAATAATATAGATGTAACATATATTTTATTGTAAGCATGTATATAGTTTACCACCAGAAGTTTTAAGTGGTTAATAGATCGTCACTTTTATGTTTGTTATGTAGTGCCGCTTTTCCTTACTATTAGAGACTAAGAGACACATCTATTTGAATCATATTTCTAGTATGATTATTTTTTTAAAAATTTCTATATTTAAAGTCTTTTCTTATTTTTAAAGTTAAATCTTTAAAAAATCTTTGATTACTTATTTAAAACTTTTAAAAATTTGATAGTTCTTAGTAGTATATTTTTCTTATTCTAACACGTTCATATTTATTTCTAGATTTTTCAAATCTTCTTAAAATCAAATTTAGTTGATTTAGAATTCTTAAACTAATGAAAAAAATATTAATTGTCATTAATTCTAATGACTTTTAATAAGAAAAAGTTTTACTATAAATATTTGACTAATTTTCTCTTCTTAAATATTAGAAAAATAGTGAAAAGATGATTTTGTTTAAAACAAAAAAATTTAGTGAAGGACAAAAAGTTCAAACAATATTTCTAAGGTCCTTCACACTTTTAACAGCTTGTGACTCACACGTGCATCCTTTACTTATTTAAGATTTAATGCAACTATTTGCTTATGTTAAAAAATTTAAATATTAAAAAAATAATACACTACATTAATATGAGCATAATAACATAACACAACCACTTATAACAAATTAACAATAATGTAAAGGATTATAGTATGGAAATCAAGATTTCTAAGCAAGTGAAATTTTAATTGAAAAAGATAACAAATTCTAGAGCAAAAGAAGAGAAAACTATTTCAAGAGGAAAAAAATATCTAATAAAATATTCATTTACATTAAAATTAATATTAAAAAATATTGTTCAATATTATTTTTTTTAATTTAAGGTACATATTTCATATAAAGTAAAGTTTAATAATCAAATTTTAATGGATTTTAAATTTTTAAAAATTAGAAAAAAATAAGAAAAAAACTATTTTATCCATTGTGGAGTCTTTTAATATAATATAGACAATTGGTCCAAGATATATTTAAAAAAAAGAACAAAATTAATTATTTTTTCACCTATATCATTGTTTATATAAAGATGACAAGAGATTAATGTGATGAAAACAAAATAATATTGATTGTGACTAAAGAATAAAATAAAAATTATTTAATTGAAATTACATACCTGATTTGCAATTTCAAAGGTTATACCTCCACAACAATAAAGAAATATGACAGAAATTTGCCTCAAACTATTCCAATAAGTTGCACAATGCAAAGGGTACCCATTGTGGATATCCAGCAATGCCATAAACATATTCTGGAGTGCACGTTAATCGAGTAACTTCTCCAAATTGCATGCCCAGAGAAAGCCTGCTAGCCTAATCCTTAATGTTCTGAAGCTTTTGAACACATATCTTTATTTTGTCAGTAATCAATCCAGTTGCAAATCCTAATCAAACACACAAAAATAACATATTGATTAGTAGATCACTCTCATAATTAACAAAAAAAAATTAAGAATAAAAAAGTGATCATATATCTTATTCTCAAAGTCGTGCAACAAACAAACAAAACAGACTATTTTTTATTCAAACTCAACTTCATTTAAGTCCAGGGCGGGACCCACGTGTAATTTTGGGGTGCTCCGGCACCCTCTAAACTCGACGTAAATTAGGTATAATTATATAAGAAACACAAAATAAATGGTATAATTTCTTAAAAAATACCCAGAGAACAAACATATGATTGGGTGCAGTGGCTTGAGGATGTGACTAGCGTGTCCAGCTTTCAGGGTTCGAATCCCTAGAGCTACATACTATTTTTTATAAAAAAATTTGAGTACCCACAACCTTGAAATCCTGGGTCCGCCACTGTCTAAGTTGAAATCTTTCATAAACACAATCTGTTTATCTCTGTGATGTAGGGTAAGATTTATGTGCACTTTGTTCTCTCCTTATATAGAATTCTAAGTTTTCTATCATTATAAACAATATTAAGATTCAATTATGCAAACTCAATTTTACCTAGATCTTTCGGAAATAACATCTTTATCTCCATGAGGTGGATAAGATCTGTGTGCACTTTGCTTTCTCTTTGTCCTACGATAACTTATGGATATTTAAAATAGAAATAGATGTTCAGAAACAAAATTGACAACAAAAACAAATTGTTGAATGGAATAACACATGTTTGCAATTCTTGGAAACTTATGCAAGAAACTCCCGTATTTTTTTTACCTTTATATGAACATGTGTATTAACAAAATAAATATACATGGTAAATTGGACAAATTAAATCTAGACAAATTATAAAATTACTTCTTACCATATATTTCAGAACTCCTAATTTAAGAAAAAGTTTTACCATATATTTAAAGTTTTAATACCATATATTATGGAACTCCTAATTTAAGAAAAAGTCTTATCATATATTTAAAGTTCTAATATCATATATTTTAGGAGTTAGTATTATATATATAATTAAATAATAATTTGAAGAAAATAGTAAAATGACAGTTTTGTCTAAAGCAAAGACTTTGAATGAAGGGCAAAAAGTTCAAATCACTTTTCTAAGGGTCTTCACACTTTTAATATAGATATAGACATAGATATAGATATAGATATAGATATAGATATAGACATAGACATAGATATAGATATAGATATAGACATAGATATAGATATAGATATAGACATAGATATAGACATAGATATAGATATAGACATAGATATAGACATAGACATAGATATAGACATAGATATAGATATAGACATAGATATAGATATAGACATAGATATAGATATAGACATAGATATAGATATAGACATAGATATAGATATAGACATAGATATAGATATAGACATAGATATAGATATAGACATAGATATAGATATAGACATAGACATAGATATAGATATAGATATAGATATAGATATAGATATAGATATAGATATAGATATAGATATAGATATAGATATAGATATAGATATAGATATAGATATAGATATAGATATAGATATAGATATAGATATAGATATAGATATAGATATAGATATAGATATAGATATAGATATAGATATAGATATAGATATAGATATAGATATAGATATAGATATAGATATAGATATAGATATAGATATAGATATAGATATAGATATAGATATAGATATAGATATAGATATAGATATAGATATAGATATAGATATAGATATAGATATAGATATAGATATAGATATAGATATAGATATAGATATAGATATAGATATAGATATAGATATAGATATAGATATAGATATAGATATAGATATAGATATAGATATAGATATAGACATAGATATAGACATAGATATAGATATAGACATAGATATAGATATAGACATAGATATAGATATAGACATAGATATAGATATAGACATAGATATAGATATAGACATAGATATAGATATAGACATAGATATAGATATAGACATAGATATAGATATAGACATAGATATAGACATAGATATAGATATAGACATAGATATAGATATAGACATAGATATAGATATAGACATAGACATAGATATAGACATAGATATAGATATATATATAGACATAGATATATATATAGACATAGATATAGATATAGATATAGATATAGATATAGATATAGATATAGATATAGATATAGATATAGATATAGATATAGATATAGATATAGATATAGATATAGATATAGATATAGATATAGATATAGATATAGATATAGATATAGATATAGATATAGATATAGATATAGATATAGATATAGATATAGATATAGATATAGATATAGATATAGATATAGATTATCATTTAAGCTTTACAGATTGTAAATGTTATTTAATTTACATGACAAACATTCATCTTGATAAAAGTTGGACATCACAGATTTATATGCCTTCATGACTTCATTTGGTCGATATTAAATTTCTTTTTTTTCATTTTCATACTTAAGTAATTTTTCTTCAAAGTTAACTTTTTCTGTAATGTTAAAAGCATGAAGTTGGTTGTTTCATATTTTTTATCGTCTGAATTTGGCAATTGTTGGGAAACAATGGTAAAATAATAATAACAATATTAATTAATTGTTAACAAGATAATAATATTAGCAGTACAACGACATAACGGTGTATAATAATAATAATAATACTAAAATACTAATATTATAATCGATATAATAATTATAACAATAATATAATTTCTTATTGACAAATTAATGATACTGAATGTTAAATAAATATTACTATGATATTATATTAATTATACTTGAGGCGTGCTAGGCACTGTTCTACGAAACTATTTCAACAGTGTAAAATATTTTTCTAAGATTAAACAATCACTTCCATGATTAATTAGAGGATATTCAAGATTAATTAAGTCCTCTCTAATTAATCAGAGGATACACGAATCAACAAAATTATTAATACAAATACCAATAAGTTAAATTAAAAATAATATAAATAATAGAATCCTTTAATAAATTATATAATAATATATGAAAGGGTGAAGGGAGAAAAAATTAAGGGAGTAAGATATTAAAAGAAAAAAAATAGAAAGTTGGTTACTGCAAAGGAGATAAGTTTTATATATTTGTTCTTGTTGCATTTGCTAAAGAAAAGAATGCCTATTTATAGGCTATAAGGAGCAAGATACGAGGACATGAAGGTGCCATTTGGAACTAAAGGCCACCATAATTTTTCCTTTTCCTCCAAGTAAATAGCTTCTAAGACACACTATACTTTGGCTTTTTAAGCACACTAAATAAATTCTTTTGAAATAAATAATCTACTTACAATCCCCACATTATTTCAAAAGAATTTATAGGAAAAAAGAATCTTAACTTGTTGGATTTGCATGGTCAAAATGCAGTAGGTTTGGTGTCTTCTGGACTATGACCAAAATTAGACCAATAAAATTTTACTTGCAGAATTATTAGTGAAATATAATATTTCTATGAACCAAATAACTGTTGTTGTAATTCAGAGACTTTATAAATCACATTTTGACCGTAATTTTATTGCTCAATGCAGTTTTGCACCAATAGGCCATGTGCGTGCCTGGTATTCCTGGGAGCTATAGAGACTAAGGCCAAAAGTCTCATAGGAACGACCTCATTCCACTTCTCATATAGGTGAATTTCATCAAGTGTATACTGCTTTAAATACACTATCGGCAAGGACTATGAATTCATTAAGAGTTAATAACTCATCCCTTCATTTTAATAGCAATTCAAGCACTCCTAATAAGTGCGTTGTGTACGTGAATATCGACTTGTTATTACCCATATGAACCTACTTCATGGTATCTCTAATCACATAGGTTGGGTTACCATCTTTTTTTAGGTTTGAAGAATTAATTTTCTTCCCATAGATTTAGTCAGTGAATCGGTCGAATTCAATTTTGACTTTACATAATTAATGAAAATTATTCCATCTCTCAGCAATTGCTTAATAATATCATGCCTCAATTTCATATGTCTACTCTTACAATTGTAAGATTTATTCTTCGCAATAGCAATTGTGACTTGACAGTCACAGTGTATATACATAGGAAGCACCAGATCATCTTTTTTAAAGGGATATTAGACCACATATCATCCTTTTTAAAAGGGATATTCGCTAAGAAATTTCTAAGTCATTCATCCTCAGTACCAGCTAACTCCAGAGCCATAAAATTTGATCCCATAGTTGATCTAGCAATGATCGTCTGCTTAGATGATCTCCATGATACTGCACCACCACCAAGGGTGAACGCATAACTACTAGTGGATTTTGTCTCGTCTGAATCAGAGATCCAATTTGCAGCACAATACCCTTCTAAAGTAGAAAGAAATCCACTATATGAGATATCATAATTCACGATTACTCTCAAATATTTCATCAGTAGCATTAATGCAGACCAATGCTCATTATTGGGATTATGAGTATGTCCACTCAGTCTACACACAACATATGCTATATTAGGCCTAGTAAAATTCATTAAATGCATCAGACTCCCAATAATCTGTGCATATTTAGACTGAGCAACTGGGTCACCATTAATTTTTTTTAATTTAGAATTAGCATCATAAGGAGTGGCTACAGGAGTTACCTCCCAACATTCAAACTTCTTAAGAAGTCTTTCCACATAATGTTCTTGTGACAACCTTATACCATCTTCACTCCTTATAACTTTAATTTCCAATATCATATTTACTTCACCCAGATCTTTCATATCAAAGTTAGTAGACAAAAATAATTTGATACGTTCTATAATATTTAAACATGTACCAAATATAAGCATGTCATCAACATATAAGCAAATTATCATATAATTATCATCTACCACTTTTGTATAAATACATTTATCCACCTCAACAGAAGAAAAACCATTTTTTATTAAGAATTGATCAAATTTCTCATACATTGTTTAGGAGATTGTTTAAGGTCATAAAGAGATTTAATTAATTTATAAACTTTATTTTCTCTTCCAGAAATTACACATCCTTCAGGTAACCATATAAATTTCTTCTTCTAAATAGCCATTTAAGAAAGTTGTTTTTACATTCATTTGATGGATAAAAAGCTTATGAATTGATACCAAAGCTATTAATATTCGAATAGAAGAAATTCTTGTTACTGGTGCAAATGTATCAAAATAATCAAGATTTTGCTTTTGCAAAAATCCTTTAGCTACTAACCGAGCTTTATATTTATCTATAGATCCATCTGAATTAAGTTTTTTTTTTTTGAAAATTTATTTACAACCAATCGATTTTACACCAGGAGGTAAATCTGTTAAAACCCATGTATTATTTTTCATAATTGAATTAAGTACAATTTTTATTGCCTCTTTCCAAAACTTAACATCAGAAGAAGATACAGCTTCAAAATAATTTGATGGTTTATTCTTAACAAGAAAAGTTTGAAAGTCCTTTCCATAAGAAAAATATTTTTTTTCTAGGTCTTTTACTCCTTCTCAGTTCCTCAATATTAGAGGTTGATTTATTTCCTCTTTCAACAGGTGCATGAGAGATTTTATCATATAGTGGAAAATATATTCAAAGAATTCATCATTCTTTGTCTCGATTACAGTATTACTATCAAGTACATCACTTTTCAATACAAGAAATGTATATGCAGCACTATGTTCAGCATATCCAATAAGCATGCAATCAACAGTTTTAGAACTTATTTTCCTTTTTTTAGGTTCAGGAAGAAAAACTTTAGCAAGGCAACCCCACACTTTTAAATCTTTCAAATTGGATTCATAACCTTTCCATAATTCATAAGGAGTTTTGTCAGTTTTTTATGAGGAATTCTATTTTGTAAATGACATGCAGATAAAATAGCTTCACCCCACAAATTATCAGGTGCATTAAAGCTAATTAACATAGAGTTCATTATTTCTTTCAATGTCCTATTTTTTCTTTCAGTTACACCATTAGACTTGGGAGAATAGGGCAGAGTTATTTCATGAATAATACCTTTTTTTCACAAAAAGAATTTAGAGATACATATTCTCCACCTCTATCAGATCTAATTTTCTTGATTTTTCTACTAAGTTGATTTTCAACTTCAATTTATAAGACACAAAGACATCAAATACATCATATTTATTTCTAAGCAAATACAACTTAGTAAATCTAGAGAAATCATCAACAAAAGTCACATAATATCTTTTACCACCTCTAGTCATAGTTTGTTTTAAATTACCCAAATCAGTATGAATCAAAGATAACAGTTTAGTTTCTCTATTAACTGAAAAACATGATATTTTAGTAATTTTAGTTTCAGCACATATTTCACATTTATCGAAATTACTTGAATCTAAACCAGATTTTAAATCAAGTGATTGCATATTCTTTATATATTTAATATTAATATGTCTTAATCTAGCATATTATAAAGAAATAGACTCAATCATATAAGCAAAAGTTGATGCATTATCATTGATAATATTAAGTACATAAAGTCTATGATTACAATAGCCTCTTCCCACAAATACATACTTTTTGTCAAAATAATCTTATTAGATTCAATAGACACTTTCATTCCAGCTTTATCTAGCAAAGCCACAGAAATCAGGTTTGCTCTCATTATAGGAACATGTAGCACATCCATAAGGGCTAAAAAAAAAATTGAAGTGAGTTTTAGGAGCACTTTACCCTTTCCCAAGACTTTAGCATTTCTTGAGTCTCCAAGTTAGACCACTTCACTGTCATCTCCTATTGATGTATAGGAGACAAATACTTCTCGATTTGTACAAATGTGTCGAGTTGCCCCAGAGTCTACCGCTCATTCTTTTATATGTGCCACCATATTCACTCAATAAATAACAGTTGTAATTATTTCATCTCCTTCAGATAAATTAGCTTTGGGAGCATTTCTCATTTTTTTGTTATTTCTCACTCTATGCCTACATTAAGCGGCATAATGACCTGATTTTTCACAAGTAAAACAATTGCCTTTTTTTCTTAAGATTGAGATTATTAGGCTTGTAACCTTGAGACCTATTACTATACCTTCTATTGTTGTTGTGTTGACTTTGTACTAAATTTGCTTTGAACGCAACCTGCTTAGTATTAGATGACTCCTTTCTGTTGGTATCTTCGATTAGACTATGAGTTATTATTTTCTCAATAGTAAAGTTTGTCTGCATATATTTCAAATTATTTTTATAGTCATTTCATGATTCGGATAATTTTTCAATCAACACTCTAGTAGCAAATTTTTGTAGTAAAGAGATCTTCTCTGCCTTTAAATCTTCTAGCAACTTTTGATATTCATTTATTTGAATTTTCATTTCTTTCACAGTACTCATTTGTCAATTGTAAAATTTTTCAACTACAAATTTTTATTTGGTTACATCTTCAGCCGTGAACTTCTTGATTAAAGCTGTCCCAAATGACTTTTGCTTCTTTGTAACTACAATACATATCAAATAGTTTATTAGAAATTGTTTATAAAATAGTATGGCGACATACCTTATTCGCGTATTTCCATGACTCTAAAATTTGGCTATCAACGTCTGCACCAGGTTGTGTTTGTGACAAAGTATATGCAACACCATGGACATCAAGTAGTGAAAAAAATCATTCTTGCCATCTTTTAAAGTTTTCATTAGCAAATATTTCAATATTTGAAACATCAGTTAACGATTTTACATATGGTAGAACAACCAGAACAGGAGTATTAAGAGTTGAGTCGATATAAGAAATACCAGGAGTAGAATTATTTGCCATAGTTTCTTAGTTTGTTGGGGAATAATGGTAAAATAATAATAACAATATTAATTAACTGTTAATGAGATAATAATATAACAATAATAATATTAGCAGTACAATGACATAATAGTGTATAATAATAATACTAAAATAATAATATTATAACCGATATAATAATAATAACAGTAATATAATTTTTTATTGATAAATTAATGATACTGAATATTAAATAAATATTACTATGATATTATATTAATTATACTTGAGTCGTGCTAGGCACTGTCTTGAGAAACTATTTCAGCAGTGTGAAATGTTTCCTTAGGATTAAACAATCACTTCCCTGATTAATTAGAGGATATTCAAGATTAAATAAGTCCTTCCTAATTAATCAGAGGATACAAGAATCAACAAAATTATTAATACAAATATCAACAAGTTAAACTAAAAATAATATAAATAATATAACCCTTTAATAAATTATATAATAATATATGAAAGGGTGAAGGAAGAGAAAATTAAGGGAGTAAGATATTAAAATAAAAAAAATAGGAAGTTGGTTACTGCAAAAGAGATAAGTTTTATATAATTGTTCTTGTTGCATTTGCTAAAGGAAAGAATGCCTATTTATAGGCTATACGGAGCAAGATACTAGGACATGAAGGTGCCACTTGGAACTAAAGGCCACCATAATTTTTTCTTTTCCTTCAAGTAAGAAAATAGCTTCTAAGATACACTGTACTTTGACTTTTTAAGCACACTAAATAAATTCTTTTGAAATAAAATAATTTACTTACAGCAATTTGCTATCAGGGATAGTGGTGAAGTCCATATTTGAAGAATAAGGAATATTCAACATTAATATCTACAGTATCAAACTTTAAAAAGGGAAAAAAATTACTATCATAGAATAATTGAATAAAGATTGTTTTAGTTACGAGAAAAAAATATTCTAAGAAGTTAAACTTTTGCCTTTTCTTTCGAGAACTAAAACAAGATTTTAATATATATATATATATATATATGTTTACAAAAGTATTATTAATGTGGGGAACATACGCAATGCACGTATCCAGAAACTAGTATAATATAAAGAAAGATCATAGACAAGTTGATGTGGCATCTCTCTATGACATACAGTCATATTTATTCTTTTTTTAAATTATTGACATTTTCCCATTATTTTTCGACATAATAATATATTAAATACCTCTTTATAATCATTATTTATTCATTTTACAATTAAAGAGAGTAATGAAAAGTTGAAATAAAATGGATAACATTATAACTGTAAATGAGAAAAAAAGTTGCAACAATTTTCAATAATTAAAAATTGTAACAATTTTCAATAATTAATTATAATTAATCAATTAAAAAGTGGTACAAATTAGGCAGATGAGCACAATATGGCCCATTTCAAGAACAACATGTCTGGGCTAAGGATGCAATCTGCCAGCCTTAAAAAGACACCCTTCTATGTAGCCTTGCTTGGAGATTACATACAAATTCCTCCTCCTTATGGGTCCAAGTCCTTACTAACAAGTACCACTCTCAGTCCCATACTAACTCTCACTCTTCCCCTCATATATGGAAAAACAGACAAAGGGGATGGCACCTCAGCAAAAAGATGCCATCCACTGGTCTATTTATGATGGCAATAAGGTAGATATAGTTGGGTTCCTTGTTTTCCCCCTCTCTCCTCCATCATCCATGGTTCTCTTCCAAATTTCTCCATCTCCATGAAGCTGGCCTCCTACTGGCAGAATTTTACCCTAAACCTGGAGGCCTTGCCTTTCCAATATGGAAGCTAGGATTAATAATACCTTCTTGCCTAGTCATTCCATCCACTCTGACTTCCCATGATGGTTCCTCACTGGCAATGACAAATTTACCTGCAAATCTGCCTATGAACACCTTTTGACCAAGAGAACTGACCCAACCCGAACCAACCTTTCTTTGAATTGGGTTTGGAAAACAAAAGTTCCCAATACGCTTAAGTTTTTTCTTTGGCTTATTCATCATAACAGTCTCCCAACTAGATCCACCCTTGCTTATAGAGGTATCAATACTCCTCCCTCCTATACCAACTATGACAACCCTTTAGAGGACAATAACTACCTTTTCTTTAGCTGCTCTCATGCCTCCTCCCTGTGGTATAACCTCTTGCATGAGTATATCGGAGAGCTTTCCATCACCATTAATTTTTTTAGCTTATCTAACTAGCGCACCACTTGGAATCTCCTGCACAAATATAATTTTGACAACTTCACCACATGGCCTACTCTTCTTGTTT
Organism: Capsicum pubescens; assembly: GCA_030864215.1. Taxonomy (NCBI): domain Eukaryota; kingdom Viridiplantae; phylum Streptophyta; class Magnoliopsida; order Solanales; family Solanaceae; genus Capsicum; species Capsicum pubescens. The sequence continues at coordinate 175,667,269 of CM061541.1, forward strand.
TTTTTATGGACCATTTGGAGATTTGGAAACTCTAATATTTTCAATAAAAAATCCTCTCATCCTTCCTTTACACAAGCTTACATAGAGTCTGTTGAATTCTCTCAGCTAACCTACTCTCCCCATTCTTTCCCTTGTATCCCTATTCCTTTCTCCTGGATTCTACCTTTCAGAAACTCCTACAAACTTAACATCGATGGGTTCTACTTAGGAAACCGCGGTAAGGGTGGAACAGATGGATTTTTCAGAAACTCCAATGGGGACTGGGTGGCTTCTACCAGTATTTTATCCACGCAACTAATAATTTAATGAAGATCTTATCTCTTACCAAGGGACTTAATCTAGTTTGGGAGCATCACTTGTGGCCTATCGAGATTAATATTGACTCAAAAGAGGTCATCTTAATGATTCACAATGAAAATCTTCTTTATAACCCTTTTACTTTATGCATGCAGGTCACTGTTAAGCAAGTTGGGATGCACACTAGTTCATCAGTACTATAGGGAGCAGAATATGGTATTTGATGCTTTAGCTAAGCAAGGCACAAGGATGGAAGTTTTTGACAACTGCAAATATTTTATAACCCCTCCCCCTTTTATACCCTAACTTGTATGGGCGGATATAGCAAGAACTAGTTACCTTAGAAGTGTTATTGTAATCTCTTATGGGCACAACCCAGTTGTTTTTTTTCTAGAGCCTGACTAACCAAAAAAAAAGAACAACATGTCATTTTGTATGGGAATACATAGCACGGCTGTTGCTATTGACATCTAATTGTTCGAAGTCATCGTCGCCTCCATGGATATTGCTCATAAATATTTATGGATCAGGCAACAATACAATACTTTAATTCATCCTTGAAAATGAGCTCATCAAGCTTAACTTCACAGTACATGCACTCATGTGATGTGTATTTGTTTTGGGAGTAATTTATTTTTTAAATTCAAAGTTTTTGAATTATTTATCTTTTGTTATTTTTTTCCTCACAAGTAATACGTATATCACAAATTTCTATAATGATCATTAATATTTATCTTTGTTGGGTCAAATATTTTGCAGGATTTAAGGTATTCACTAAAAAGTTTAGTAATGATTTGAATTTGTGAGTTTTCATTATTATGTATTTTGATCTTTTTTTTTCTTTCTTCACAATTACGTGTTGTTTTTAGAGTTTGAAGATGGTTGACATGGTTCTCGATATGATTGGGATATTTTGTGTGAGTTCGTGATTTTTAAAGGCTTGAGAAGCCATATAGTTGACTTCGATCAACATTTGTTCTTCGATGTCGGATGACAATTTGGACTGTACCAGCAAAATTAAAAATATCAAATTTGTATTATTAGCGAGGTTGGTTTGATTATGGGACCTTTATATCTCATTTTGACCCTTCATTTGAAAAATAGTGAAAAGGGTCTCGGGGATTAGTTTTGTGAAAACAACCTTTTTTTTAAAAGATCGACGTTGTCATTGACTCTAGAATGCCGAAATTAACCTAGTAGCATAGTTCGTTTGGGATCACAGGATTCTGAACGAATCTCGAGAGGTTGATCGGCAACTTTGCAATTTAGCAGAGTTACTAGTGCAGTTGAAGCTGGTGTAGCCTCTTTAGCGGTTGCCTCTTAAATGGTAGAGCACCACTTTGGCGGTCAAGCATGACCCATCGCCTACTGCCAAAGCGGGCACTTTATCACTTTAATGGGCCTAGCCACTTAGTCTAGATCGCTTTAGCGTCCACCCATCGCTTTAGAGATGACCACTTAAGCGGCCAAAGCTGGATTGATAAAAAAATCTATTTTTATGTTTTTTCCTTTATTTTTTTACCTTGAGCTTCGGGTTGGGCGATTCTCAAGGATTTCTTCACCATTTGAGTTTGGGTAAGCTCCAAAACCTTATTTCCATTAATTTTCATCGATTATGTCATCAAAAAACAATTTTAGATCATGATTTCAAAATAAAAATTTGGGCTTTTATCGATTAAGTTTAAAAAGAGTTTGATTTTATTTTATCTAGTTCACTTATACAGGACATTACACTTCAATTTGGACCTTATTTTTAATTTATTTTCATGTGGATTTTCTCCTGTAAACTCCTATAACCTTGGTTAATGTGTTTCTAAAATAAAATTTTGATATACCTCTTTTATTTTCAAACTCAATTTTTGCACTCATTTTCAACCCGACCTAAATGAGGGCAATATGAATATCGTCAACTTTCTTTTAATGTATAGATGCTATATTTGAATGTTGTAGTTGATTTTGTGGTCATTCGTAAAAGGGAAGGCTCTCTATTGAAGCACATTAGATCAGAATTTTGTCTTTTCGCGGTAGGTTATGACTTAACTTTTTTCAGATTAAATTGGGTAGTTAATAAATAAGTAAAGCATGTTATGGGTTGGAAAAAATAACTACGAGGTTATACTGCAAGATTATTTTTACTATTGTGTGTCCGTGTAGGGTCTTATATTATGTTGTGATAAGTTTGTGATATTTGATATTGTGTATTTCCCGTGTGGGGGTTTTATTTGACATCATTGGTCTTATTTGTGCATTTAAATGCCTTTATTCTAGATACGATGTTGTGTGAGGGCTTATTTTGCTAATATAAGATTTATTTGAGCATTGGTTGCCTTTATCACGATAAAAATACCCGAGTTAGGTATTGATATGATATTAATGATGTCTTACATGCATATTTATTCTGATGGTTCCTAATTGAAGTTGATGATCATGAATTGTAGATATATTGAGTTGATTTCTAGGCTCGCTTATATATATATATATATATATAGATAGATAGATATATGTTGAATGGATTAGATATTATCATATTGAGTTGATTATGAGCATTACATCCTCATTCCATACATGTACATTCATGAGATACTGGTCCCATTGAGAAACACTAGTTTTGAAAGAAAATGAGATACTTTTATAAAAACCCTCTTCGTGAACACGAGCTAGAAAGGTGAGTTGTAATTTAGATAGAGATATGAGATATGGTATATGGGTTGTGAACCCCCATGGGTCCTACCTGGGAGCTACGAGCTCAGTGGGTGTATATAAAAAGTCATGCGATTGGTTTCATCATTCATCTCATCCACATTGCATTGCATTGCATTCGGGTATGCATCTTTCATGATTTCCTTGGTTTTCGTGAATTGTTTTAGTTTTAATATATTCTTCGTATATGTTTATGTTGTTTTTCTTTTTTTTATATATTAGAAGTATAAGTGGAGACTGTGTGACGTATCATTTGAAACTTTTTTGTTTGCAGGTGACGTGTTTATCGTTTTCTTTACTTACATTATTTTCAACATTGCTCAGTTGGCCTACGATACCTACTGAGTAAAGTGGATGTACCCACCCCTACTTTGCCTTTTTAGTGTAGATATAAGTATAAGTACAAGACTTAGGAACTTATTTTGTGCAGATTGAAATAATGTCCGAGTTTCTGGGTGCTCTATGAATTTTAGAGCCGACTATAGGCCTCCTCTTATTTTACTTTATATCTTTATTTTTCTTTCAGAGATAGATATGTATTTTTGGATTCAGTCATGTACTAGATGCTCTTACACTATGACATCAGATTTTAGGGACTTGTGAGATTTCTTTCAAATTTCTGTTTTGATTATGCTTTATATTGGCTTAACTTTATTTAGAAGTCTTGCTTGGTTTATGTTATTGTCGATTTCATTTTCTTTATTAGTTTGGTTGATTGGCTAACTTATAAAGGCTGAACCGCGATAAGTGTCATAATGACCCATTTTTGGGTCGTGACAAATTGATATAAAAGAAGGCAGGTTCACCAGTCTCATAAGTGTAATAGTAGAATGTCTATTAGATTCTTGTGAATCGATAAGTAGACGTTCATATCTATCTTCGAGAGGCTATAAAATATCTTTAAGACAATCTTTTCTGTTTTGATTCCTAATTATGCATGTTTTTGTTGCCCAATGGTTAAAGATATGTTCCACTCTTTTCTGCGAAGATGGTGAGGGCTAGATCTCAAGTGGCTAGGGATGTTAAGCCAGCACCCGAGATTGAAGCTCAGTCTAGAGGTTGAGGCATGGGTGGTGGATAACTCAGAGGTAGAGGACTAGCATGAAGGCCTGCCTCAGCCTGATGACGGGCTAGAGAGGCCTCTCTCGATCCTGAGATTACGTATTCCAGGAATGATTATCATCCAGGGGATGAGGGGTCAGCTTAGGTTCCACGGAGTTTAGCCGACACCCTAGTGCTTTAGGGTCTTTTGGTTCATATTTTGAGTTGCTTAGAGGGTGTTCCCTTGAGTATACCTGGTATTTCTCAAACTTTAAGTGATGTTCCACCGTTAGTGTCGGGATCTTCTTATGGTATTCCTGCTTCTGGGGTACAACCATCACCTATGGTACCCCACATGTGGATTCATTACTTGTTAGACTTACTATTCCTCCAGTTGATTCGGGTTATGTCTTATGATGATTAGAAGAGGTTTAATCACTTAGAATTGCCCAAGTTTAGTGGAGTTCTTGGCAAGGATGCCTACGAGTTTTTGATTGATTGTTGATCTTAGGTGGATTTACGCATCTAAGTTTTGTTATCTAGCCTTATTAGCTTAGTTTTGAGGACTTCTTGTGGATGTAATGAGTTAATCTATGCATAAATGAGAACCTAAGTGTTAAGTTATGTGTTTATGAAGTTTAAGGTGCATTCAAATCAAAGTTGGAATCAAAACGCTTAATTAGAATTTAAACGAGAAAACTAGTACTCTTAGCTTGAGCTTGTTAATTGAGTCATTTTTTGTTATTATCATTGTCGGTTATTCATATATTTTGTTATTAACTTTTCTACGGAATCACGACCCTTAGGATAAACACATAATTCTATTATGATCTCGGAAAAAGGAATGATAGAACAGAACGTGGAACATACGGAATAGGATCGTAATCATTCAATGAATTGATTTTATAATTTGTTTTTAGGATAGGAATATACCTAATTCACCCTATTTGGTTCATATACGGGAAGACGTACAAATGTGTTTAACTTAGTTCTTGCATCCCTGGTCAACGATGTAGATGTGACGCTAAGTTAGATAGTTGATTATAGGCTCAAAAGACCATAATCATATTCTCAACCTCATGAATCAACAACCAAGACAATTAACTAAACCAACAAGATTATATAGCTAAGTTGGATTGTTCGTAGTGTGTTAACCCTAGGTTTCTCCCTATTATTGTTCAAGACTTTTACATTATTGTATTGTTAAGTTTACTTTTAATTGTTAACCCTCAATTACTCTTGGTTGCTTTAGCACTTGATTCATCTTAATAGTGAACTAGTGTTGGATAGTTGTTGAACACAAGTACCTGTGGGATCGATACTTGGCTTTTAAAGGTGATTTTACTACTTGGTGGACCACGTACACTTGTATGTGTGCTTGGGCACAACAAGTTTTTGTCACCATTGTCGGGGGCTTGTAAATTGGCAACTGTCTTAGTTTTTGTTTTGCTATTTGATTTTGTGGGTGCTAATTACTTGATCTTAGATTCTTAATTCGTAGGTTCAGGTTTGAAAATCTAGTACGCTGGCAAGGAATATGGAGTTAGTTAAACCATACCCCAAATCAGAGAAAACTTATACCAATTGAGAAGAGAAGTAGTACTTCTCTACCGGTTACCTCAAATTCAACATGAAGAAGATATTCCTGCACCTATGGCTGAAGATCCACCAGCCTGAAGGATAGTGGACCTATGGCTGAAGATCCACCAGCCCGCAAGACAGTGCGTGAAGTGGCAATCCCACTCGCAACTAATGTTACCTCCATAATTCACAGACCGATACTTGGAGGTAGATTTGAGATGAAATAAAACATGGTGCAATATTTGCACAACAGTGGGCAGTTAATGAGCTTGTCACATGAGGATCTACAGGTTCACTTATAGAATTTCTTGGAGATAAGTGACATATTTATCCCTATGAGAGTCTCTACAGATTATGTGAGACTAACACTCTTCCCCTTCTCACTTTTGGGGGACGCAAAAAAGTGGTTGAACACTGAGCCGGTAGGTTCTATCATTACATGGGACGACTTGGCAAAGAAGTTCCTCATCTATTTCCTACAATTCGGTAAGACTACAAGGTTACGTAGTAAAATTTTGAGTTTTAAGCAAAAGCTGGATGAAAACTTGTATCATGCTTAGGAGAGGTTTAAATCTTTTCTTAGGGACTGTCCACATCATCAACAATCCAATGAGGTATTAGCTCACACTTTTGTAGAATATCTTGACCATAATACGAAGATTTTGTTAGATTCAGTTGCAAGTGGTCAAGCATTGGAGAAATAATATAGTAAGCTCTATACATTATTGAACCATATTGCACAAGGTAACCCTGACCAGTATGGTGATATCTCCAGAGATGCAGTGAAAAAGCCTGTGGGGATGATAGAAGTTAATAGTGTTACTTCCTTAGCCACCCAATTGTCAGCTCTTTAGAATCAAATGATGACATAGTTTAGCAAATTAGGTGTGAATCAATCTAAGGCTCAGTTAAATACAGTTCAGTAGACTCCATCTTGATGTGAGATTTGTGAGAACAATAGTCACGCTACAGATTTGTGTTGAGCAACTTTGGAGTCTGAACTTCGTGGGCAATGTACAGAGCCAACTTATGAAAATGCCTACAACCACAAATGGCAAACTCAGCCCAACTATTCATGGGGATACAATCAGACTCAGCACTTTTAGCAGCAGAACACACAGGTCAGTAACATAGAGGAAACATTAAAGAAAATCCTGGTAAACCAAGCGGAAATGAATGCTGAGATAAAGAATCAACAGCTTGCTCAAAAGAATTTGGAGATACGGTTGGGGCAACTAGCTCAGGCACAGAGTACCAGGCTCCAAGGTGGATTGCTAAGTGACATAGAAAATCAAAAACAGGTTATGGAAATCACCTTTAGTAGTGGTAGAGATATTATTGACAGGCCTGTCAAAAAAAATAAGGAGGTACAAGCAGAGTGAATCCCACAACATGTAGAGAAAATGCAGGCTAAAGTTGAGGATGCTGAAAAGTTGGGGAAGTCTAAATACCTGAAAACAAAGACTGTTGCGCATGTAACTGAAAGACCACCACCACTATTCCCTTAAAGGTTCAAAAAGGCCAAGGAGGATGCATGTTTCAAGAACTTTTTTGACACATTTAAAGAAATTCACATTAATATTCCTTTATTAGATGTTTTGCAGGGTGTGCCTAAGTACGCTAAGTTCTTGAAGAACGTGGTTATTAAAAGATGAAGCTGAATGACATTGAAATTGTGGAACTTATCGAGGGACTGTAGTTTGGTGGTGATAAGAAAATTGCCTAAGAAGTTGAAGGACCCAAGGAGTTTCACCCTCCCCATACAAATTGGTGATAGTGATGTGGTCCATGCTCTGAGAGATTTAGGAGCAAGTATAAACATGATTCCCCTATCAGTGTTCAATATTCTTGGTTTGGATAAGTTGAGGCCATGTTCTGTTGTGCTCCAAATGGCGAACAGAACTAGAGTTCATCCTGAAGGAATCATTGAGGATATGCTCATTAAGGTTGGTAGGTTTGTTATCCCTACTGACTTTATTGTGCTTGATTATGATGTAGATGACAGAGTGCCGATATTATTGAGATGTTTATATTTAGCGATGGGAGGAACACTGATTAATGTTAGAGAGCGCACTCTTAAGATGAGATTGGATGACAAAGAGGTGGTCTTCAAAGTCTACAAACCACTCAATCCGCCTTCATATTATAAGGACTTATGTATGATCATAACTATAGGAGTGGGTGGGTATAGGGAAGTGGAGCTTAAAATATCAATGACCTTTTTGGATAGTATCACAGAGTTTCCCAATCCATCAACCATGCCCGAACGAGTGTAGCTGAAAGAAGACCCTGAAAAGGTTGTTGTAGACAAAGATGTAGACCTTGAGAGAACATACTTAAATGATTAGAAACGAGTGAAAAGATGGCCTCTGAGTAGGAGTAATAGGATGAAAGAATATGGATGAGATGTAGTGATGTGGGTGACACGACCCAAACCAGGACCTAGTTGTGTCAGGCATCTCAAGTCCGACCAAGATCGAAGACCACCCTCAATACCTAACCGTAACCACCATGCACCCTATGTCAGATAAATTCCAAATATCTAACAAGATAAAGCAACAGTAATTGAAAGACATTTAATAAAGTCCATAACCAACCAAATATCCGACCAAATGTCCAACTAGTGTCAACCCCAATGCCAATACTAATACCAAGATGACACTAATACCGATACCGCCCACGCCTATAGTTGTCTGACAAAGCCTCTATCTAAAAATAATAAAATTCGATCAGGACATGCCCCCGACCATAACCAAAACCAAACCAAAGAAATAAAAAAAATAAAAGAAGTCCATAGCATGAAATGGAGCCTTCCGGGGTATAGAAGCTCACCACTTCAATCTAACTCAAAGTTGTCCCTGAATCTGAGTAACTGAGCATGAGGAATGGTAGTATGGTTGGTTCCTACATCACATGGGGATACAGCTCCCGGAGATGGTTAGAGGAGTGAATGCTAGCATGTACTAGGGATAAGATAAAATAATGTCAGTAATTCAAAACTAAGGTAAATAATCATATTCAATCATATACATACATATATATCATGTCGGGAAAGGGAACCGGATTTAGCATGCATTTAAAACCTTTAACCTGGGTTGTCTAGCTTTTCCATTCTAAAACCAACCACGGGCTATATAGGTTCAGCTACCCCTACTAAAAGGGCCCCGGTGCATGTTTGTCCCACGAACCAGAGAATAAAACCTGAGATGACTAGTACATCTCCCAAAATATAAATGTGACATCATGCACAAGGTCACCATTACCAAACCTCACATCAACAAACATGATTTTCCACTATTGGTCCCCTAGGACCTCTACTTTCCATGACTTTGCATACAAACCCCTTTAAGCCCATATTAAAACCATTTACACATTCCAACCATTTACCAAAGAGTCTTTTAATTAGGCATTAACCATTGGTATCGTTATACCAAAATTAGAGCTTGCAAGTTTATCCATTTATGCCATACAAAAGCTATTAAACCAATTTGACTCCAAAGTTTCCAATTAAGCCAAAACCATGGCCATTAAGTCCTTTCCAAACCATTTAAAACTAACCAAACCAATTTAAGTTACATTACCTTATTATGCAATGCAAAAGATTCAAGAATAGTCAAACAATATGACAAAACCATCCTCATTGGCATTTTAACAAACATATTGGGGGCATATAACTTCCAAAACCAAGTATCAATTGACCATCCTCATGCAACCACATGTTTAAACCATAATTATAACATGAAAAAACATAAGTAAAACATGGGAAAACATTATTCAACCATAAACAACCAAAACCCCTAACATCTTTTCAAAACCAAACGATACCACAACAATACCATGAAAAGAATTTGTTAAAACATGCTTTTAGTTTAACTAATAATGAGGGAGGAGTAACATGCCTTAGACACCAAGGAAGACTGAGAGATTCACTTTTGAAAGCCACTAATTGATTGCCATGTAAAAATCTTAGCCTTTTCTTGAACTAAGAGCTTGAGAGAGATTTTAAGAGTGTTTGATTGAGAATATTAGGTTAATGAAGTCTCAAAAGATGTTTTATGTCATGGGGTCAAAAAGAGTTAAGAGGGAAAATGTTCAGAATACCCCAAACTTAAAATTGTAAAAAACTCGCAGGTGGATACGAGTGGTCCCTTTAACTAGTTACCACAATATACGAGTGGTACCCTCAAGTCGTCACTATGTCAGAAAGTTAGACACTACATTCTGTCCAACATACGACTCACTTGCCCTAACCCATCTCCATACCATATGACTAGTGTTATCTAGTCGTACCCTAACCAGAACATTAAGGGCTAGACACTGTTCAACTTATGATTGGACTCAACCCTCTCGTTACATCAACATACGACTCATATGGAGTCTATCGTACCAAGGATAGAACTTGTTCAACAACACACTAACAATATTCGACTAAGATCCCTAGAACCGTACCACACTATACAACTCGTATGGTGAGTCATTACAAGGATAGTGAGCTCAAAGCTCAGGAAATTTTCAAGGACCAGAACCCAGAGTGTTTTAGTGGGTCATGCCGCGACACTAAATCTGTTACTATTTGGGAGGAAACCCAAGTTAAATAGGTATTTTATTTCCCTATTTTAGTTTTTATTTCATGTAGTTTTTGTTTTTGTTGAGTCACAGGTTGAGAGAAAGTCTGAGTACCGGAGACCCAGCTAAGGAGCATGGCAAAGACTGAGTGTGGTGTCCACCAGACCACATTAATGATTAAAGATGCTACTAGCTAGGCCTAGAGGCTTTATGTCACGACCCGATTCACAAGTCGTGATGACACTTACTAAGACCCACCAGTAGGTAAGCCAATACCATAACTCGGAGCTAAGGCAATGGGTTACTGCGGTAGAAACGCCCGACAAGCTCCACAACAGATAAACATAATCATAAACAACAATGTTCCAAAAATGACAATCAACAAAGGATACCAATTCCCATGACTTGGTAATATCAGTAAAAGAGCATCAATATGTATACATATATATGTGTGTGTGTGTGTGTACCCAAATCATTGACAAGTACAAGACCCACAACAATAGAGTGTAAGAGAAGCAAGGAAATACATATCATAGTATATCACCATTCATTATCAATACATTATAATAGTAAGTGCATGAACATGCATATCCATATGATGTGGGCACTCAATACATTACAGGGTTTGACAAGATTATAAGCATGGTAAATTACAAGCCATGGTTATACTTCTTAGAATCACTCTAATTAGGCATGATTCACAATACTAGCACAAAAGGGATTCTTTGGCACAAACATAAGTTTAGTTGCTAGGCTTGAGAATAATATGAGTATTAACATAACCCAAGGCTCTAGTATTAAACTATCCAATAATATAGGTGATACTCACGTATTAAACTATCCAATAATGTAAGTGATAGCTTAGTTATAGGTTCAATTCACAAGACTTTCCAATGCTATCTCAATAGAGAAAATACGATAATCAATCAAGTATGCACCTTACTTCCAAAGTCAACATCATGAATAAACCCTTTACCAGGTTTAGCCATCATATTACCAAAAGCATATTTTAGGTGTTCAACAAGTATCAAGGTCACTAATGAAGTTTCATAGTCCACGCTTAAGGGGGATCAAGTTCTGCTTCTAATATCCCAAGTTATCTTCTTCAAGTATAACTTCTACCTAGAATGAGACTAAGTTATCTAATTCAGGTCTCAAAGGTTTATCAATCCACACGAGTTCTATAGGATAATTTTTCCTCAAGTATTTCTCTTAAGTCATCCAAAGCATCTAAGGCCAATTCATAACTACGCATATCTAGGTGCACATACTATTAAAATAAGTGAACAAGGTCACTCCCGTCCAACTAGAGAAACTAGAGCATTCTCATGTTATTCATAAGATAGTAAGTCCAACTAACCAAGGTTCTAGATATGAGTCAAATGTCATACTTTATGTGTTCAAAAGCCTAAGTGATTCAATTAATCCTAAATATTACCATCTACCATTTCAACATCTAAGACCCCACCCAATCTTAGCAAGATATCATAATTATACTAAAGTAAAGCTCAATCTAACACAAGTAAGCCTAACTTACCTCAAATCTAAATATAGCTCGCAAACCAACACTCTTTGCTTTCCCTTTTCTCGAAGCTTTTTCCACGAGCCAAGCTATCAACAACATAATATATGCATCATTATGAGAATATCAACACCTATATTGTACCATACGACACCAAAAAAACCCAAGTGGGTCCCACATATGGAAAATGAGTTTTTGAGACTAACCCATTGTTCAAATACCATTAGGGAGTTATAATCCTCAACAAATTGGTACAGATCACCCATATTTGGGGCTAAAATCAAGCCTCAATCCATTAGGGTTTTTGGTCAAACACTCAAGAATTCAACACTAAAATTTAATGATTCATACCTTATATTCGACGTTAACTATGATTACGCAAGTTATTCAAGCTCCCAATCAACACCCAAGACTCAAAATAATGGAGAAAATGGCCAATTCTCGGCCAAGAAGAGCATTTAAACAATCCCATCCCAGGCCCCTAACTAGTGAGATCGCTCCAAGTCCTTCGCGATTACGATATCTTGCTTCACTTTACGACAACTGTAACTTAGAATTTGATTCCAAGTTTTAACCAAGGCCTCAGGATGAATTCGGAGTCTAATATGTGCAAATGAGATATAGAACCTACTGATTTTGACTTTACGAATGCGTAAGCAAAGTCGGATTTTCCATTCGAGGTCGTTTCGACCTATGTGGGACCTACACTTGAATTTCTAATTTATCAACTTTTTGACCACTAGTCGAAATGCGTTCGGGTGTAGAGGGACCCAAACCAAAAGTCTACCCAACCTAAAATCAATATTCCAGAGTTGTTGGCGTAGTTTGAATTCGCATCCGCTATCGTTGTACTAAAGTTTTCACTCGATGGTTATTTGCAACCAGGGAAGACTTCTAAATGGGGATACAGTTCTAAAAACTAAACGGACTGTCCGATAACCGAACTATCGATTCCAACAAGTGATAAATGCTTAGGAAAGCTATGGAAAAGATCTAACAGTGAAAATAAGTAGAATCACGAGAAATAACTTGAAGGGTTATTACAACATCCACTACTAAGGAACTTTTTTCCTCGAAAGTTAAAGATGAAGAAACTACCTGAAGTCTCAAACAAATGAGTATACTGGGCCCGCATCTCATTCTCGATCTTCCAAGTATCCTCCTCCACTAGACGGTGCTTCCACAGAACCGTAACTACAGGAATGTCTCTAGTACGCAATCGTCTTACATCATTAGCCAAAATGAGCATGGTCTCCTCCACAAAGGTCAAATGCTCGTCTAACTGGATAGAATCTCACCTAAGCACATGAGATGGATCAGGAATATACTTACGCAACATAGAAATATGGAAAACCAGATGTAAAGCAGCAAAATCTGGAGGCAAGGCTAACTCATAGGCCACCTCGCCAACTGTGTGGAGCATCTCAAAAGGACCAATATATCGAGGATTGAGCTTACCCTTCCTTTAAAACCTCATCACGCCCTCATGTTTGAAACACGAAGGAACACACGATCATCAACTCCAAAACTCAAGGCATGGAGCCTACGGTGGGCATAGGCCTTCTGCCTACTCTGGGCTGGTCTCAGCCTATCCTGAATCACCCTGACTCTATGCAATGAGTCTTGAAGCAAATTGGTACCACGGGGTCTCACCTCAGAAGTCTCAAACCATCCTATCGGAGAATGACATCTCCTGCCATACAAAGCCTCATAAGGCGCCATCTCAATACTCGAGTGATAGCTGTTGTTGTAGGAAAACTCTGCCAATGCTAAGTGGTGATCCTAATATCCTTCAAAATCCATAACATAGGCTCGAAATATATCCTCAAGCACCTGAATAGTCCGCTCGAACTGACCATCTGTCTGCATATGAAAGGTTGTACTCAAATCCACTCGAGTACCCAACTCTCCCTAGAATGCTCTTTAAAATCATGAAGTAAATACAGAACCATGGTCTTATATGATAGAAATAGGCACCTTATGCAAACGAACTATCTCCCAAACATAAATCTAGGCTAACTTTCATCATTGATGGTCATCTAAATAAGAATGAAATATTCTGACTTGGTCAAACGATCCACAATAACGCAAATACCGTTATGACCATGGGAAGTATGAGGCAGTCCACTAAGAAAGTCTAGAGTAATCCTTTCCCATTTCCACTCGGGAATGGGCAATCTCTGAGTCAATCCACCTAGACGCTGATGCTCGGCCTTAACCTACTAACAACATAGGTAACAAGCCACAAAGTCTGCCATATCTCTCTTTATACTATATCACCAGTAATACTGCCTCAAATCTTTATACATCTTAGCCGTACCAGGGTAAATAGAGTATCTAGAGTTGTGAGCCTCATGAAGAATAGACTGAATCAAATCATCAAGCCGGGGAACACAAATACGACCCTGGAATCTCAAGATACCCTTGGAATCAATAGTGTGCCTCCCAGACTCACCACTTACCACCTAATCACAAAGGAAACTTAGCTTGCTATCCTCGTACTGAAAATCACGAATCTACTCAATAGGGAGGACCTTGCCTCTACACAATCCAAAATCCTCGCAGGATTTAGACTATCAAGGCGAACCATTAAATTGGCTAAGGACTGGATGGCATGTGCCAAGTGCCTCTGAGAATCTGACATGCATATCAAGCTACCCATACTCACTGCCTTATGACTCAAGGAATCAGCTACCATATTTGCCTTACCTGAATGATACAAGATAAAAATATCACACGGTCTTTTAACAACTCCATCCATCTATGCTGGAGAGCATTAAGCTCTCGCTGGGTAATAAGATGCTAAAAGATGCGATGATAGGTGAAAATCTCACCATGCACACCATACAAATAATGCCTCCAAATTGCAAAAACTACCACGACCAACTCTAAATCATGAGTGGGGTTGTTGCGCTCATGCACTTTAAGTTATATAGAAGCATAAGCTATGACACGACTCTACTTCATCAAAACACAACCAAGACCAATACTAGAAGCATCACAAAACACAGTGAATCCCTCTCCCTCAACAGGAAGAACTAACATTGGAGCTGAAGTAAGACAATCCTTGAGCTTTCCAAAACTCAACTAACAATCCTCAGACCATCAAAAAGGAACTTTCTTCTGAGTCAATCTAGTCATAGGGGCTGAAATAGTAGTAAAGCTCTCAACAAAAAACCTATAATAATTAGCTAAACTAATGAAATTGCAAACCTCAATCAGAGATATAGGCCTAGATGGATCTACCATGATACCGACTTTAGATACCATATGTCCCAAAAATGACACTAATTCAAGCCAAAACTGACACTTAGAGAACTTGGTAAAGAGCACATGATCTCGCAAAGTCTGAAGCATAATCCTCAAGTGTTGTACATAGTCCTCACTACTCCTCGAATATACAAGAATATGATCAACAAATACAATAATGAAGAATTCTAGATAGGGTTTAAACACACGGTTCATCAAATCCATGAATGCGGTTGGGGCATTAACCAGCCCAAAAAATATCATTAAAAACTCATAATGACCATAATAGGTCCTGAAAGCTGTCTTCGGGATATTCTCAGCCCGAATCCTCAGCTAATAATAACTGAACCTCAAATCAATCTTAGAAAACATGACTGCACCTGAAGATGGTCAAACAAGTCATCAGTGTGAGGTATAGGGTAACGATTCTTCACCATCACCTTATTAAGCTGTCTATAATTGATACACATGCATAGATCCATCCTTCTTCTTCACAAACAATACAGGAGCTCCGCACAGGGACACACTCGGTCTAATAAAACCCTTACAAAGAAGATCTTGAAGTTAAGAATTTAGCTCTGTAATCTCAGCGGTATCCATACGATAAGGTTCTATAGAAATAGGTCGGGTGTCAGGCTTAAGGTCAATAGTAAACTCAAACGCATGGTCAAGAGGAATACCAGGTAGGTCGGTAGGGAACATATCTAGAAACTCACAAACAATAGGAACAAAGTCAAGCGATGGACTCTCTACATGAGTATCACATATATAAGCGAGATAAAACTCGCAAACCTTTAATATAAGTCTCCTGGCACAAACATAAGAAATAATCCTCATTGGATGGTGGTTAAACGCTCCCAACCACACGGCTGGGGGTACACCTGGCATGGCTAAGGTGATAGACTTGGAAAAATAATCCATGACCGCATGATAGTAGAATAATCATTCCATGCCCAAAATCACATTGAAATCCAACATATCCAAAATAATAAGATCAGCATAAGTATCTACATCACTAACTATCACAACATACGATCTGAATACTTGATCCACCACTAAAGAATCACCCACAGGAGTAGATATACGCAATGGCACAAATAATTAATCACTAGTCAAGTCCAACCGTGGTGCATAATAAGCAAATAGATAACAATAAATCAATTCGGGATCAAATAAAGTAAGAGCCAACTTGCGGCACACCAAAATCGTACCTGTAGCTACAACATCTGAAGTCTCAGCCTTGGTTCTAACATGTATTGCGTATAACTGACCATACCCACCACCTGATTGGGCACCTAACCGACCTCTTATCCTGCATGTCTGAGTACTACCTCGATCACCTTAGTAACTACCTCTATGACCTTGCTAACTACCTCTGCTTGAGAGATAAATTACCCTAATAGAGGGTAGCGCCCTGGGGTAAAACAACCATCAAACCACAACTAGGGCAATTTCTCAAAAAATGATCAGAAATTCTACAAGTAAAACAAGAGTCACGAACAGAACTAGAACTCACAGATCTGACTAAACCGGAGTAACCACCACGTCTAGCTCGGCATGTAGATGAACCACTCAAAGGATTATTACCTCCCTTACTAGGGCAACCACTAGTACCAAACTAACCTCTGTTAGTAGTCTAAAGAGTTGTCTGAATTGGTCGACTAGTCTGATTCTGTGGCTGAAAAGATAGGAGTGAAGAATGTCCAACATGAGAACTACCACCTCAAAATTGGGAACTACTATGTCTCCCACTAAATCTTCCATGATACTTGGGCCTTTTATCAAGACCCTCACGATGCATGTCCTCCATCACTCTAGCATAATTTGAAACCTCAGTAAAGGTCCTACCCATAGCAACTAAACTCTGAGTAGCCATTCAAATAGGGAGTCTCAGTCCTCTCACAAAGTAGCAAACTCTCTCAAATTCAGTATCCAAAGTAGAAGTCGCATGCCTGGCAAACTCATGGTAATGGTCCTTAACTCAATAACTGTCATAGAACCCAGCTCTAATTTAGTGAACTGATCCCTGATCCCTCAATCAATCCCTAAGGCTGCGCGGCATATACTTCTCCAAGAACAACTCGGATAACTAAGTCCATGATAGGGAAGAAGATCCAACTGGCCTAAAACTCATAAAACCTCTCCACCAATATTGAGCAGACAAATCCAACTGAAATATGGTGTAATCCACATCGCGAGTCTCAATAAGGCACAATCTACGGAGCCTATCCTCACACGTAGTAAGAAACTCAAATGCATCCTCTCTAGGAGCACCAGAAAACCTAGGTGGGGCCAACCTCAAGAACCTACCCAGCATCTTCTGCTCCTCAGCAGACATAGCAGGTTGGGTCATAATTGGTTGTGCAGCTGTTGGCTGAACAACTGTCGGCATAGGAGGAACCTCAACTCCAGGAGTTGCAGTTGCAGGTTGTACTCTTTCCCAGTAGTCTAAAAAACATCAACAATACCCAATATATTAACCAAGGTATTTCTAATCAAAGAAGAAGGAATAAAACCTGGTGGATCTTAGGCTGGTCCTTGGCCCACCGCTGGCTGTGATGGAGAAATCTCTGGCTTATGTGCAGGAATGGGGTTTGGGGAGGCCCATCCTGATCCCTAATTAGGGACACATCATGAGGTTGTCCTCGAATAGGAGTAGAATAAATAGGCTCAGTCTTGGGACACTTATCATGCATAGCTGTAGCGCGTGTCTTGGGCCTCTGCGAAAGAGTAAAATCAAGAAAATATCCTACAAACCAATTCAGACTCTTGGCACGATATGAGTGAAAGAAGGGAAGAACTCCTACGAATGTCCCATAGCCTCCTAAAGATAGGAAACAAATGTCAATGTTTCGATCCGCAGGAATCTATTATACACTTGCTCTTGTACCAACAATATCAGTGAACCTAGGCTCTGATACCAATTTATCCTGACCCGATTAACAAGTCGTGATAAAACCTACTAAGACCCTCTAGTAGGTAAGCCAACACTATAACCCGGTGCTATGGCAGTTACTTTGGTAGAAACACCTGACAAAGGCAACATAAGATGAACAAAATCATAAACAACAATGTTCGATAAAATATAATTAGCTAAAGATACCAATTCCCATGACTTGGTAATATCAGTATAAGAGCATCTAAGTATGACAATAGAAAATATAACTCAAGTATAAATAGTCTGATTCATTCATCTTGAATACAAAAGACTAAATAAATATAGGAGGGAAACGAGTGACTCAAAACTCCAAGAGCTCACCCTGTCTCCAAATGATCAACACTGTACGATCTCAACTCAGGGGTGGCAACTAGTACTCAGGTCTGCACCAAAAAGGTACAGAATGTAGTATGAGTACCAAAACAAAGGGTACTTAGTAGGCATCATGGGCTGACTGAGCAAAATTATGATATAAGGATGATATAAATCAAGATAATATCTCTATGTCAAGGTACAGAATCGAATCTGAATCATCTTCATTATCTCTACAAAAAATAACTAATCAACTAAAACAATAATATGAAATCTCATATCAATACATACCAAAACTATCATATAAAATAAGTAATCGATCTGGAAGTGTGAAGCGACATATATACAACTACAACTGCATAAATACCAAGTTCAATGCGCATATGTCCATTAGAGCATAAAGTTAAAAAACTCACCACAGTGTCCCATACTATTGAGGAGTACACTTAAAAGAACATAAAGTAAGGAACTCATCACGGCGTTCCATACCACCGGAGAGTACATGAAAGGATCAAATCATCAAAGGGTATAGTCATATAACCAACTTCCCAATTTCCACGATTTTCATAATTCCCATCAAAGGTCATTTACCAAAATTCATAATCATTATCAATTAACACAAATGAAATAACTTATACCAAGATAATCATAAACATAATCATATAGCCATTTAGATATCTATGATATCAATACACTCTATCTAGTCATTATTAACAATCAACACTTATTATTATTAGGCTACTAATTCACTAGTCCTTATAGGGTCTCCAATTATAGCCTAACTAATTCTTTACATAAACCTAAACCATGAGTTAGTACTAACTATTATTCACTAAATAGTCAATATCCACGCTTAGTCAAGATGCACTACTAATCCATAAATGTCATTAGACCAAAGCTTATTTCTAGTTATCATAGGCGAACTAGTCATTATATAGGAAAAGGTTACATATCATCAAATGCACATATCTAGATATCAACCAACACCTCTTACTATCTAGCATCATAATTTACAAATACTCATTTAACAACCCAACAACATTATACTTAGTCATCGATACAATTAATCATCACCAATGCTAACCTATTGTCACCATTGACCATATAACAACCACAATTGCTAGTTATCACATTTCAACTAACAAGGTCCATTATCTAGAATTCTAGACTTTTAGTCATCAAGTAAAATAGTCACTTAGTAGTCAACTAGTTACCACACAACTTATTTAACTAGGCAATATTCCTTAGTTAATCCCTTTATTCAAGCCAAACATACCCACTAGGTGAATTTTTATTTCTACATAAGATTACATTTTCCAATTAGCCTTAACCCTTTATTTAACATATTCTATTTCTTCTCACCATTTAATACTAGTGAGAACTACACTACTAAATAAGTGATTAGGATTAAAGAACTATAACTGACATCCCATGCTTAGAATCATATCTTCACGGCACACATGGATGAAAACATTTGAAGGCATAATCACACAAATATATAAGCACATGTTTACCATACATAACATCAATATATCCTGCAGATGTACCGGGCATCATAATATCATCAATATATCCTCCAGATGTACCGGGCATCATAATATTATCAATATATCCCCCGATCATTCCGACATCATGTAACATCAATATGTCCTCCGGATGTATCGAGCATCATAATATCATTAATATATCCTCGAGACTTACCAGGAATCATCACAATATCAATATGTCCACTGGATGTACCAGCCATCATAATATCATCAATATATCCTCCAAAATTACTAGGCATCATCATAATATCAATATGTCCTTTGGATGTACTGGCATTATAGTATCATCAATATATTCTCCGAACTTACCGGGCATCATAATATCATCAACATTCAACATAGCATCAGTATTCATCATAAAATCAATATATATGTGTGTGTATAGCCAAATCATTGAGAAATACAAGCCCCATAATAATAGAGTGTAAGAAAAGCAAGGAAAGACATATCATAGTATCTCACCATTCATTATCAATACATTATAATAGTAAATGCGTGAACATGCATATCCATATGGTGTGGGCACTCAACACATTACCGGGTTTGTCATGATTATTAGCATGGTAAATTACAAGCCATGGTTATACTTTCTAAAGTCACTCTTATTAGGAATGATTCATAATACTAGCACAAAAGGGATTCTTTGGGAAAAATATAAGTTTAGTCACTGCGCTTCAGAATAATATGAGTATTAACATAATCCAAGGCTCACGTATTAAACTAGCCAATAGGGTAAGTGATAGAATAGCCATAGGTTCAATTTACAAGACTTTCCAATGCTATCCAAATAGTGACAATACGATAATCAATCAAGTATGTACCTTGCATCCAAAATCAACATCATGAATAAACCATTTACTGGGTTTAGCCATCATATTACCAAAAGCATATTCAAGACTTTCCCTTTCCTCAAAACTTGTTCCACGAAACCAATGTGCTTCGGTCAAAAATGACACCAAAAACCCATAAGTGGGTCCCACATATGAAAAACAAGTTTCCAAGACCAACCCATTATTCAAATACCATTAGGGAGTTATAACCCTCAACAAATTGGTGTACATCAATTATATTTGGGCATAAAATCAAGCCTCAAGACATTAGGGGGTTTTGGTCAAACAATCAAGAATTCAACACTAAAATTAAAGGATTCATACCTTAGATTCAACGTTAACCATGATTATGAAAGTAATTCTATCTCCCAATCAACACACAAGACTCAATTCGAGGTTTACACTCTCTACTAGGATATTGGGACTCAAGACAATGGAGAAAATGTCTAATTCTCAGCCAAGAAGAGCATTTAAACAATCCCATCCCAAATTTTCAACTAGTGCAATTACGCACCTATGCGTGCCGAGATCACGGTATCTTACTGCACTTGATGATGGTTGAAACTTAGAATTTGATTCTAAGTTTTATCTAAGGCCTCGGGATGTATCCAGAGTCTAATATGACCAAATGAGATAAGTAACCAGAGTGATTTCGATGTTCCGGAT
Organism: Capsicum pubescens; assembly: GCA_030864215.1. Classification (NCBI taxonomy): domain Eukaryota; kingdom Viridiplantae; phylum Streptophyta; class Magnoliopsida; order Solanales; family Solanaceae; genus Capsicum; species Capsicum pubescens. Next base: position 175,688,518 of record CM061541.1, read on the forward strand.
GCGTCGATAAAGTTGAATTTTCCATCCGAGGTTGTTTTGATCATTTGTTGGACCTACACCCAAATTTCCAATTTATCATCTTTTCAACCAACTGGTTAAAATGCGTTCAGGTGTAGCGAGACCCAAACAAAAGCTCTACCCAACCAAAAATTAAATTCCAGAGCCACTGGCGAAGTTAGAATTTGCATCTAATATCATTTTACTGAAGTTTTTGCTCGATGGTCATTTGAAACCAGCGAAGAATTCTAAACGAGAAAATGGTTATAAAAAATAAATGGGAAAGCTATAGAAAATCTCTAATGAAAAAAATAAGTGGAATCACGAGCAATGACCTGAAGGGTCACTACACTTTAGGAAGTATTTCTATCCTTACTTTTGCATATACTTTGAGGAAAAGTATGTTTTTAAATGTGGGGAGGGGAAATCCCATGGTTTTGGGTGAAGTGATATTGTAGGATTTTAATTCTTAGTTGTTGTTTTTTTAGTTTTTGGACTAAATTTGAAAAAAAAAATTACAAAAAGGTTTACGCTTTGGAAGTTTTTAGTTTTTGTTATTGATGTTAATCTAGTAGGTGCACGCTTCACCCACACCTTGGTTGTTCTTTTCAGTTCTTTTTCAAGGGGCATCCTTTGAACCCAGTATTCCTTTTTCATTTTTAGTAGTAAATTTTAATTTATTTATTTTTGTGTGTAAGGAGTAAGTGAGATGTTCTTGCTAGTTGCTATGTATGACTACATGATCCAAGTGATTCTTAATATGAAGCATGGTTGATGTGTTGAATGACTACTTTTGAGACACCTAGGCTCATGTGTATGACTCTTGTACGATGTTGGCTTAATTCTGAATTCATGTAATTGCTTGGTTTAGAGTCTGTGATGATCCTATGTGAGTTGAGAATGTGCCATATGTCATGTGAGGTTCTTGTTGTATTTCTTTGTTACATATGAATGTCTAGAACTAGTTTGGTGTGTGTGCAAAGCAAAATAAAGAATGTGAGTTTAGGAGATGATATAGGAATTTCTTTGCTAGCCATTTTTCATACCCTTTTCTATCTACCCATGTGCATAATCTTAGTTACCCATGTTGAGCCTTAGCTTATTTCGTTGGTACCCTCATATGTAGCCTGTTCCCCATCTTCATTGACCATAATTTAATCCAAAGCTCCTAAGTGATTTAGTTGAAAAATTAGTGAGGCAGAGGAGTGTAAAATGGAAGAAGAAAAAGGTGAAAGTGAATCCCTAATGTAGTAACTAGTGGTGTTGAAAAAGTGAATCATGTGAGCATACTCCCTCTTTAATACATGTGAACTAGCTTAAAATAATGGGGTAAAATAAAAGAGATGTGTGAAGGTAAGTGTGGGGAAGTTTGGATGTTTAGAGAAAAGACCAACATCTAATATGGTGTATTAAAGAGCTTAGGGAAGATAGTCACTATTACTGGCCATAATAATTTCTACCTGTCTCTTAGCCTACATTACAACTAGGGGTGGATGTTCGGTATTTCAGTTCGGTTTTGAGTTTATTTTTTTGGTTTTTTTATTTTCGGTGTTGAAATTATGCGTACCAAAAAACAAACCAAATTAGTTCGATTCGGTTTGGTTTATGTTAATTTGGTTCGGTTCAGTTTTGGTAATATAATTTGGTTTTTCGATTTTGGGCCTAGGCTAAATTTTATTTATAAATTTGACTATTTTTTATGACTAATAATGTTGTGGAGAAAACAGGTTGTGTATAAAAAGCATCAACGAGATTAAAGAATAGTACATCCATTGATTTTAAATTGAAGTTAGATCATAAAAAAGGAATTCATTTGCAGTTATGCACAACAACAAAGGGATTTACTATTAAGAAGAAAAAAATAATGTGATAGTTCTAAAAGATTTAATTAGCTTGATTTGATTATTAAACAAAAACAAATTAAGTATCTAAAAGAATAAACAACACAATAAAAAAATAATTTTAAGATACATAGTTTAAGCTGCAAAATCAAAACTGCACTAAGCCACTAACTACTCCTCAAATCATCAGTATTACGCCATTAACTTAGCACTTAGACACTTGAATAAACCATCATAATTTTAATTTTACATTACTGGGACCACTTTTACATGATGAATAATAGCTATATACACTCTCTACTCCATGTAGTATTTTCTGCACATGCAAGCAATGTCCAGAAGCATGTGCCCTATCATTTTTACGAATTTTTAGCTGTAAAATAGAATTTTTTTTCACCTAATTTCATTGGTTTGTTAATTTTTAAATTGGTAAGCCTAAAGTATAATTAGAGTAATCTTCAACTCAGAGAAATATCTGATAGGGAGGTGTTAGTGTTAGACTTAGGGCTTCACTGCTTCAGTGCTCAACAGTGATATAATTAGAATATTAAATAATTAATATGTATAATAAATTAATAATTTAAAAAAATTGAAGCTATGACACAAATTTTGCTTTAAATCGAAACCCGATTTAAGTAACTTTAATAACCAAAAACCAAACCAAAATACCGAATTTATAAGAAAATAAACCAAACCTAAGCTGAAATACCGAATAATCAAAACCGAAATACTGAATTAATTTGATTCGGTTCAGCATTTTGATTTTTCGGTATTTATGCCCACCCCTAATTACAACCCATAAAGTCTTATTTGATCTTGAGCCTTAACATTCTGATATTAGTAGAGTGCTTGATTAACGGTCATCTATACCATAGTTTGTATATAGGACGATCGTTATCAATAAAGCTCAACTCACATTGAGGTCGAATCCTCGAGGAGTTATATCCGAACTCAATGTGAGTTGAGCTTAACGTCCTAACTCATATAGGTATGAGCATCCTATATCCGAACTCAAAGTGAGTTGAGCTTAACGTCCTAAAGCTCAACCTATAGGTGTGGATGGCATCTAAGTGTATGCACATAGTTTAAACAAAGTAAAATGCATGAATTAAAATAGGGGGAAATGGATTGGAAAGTTGTTCGATCATATTCAAATCAAACTACCAACTTAAGGCGACTATTGTGGTTGAGATTTAAATATAGGATGAGTCTTGGGATTATGTATTTCTAGGGGCAAATAATGTATGGGTCATGATAATGGAATGCAAATTCTAGTCACCAACTATGTGGGTAGGCTACGTTAAGAGTTCTTGTGGCTAATCTTTCAATCCACCCTCAAGATTATCATCCATGGATCCTTTTGGATACCTCATGGATGTGACAGGCATAACCACCTAATACCTCAATTGGGCATCCCTATTTCTAGGAAGATGCCCAAAAATATAGTTAGTCCTTAATCCACCCTTATTTCCAAGATAGTGAAAAGAGAACAAACTACATCTATTCTTGTTCACTATTTCCTTTTCACCCATATCCTTCTTTCAAGGATGATATGGGATCCTAAAAGTTCACTCACATCCCTCTTCCAAGGATGATGTGAGCTTTTGAGAATTTATGATTTTCACCCATAAATCTATTTTTGAGAATTTGGGGATTTCACCCACAAATCCCAACTAAATCAAGCAAGCAATGGTGAAACCCACAACTAATGACCAAGAATCTACACTAATAAATCACAACTCATACATTTTTGCACCCTATTTCAACACAATCTCAAGATAAATTGTTTAGCCACTCATGAAGTTAGGGAAGAGAAATATACCAAATTGATTGTTTAATGCTTCCATTAAACTTTGCAATCAAGAGTAATCCAATATCCAACTTCAATTTCAACCAAAACAAATTGAAAAATTAACCACCCTAAATTTCCCCAATTTGGTAGGGTTTACAAAGTCTCCAATTCAATTTCAAGGTTCAATAATGCCAAATGGTTTTAGCCTTTTAAAGAATTTGGGGTCGGCTGCATAAATTTATAGAATTGCCACTGGGCATAAACACGTGCTGCCGCGATTACGGCAGCTTGTCCGCGATCGCAGGCACCGTGATTGCTTTCAGATCATAGTGATTACTGGCTTTGACTTTCCTTGACTGGTTGCAATCACGGCCCTCAGTCCGCGATCATGGTAATTGAGACCAATTCTTGCTCCGGGTCTTCCAGCTACACTTCTTTTCTTTTTTTGATCCCTTTTAAGCTCGATTCCACATCTTTCCTTTTCATCACTTGCAAACCTACAAAATATGGAAATTAGTGCCTTCAACTAACAAAGTTGTCTCATTCATACCTTCAAATCATAGTAGTGTGCATAAATTTTGGACGTAAATGAGTGGTAAATTCACCACTCATCAACACTCCCAACTCAATCCTTTTCGCGTCCTCAAGCAACACTACTTCTTACTCAATGAGACAATGTAAATTTAAGCCCATTTATAAAACCAAATGATCACAAAGACTTCCAAGTTAATTGAAACCACACTTAGATCTCAACATGGGCAAAGTTATTCTCTCGACTCCCCTCAACATGAAACACAATATCAAAGATGCAAAGGACTTTGAGGAACAATAATGCAACACTCACCAACTCTCTAGAGGTATCTCTCTATCAAAAATAACTCAACTATACTCTTTTGCCTCTTTTTTGAGAAAATGACAATTTTGCGTACCTCAATTTGTTTACATACCGCCTCACAAGAAGGAAATCCCACACACAAACTTATCAAATATGCAATAAGGGATGTTAGTGCAAAACACTCTCTCTCAAAAAGACTCTCCCAATGCTAGACAGTATCATATCATAGGCTTGCCCTTATTTTCAATCATCACTACAATTACCATACTTGGTTGGAGATCTTAAAGAACTTTCTAAGCTTGTAATGTAGGTTCGGGGAAAGGGTATGATATCATTTAGGAACAAAGTGACTACACTCTCCTTGAACATCTACATCATACTATTTTCACCCAAATTTAGACCATGGACGACTTCATTTGTTTCCAAAATTCACACATGCCTACATAAGCTACCTTGATTTACCCAACTCTTTGCAAGCATTTTCTTTTTAACTAATTCCTTTGCTATCTCATGTTATTCCTTTATTTGATGAGTCCTTTAATTTTTTCACTTTTATTTCTTTGCTAGGCATCATAGGCGTATACTTACATTATCATGGCCCAAGGTCATCCGTTCCAAACACCATCCCCAACTTAGGCATTGGGCCTCAATTTTTATGTACAAGTTTAAGGAGGGTAGGGTTTAAAATAGGGACAACTTTGAAGGGTTCAAGTCTTGTAATGTGGTTGCCAAATAAAGTCTTGAAGGCTAAAAATTGGGTAACTAAGGACACTTTTCTATGTCTAGGTAGGCTAATTAAGCTAAAGTAGGTTCCTATTTCCACAAGGAAAGCCTAAGATCATTTCACCAACCAAGTATAGTCACAATTATCCTTGAGCGACTAACGGGGCAAGTTCTAGATGATACAAGTATATATGAGAGCTAGACAATTATGCTCACCACACATGGCGTGCAAACTCCTCAAAGAGGCCCAATTGTACTTCCTACTAGAGACAAAAGGGAGTATTTACTAATTTTACATGCTAAAAACTTTAGAGTCACAAAAAGAGGTGAATTATTATTGCAAATTTTTTCACCTCCATGCCCTTGGTTTTAAAAATTTTTTTGGACAGAGGGGGGTGTTTGCTTCGTATTTGCACCATGCATAATTTGCTATTTATGGCACCAAACCAATTCATCGTCTCACATCTTGGCTTTCTTGAGGGCAAACCATATGGATACTCAGAATTTTCCATAAGTATAAGTGCAATCCCAAATCCAAAATGCCATAGGTACTTCAATTTCGCTTGCATTTATTTCTCCGATGCTACGGGTACTCAGACTTCCCTGCATCCATAACTCAAAATCTAATCACGATAATTTTCCCTTAAGAATGTCATCACTCAATCTACCATAAGGAAATGTTTGTCTTATATCACCATAAACACAATAAAAATAAAGACTAAAAATGAAACAAGTAGCTAATCCATAAAATGTGGGCACCATCAGAGTGCTCGAAAATTACAACCCAAAAGTAAAAATAAGAATCATCTAAATCAACATCACAACATCCATAAATATCTCAGTAGTACAGATCCAATGAATAAATATGGAGACAGACACCCCCAACTAAAAATCTTGTAGTGACCTCACAACATAAATAATAAAGCATAAGAAGAGTAAAAGGTGCTCCCTGTAACAGCATCAAGAGTTGCTCTTGCCCTCAGACTTTGTATTATCTCCAGTATTATTAGAACTAGACCACTCAATTGGGGCCTCATCATCTCTCAACTCTGGAAGATTAAAGTCTGTCTCGAGATTTTAGGACCTTCCAAAGGCACTTCACCCTCTTCCATATCTTGGTGAAGAACTTGTCTCTCTTCTTCTCCCTCTTCTTTATTTTCTCATGTGATTCCCTGAGCTCCCTGTGAAACTCTACCAAATATGAATAGGATTTTTCAAGCCTATCAATGGTGGTTTCCTATGCCTTCAGATCCTCCAAGCACCTCTCATAATCAGACTGAGCCACATAGGAGTGTCGGTTGGTGGAAGGCTCTCCTAGCCCCTAAGGAAACCCTGCTACGAGCTCCTTTATTGCCCTCAAATAAACTGTGATCTCATAAAAGGGGCTAATTGTGAATGGCCTACAAGACTCGGTATCTTTAAATGTTGACTTGCCTAAGACGGTCTTTCTCTTCTTGCTCTTGCCCGGTGCTCCCTTACCTTGAATATTGAGAGGATAAATGGGAGTTTTTAGGCACACCCAAGTGTCTCTGGGGTATACCTCTAACCTATCTCTCAATCATAACTCAATAATTAAAGATGGGAATAAAAGATGCGTACCACCATGGGCCTTGAAGAACTTCATGTCTGAGATCACAAACTGACCAACATTCAAAGAAATGTTGTCTAGTATGCAGGAAATCATCCTAGATCCCATGTCTAGTACAACAATCATGAGTATGCATGGAGAAATTAGGCTACAAATAATGTGCAACCATATCTCCACCTCCGTTGTGAAATCATTCATGGATATCCCTTTTTGGAAACAGGCCAAGAAATTTCCCTACCAGAGCACAACTTCTCTGTCATCCAGCTCCCCGGTTCACATCCCTATGCTATAAATTGAACCATATATACATTCGGGAACCTATATAGGTCATTTATCTATTCAGCTCCAATATGTACCTCTTTTCCTTAGATCTTGATGATTTGGTTGGAGAAAAATACTACGTGAAGGTTAGCGTAGAACTTCCGCACCCACTGCTCATTTGATCGATAAAGATACATGGAAAAATATCTCAAACCAGTGGATATGAGTCTATCATGAAATGCCAAAAGCATTTTTGATACTTTTTCCAAACATATGCACCTCCCTGAAAGCTACTTTGTTTTTGGGAGATCACTGTAGTACTAGTTGTGGCATTCAAGCGCGATGAACTGGACTTGGTCATAATCTCCCATGATGTAAACCTTAAAAACATAAGAATAACATAACACTCATTATTAATATTTTTATGCAAAAACTATGCTATGTTGTCCAATTAAGCTCATGGGATGGTTACTTGGTTGTTTTTGGGAAAGAATTGGAAGTGCAGGATTTTTGGCCCAGGTGGTAAATCAGACTAAGATATGGTGATCACGGGTCACTGAGCCACAATCATAGTGTCGCGGTCGCAATCCAATAACCGCAATTATGGTATCTGAAGCTAGACCGAGTCAATTTTTTAAAAATTCAAAATTCCAACTTCAAGGTCAAATCATGTTCCAAAACAAGCAATATCAATAAGAGCATTGAACAAGGTTCCTAGGTACTCGATCATGCCCTTAGAATGTGAAAACAACTAGCTATGAGTTTGTTTGGGCATTTGATCGAGCACTTGGTAAGCACACCCTATTTTTATCAAATTCTAACACATTTTGGGTACTCAAGACTTCCACAAATGTGTGCACACCAAATACAATAGCTAACCACACCACACAAGTACAATTAATAAAGATTAATCATGAAAATCACAAAATTAGGCCACACCTATCACATACATTCTAAAGCCTACAAATCGGAAATTTAAGAGGGAATTTAAAGAACAAATCAGATGAGGGATGATGGGTGGATGCTAAGACTACTTTTGGATGCCAACACACGACTTCAATTGGGGGTAATTTGAGAGAAAAATTAAAAAGGGGAGTGTAAAGGGGAAAATGATAGTCGGATGGTCTTTTAACCAGACTTTACCATGATCGCGGTCCATGTTCGACGATCGCAGTGTCTCGAGTATCGCGATCACGATAACTGAGGCTATTTTTGGTCCTCTATTTCCCCTGTTTAGTAAACTGCAAAGAAATTCCATACTTTCCCTTGTTCATCCTCATCCAAATATCCCATAGTACCTAAACAAAATTAAAATCTACTCTACTAAATAAAAACAAAGCATACAGGCCACTTTCAAGGAATTTATGGGTTGCCTCCCACATAGTGCCTTATTTATCGTCGTGGTACGACGTCTTTCATCTTTTAAAGTTGGATCCTCAATGGACCCATCATTCGGCCATGTGTCCTCAATATCAATGGCGGACATTACTTGCAATTTCGTAGGTTATTTCTCTATTTTGCACACCCGTAAGGACACTTCATCATCATTGACCCAATATCTCATTTCTCCTATATACATATCCACAATAGATCTTCTGGTTGAAAGGAAAGGTCGCTCAAGAATAATAGGGACCTCTTGGTCGATTTCACAATCAAGCACCAAAAAATCTGTCGAAAGAATAAAACGGTCCATCTTTACTATCACGTCAAACAAGACCCCAACTAGTCTCTTGATAGACCAGTCCACCATCAATAGCCTTATTATTGTTAGAGTAGTATTGCCCAACCCAAGTTCTTTATAGATGTATATGACATGAGATTGATGCTAGCACCAAGGTCACACAAGGCTTTTTCAAACTTGTGTGACCCTATGGTGCAAAAAAATTTAAAGGCCCTAGGATCATCTTTTTTTCTCTGCTATAGCACACGTCATGATAGCACTACACCCAGGTGTAATTTATATGGTTTCACCATCAACAAGCCTTTTTTTTTACATCAATTTTTTCACAATCTTAGCATACCCCAGTATCTCTTGAATTGCCTCTAGCAACGGGATATTAATTAATAGATTGCTAAGCTTAGAAAGGAATATTTTGAATTTAGAATTGTTCTACTTATTTTTTATCCTTTGAGGGAATAGATGGTGGGAACCTTCATGGTAGGCATCGGATCACTTTTTACTTTATCATTCTCAACTACTTTCAGGTTTTTCTCTTTATCATCCACTTCTTCATTTAACACCGGTTCTTTTCCAGTCCCTTTTTTAGACTTCAGAGCCTCCTCATTCGAATCATTCACATAATTCTTCTTCACATTTATTTGTTCAACATTGGTCTCTTTTTCAACATCCACCACAAGATCACCGAGGGTTCTACCACTCCTAGTGAATATAGCCAACACCTGGGAATCATTTTTCGAATTTAAATAGTGTTACTAGGAAGACTTCCTTTTTGTCTTGCATTAAGTTGAGTGGAGATTTTCTATATTTGAGTCTCTAATTGCTTGGTCCAAGCGGAGTGTGATACCATGGTTTGGTTGATTTTCCAAAAGTTGTTTTCAATTCACGGACCATTTTGTCTGTTCCCTCAACCCTCATCAAAATCCTTACAAACAATTCACACTAAATTTCCCCAATTTGGTAAGGTTTGCAAAGACTCCAATTCAATTTCAAAGTTTAATAATTCCAAATGGGAAAGGGTTTTATCCTTTTAAAAGAATTGGGGTTGGCTACATAAATTTACAAAATTACCCCTGGGCATAAACCGACATCTTCGTGATCGCGGCAACTTGCTCACGATCATGGGCACCACGATCGCCTTCAGATCATATAGATTGCTTGCTTGACTGGCCGCGATCACGATAACTGAGACCAATTCCTGCTTCAGGTTTTCTAGCTACACTTCTCTTTTTTTATCCCTTTTAAGCTCGATTCTATATCTTTCCTTTTCATCACCCGTCGACCTACAAATTATGGAGATTAATGCCTTCAACTAACAAATTTTCCTCATTCATACCTTCAAATCATAGTATTGTGCACAAATTTTGGATTTAAATGAGTGGTAAATTCACCACTCATCAGTACTACACTAAGGGCAAGACTATGGTTCATCGTGTGTGACATGAGAATTATTTGTGAGAGTGAGTGTAAGTTTATTTTTACACCCATTCTTATTATAAATTGTATCTTTGTGATTGAATATGGGTAACTTTCTTGTGGTCAAGGCACATGTTTGATGATAGATAGGGGACTTATATCATCTCTGTGATTGAGTAATATGCATGAATTTGCCAACTTGGTGAGTCAACTCTTGAGGTTAGGATGTTTTGAAGTAGAGTTCTTGATTTTCCAAGTGTATGTGACATAGTTAGTGTAAAACTTGCCAGTTGTATAGTCATTATAGTGCTAGCATGAGTGTCTTGCTTGTGGTGATATTTTTGAAGTCTTCCTTGATTATGGTACTTAAGGTAAAGAGTTATTTGATGATAAACAGGTCTTTAAGTGTGGGGTAATGATCTTAGGTGGATTTATGCAGCTAAGTGTTGTTATCTAGCCTTAAGTAGCTTAACTTTGAAGACTTCTTGTGTATTAGCATCTAAGTGTTTAGTTATGTGTTATGATGTTTGAGGTGTGTTCAAATCAAAGTTGGAATCAAAATGCTTAATTAGAATTTAAATGAGAAAATTAGTATTCTTAACTTGAGCTATGTATCATTCTAGTCGTCTTAGTTGATTCTATCTTGTTTAAATCTCTAATTAGTGGTGTGCTATGTTGGAGGAAGCTCGGTGAAATGATAAACCTGATATATCGGTGAGTAACAAGATGTTTTTAAAGGACAAAATCTACCACAAAGCAAGGAATGAAAGGCCAAACACATGGAGTTATTAATGTTCAAACCTAGAATTTTCGGGCTTAAGGGTGTGCCACGCTGCCTAGCCACCATTTTAAGGGTGTGCCACTCCCTTAGTATCAAACTAAAATGTGAAATTATAGTATCTCACCACGATAATGGCAGACTACGCCTTTATCACAACAATGTCATAGTGTGACACACTAGTGTGTCAAAATTGGGCAGCTTTCTATAATTATAAATAGGCACTCCAATTCTTTTGTAATGACCTGGAACGACTAGTGGGGCATTAAATACACTTGAGGAGGATTTAATTAGGGTTTTTATTCCTTTACCTTAGTTTACTTTTGTATTATTACATGGACTCCACTATTATGATGCTTTGTAAGTCCATGAGAGGCTAAACACTCTTATCTAGGGTTAAGGCCAAGAACATGAGTACTTAAGCTTACTAATTGAGTTGGTTTATGCTATTATCATTCTTTGTTATTCATATATTCTTGTTATTAACTATTCTATGAAATCACAACCCTAAGGATAAACACATAATTCTGTTATGAGCTCGAAAGGAGGAATGATAAAATAGAACATGGGATATATGAAATAGGATCATAAGCATTCAATGAATTAAATTTATGATTTGTGTTTAGGATATGAATATACCTAATTCACCATATTTGGTTTATATATGGGAAGAAGTACGAATATGTTTAACTTAGTTCTTGTGTCCCCGCATAATGATGTAGTTGTAAGGCTAAGTTAGATAGTTGATTGGAGGCTCGAAAGATCGTAAGCATATTCTCAACCTCGTGAATCAACACCAAAGATAATTAACTAAATCAACAAGTTATATAGCTAAGTAGGATTGTTCGTTGTGCCTTAACCCTAGTTTTCTCCCTATTATTGTTCAAGACCTTTACATTATCGTATTTTTAAGTTAACTTTTAAATGTGAACCCTTAATTACTCTTGGTTACTTTAATACTTGATTTATCTTAGCAGTGAACTAGAGTTGGATAGATTTTTAACACAAGTCCCTATGGGATCAATACTTGACTTTTAAAGGCCATTTTACTACTTGGTAGACCACATACACTTGCGTGTGCACTTGGACGCAATAATTTCCTGGAGAAGTTACATAATCTTAGATTCGTTAAGTCTCTTGGAGTTATTTATATTACCTATCAGTTGAAGGATATGTCTAGGGATTGGTAAAGGTCATTCACCATTTATAGGACATTGGGTTCGCCTGCTATGCTCAGTTCTTTGAGGCCTTCTTAGAGAGATTTGTATCGTATAGTTTTAGATTAGATGCATGATTAGTTCGATCACTTAAGGGGAGGATCCATGGCTATTGCTGAGTATGAGGCTTATTTTCACACTTTATCCAGATATTTAATCACTAGCATATGCACGGAGTCTAAAAGAATTCAGAAGTTTGTGAAGGGGTTAGATGGTAATTATCAGTTGGCTATAACCCAGATGGTAGTATCGGGGGATTCTTTCCAAAGTATTATTGAGTATACCAAGATAATTGAGTCTATTATCTAGGCTATAGTTAGATGCACCAAAAAGGTGCATCATTAGGGTAAGTATAGTGAACACACCTCCCAAGGTAGAGATTTTTCTAGTAAAGGTTCTCGTGGTTATCATGATAGGCCGGTTCAGGCTGTGTTGCAGGGATCAAGTAGTAAGACTTTATGTTCTACAACTTTTAGTTGTCAGGTATTAAGTCATACGGGTGGAGGTTCCAAGAATAGTTCTTCAATCCAGAGTGGTCGTTCTAGTTCATCCATACCTTCTTAGATCGAGTCAGGCCATAAAGGATATTTTGTATATGATGATTTTATACATATGGTCAAAGATTTCCCTCAACATGTGTATGGATCCAATCCATAGGGTTCTTAACTTCAGTTTTTTCCTACTCCTATTTCTACAATCAGATGTGGTTCATAGAGTGGTAGAAGTGGTTCTAGATTAGCTAGAAGTAGAGGTATGGGTACTCGTGGAGGTGGTCTCAAGGTTACTCAGTTTAGGAATGAACATAGTCAGTGTTATATTATACTTAAGAGACCCGGGGTAGGGTAGAGGCTTCTAATTTAGTTATTACAGTATTTTCCCAGATTGCAAAAAAATTGTTTGCATTTTATTTGATGCTACATCTACATTATCCTATGTGTCTATATATTTTTCCTTTGGTTTTGATGTTACGTGTGAGCTTCTTTCTTTGCCTCTTCATGTTTTTACCCTCATAAAAGATTCTTTAGTGGTAGATCGGGTATACTGATCTTGTGTGGTTACCTTTGCGGGCTGTGAGATTTATATAGAGTAGATTATCCTAGATATGATTGATTTTGATGTTATTTTGGGTATGGATTTGTTAGCTCATTATCATGCTATCTTGGATTGTAATGCCAAGACCGTGACCTTAGTTATGTCAGTTGTGTTGAGGTTAGCTTGGAAGGGTACACTTTATTTGAGTTTGAAGGGTGATATATTATTTCTTCATGTTTGTTGTATGATAGAGAGGAGGCCTTTGTCTTATTTAGCTCATATTTGTGATACTAGTATTACCTCACCACCTTCCATGGATTCTATTTGGGTTGCTTATGAGTTCATGGATTAGTTTCCTATAAATTTTCTTGGTATGCCTCCAAATTGTGATACTGATTTTGTTATCAATGTGAGGTCGGGAACCAAGCCCATATTCATTCCTAAAAGATGGCCCCGATTAAGTTGAAGGAGTTAAACAAGCAGTTGCAAGATTTCTTATGCAAGGGGTTCATCAAACTTAGTGTATCTCCTTAGGGTGCTTAAATCTTATTTTTGAAAAAAAGAAAAGAATGATTCTATACGCATGTGCATTGATTATAGGAATTTGAACAAAGTGGCATTTAAGAACAAGTATCCTCTTCCTCGTATTGATGATCTTTTCTACCAGTTTCATGGATCTTCGATGTTTTCCATAATTGATTTGAGATCCGAATATCACTAGTTGAATATTAGGGATTTGGATGTTTCGAAGATAGCTTTTTGGACTTGATACGGTCATTATGAATTCTTAGTTATTTATTTTGGATTGACCAATGCCCCAGTTGTGTTCATAGAGTTTATGAATCGGGTATTTCGACCATAATTTTTATGTGATTGTATTTATAGATCACATCTTGGTTTATACCAAGAGTGAGGTCGATCCTGTGAAGTATTTAAGGATTGTACTTCAGAGGCTGCATGATGAGAAGTTGTATGCTAAGTTTTCTAAGTGTTTATTTTGGTTGAATTCTATCTCTTTCTTGGGTCATGTGGTGAATAAGCATGGAATTATGATTGATCCGACTAAGATATCAACAATTCATGATTGGGATAAACCTTCTTCTCCTACTAAGATTTGGAGTTTCATTGATTTGATGGGTTATTATCATCATTTTGTAGAAGGTTTCTCATCTATTGCAACTTTTTGACCAAGTTTCTCAGGAAAAAAATAGTTTTTTTGTGGTCGAATACGTGTGAGAAGAGCTTCCAAAAGCATAAAGAGTTGTTAACTTTGGCTCCTATCATGACTTTATCCAAGAAGGGTATGAGTTTTACCTTATTTTGTGATGCTATGGTGTTGGTTTGGGTGCGGTGTTGATGCAAAAGAATAAGGGATTGCTTATGCCTCTCATCAGTTGAAGCTTCATAAAAGAAGTTACCCTACCCATGATTTGGAGTTGATAGTTGTAGTGTTTGTGTTGAAGTTGTGGCATATTTATTTATATGGAGTTCCTTGAGATATCTTCTCAGACCATCATAGCCTTTAGTACTTGTTCAAACTGTGAGATCTTAACATGAGGCAGTGGTACTGGCTTGAGTTGCTTAAGGATTATGACCTCATAATTTGTATCATTCGGGCAAGGCTATTGTGTTTGTGGATGCCTTGTGTCAAAAGTGGACTAGTATGGAGAGTTTAGCTGCTCCCTTGACCCAAAAGTGGACTTTAGCCTTAGAGATTTAGTCTGTATCTAATCAGATGCTTAGGCTTGATATTTCGACATTTGGTCATGTTTTAGCCTTTGTTGATCCTATATCCTCCTTAAATAAGCAGATTCAAGACCACCAGATTGATGATGAGAGTTTGAGGGTGATTCAAGAGAAGGTGTTGAGTGGCAAGGCTAGGGAGACATCTCTTGATTTTGATGGAGTTTTGAGGATTGGAGGTCAAATTTATGCACCGAGAGTTGGTGGATAAATGAGATTGATTTTGGAAAAGGCACATTATTCTAGATATTCTATCCATCCAAATTTAACCAAGATGTATCGTGTTTTAAAGCAACTTGTCAAGTGGGGGGAGGGGGTATGAAGAAGGATGTGGCAAATTTTGAAGCTTGTTGCTTGTGTTGTCAATAGGTAAAGGTCGAGCATTAGAGACCGGGTGGTTTACTTCAGAGATTACCTATTCTTGAGTGGAAGTAGGAGTGGATCACTATTGACTTGGTGAGTCAGTTGCTTTATGCTTCTCGTGGTTCTGATGGTATTTGGGTCATCATGGACATGCTTCAGTGCTATATTTTGGATGAGTTTCACGTGCTTTATTGGGACTCTGTTTAGTTGGATGAGAGATTGACATTTGTTGAGGAACCAATGTTTATTTTAACTATAGATGTTAGACGGTTGCATTCTAGAGATATTTCTATAGTTAAGGTTCAGTGGAGACACCGTCCTATTGAGGAGGCTACTTGAGAGGTCGAGTCTTATATGTGTAGTAGATATCCTCAACTTCTTACCAATTCAGGTATTTGCTTGCCTTTTAGTTCTAGGATGAACTAGAGTTTGAGCGGTCGATATTATAATGACCTAAATTATTAAGTTTCTATTTTATTGTGTTTTGACCATTTTTTTCCTTCCTCGTAGTTGCTACATATTATTTTTGGAGTTTAAAGATGGTTGGCATGGTTTCCGATATGATCGGAATATTTTGTGCGAGTTTGTGATTTTTAGAGGCTTGAGAAGTCATATGTTAACTTCGGTCATCATTTATTATTTTGAATGTCGAACAACAATTTGGACTATGTCAGCAGATCTGGAATGTCGAATTTGGGTTAGTGATGGAGTTGATTCGGTTTTGGAACCTTTATATATCACTTCGATCCATCATTTGGAAAATAGAGAAATAGGGTCTCAAGGGTTAATTTTGTGAATACAACCTTTTTCAAATATACGACATCGCCATTGAGTCCTAAATGTCAAATATCCTAGTGCTATAGTTCGTTTACATTCACAGAATTCTAACGAATCCCGAGGGATCAACCAACAACTTTTCAATAAGCAAAGCTATTGGTGTTGTCTCTTTAGCGGCCAAAATGTCAATTTAGCAATGGCTACTTAAGCGGCAGAGCACCGCTTTAGTAGTCATTCATGACCCACCACCTACCGCTAAAGCAAACTTTTTACTGCTTTAGCAGGTGCTATTTTAGCGGAAGGGGATCACTTTAGCGGTCTTAGAAAAATAGTCTAGACCTCTTTAACAGTCACCCATCGCTTTAGTGATGATCAGTTAAGCGGTCATTTGATCGTTCAAGCGGCCAAAGCTGGGTTGAAATGAAAACTCATTTTCAAATTTTTTCCCTCCAATTTTTTACCTTTGAGCTTTGAATTTGGGCAAATTTAAGGATTTTATCACCATTTGAGCTCGGCTAAGCTCCAAAATCTTATTCCCATTAATTTTCATTTGAGCTCGGGTAAGCTCTAAAACCCTATTCCCATTAATTTTCATTGATTATATCATCAAAAAACAACTTTAAATCAAGATTTCAAAATGGAAAGTTAGAGTTTTTTACCGATAAAGTTTGAAAAGAGTTTTCTTTAATTGGGACCTCATTTTTAACTCATTTCTGCATGGGGTTTCTCTTGTATACTCCTATAACCTTGGGAGATGTGTTTTTAAAACGTAATTCTAGTTTTACCTTTTTCATTTTCGAACTAGTTTTTCAAATCCATTTTGAATCCAGCCCGAATATGGACAATATGGGTATCATTAGCTTTTTTTAATGCATAAATCTTATATTTGAATGTTTAGTTGATTTTGAGGTCGTTCATAAAGGAAAGGCTCAATATTGAAGCACTTTAGATTGGGATTTCATCATTTAAAGGTAGGTTATAGCTTAACTTCTTTCAGATTGAGCTAAGTAGTTAATAAATATGTAAAGCATGTTATGGATAGGGAAAAATAACAATAAGGTTATATTTTGAGAGAATTTTTACTGTTGTGTGCCCCTGTTGGGGCTTATACTCTTGAAACACCCCGAACTTTAGCCCTTGCAAAATTTTCTAAGCCTTGAATATTTTGTGCACATACGACTACATCATACCACTCGTATGGAATGAATACAGTTTGAAGTCCTTGGTCATATGTTGGTCAGTATCACATTGGCCAAGTTCTGCTCTTGGTACGAGAAGGCATCATACTAGTCGTATGTTAGGTTACGAGAAGTATAGTGTTAAACCATATAATGTCCAAAGTCTATCCTAGAGGATTCTGCTTAAGGTATGGTTAGAGGGTACTTGTCGTATGGTATGGGTATGGTTTAGACTAAGGAGTCTTATGTTGTACAGAATATAGTGTCTAACATTCTGATCAAGCTACTATTAGTGGGTACCACTCGTATGATGTGGGTACGACAGAGGGATCCAATCGTACCCTCCTGCACATATTTTTCAGCTTTTAAGTTGAGGGTATTTCGAACATTTCCCACCTCAAAGACCTTAATACCCCACGTCTTATAACATATTGTAGCCTCTCATAACACACTTTGAAGGATCAAATCACTCTCAAAAACCTCTCTAAACTCTCTCTTGAAGATTGGGCTAGGGTTTTTACAAAGTGTTCATCTAGAGGCTCAAGAGTCAAGTTCTTTCCGTGAATAAGGCGTGTGACTCTTCCCTCATTGGTAGTTCATGAAAATTATGTGTTTAAATTTTTGTTTATGAATCATTAAGGGTGGTTTTAAAAACTAATGTTGAGGGTTTTGTTGCATATTGCTGAGTATTGTTCACTCTTGGTTTAAATTGTGAATATACATGTTTTAATGATGGTTTTGCAAATGTGGGTGCTTGGTAATTGTGGTTTAACAATAGGGTGATGGTTAACCCTAAACTTGATGGTTTTTACTTTGGTTTTGGTCTTGGTAAAGGTATGCCCTCAATGTTTTTGTGAACATATCTAAGAGACAAACTAGTAACATGATGAATTGTGTTTGAACTAAGGCATTGGCCTAAAGATTGTGTATCATTAGTAATTGGTTTCGTAAAGGACTTGCTGGCTATACATTTATTTAAATTTTAACCTTGGTGGTTTAATTGACTAAATAGTTTTGAGTCCCAACACGTTGCATTGAATTAATGTCTTGTTTGACAATGGGTTCGAGTCTCAAATGAACAATTGATAAAAATGGTAATGGAATGTGGGGCACTTGCAGGTAGGGTTGGTATGACAATATCGATGAGATGCCTTTGGTAAGTAATTATAATAATAGTTGTGTGCATGTGTAAGAATATTTTAAAGTGGGCTTTAAAGCGGAATGTGTAGCCGAGCTGTGAAAGTGGAGTCCAAAGTACTAAAACTGGAAATCGCGCTAGCCAATGCAGGTGTCTATATGATCGGGAGGTTTGAGTCCCCCAAATAAATATATGAATGGGAGGTTTGAGTCCCCCATAATGGCATATGCGGATATGGATATTCTCTGGTTCATGCGGCTATACGCACTGAGGCGCTTCTAGCTTGGGGAGAGCTGGACCTAAATAGCTCGTGGGTGCCTTGAATTATGACGGTTATGCTACACAACCCAGGTTAATATTTTCAAAGGTCATGCTAAGCCTTGTTCTCTATCCCGACATGATATATATACATGATTATGATTGCAAATGATAATTTGACTTGATTTTCATAATGGCATTATTATATCCTTATCCCTGAGTTACATGTTAGTTCTCCAATCGCTAACCATCTTCGGACGCTATATCCCCACGCGATAAGAGACCGAAGCTTCTTTTTATCCTGTGCAGTGACCAGGTGATCCAGTGGTTCGTGAGATCAACATTGAAGTGGTGAGCCTCCATACTTCGGAAGCATTCATTTCATGGTCTTTTACTCTTTGTGTTAGACTTGGTTTAGACATTGTTTTTTGCTATTGTCCAGGGTATGTCCCGATATATTATTGACTTCGGTTTTGTAGAGGCTTTGTGGATTACTGTGGACTTGGGTGTGATGGTTTAGTTTGTTGTTTGGTGGATTGACTTAGATACTTTATGAGTTATTATTAGACTTACTTTCCAATATCTTGTTATATGTTCGGAATTTATCCAACACTTATGGTTGATATGTTGGCCAGGTTAGGTAAATGGGGTGATCTTCGCTCCCCGTGGGACTTGAGATAGCCATCACAGCTAGGCCCTAGTTTGGGTCGTGATAATTCTGTTGTGGTTGATTTTATATATTTTATATTGTATTTTCCCGTATGGGGGCTTTATTTATGTTTCATCTTTCATTTCTTTTTTGTTTATTTCGAGAAATATACCGATCAATTTTGATATTTTCTTCTTCTCTTGATTTTTTTCGATCGAGATGTATAGATCCTATTCATGGATTAATGAAAATAAGCAAAAGTTCTATTTTCCTATGTCATTTTATGAGTCTCTTTCTTTTTACGCATAGCATCGTCACTCTCTTTGGCAACATCCACTAATTTGAAACTTAATTTGAAAGTTATATTTTGATCCAAATATTTTCGAGATGCCACTAATAACCAATGAATGGCACGTGTTTTTCCTCGTGTGGATCCTATTTCAATGAGAACTTATTGAGTCGATCCACCTATACGTCTTGCTTTTATTGTTATATTGAGAGTTACTCCACATATTGCTTGATGTAAAATAGTTAGTGGATTTGTTTATGTTTTTTATTGAATCATTTTCATGGCTCGATAGATAATGTGATAAGCCAATGATTATTTTCATGTTTCAGTTGACATCATTGGCCTTATATGTGCATTTAAATGCCTTTATTCTAGATATGATGCTTGTGTTGGGTATATTTTGATAATATAGGCCTTATTTGAGCATTGGTTGCCTTATTCATAATAAAATTACCCTAGTTAGAGATTGATGCAAAATTAATGACGTTTTACATGCATATTTATTTTGATGGTGCCTAATTGGAATGATGATTATGAATTATGGACATATTGAGTTAATTTGTGGGGTCGTTTATATATGTACAAGTTGGATGGATTGGATATCATATTGAATTGATTGTGAGCATTACATTCTTATTCCATACATATACATTCATGAGATACTGGTAATATTGAGAAACATTTATTTTTTAAAAAAAATGAGACACTTTTATGAAAGCCTTCTCGGTGAACACGAGCAGAAAAGGTGAGTTGAGATTGATAAATGAGATACATTATATGGGTTACAAACCCCCATGGGTCCTACTTGCGGCGCGAGTTTGATGGGTGTACAGAAACTTATACGATGACTTTCACTATTTATTCCATCCATATTGCATTGTATTGCATTCAAATATGCATTTTTCATGATTTCTTTTATTTTCTAGACTTGTTTTAGTTTTAGTATATTCTTCGTATATGTTTGTGTTGTTTTTCATTTTTGATTATATATTAGAACTATTAGTGGAGATGACGTGAGCTACCGTTTGGGACTTTTTTATTTGCAGGTGATATGCTTATAGTTTTCTTTATTAATATTATTTCCTACATTGCTTCATTGTCCTATGATTCCTACGGAGTATAATTGGACCATGCTAACACCTTATTGTGTTCTTTCGGTGTAGATCCAAATACAAATACAGGTGCGAGAGCTGATTTCGTGTGGATTGGAGAGGTGTTTTAGGTAATAGGTGCTCTATGAATTTCAAAGCCGACTCTGAGCCTCCTCTTATTTTATTTGCCTTTATTTTGTTTTAGAGAAATATATGTATTTTCGAATCCAGTCATGTACTTGATGTTCTTACACTATGACACCAGATTTTGAGGACTTATGAACTTTCTTTCAGACTTTTATTTTAATTATGTTTCATATTGACTTGACTTCGTTGTAAGAGTATCGCCTTGGTTTATGTTTGTGACACCCCAGGTTTTTAAACTCTAGACCTTCCAAGAGTAACTAATTGAATTGTCAAGTTTCTGAAATAATGTCAACACTGCCAGTAGTAACAGTCCAGGTCACGAGTCATGAACTTATATAACGAGTCATTGGGACTGACTTGTCACCATAGTAGTGAGTTTGTACAGGTTTGGTCCCTTGACAATGAGTCCAAGATATGACTCGTTAGGATACGTAGTGAGTCATTAGGAGGGGCTCGTTGTCTTAACAGCGAGGTGGCCTTAGCTTCTGCCTTGATCACGAGTCTTTGTCATGGATCATGTTGGGGAACAACGAATATTGATGAGGGACTCGTGATCATAATAGTGGGGTACCAAGATTTTGATCCCCAAGTAACTAATCTAGGTAACAACTCATGGTCAAACCTCACGAGTCGTTACCTAATCCATGACGATCGTACTCAATTTTCCTGCACGTTTTAATTAAGGTCACTTTGGTCTTTTTCTCCCATCCAACCACTAGCCCACGACTTAAAAACACTTAAATAGCCTCTTTTCCTTTAGTGAATCAAATAGCCTCTTTTATTTTGGTCCTAAAAATATTTCTAACCCCTTTTTAGTGTCTACTTCAGTGGGTGATTCTATAGTTGTTAGAAAAATCTATAGGGGTTATGTGGTGTCCATCTTTCATAGAGAGACATTAGTAGAATTAATAGAGCTTAATATTGTGGATTTTGATGTAATCATGGGGATGGATTGGCTGCATTCGTGCTATGCTTCTCTGGATTGTAGTACTCGAAAGGTCAGTTTTCACTTTCCTAATGAACTAGTATTAGAATGGGAATGAAGTTCCTTAGTACCCAAAGGAAGGTTTATCTCATATCTTAGAGCTCAAAAATTGATTTATAAAAGGTGTCTATATCATCTAGTTCGGGATAAAGATTCTAACTCTGAGAGTCCCTCTTTGCAATTTGTTCCTGTGGTTAATGAATTTCTTGAAGTTTTTCTTGATGATCTTCCTGGGATTTCTCGATTAATCTTCTATCGGATACCTGTCTCATTTTCATTACTCTTTATAAAATGGCTCCGACTGAATAAAAGAAACTTAAGGAACAGTTAAAGGATCTTCTTGATAAAGGGTTTATTTGTCCTTGCATTTCTCCATGGGGTGCTCCTGTACTTTTCATGCCCAAAAAATATGGGTCTCTTCGGATGTGTATAGACTATAGTTATTTGAGTAAGGTGACGGTGAAAAATAAGAGCCCTCTTCCTAAAATTGATGACCTTTTCAATCAACTTCAGTGTGCTAGATGTTTCTCTAAGATTAATCTCTGTTTAGGCTATCATCAGTTGAAAATTATGAAGGTTGATATTCCCAAGACTGCTTTACGAACCTGGTATGGTCACTATGACTTTTTTGGTTATGTTATTTGGGTTGACTAATGCTCTGATTGTGTTCATGGATCTTATGAATCAGGTGTTTAGGCATTTTTTTGATTTATTTGTTATATTCTTCATTGATGACGTCTTGATGTAGTATAACAGTGGGGAGGATCATGCCAATCATCACCAAATTGTGTTGCAAACTCTTAAGGACCTGGAATTGTATGCAAAATTTTCTAAGTGTGAGTTTTGGTTAAGTGTTGTGACTTTTCTCGGGCATGTTGTTTCTATTGAAGGGATCAAGGTAGATCCACATAAAGTTGAGGTAGTTAAGAAATAGCCTAGACCTATGACGACAACCGACATTAGGAGATTCTTGGGCTTGGCTGGGTATTATAAGAGGCTTGTGGAGAGTTTCTCTATTGTTGCTCCTTTGATGAAGTTGACTTGGAAAAAGGTTAATTTTTTGTGGTCTAATGCTTGTGAAGGTAGTTTTAAGAAGTTGAAGGATAAGTTGACTTCGGTGCTTATTTTGACCCTGCCCGAGGGTACTGATGGGTTTGTTTTGTATTATGATGTGTCCCATGTGGGATTGGGTTATGTTTTGATGCAGCATGGTAAGGTTGTGGCCTATGCTTCCAGGCAGCTTAAGGTTCATGAGAGGAATTACCTGACCCACAATCTAGAGTTGGAGACTATGGTTTTTGCATTGAAGATTTGGCACCATTATTTATATGAGGTGCATGTGGATATCTATTCAGATCATAAGATCTTGTAGTATGTGTTTACACAGAAGGAATTGAATCTCAGGCAGAGGCGGTCGCTCAAGCTACTTAAGAATTATGACATGAGCCTTCACTACCAGCCCGATAAAGCTAATGTTGTTGTTAATGCTCTTAGAAAGTTGTCTATGAGGAGATTATCCCTAGTTGATGAGGAGAAAAGAGGATTGGTGAAGGACATTTATAGGTTGGCTAACTTGGGAGTTCGTCTTTTAGACTCTAAATATGAAGGTGTGATTCTTTAGCAGGTGGTTAATTCATCTTTTGGCGTTGAGGTGATGGAGAAATAAGCTTTGGATCCCATACTTATGTAATGTAGATTAAGGATGATGTGGATCAGTAGAAGGTTATGGCATTTGAGATTAGGGGAGATAGCATTCTGAGGTATCAAGGAAGATTATGTGTTCCTAACGTAAATGGGTTGTGGGAAAGAATTTTGACTGAAGCTCACAAGTCTAGATATACCATTCATCTGAGTTCGACTATGGTGTACCATGACTTGAAGAAAATCTATTGGTGGAACAATATGAAGAGACATATGGAAAACTTTATAGCTAAGTGTATGATATGTCAGTAGGTCAAGGTTGAGTATTTGAGGCCTAGTGGCATATTTCAGAAGATAGAGTTGCCCATGTGGAAGTGGGAAATTATTAACATGGATTGTGTCACAGGTTTTCCGCGGTCTCGTAATCATTATGATTCCATTTAGGTCATTATGGATAGAATGACTAAGTCTGCTCACTTCTTACCTGTGAGAAATAACTACTCAAGAGAGCAATATGCTAAGTTGTTCATACAAGAGATAGTTAAGTTGAATAGAGTGATGATGTCTATTATTTCAGACTGAGGTACACAATTTTCTTCTCACTTCTGGCGTTCTTTTTAGAAAGTTTGGGTACTCAAGGGAACCTTAGCACTGTTTTCCACCCTCAAACGGATGAACAAGTAGAACGAACTATTCAGACTTTAGAGGATATGCCAAGGGCCTATGTGATTAATTTTAAAGGTAGTTGGGAATGACCATTTACCCCTCATTGAGTTTGCGTACAATAATAGTTACCATTCTAGCATTCACATGGCTCTTTTCGAGGCTCTTTATAGAAGAAAGTGTAACTCTCCTATTGGTTGGTTAAAGGTTTGTGAGACTGGGTTGTTTGGTCCTGACTTGGTTCACCAAGACATGGAGAAGGTGAAAGTGATTAGAGAAAGCCGTAAGACTGCTCTGAGTCGCTAAAAGTCTTATGCGGATGTGAGGCGAAGGGAGTTGGAGTTTAAAGTTAGTAAATGGGTGTTCCTGAAGGTTTCTCCTATGAAAGAAGTTATGAGATTTGGGAAGAAAGGGAAGCTCAGTCCCCGTTACATTAGTCCATATCAGATATTAAGGAAAATTAAGAATGTCGCTTATGAGTTAGAGTTACCAGCAAGTTTAGCTTCCATTCATCCTATTTTTCATGTGTCTATCTGAAAAAAGTGTGTGGATGATCCTTACTTGATAGTACCTATTGAGGACATTGGTGTTTTGGATTCCTTGTCTTATGGGGAAGTTCTGATTGAAATATTGGATAGACAAGTTCGTAGGTTGAGGACTAAGGATATAGCTTTGGTAATGGGGCTTTGGAGGAACCAAAAGTTAGAAGAATCTACTTAGGAAGATGAGGAAGATATGAAGGCCAAGTATCCATTCTTGTTACTAACCTTGGATAAAAATGCTTGAGGTGTGATTTTTATTCTCATTCTTGTGGCATTTTGAATTTGTCATTTGGTTTTCTTTCTATTTTTTCTTGTTTTCGTGCCAAGGATGCCTAACTCCTCAGTTGGGGATGAATGATTCTAAGGGGTAATGAGACACCTCAGGTTCTTAAACTCTAGACCCTGCAAGAGTATGTAATTGAATTACCAAGTTTCTGAAATAATATCAACACTGCCAGTGGTAACGGTCCAGGTCACGAGTCGTGACCTCACGTAACGAGTTATTGGGACTAACTCGTCATCACAGCAGTGAGTTTGTCTAGGTTTGGTGCCTTGAAAATGAGTCCAAGGTATGACTCGTTAGGAAACGTTAACGAGTCATTGCGAGGGGCTCGTTGTCTTAACAGCGAGGTGGCCCTGGGGTTCTGCCTTGATCACGAGTCTTCATCATGAGTCGTATTGGGGGACAATGAGTCGTGGTGAGGGACTCGTGATCATAACAGTGGGGTACCTGGATTTTGATCCCCAGATAATGAGTCTAGGTAACGACTCATGGTCAAACCTCATGAGTCGTTACCTAATTCGTGACGATTGTACTCAGTCTTCCTCCACGTTTTAATTAAGATTATTTTGGTATTTTCCTCCTATCCATATATTATCCCACAACTTAAAAACACTCAAATAGCCTCTTTGCCTTCAATGAATCAAAAATCAAACTTGATTTCTTCATCTTAAACTCCCAAAGCAAGAGAAAACTAAGGTTCATAAGGAATTCACCCCCCAAGCTCCCAATTTCGGATTTCCTTCAATTTCTTGATATTTTAGGGATATTTCTCATCCTTAAAACTTGTATTTTACATCAAGGCATAATTTGATTCAATATTCATGTGATTTAAATATTGGGTTTGAAATTGAGTTGAGAGGTTTTGTTTGAAATTACATGAATTGTTTTTCCATATTTTGAATGTATTATTCATGCTTTGATTAACGGTTTTCGGGATTAATTGGGTGTATTATTATGAAAATTGGAATAGGGAACATGGGTTTTCCAAATTTATGGATTTTGGCTTGAAATTGGCATTAACCTTAACTCACCTGGTAAATTTGGTTTTGAACATGGACATATGCTTACTTTGACTTGTCTTTTTGAAACCATTGCATTACATTAACGGACAAACAGGTGAAAATGGATTTGAAAGGCCTTGGTGGCCATGGTTTTGGATTTTAAAAGGGAATTGGGAGTCAATTGGTTAATTGAAATGGATTGGCATAATTATATAATCTTGCAAGCATAATTGGTATGACGATACCAAGTAGTGAATGCCTTAAAATAAGACTCGTCGATTCATGGCTAGGATTATGTGCAAAATGATTTTAATTTGAGCATAAAAGGGGTTGTGTAGTGTAAAGGTGAAGGTCCTACAGGGACTAACACCGGAAACCACGTTTACCAGCGTAGGGGTCTATGTGACTGTGTGTTTGGTTCACACATTATATTTTGGGAATGGCTAGAGCCTTGGTGTCTTTAGCCCTTCCTTCAGATTCCTTGGTTCATGCGGCAAACACGTACTGGGCCCTTTCAGCAAGGGAGCTGAACCATATAGCTCGTGGGTGCCCTTAGGAAGGATAGAGCAACATAGTCCAGGATAATATTTTATAATCTCATGTTCATGACCCTTGCTCCTATTCCGACATCCTATATATGTATATCTGAGCGTGTGTACATGTGGTTTTGATTGGTTTGGGGAATGACATTACTTTATCACTTTTCCTTAGTCACATGCCAGTGTTTATCCCACTGACCGTCCCTAGACACTACAACATTTCACGATGTAGAGTCCTAGGATTTTTTGTTACTCCTATGCAGCATTAAGTGGTGTGGTGCGTTGGTCGAGTTGCTGTGAAGTGGTGAGCCTCCATCTTTTGAAAAGTGTTGCCATTTCATTAGGTTTTTTTCAGATTTTGGAAATTATGAACTCTCTTTGTCATAGTCGGGGGCATGTCCCGACCTAGTTTGGTATTCTGGTTTAGAGGCTTTTGTGGACAAGTATGGGCTGGATATTAGGTTGATTCATAGAGTTTATATTTGATTATCTATCCTTCTTATTACTATTTGGTTGGATTTTGTTGTATTCTTTTATTGTGTTCTGGATGTTAGGCTATTGGGGTGATCTCCGACTCACGGTGGACTTGAGATACCGACTAGGTCTTGGTTCGGATCGTGACAATGATATTGTCGATTTCATTTTTTCTTTATCAGTTTGGGTGATTGACTTATTTATCAAGGTTGAGCCGTGGTAAGTGTTATCATGACCACTTTTGAGTCGTGACAAGTTTAGCCATGTGTTCAAAGGATTATGATCCATCACATTAAGGTAAGTTCGTTCATGACTTCCCCATCTTTGATGTCTCCTTAACATTTTGGATAATCGATTGAGATAATACATCAAAAAAACCCTGAACTTGTCCCAACAACTTAGTTTAGCACTTAAACTTCACGAATAATTATTTACCCTTTACCCTCCTTAACATCTTTATAGTGAATTAATTTCCTCCCTTAATATATAATACCACTCTCATTAGGGAGAGTGCATCACACTCGCTGACCACCGCAACGTCATAGCCACGTAAATAAATTATTTTCTTAATATTTATATATATACCTATATAAAATATATATAAATATTATTTATATATATATATATACATATTTTAAAATATTTTAAATTAAAAAAATACCCCACACCTCATTTTTCATCTTCTTCATAACCACCCCCCATTCCCCTCCCCCCTCCCGTCTACCCCCACCTGCACACATTCCCCCATCCACCTCTACACTCCCACACCGAAACATACCTCCATCCACCTCCGTCCACCCCCACACAACCACACCTGCCAGGTTTTTCGCCGGAAAACTCAACCCACTTGAAAATTTTAATTACCACCATCGAAAAATATCATAAAATTGTGATAAAAAACTCAACCCACATGAAAAATTCGATCAAACCAACACCAAATTCTCTAAAATTAACAACCAAACATCCAAACAATGTACATTTTTTAATTTTCAAATTCAATTTCATTTTTTTTATTGATCTAAGAGGTCGAAGGAGGATAAATTAAAGGTGGGGGTGGCAACTTTCATAATTGGAGGAGAAGTGGGGTGGGGGTGTTGGCTAAGGAGAAGTGGGGGGAACTGTTGGCGGGGTTGGGTGAAGAAGAGGAGGATTTTTTTTTCTTTATTTATATATATATATATATAAATATTAGTTTTAAAAAAAATATTGTTCACGCATTTTTTTTCTTTTTTTAAGAAAATGCCACGTCAGCATAAGGGGGAAATAAATTCACTATAAAGATGTTAAAGGGGTAAATAAATAGAAGATTAGTTTAAGTGCTAAAGTAAGTTGGGAAACAACTTTAGGGAGGTTTTGATGTATTATCTCTAATCGATTAAGAATTTTTCTATTTTCATTCGGCACTAACATTTTGAATAATGTGTTTTCTCTGCTTTTCTTTTTTTTTCAATATCTGATTTTAGGTTTCTTCCGATGTAAGTTTTTCCCACTTGATTATGTTTAGTTATATTGATATTTTCTATCTCATAATTTTAAAATTACTGTACAAATTATATATATACAATTAACAAAGATGAATACGGAAAAGAAGATGTAACATGATTTTCTATGATCAATATTCTTATTTATTTATTCTTGTTATAAAATAATAAAGAACAAGAAGAAGAGTAGAGAGAATAGAGAGAGTGATTCTTATTTTTTCTGTTGAGGGATGAGAGATCATAAGATTGTAAATACAATGAACAAAACCCCTCTATTTATAGGGGAAATTTACTCCTAGTCTGAGTAAAAGACAGATGCTTCAAATCCTAATAGATATCAAAGTAGATCTTGATAGACATTCACTATAATGTAAATACATTTATAACACTCCCTCTTGAATGTCTAATTGGTAGATAATGTGCCTCATTAAAACCTTACTAGAAAAAAAACAAGTAGGAAAAAAATCTAGTGAAGGAAAAAGAGTACACATCTCTAATAATACGCATTTCGGCTGCCTCATTAAAAACCTTACAAGGAAAACCCAGTGGGACAAAACCTCATAAGGAAAAAAGAGTACAGCGCGTATTAACTCCCTCTAATGAGAACATCCTTGAATCTTTGCATCCCGATCTTGTGCACCATCTTCTTAAAAGTTGTAGTTGGAGAAGACTTGGTGAATAAATTAGTCACATTGTCAGTTGAACAAATTTGTTACACGTTAATATCATCATTCTTTTGTAGCTCATGTATGTAGAAAAGCTTTGGCAAAATGTGCTTCGTTCTATCTCCATTTATGAGTCCTCCCTTAAGATGTGCTAAGTATGTTGAATTATCTCTGTATAAAATTGTGGGTAGATTATCATATTTCACACCACATTTTTCTTGAATGAGATGTATCATGGACCTCAACCATTCACATTCTCGGCTTGCTTCATGAATAGCTATTATCTCAACATGATTCGATGAAGTGGCTACAATAGACTACTTTGTCTATCTCAAAGATATGACAGTATCCCCACTTGTGAACACATTGTATGTTTGAGACCGAGATTTATACGGGTTAGATGAGTACCCAACATCTGCATGACCAGTAAGATCGGGACTGCAATCTTTAGAAAAAAATAAACTCATGTATCTTATCCCATTTTGATGTCTCCTAGTAGGAGTAGAAATTTATCTTGCTAAAAAATTGAGCGAAAGGCTATATTGGGTCTTGTAGTTTTTTACAAGATACATGAGTGCACCAATTGTACTAAGATATGGTACTTCAGAACCAATCCAAATTGGTATATTTCTCATTTCAGCAAATAATCTTATTTCTTTTGAAAACTCTCCAAGAGTTTCAATAATTTTCAAGCTATAAGCTTATACAATATAAGGATTATCAATAAGTTTCCTAGAAACTTTTATATTTTGAATCCTTAAAGAAGTTTTCATACAAATTTTTTCAAGTGACAATATTCAACATATTATGTGTGACATCTTCAAGTTTCTGGACTGCAAATCAAATAAGTTTTTACTTACCAAGATGCACCTTTTCATATCACTTGATAAATGTTTCTACGTCAGCATGCTTAAATAAACATAGAATTCAGATCCTCGTAATCTTTCACAATATTGCGCCAATATTGTGTCAAAGATATTGATGATATATCATTTCATATCGGTTCACAATGCGACATAACATTTTGAGATCTCATCACTTCATTATTTTCAGGTACATAAACCTCTCATAAGGTTTCATGAAGTGTTATGTCATAGGCTCTTCAAGCGTATATTATCTTCTTATTATGATTATTTGCTCCTTATTCTATACAAGTACTATTTTATTTGAAACCGATTGGTCTATCACGCTTCACGTATGCATAGACTTTGCCTTTTAGAGACATAAAATAGGAGCACTTGCAACTTAAATATGAGATGCGCTCGACATTTGACTTGAATTATCTTTTGAATGAGGATCTAATGATAATTCTTAACATACTTCATAGCTGTTTATAATCTCCTCCTTATGTTAGGAAAGCTAACATACATCATCCATCTTCTTTAATGGATCCATTTTTGTACATCATGGTACATTCATTAATCGTATACCACATATCAAAACTATTAGATGGAATAGTTGGTTCATGACCTTGAACCTATTGAGGGGAAGAAATAATCATAATTTATTGGTCTAATGCATACAAGTGTTATTGTATGCAACATATCATATTTCAGATCAACACATGAAGCTTTGTAATCATTAGCGATGGTTTAGCTATTTATCGAAGGCATTCAATGCCAAACCATCATTATCAAGATAACTTTCTTGATTGCACAATCTAAAAATTATGTTCTTAACTCAATTTTGTTGAGCAAGCAACTTTATGAATGTCAAATTGCAGGTTGACAATGAATGTACATGTGATCATCTTATCGATGCATCTTTTCAACATATCACATGATAGGTGAACGGGCCCCTATTCACCTTTTATTCTTTTCAGATTTTGAGGGATCCAATCCCAAAATTAGTTGGTCCAACCAATGTATCATGAGAACAACCAACATTAAAGTTCATGAAGAATTTTTGAATTCTTCAATATATGTTTAATACTTAATATGCACATCTTTAAGATGTCGCAATCGTTCATGTCAACTTATGAACTTTTATGCTAGTAAACTCCAAGTTTACCATGATATGTGTTTTTGCTTTAGTAAATTTCAGATTTACTATTATAGGAATAAATTTCAGGTTTACTACTTCAGAAGTAGATTTCAAAATAACTTTTCTCAATTATTCAACCTCTTTCGGAGGTGAGTTGTGATACCATCACAATCAAGTGCACGTTTGCATTAATAAGCTTCTCATTCCCCAGGAATGAAATATAATCATGCCTTAAGCGTATCAAATTATGATAGCTTAGAACTTCTTTCAAAATATTGCTACTTCAGGAGCAACTCAAGGCATACATATGATCTAGAGAATTTTTCTCTAACATACTTATGACCATAATACGCGTGCAAAAATATCATCATTTTTTATGATCATTATCATATTGTCCGTCCACGCGTATATTCGTCCATTCAATCACTTGTCTTCTTTCAAACATATTATGCACTGCTACCACATACACCTCAAGAATGAAGTAGGTTGTCATATTTCAAACTTATAGTATATTGCTACCACATTCACTTCATGGAATGGAGCATATTCAATGGGACGAATTTCATGACTTTTCATCAAACACCCATTATTTTGCCTTAGCCATCACAATATCATCAATACATGCATTGAGATCCAATCTCAACGTATTATCCATATAAAGGCGTCTTAGGCATAAATTGATGGGACTTGAACCCAACATATTATCATCCCTTTTGATAATATTGTTCTTGAGGAATAAATCTAAAATATAAATGGTTCCAAATCAATTATTTTTACTCAAATCCAATAATAATTATATTAGTAGTAGCAAACGAAAGATAATATAAAGAATTACTAACCTTGAAATCCTTCAGATTTATAATCTCACCTTGTTTGACAGAGTTTTGTCCTGATAACGTGTTATAAAATAATAAAGAACAAGAACAAGAGTAGAGAGAATAGAGAGTGATTATTATTTCTTGATCTCTTGAGGGATGAGAGATCATAAGATTGTAAATACAATGAACAAAACCCCTTTATTTATAGGGAAAATTTACTCCTAGTCTGAGTAAAAGACAAATGCTTCAAATACTAATAGATATCAAAGTAGATCTTGATAGAGATTCACTATAATGTAAATACATTTATAACAATTCTCAAATTTTTGACATTTTTCCATCATTTCTTTGCATATAATCTACTAAAATACCTCTTTATGAAACTGAAACATAAATTCGGTGGCATGACCTCTCTTTGACTAGCATTAATATTTATCTTTTTAAAGTTTTTATCTTAGTTTTTTAATCAATAATTTAATATAGTATTCATAAATTAATGAAAAATAGAATCATCAAAGGTTGTTATTGTTACAACCTTTCATAATACATATTTATGGACAATTACGACTTTTCACAATAATTATATTATGGAGGATAAAGAATTTTTGTAGTCTTTAGTCTTTAATAATTACTAGAGTTAATAAATATTTCATATTTTACAGATTCTGGTATACAATGATGTAAATCGTAAACAACTTGTCTTAGTTGTCACATTGAATGAAGGTATGTATTGTGTTATTTTTTTTACTAGAGAAATAGACCGTGTTTCGCACGATTTTTATCATATTAATAATTTTAAATTATTCAGAAATAAAATAAATGAAATTTAGTGGTACATTTATATGTTAACTATTTTTTATATATAACTAGTTAACTTCTATCGCGCTTCGCGCAGTAATAAAAATACGTCACTAAATTTTTAAATAATAGAATATTAAATTTTCGAACAATAAAAGTGATTCTAATAAAAATTAATTTTAATAAAATATAATTTCTTTAGATGAGGTTTTGGGTTTTCTTTTGTTTTATTTAGACTTATATATTCTGAATAATTACTAATTAAAGATTCTTTAATTTTTCTAAAAGCTTCTCTGTTTTTAAATGGTCTTCTCATAATTAATCAACTTAAATTAATCTCAAGTAATTCCAAACTTAAATTAGTCTCAAGTAATTCCAATCTAAATTCAAACATGTATACTACTTCGGTTATTTTTTAAATAACTGGGTTCTGATACCAACAATAAAAAATATATTTACTAGAAAAAAAGAAGAATATTATGTAGTAAGTCAAAAGGAACATGCAATAGACTGTAGATATGCAAAAGGTAAAGCTAGTATACCACTAGTAACAAAAAGAATAATTAATAAAGAAATAAACGATATAAAAAGTAGAGACCCAATAAAATATGTACACCTTGGAATGTTTTAGAGAAGGAATAGATACACCAATAGAATTATATTTAGCAGATGATAGAATTATAAAACCTATAGAAAAAAGTATAATAACTGCCATAAAGGGAAATTTAATATACCAAAAATTTAAATTTATAATAAGTGTAAATTATTCAATAGCAGTAACGGATAAAAATATAGACAAATCATTAGTATTATATTGGAAAATATCAGGAATAGAATTAACCCCATGAAGTAAAATATTTACGGCAAGATGTAAAAATCTATATGTATTAACAACAAAACATAAAATAACTGGAAAAAATAAAATAAATAAAATACAAATAGAAAGCCCTTTTGAACAATTCGTAAAAACAATTGATAATAATGATTATAGTTACAGAAATATAGACATAGAAGGAGATCTAGAAATAATAAATGATAGAATAAGTACAACAAAAAGAACAGCTTATGATAAACCGGAATCATCAAGCTCATCAAAAAGAACAAGTAAAACCATATAATATAGAACATACACAATTAACCATAACATATAACAGAGAGAAATTATTCTTAAGAAGAGCTTTAACATAAAATGAAAATATATGTATTAATGAAGATAGTAGTAGAAGGATATTACAATAGATATTATACGTCTATGATAGATACAGGAGCAGAAGCTAATTTATGTAGATATAATTGTTTGCCAGAAAGTAAATGGGATAAATTAAAAACACCAATAATAGTTAAAGGATTTAATAACGAAGGAAGCTTAATTACTTATAAAGCTAAGAATGTAAAAACACAAGTATGGGATAAAATATTAACAATAGAAGAAATCTATAATTATGAGTTAACATCAAAAGATATACTTTTAGGAATGCCGTTTTTAGATAAATCATACCCACATATAATAACTAGAACAGATTGGTGGTTTACAACACCATGTAAACAGAAAGTAAGAGCAAAAAGAGTTATTAATAAAATAAGAAAGAAAACTGATTGGATAAAAGGAAGTGAAAAAATTATACAAAAATTGGAAAATATAAAAAATACTGAAGATACAATAGAACTGGTCGTATTTTCAATAAATAAAAAGGAGATAACTATATTTTCAATAAATAAGATAGAAATAATTAAGAAAAAATTAGAACAATTATATAGTGAAGATCCATTAAAAGGATGGGAAAAACATAAAACCACTATAAAAATTGAATTAATAGATAAAAATAGCATAATAACTCAGAAACTATTAACATATAATTTTGATGATTTAAAAGAATTTAAAATGCATATAGAAGAATTATTAGAAAACCAATATATACAAAAAAGTAATAGTAAACATAATAGCCCAGCATTTATAGTAAATAAACATAGTGAACAAAAAAGAGGAAAAAGTAGGATGGTTATTGATTATAGAAATTTAAATGCAAAAACAATGACTTATAATTACCCAATACCAAATAAGATATTAAAAATAAGACAAATACAAGGATATAATTATTTTAGTAAATTTGATTGTAAATCAGGATTTTACCATCTAAAGTTAGAAGAAGAATCTAAGGAATTAACCGCATTTACGGTACCACAAGGATTTTATGAATGGAATGTACTATCATTTGGATATAAAAATGCACCAGGTAGATATCAACATTTTATGGATAGTTATTTTAAACAACTATCTAATTGTATAATATACATAGACGATATACTACTATATACAAAGACCAAAGAAGAACATTTAAAATTATTGGAACAATTTACGGATATAATAGAAAAATCGAAAATAAGTTTAAGTAAAAAGATAGCTGAAATTATGAAAAATCAGATAGAATTTTTAGGAATACAAATAGATAAAAGTGGGGTAAAAATGCAACAACATATAGTACAAAAAAGAAATTACAATCATTCTTAGGATTAGTGAACCAAGTAAGAGAATATATACCAAAATTAGTAGAAAATCTAAAGCCCTTACAGAAAAAATTAAAAAAGGATGTAGAATATAATTATAACGAAGAAGATAAAAAACAAGTTCAGAAAATAAAAATACTTTGTAAAGAATTACCAAAATTACAATTCCCAGATGAAAATAGAAAATTTATATATATAGTAGAAGCAGATGCTAGTGAATGTAGTTATGGAGGAGTACTTAAATACAGATATGAAGCAGAAAAATTAGAACACCATTGTAGATACTACTCAGGTACATTTAATGAAACAGAAATAAAATGGAAAATAAATAGAAAAGAATTATGCTCATTATATAAATGTTTATTAGCATTTGAGCCATATATTGTATATAACAAGTTTATTGTACGAACAGATAATACACAGGTACGTTGGTGGCTAACAAAGAAAATACAAAATTCAGTTACAACAAAAGAAATTCGGAGATTAGTCTTGAATATATTAAATTTTACATTTACAGTTGAAGTAATTAGTACTAACAAAAACGTTATTGCAGATTACATATCAAGACAAAGCTACACAGACTGATATAATAGAAGACAATGTTTTAGAAAAGATACTCAAAACCCTAACTACGCTTACAATGAAAGTGGACAGTATGGGTAATGAAATAGAAAAGCTAAAGACTAATGAAGATAAACTGAAGTCTAAAGCTACAAATCAGCTAAATCAGCAGTGTGCAGAGCTATGTCGATCGGAAGACATTACAATTCCAGATCTAGAAGGAGACGTTGGGACACTCCATAAAACCCATAATGTTTATCAATCTACAATTGCAGGTACAAGCAGAGGAGTTAGTAGACAAAGATATCGGAATATGAATATGAATATGAATAAGATATTTGAGAAACCATTCATACCAAAAACACAAAAAGACCCCTTGTTCATACCCCCACAAATTACCACATACCGAGATAGTCTGAACCAAGATAAAAAAGTTTATAACTATACAGCCCAAAAATACATAGAAAATATTTATAGAGTACAAGCTTTCCTAAACCTTAACCCCAGAGCCACAGATATCAAAGAGCCAAACACAAACTATATAACCCAAAAAATTACAAGGTTACAACAAGCTAATTGCACTACCCAAAACCAACCCAAGCTTAATAAAAACTTGTTTTGGCTATGGATTATTAAATACCATATATACCCAAGACGGAGAAGAACTAACAGCTATGGAAGAATTACATAAAATATTCACCACCTATAAAAGAATAACCAAAGGAAATCTATTTTATATAAAATGTTATACTGCACCAGCAGAGATATTATACGACGAAATAAAACCAGTTATACAAGTTGTAAAAATAGGATTAACCAGAGATATGATTATACCAGAAGATATTGTGCAGCAGCCAGAGATATCCAGAAATGAAATACCTGATTTCTATGCAAATAAACGACTTATTGGACTAGCTACAATTATTCAAGAATTAGCAAATAATTATACCAATGGAAACCCAATATGGAGCTATTATTCAAGAGATCATCAGATGATTTATTCAAATTCAAAAGAACTACGACAAGCAGATATGGAAGATGTTAGACAATGGATAATGACATTACTTAACCCAGAAAAACAATCTACTGCAACAGCAATTAAGAGAGGATTTATTTCAGACGAATTATTGACAAGATATTGCAAGCTAATTGGACACAAATATCCAGACCATCAATGTTTGAGATGTAATGGAGAAGATAATATTATCCCAGAAGTCCGCCT
The DNA here is from genome assembly GCA_030864215.1 of Capsicum pubescens. Taxonomy (NCBI): domain Eukaryota; kingdom Viridiplantae; phylum Streptophyta; class Magnoliopsida; order Solanales; family Solanaceae; genus Capsicum; species Capsicum pubescens. The sequence continues at coordinate 175,725,470 of CM061541.1, forward strand.
AGAATAAAAGAATCAAGAAGATAAGCATGACAGCTGGAAAGAAGATAAAAAAATCAACAGATACGATAAAAAGATAAAAAGAAGACGGAGCAAAAATAGAAAAAACATTAGAGGAAGAAAGCAACATGTAAGGAAAAAGTTAACTTTAAGAAATACGTAAATAGGTTAGGTAGCCTGCCTTTTTTGACTTTTTCTTATTAGCTTTTACAAGTCTTTTTTTACTTTTTCTTATTTTCATTTATTAGCCTAAGAAAAATGTATAGAAACGTGTAAAACCTTTTTGTTTTTTTTTAGAATCATGTAAATGCTCTCATTATAAATAGAGGCATAGATGGCAGCAGAAAAAAGCAAGTCTTCATGCGTTGAAGCACAAATACTCAAATACTCTCTCTTGTCCACAACAAATATTTTGCTTAGTTATTAAAAACAGGTATATTTCAATGGAAAAATCTATGGAAGAACAAAGCTTAGAAATATCAAACCTAACCGAACAGGTATATTTATTTATGATTATGAATAGCTAAATTCATAATTCCCAACAATCATGGTATAATAAAATAAATTCATGTTAGTTACTTTATAGTAGAATTATTCGAAGAATAATATGTTAAGAAGTTTATTAGCAAAGTGGAAAAGGAGAAAAATCCCTAAGAACTATGTCATCCTAAAGATGAAACCAATGAGGCAAGAAGCCGTGGTGGGGAGTAACCAGAGTAGAGGCGTTGTTTAAGGGAAAAAGTATCCAGATTACCATGCTAATAGTGACCGAAGAACATGTTATTTAAGAATAATATAGTATATAGTAATCTAAGATGGCCATATTTTGTTATATATATGATTGAAGGGAATATTTTGAAAAAAACAATTATATGATAATGAACAATTATTTGTCTGATATAATGGTAGATAAATTTAAGATACTTATTTTATATGTGATTAAGGATATAGGAATAATAGATGTAAGGAAAATCATATTAGAAAAAATATTCGGTAAAGATTATATAGCTAGAGTAAATTACATACCACACTTACCTAATTACTCTTATAAATACCTACGTACACATTAACTATGATAAACTATGTATATTTAGAATTTTGGAAAATAGATATAAAATATATACAATTTCTTAGTAAAAAATATAAAAAACAACTACAAAATATTATAATAAAATATTTAGTCAATTTTAAATGATAGATAATCTTAAAGTCTTAATCTTATACATACTTAGAGATATAAAAATAATAGATATTAAGAGAATAATATTAGAAAAAGTATTAGACTATGAAATTGAAACTATAAATTGGATAGCACAGTTATACCTGGATAATTACCCAAATGGATATTATTCAGACTAAGAGATGTTAGAATATATTAAAAAAACTAGAGACAATCAAGATAATCTAAATGAAGAAATTAATTATAGAAACCGAATTAGAAAAATAATGGAGAATCTAAAAGAAAAATTAATATGGATAGAAGAAAACTTAGAAAATTTAGGAAAAAGTACATGTGATAGTTTATATAATTTAAAAAACTCACTACGAGAAGAACAACACAAGATAATAAATAACATTGAAAGTCTAGAATTAGATATACATTACAGTACAATTAGGATAAATTATTATACAGAAATCTGTAACTCCATAATTACTACAGGATAAAATAATAAACTACACAAATTAATGAATACATCTTACGAGAAGAATAAATCATTAACAGAAATAGAAACTCAACTATATAGTTTATACCTAGAATACAAAAGGTTATATGATACTAACGAGGATCCTAAAACACTAGATAATTTAATTACGATAATATCAAATCTAGAATATGAATTAATAAAACATCTTAAGTCAAGAAGATAAAAATTAAAATTAAAATTATTCCAATCAATAATATCAAATCTAGTGTAGTAATTTTTTTTTCCATTTATGTACACTTTCTTTTTTATATTCTACTCTAAGCTTATTATTATTCTTTTTCCCCTCTGTTAGATTCTCCCTGTATGAAATATGATCTCCTTTGAAATCACAAAATAGATTTTTTTCTTATTCTTCTTCTAATTTAATATGAATTTCACAAATAGATTGATACTTTCTCCAAAAAAAAATTCTTGCCCTTTGACATTCTCATCACTTTTCCACAAAATTCCTGAATGAAAATAAATTATTTTCTCAATATATATCTCCTTATTTGAAAAGTTATATTGCAACATCTTCTCATGAAGCCTTTTATCTTGAAGAAAAATGTTTGTCACATGACTTTTTTTCATTGCACGCAATATCTTCAGAAGAAGTAAGATAGTCTCTTTGTTTTTTTTTAAGAAATCATAGTCAGAAAGCTCGTTGTTGTTGGTTATACATATACCCTAACCCTTCTATTTTATATAATGATAAAGTAAACCATTGTGGAAAATGAAAGGCTTTTGGCCTTTTCACCTTCTTTCTTATACATGAACTGCATTTCTATTTAATGGGTATTTTAATGCGACATGATTCCTTAGTAATTCCATCTCTCATTATTTAATTCACGGTTGTAACTTATTTCTAATAATATAGACATTAATGGAGGGTTTTTATTAATTTTAAATAATTTCTTAAGTTAAAAATAAGAGAAAATAGTCCAAAAAAATCACAAAAGGGATAAATGGCATTAAAGTTCTCTAAGGCATGCCACATAGGCTAAAACTCTCCTTTATATATATATATATATATATATATATATATATATATATATATATATATTGATTTATTAAATCATTAAATATTGATATTAAATGAACATTATTTTTTATTGACATATATTAAAAAGAGAGTATGTGTAAGTGAAGAGTCAATTTCACTTTATCCCCATAGCATTTAAAAGTTTGAAAATGATATTCCCTTCGCATAGAATATGTTCTTGATGTGACTTTGACGTTTGAAAAACATTTATAATTAATCTCGATTGAGATATATTTTTGAAAATGTAATAATAAGTTAAGCTTTAGACTTTATATTTGTGCACAAATCTAATGTACTTATATTCTTTTAATTCGGTTCTTAGAAAGTTACTAAATGAATGGTGAAAATTTATTTATCTTTTAACAAAAGATGATGATGATACTCAAATTTAGCTAATTTTCTTATTTTTATTTTTTTTAAAAAATGATTCATATATATATATATATATATATATATATATATATATATATATATATATATATATATATAAGTGTTAGATAAGGGGCGATCGTTTGCTTTCATTATGTAGAGAAAAATCGTTTGGATTGACTTGTACGTGAATAACTAAAAATTATAATAATGTGTCAATTAAAATTGTCCTAAATAGTTTCATTAAATCTTAGCTAATGAAATAGTTACGATACTAAGCACTCATATATTGTTTGCATTGTGAACATCAAAAGACAATTTATTTTTCATTGTATTCAAAGTCATAACATATTATTATCCATTTTCTCATAATTTTGAACTTTTTCCTCATTTACTATTCTAAAATCTTTTTAAAAATCTCTTTCTTTATTATTTGCCTTTATTACATTTATTTATTTATTTCAAAAGAGACTGTGAAACGGCTAAGTACATAATGTTGCAATTAATTTTTTCAATTAATCATTCTTCACCTCACGTACAATCAATTTTTAGTATGACTTAATTTTTTTTTACTTAAATAGGAATAATATTTATGTGAGTTTAAGATGTCATAAAAATTTATTAAATAAATAAAGTTATAAACGTGAAAGCTTTGGGAATTATGGATATTACTAATATTAACTAAGAGTAGATGCTATTAAGATGAAAAAATTTGAGTTATATAGATGGTTTTTTAAAGAAAAGGGAAAAGTCATTGGTTCCACCTCAAACAATACACGAAAAGTCTAAGTCACACCTAAACTATTATAGTGACCTATTACACATCTAAACTATAAAAAAGTAGAAATATTACCTCCTTGGAAGGTGACGTAGCAGAGAAAGTGTATTCACCTTCCTAAGGTGAATGAAAGGAAGGAAAAAAACTTTAAAATGACAGCTTTCATACACGTGTCACTATTTCATTTGTCATTATATCATTAAATACTCCAAATATTCTTCCTAATATATACAATTAGACTAATTATTGTTTTCAATTGAAAAAATATTAATAAAATTAATTTATTTTTATTTTTCAGCTGAAAAAATATTAATAAAATTAAATTTTCTTATTTGTTCATTTTAATATGTGGGTCCCGCCTTCTTCAATTCTTTTTCTTCACCAAAATCACCATTGAAACAACACCAAAATCATCAAACTAAAATCTTCACTACAATAATTTTAAGAATTCACCATAAATTTCATTATCGAAATCACACTACAACCATTAGTATCACAAAAATCACAAACAACCACCATAAAATTCAACATCTACTTTATCAATATCACCATTCTTTAACTGTTTCTTCTTCACTTTGTTGTGAAAAATTGGATATAGTTGGTGGTAGTAGTTTGTTGTTGCTACTGCTAACATAACAACCAATTTTTATTAGCAAAGAAAAAAGCGCACAGTTCTGTGAGTGGACAAAGAAAAATGGAGGAGTGTCTATGAGAGTTGTGAGTGTGTTCTCTTCCTTTCGATTTGGTGTGAGTGTGTGTGAAATCATTGTTGTGTGTGATGTTTCTGTGAGTCAATTGATGGGAATGGAGTCTGTGATGTCGATGAAAAAATTGTATCTGTGTATGAGAGTACAGGAGTGTGTGAGTGTATTGTTTAGTGAAGAAGGGGAAGAAAAATCTGTGAATGGAAAATTCAGAGTCTCACTGTGTAATTGTGTTGTTGTATTTATATGGATGTCTTCAGTGGTACGTGTATGAGAATTGAACTGAAAAAATGGATTGTGTGACGGTGGCTATGGCGGCGGCGATGGTGGTGGACGACAGCGGTGACAACTGGGGAAAAAATTGGGAAATGAAGAAGACTGAGAGAGAAGTGAGTTAATGAAGTGATTCAAAGAAATAATGGTGATTTTTATTGTGATATTGTGATTTCGATGGCAATTTTAGTAATGGATGTTGAATTTTATGGTGGTGTTTGTGATTTTTGTGATATTAATGATTGTATTGTGATTCCGATAATGAAATTTATGGTGGATTCTTAAAATTATTGTAGTGAAGATTTGAATTTGATGATGATGGTGTTAATGGTGATTTTGGTGAAGAAGAAGCAATGGGTGACGTGGACTTTTTAAAAAAAAAAACATAATATCTGATGTGGTAATGACATGGCAATGATGTGGAGCGAGTGTAAATCACTCTCCATCATGTGACTGGTTCTTACGTTTTGGGGTGAAGATAGTTTCACTTTTTTATAGTTTAGGTGTGTAATAGGACACTATGATAGTTTAGGTGTGAGCTAGACTTTTCATGTATAGTTTGAGGTAGAAACGATAACTTTTTCCTAAAGAAAAATAATTAAGAAAAATGAGAGAGAAAAATCATACAAGAAGAAAAAAATAGGATAAATAAGAATAAAGGCTATAAAGAGGTGTCATATCACCTTGTATATGTCACTCCTTTATATAGATATATAGATATAAATTAATCAAAAAATGTATTTTGATTATGTGATTATTTTTCTGTAAAAAAAATAAATATTAAAAAAGTATATTTTGACATGTGTGATTATTTTCTTTAAAAATAAAATGTAAATTCTAATCTTAAGGGAAATAAATTAAGACAACAAATATTACCTCCATAGATCCATCATGTTACTCCTCAATAAAACCCGTGTCCTACATAATAACAACGACATAAAGCATTGATAATCGTCATAAGTAAATTAACATCTAATTTGACGTGTGTAATCATTTTTATTAAGAAAAAAAAAACTTTACGTACATAGCTCCTCATATTACTCCTCAATAAAAACTGGCTTCCTGCATAACAACAACACATGAAGAAATGATAAATTTATCAACATCTAATTTAATAAGTACATGTCATTTCAATGTAAAAAATTGATCAATGTTTCCTGAAAGTTCTAGTTATGAAAAAAAGATAGAAACAATGATCCGTGCATGTTTTAGATCTACCAATGAACGTGCTTATTTAAGAAAAAAAAAAAAAAGCATCAACAATATGTACAAATATTCATTGTAAAACTCGAATTCTTAGACAAAGTAGTCTCATGAATTGAGATATATCATGAAATTAATTATTACATCATATATGTGGAATAACTTAAAAATTTTAAATCAAAAAAATAACAAAAATAACAAAATAAGCAATTGATTGAATCTAAAATAAGATTAAGATTATAATATTAAGAATACAAAGAAAGGATAATGAAAATTAGGAGAGGAGAAAATCATAGAATTTTTTCTTTCTGAGAGTTTCTTAATACAATAGAATTACCATGCTTTGAATGCATGCAGGTAAACTTTAGTATATAGAAATCGATGTGCCTTTTTCTTTTTCATGTTTGGGAGCAACTTTTAGGAACCCGAAGCTCACAAACGAGAGTGTATGAACAAAAAGAAGTCCTAGTTTGTATGTATATGTGTAAAGAAGAATGCAAAGAGGTTAGAAATATTTTGTAACATTTATTGAATTTAATTTGATGTAATTGTATAGTTATTAGCTTATAATTTAATATCATTGATTGATAGTATTTTATAAATTTCTAAAGGAGGAAATTTAAAAAAAAAAAAAAAAAAAGAGCTCAAAAAATCCACAAAAAGGATAAATAGTATTCCTTGATTCTTAGGCATGTCACATAGGATGGGCTAATAATTGTAGATGTAATTGTATAGTTATTAGCTTATAATTTAATATCATTGATTGATAGTATTTTATAAATTTCTAAAGGAGGAAATTTTTATAAAAAAAGAGCTCAAAAAACCTACAAAAAAGATAAATAGTATTCCTTGATTCTTAGGCATGCCACATAGGATGGCTAATATATATATATATTGATTTCCCAATTAGTACCTTTCTCTATTTCATTTCATTTCATTTTTCATTTGTGATGATATTCTAAGAAATCAAATTTTTTCACATAGATCAATTACTAATCTCTGAAGATTAGTATAGGAAGTTAATTTCATTGATAACGTGAGTTTATCTTTTGCTTCGTATTTATAGGGAGTTTTAGATTTATTCATTTATATTGCTTAGAATTTTTATCAAGACTTCACTTTTTAAGGCATAAGAAGAGCTGGACAAAATATGTTTAGATTGTTTTCATTTATGGTTATGTTTTGTATATATAGTAGGTATCGAAGGTTCGTGCGAGCACGAGTCCAATATATGTTATTTTTACATAAATAAAATTAAATAATTAATTATATTTTTAGTATGTTTTAAGATTTTTTAAGTTGATAGCTATTGTAATCTATAATACTTTTTCGACATTGTAATTTACTATTTTAAGTCGTTTGCTATTGTAATTTATAATACTCTTCTTGTTCAAACTTTTGTGATATTAATAGTCAATTTATATTTTAAAAGTAGTATATTTTTTAATTATTGTGATTTATATTATTTTTTTCTATTTCAATTTAAGCGACACTAATATAATTTTGAGAGTCAATCAAATATCATGATTGAAGTAGCGAAACAGGCACGTATTGAATGACTCATAATAACTAATTAGAAGTGATATAGCAAAATTGCTATAAAAGATACTCGTGAAAATTTTTTTAGTGGGTCTCGTATAAGATGTCAAATTAATTTAAAACACCAAGAGTTAATTTATAATTTCATGTTTATTTTATCTTTTTTATTAAATATTATTAATTTTCTAATATTTAGATAACTTATAATAATTACTTAGGGATGATATAGTAAAATTACGGTTGAAGTAGCTGAAGCAGACATGTCATAAATATCTATTTTACTTTTTTTAAAATTAAATTTTATTAATTTTCTAATACGTAAATGACATATAATAATTAATTAAGGATGATATAATAAAATCACGGAGCAAGCAGACAGCTGAAAGTAGGCATGTCTAGGGTGGGCGTCTGATATTCGATTCGATATTTTTAAAATTTGAGTTCGGTAATTCGGTAATCGGTATTTGAACGTAGATACCACATACCATACTTATAAACATCGGTTCGGTAATTCAGTAATCGATAAATTAAACTTTGGTTCGGTACGATATTTGGTAATACCATATTAAAGTTGAAGATGTGCAAATGTACGTTTAAACTTCAAAGAGTATATTTATTAGAAACCCTATTTAGTATTATTTTTGTTGTTTTTCACTAATATATTATCAAGGTCCAAGTGATTCTTTGGGATTACTAATACTATTGTCTACTGGATGGTTATACATACATACATACATACATATATATATATATATATGTGTGTGTGTGTGTGTGTGTGTATCAAATACGATATTTGGTAAGTACCAAATACCAAATGGTATTAATATCTTTTACCAAACTCAATTTCGAATATCAAAATATTAAAATTTTACTCCCAAATACTATACCAAATACCGAATTCCCGAATACCAATTCCTAAATTTTTTGGTTCGGTTCGGTAATTCGATTTTTGATATTTTATGCCCAGCCCTAGGCATGACAACCGACAGTTGTTTGCTTTCAGCAGCTGCTACTCACACTTATATATATAGTAGGGGTGTCAAAATGATTCCAAATTGAGTTGACCCGCCCAACCCGCTCAAAACTTAATGGGTTGGGTTCAACATAATTTACTATTGGGTAAATCTCAACCCATCAAGTCCCAACCTATTTTCAAATTGGGTTCAAATGAGCCCAATTAATCTCTACTTCAATCTGTTTAATAAAAAAAATTATTTTCTTGATGAAAATAGGGGAAAAAAAATGACAATGTGTTCATTCACTCTCAAAATCACCCACCTCACCTCACCCCCACCTTACCCCAACCCCACCACAAGCCAACTTACCCCACCCCCACCCCGCCTTCCTTAAATAAATTATTTTTATTTCTTAAAAGCACTTTATAAATTTTTTTCTTGTCCCCACCTCATCCCCATTCCCCCCCTCCCTACCCCGAACCCCCACCCCCACCCCACCCTAAAATATTAAAAATCTTTTAATTTTTAAAAATAAATAAATAATATTTTTTGAACAAAAATATTAATCTTCCCCTAACCCCCATCTCTCCCTACTCCCTACATCCCCACAACCTCCTCCCCTATACGACATATCCCCTAACCCCCCCCCCCCCCCGAAACATATATTTTTCTTAAAAAAAAATTAATTTTTCAAAAAAACTAAAGTTATTTTAAAAATAAAAAACTCTTACGGCAATCCCCATCCTTTCCTAAACCCCTACCCCGACACCCACACTTACACCCCGCCCGCTCTCAATTTTTTTTCAAAAAAAAATATTTATATTTTAAAAAAATTAAATTTCTTTTAAAAAATATTTTTTTACCTCAACCCCATCCTACCCCCCCCCGGACACCTTACCCCACACCCCTCCTTACAAAATAAATTTTTATTTAAAAATAATTAAATTTTAAAAAAAAATATTTTTATTCCACTCCCTACCCACCCTCCCAACTTTTCAAACCCATTCAAATTTATTTTCTTTACAAGTGGTAAATATTAATATGTTAATATTTTTTAGACTAAGCGGTTAAATTGAGTGGGTCAAGACCCAACCCGATTTTTATCCATTTAAGCCCAATACATTTCAACCCAAAGTGAATTTGGGCAGGTCATGACCCAACCCAATATCCACTTCAACCCATTTAATATCTTCAATTTTAACCCAACCCGCCCATTTGACACCCCTAATATATAGTAAGACTTTTTTTTATGTTGCAATTTTTAATCCATTGAATTCAAATGAACTTCCACTCAATATCAAAATTATTCCCTTAAGAATCAAGTAGCGCCAAACAAAAGAACTAAATATTTACTATATTAAATGATAGAGAGCAAAGGCGGAGCCAGGACTTCCTCGAAGGGGTTCAAATTTTGAAGAAAAATTAATCGAAGGAAATTCGATATTTAATATATATACATAAAAAAAAAATTTAATCATGTATAAATAGTATAATTTTAAAAAAAAAATTACACATAATGTCAGCCACAACAATCATTTAAAAGTAAAATGACCCAACTTTGCAAAAATACCTCAAAATGGCATATGTTGTATATTTTCTGTAATAACACACATTTATTACCAGCTCTCTCTTACGCACTACTCCATTAATCTATCCAAGCTTCCCTCTTACAATTTCTGTCTTTGTTCTTCAAATTCTCCATAAACTCCTCCGATTTGAGCTTCAATGTAAGTACATTTCTTTATTTTTGTTGATTATTTTTTGTTTTTATGTGCATTTTATTCGATTTAAACTTCAATATAGGTTACTAAAATGTCTATTTGTTGTTGTTAATGTCTATTTGAGGGAAAACATTACCATCTCCACCTTGAGCAAGTTAGGACTGAGTCTTGCATATTTCGCTGACTAAAGCTCCGTCACCTAAATTTAATTTTTTTTATTGTTGAAAATCCTAATTTCTAAATTTGACAAAATATGCTCCAATTCAGTTGAGGCTTTTGAGTTGGTGAGTTGCGGCTCCTTTCCTTGAGCATTTTGGTATTGAGATTTATCGAAAAAGTTCGTTGGAGCTCCAATGTCAGCAACAATTAATACCTCGACGGAGATGGATCCTGTTTTTAATTTATTGGTGTTTTCTCTGTTGTTGGAAACTATTTGTTGTTGACTGTGTTATTTGTTGATTTTACTGAACTTCAATTTAGTTGGAGCTTAGAGCTTACCTGTAACATCCCACACTTTCAAGCTAGAATTTGAACTGTCATTTCTACGTGTGTAAACTCTCATCAAATTATTTGGATATGAATATATGTGTCATAATCATTGACCTAGTGTGTTAAGTGCTATCGAAGTGAAAAATGTTCATAGGAAGCACTTAGAGCAAAGTCGAGTTGAGAACACTTATATCGATTGAGTTTTAGTATCCGATTCTTAAAGGGTCAACTTTAAATTAGTGTATCTCCTAGAACATTACAGCTCATATGTTTAACAATATATCAAATGAAAGATCTTCGAGTCTTCCTTCCAACGCATCTGGTTTCACCTTAATTCAATGTTAGAAAGTTATGCTCATTTTACTTCGAAGTGTTTGTCTATCAACTAGGTGATGACTAAACTGACAAGCCGTCACTTGACGAGCCATCAACTAAGTGACAAGCCATCAGCCTACGTCAGTAAACGATAAATTCCAACCTGAAAGTGACGACTAGGGTGACGAGCTGTCACCTAACTGACGGGCCGTCAACCTTGTCGTCAACTAAAGAATTTTTGCAATTTTTTTTTCTTTAGGGATATTTTGGTATTTTTCTCACCTCAAACCCTACCCCCCCCCCCCCCCATGACTTAAATCACCCTATAAATGATAGTTTTACATAATTAGTAAGTTTTTAATATTTACTCTCCTCTTCACTCTCAAGAGAAAAGAAATTAGGGTTCCTTCTCAAGAATAAGAAATTCAAGCTTTCTTCCCCAAGAACTCAAGAATTCATGTTCCAATTTCAAGCTTTCTTCAAAGTCATCTAATTAAGGTATGTAGGGGATTCATCAATGGTTTTCTTCCACCCATTGAGTCCCAAAATTCCTTTTTTTGTTCAAGTATGGATTTTTAATCTTCTTTTGTGAAATTATCCATGTATTTAGGTTATTTAATGTTTTAAATTTCAATTACCCATGTCATATTCAAGTAATTTCATTCTAAATCATCAAGTTATGTATTAAATCATGTAAATATATTGTCCTCTCAAGTTTAACACATTCCCATGGTCAAATTTATGTTTCTCACTTATTTATTGAAATGTCTTATGTTTTGGGTCTTTGAACTATTAGTTCATACCAGTATTTTTAAGTGTTGTTATCGAATTTTGAAATCATTCAGTGTTGGCAGGTTATGAACACCCAATAACTATTTGTTTCTACATGTCCTTATTTCTAAGTTACAAATCAGTCAGACTATGATTTTAATACTATAGTCAGAATATCATGTTCATGCTGAGAACTTACAAGTACAGTACCATGTTATGTTAAATAAATAATAACACCTATGTCATTCAATTGGGAGTAACACTTAGCACCGAGTGAATGCAGGGATGGCAGCTCCCCCGTCAGTAGAGGCATGAGTCATTAGTAGCAGTCCCTAAGTTTCAGACCTACGGTGCCACCATATATTATGAGGGGTCTCCCGTCAGTATAGGCATGACACTCTCGTCCTTCCGGACATCAGCCTTGTGAATCCACATCATCAGTCATGTGTTGGTACCCTTAGAAAGGTACCAATACCCTTCCAACTAGAGTTATAAGTTGGACCTTGATAGCTCAGATTGGGGCATGTCGGTTGTAGTTAGCTCCCACAGTCTCAGTTCAGTATTCAGAGTATGTCAATTCAGGTTTGCATGACCAAGTATACAGATATCAGCTATTTAATTATACAGCTCTCAGTTATCCATTTATGCAGATAACAGTGATTCGATCATTCAGATTACAAATTATTTTAGTACATGTTTATGCTTGGTCATGCATTCTTAGTTTTACATGTTCATGTTTTCATGCTCAGTATCCACACATGATCCTCATTTCAGTTTTACAGCATGTTCAGCTTTACATGAGATTTACATACAGTATTCAGGTTTTATAGTTTTTCAGCTTCAGTTTTACTTATTCTACAAAAGTAAAGATTTAAGAAACTAAGTGTAGTGTTTCACCAGCTTATCAGATTATGTTTGTTACTCATGTCTTAAGATACTTTAGCTTTCAGTTGATTTTAGTCTCTTGGTGAGTCTACCTGCACTTAGCATGCATATTTTAAGATTATGTATCTATTCAGTTTTACTTATTGCATTCACCCATACTTATCAGTATATTCCAGAAATACCGACCATATATACGTCTGTGTGGCTACATTATTTTTTAATATAGGTACCAGTTGTAGCCCACATATCATAATCAGGTAGTTCTCAGCTTTCAGCCAGCAGGTGATAAGTTCTCTTTTTCCCAGAGACTCCAGTTTATTGCAGTTCATGTGTTATATTTTGATTATCTATGTGTTTTGATTAGTGGTAGTTGGAGGCATGTCCCAACTATCTATAGTCAGTATAATAGAGGTTTCATAAATAGTCAGTCAGAGTCACTACATGTAATTTAAGTTTCTTTCTTCAGTTTTATTATGTTGTAAACTTTATCAGTGTTTCATTTACCCAGACTTTCTTATGATTATGCTTTCGCTCACAAATTTAGTTTTTATACAATTTAAATCATTTTCTCAAGCAGTATACCAATTCATGGGCTTGCTTGGGATCACTTATGGTTCCAAGCACCATGCTAGGACAAGAGGGTAGTCTCGAGTCATGACAAACTTGGTATCAAAGCACAGAGTTCAAGTGCTCTATGGTGTCTATGAAGTCGTGTCTAGTGGAGTTTTACGAAATGGTACGGAGATGTCTGTACTTTTTTTTTGAGAGGATACCAGACATTTAAGAAATGTTTCCCTTTTTTCATGTCTCAAATCGTGCAGTAGAAGTGTTCTCTAAGGAACTTATGCAGATTCTTACGTTAATCCATTCGTGCCAACTCTTCCTTATCCTTGAGGGAACAGAAATAGCCAAGCTTAAACCTTACATCTGACAGACCCTACAGACAGTTATGGGATTGCACGCAGGCTCAAAAGTATCCCATTTGTGCTTTTAAGTTCTAAAGTTTGAAAGATTTCATTCATGTTCATAAAAATCATGCACTAAGCCATAATCAGATGTGCCCTTAGATCCCTTCTCAGAATCCTTTGACATCATATGACCTAGAGTTAGAAGCATGAATTTAGAAGTTTTAAGATCAATAAAGTGGGGATAGTGTTTATCTGGATTTAGCAGATTATGTATATATGGGGCTAGTTGTATGAAAGGTGAGCTAGTAGGCTTGAAACAGTGTATGCAAGAATTTAAGTTTATTAATTCAAAATTAAGTATGATGATGTGGGTATGATTTAGAGGAGTGCCCAAGTTGATATGGGATTATATTATTTCTAAGTTTTTATAATGTGTGCGCTTAGATAGTACCCTTGAGTTGCTAAGTGAGAATGAGGCTAGTTATGTAGTATATGATGTTCTTACCAACTAAGTTATGGGTTATATGTTGTTGATGTTGGGTATGATGGTGTAATGGCAATTCTCATTGTTTAGGGGAAAATATAAGTTTAGAGATGTGATATTAGTAGGCTATGAAGAAAAAAAGGCAAATCATGTGTTTAGTGAGGTCGGTATGCTGTCGAGAAGGGTGTAAGTATGTGATGATGATTGTTGAAGCCAAAGAAAGTTAAGGATAGTATTTATTGAGGGAGTGTTCAAGAATGAAGTTAGTATATCTCATTAAAAGATTGGAAATATCCATTTTAAGTGTTAGAATCTAAGTTTGAAACTCGGATGATTGAGCTAATAAAAAAAAGCTAAAATTCTAGATGGTGTGAACTCAGGGTATAGCGATACTCATGATGATTCTAAGTTAGTAAGTGTTCAAGTTATTATTTGATGACTACTGGGGCTATAGAAAGTAAAGAGTTGTATCTCAGAAGGAAGTACTGACAATGGGTTTTACACATTCAGGTATAGTCTTTCAAGTGAGTTTATTATTTATGTGTATTGTTATATCTCAAACTCTAGAGTAATGTGGTTACAGTTTAGTTTAGAGTTTATTAAAGGGGTCCACCGACATAGAATGATGGCTTAAAGCTAAGGGGGAGATAATAGAACAAGAAACCAAGTCGGGCTTTCAGATTATAGTAGTGATGTCAATGTGTTGTAGAACAACACTGGGGAGGAAGATACCTGACCCATTCTTATCTAAGTGTAAATTTTTGTACATCAGTCATCATGACATCTACTCATGCCTTACATGTCATCTCCATGATCATAGTTCATGTACATGCACTTATATAGAATCATATGCGCTTCTCATTCCTAGTATAAGGAGTTCCAGTTCACTCAGCACTACAAATCATATTCCATAAATTTATGAACTCCAAACTCAGGTCATTCAGCTCATGACTCATGTACTCATGCTTTACAGTATGCTCAGTTCCCATAACTCATGGTGCACCTTAATGACTAGTGAAATTCAGATTATGTCATGTATTTCCTCAGTTTAGATCTTATTAATGAATTCATGCCTTTGATACTTTATTCCTTAGGCCTCAGATAAGTGTAAAAGTTATTTTTTAATGCTTCGGGTCCTTGTGTTCTAACCTTTCAGTGACCTCTTTTTAATGTTAAGATAGTGGTGATGAAAAATTGATGATCAATGGTTTAGATGGGAGAGAGTAAATATTTCTTGTTGAGAAAAAAAATTTACATGCTTGTTTTATATAAGGCTATAAGATTGAAGGAAGATTGAGGTAAAACTTTTGATATATGTCATGGTTAGTTGAGAATTCTATGTATGTTTTATCGGGGATAGTGCATGGGAGTTGTTTTTGACAAGAGATATTTGATAATGTGGTAAAGGTTCACAGATGGGTTAGTTGATCAAAAGTTTATATGTGGTTATAATGATAGGCTTGAATGGCGTGTTTGTATATATGTGGATAAATGCATTGTGCATTACTGAATTCTTAGTAAGAGATTGAATTTAGTTATTGAAGTGGTAAGAGGAATTATTCTTGAGATGAAAGATGTGAAACATACATGGGGTATCAAATTCATAGTTTATACTAGTATTATAGTGTTATGTGTTGCACTTTGTAGTTTCGAGTAGGCTTGAACATAATGAGAGAATTTAGTTAAGCTAAGAATTTAGTAGATGGAGCTATCAACGCCTATGTGACAATTGCAGGTTGAATAAATGAGCATAGTATTTAAGAGAATAAGTATAGTTGAGGGAATATTTGAGAAGTGTGGCTAAGCTTGAAAGTTAGCAGTTGTATTGCCTAAGGCAAAGTGATTCTATCCTAGCTTATATTTTATAGGCCTATATTCCATGTTATAGAGTTGTACCCATGTTGTGAGTCCTTATTGAGATATCTCACTCACATCATGCCTAGAATTCTTTGCTCCCTAATGTTATTAGAGTTTCTTATGAAGAGTGTTGAAGAAATACTAAGCTTTGAGTAAAATTCAGTTCGTATAGCCAGCAATTCAGTTTGGCAATTAGCTAGATAAACTCCTAGAGTTTTCCATCTTTCCATCTAGTCTTACTATCCAAAGTTCATGAATATGGAAATTCTATGAGGTAATTTGTTTGCATACATGTAGGTTGTGACTTTCGTTCAATCCATGCATCATGTTTCAGATTCAGCTATGTAGTCCTGATTCAGTTCATAAGTGTTTAGTGAATGATCTCAATTTTCCAAGTATTCCAGCTCAGACATTGTAATACCCATTGTACGACCTAAGTCTCGTTAACTCACGATTCGTGCTTACATAATGTACTTGGAGATGCCATGAAGCCCTTTTTTCCTTTGATTCCTATACGTACTTTGTTGAGGTATAATTCCTTATGAGAAGTTAAGTACTTTATTCCATCCTTAGTAACTCTTGGAATTTTTATTGAATTAGTTATCTCTTTGCAGTTCTATATGCATGATTGTATCATGAACATTTCAAATAAGTTCGAAACTCTCAGCCTGAATCATCTTCCTAT
Source organism: Capsicum pubescens (assembly GCA_030864215.1). Lineage (NCBI taxonomy): Eukaryota > Viridiplantae > Streptophyta > Magnoliopsida > Solanales > Solanaceae > Capsicum > Capsicum pubescens. The sequence continues at coordinate 175,742,131 of CM061541.1, forward strand.
ATCCAATAAAGTCAAGTCAACTCAGAAATCAGTTTCATGATAGAATTTTTAATATTTTAGCTCAGCTATATCCTTTATTAGCAGACGTCATGTCTACATTATTCCATACTTCTAAATCTTCATTAAGTTTCTACCCATCATTCGAGGACGAATGATTCTAAAGGAGAGATAATGAAACACCCTGCACTTTAGAGCTAGAATTTGAACTGTCATTCCTACGTGTGTAAACTCTCATCAAAAGATTTGGATATGAATATATGTGTCATGATAATTTATCTAGTGTGTTAAGTGCTATCGAGGTGAAAAATGTTCATATGAAGCACTTAGAGCAAAGTCGAGTTGAGAACACTTGTATCGATTGAGTTTTAATAACTGATTCTTGAAGAGTCAACTTTAAATGAGTATATCTCCTAGAATATAACGACTCATGTGTTATACTATATATAAAATGAAAGATCTTTGAGTCTTCTTTCCAACGCATCTGGTTTTACCTTAATTCAATGTTAGAAACTTACACTCATTTTACTTCGAAAGGTCTATCTGTCAACTAGGTGACGACTAATCTGACAAGCCGTCACTTAGGTGACAACTAAGCTGACGAGCCGCCAACTAAGTGATGAGACATCAGCCTAGGTTAGTAAATGGTAAATTCCAACCTGAAAGTGACGACTAGGGTAAAGGCCGTCACCTAACTGACGGGCCATCAACCTTGTCGCCAACTAAAGAATTTCTGTAATTTTTTTATTTTTTTAGGGGTATTTTGGTCTTTTCCTCACTTCAAACCCTACCCCCACGACTTAAGTCACCTTGTAAACAATAATTTTACATGATTAGTCAGTATTCAATGTTTACTCCCCTCTGCACTCTCAAGAGAAAAGAAATTAGGATTTCTTCTCAAGAACAAGAAATTCAAGCTTTCTTCCCCAAGAACTCAAGAATTCATGTTCCAATTTCAAGATTTCGTCAAGAAGTCATCTAGTTGAGGTATGTGGGGTATTCATCAATAGATTTCTTTCACCCACTGAGTCCCAAAATCCTTTTTTTTGTAAAAGTATAGATTCTAATATTCTTTTGTGAAATTATCCATGTAAATTATGAATTTAATCCATGTCTTCTTAGAAATTTCAATTTAAGTCATGTCAACATGTTTTTCCATGTAAATTAGATTATTTCGGGTTTAAAATTTCAATTACCCATGTCATATTCAAGTGATTTCATGCTAAATCATCAAGTTATGTATTAAACCATGTAAATATGTTGTCCTCTCAAGTTTAACACATTCCCATGTTCAAATTCATATTTCTCACTTATTTATTGAAATGTCATATGTTTTGGGTCATTGAACTATGATTTCATACCACTGTTTTTAAGTGTTGTTATCGAATTTTGAAAATATTCAGTGTTGGCTGGTTGTGAACACCCAATGCCTATTTGTTTCTACATGTCCTTATTTCCAAGTTACAAGTCAGTCAGACCATGATTTTAATACTACATTCAGATTATCATGTTCATGTTGAGCACTTACAAGTACAGTACCATGTCATGTTAAACAAATAACAACACTTGTGCCATTCAGTTGGGAGTAACACTTAGCACCTAGTGAATGCAGAGATGGCAGCTTCCCCGTCAGTAGAGGCATGAGTCGTTAGTAGCAGTCCCTAAGTTCCAGACCTACGATGCCATCATAGATTATGAGGGGTCCTCCGTCAGTAGAGGCATGGCACCCTCATCCTTTGAGACATCAGCCTTGTGGATCCACATCATCAGTCATGTGTTGGTACCCCTGGAAAGGTACCAGTACCTTTCCAACTGGAGTTATAGGTTGGACCCCGATAGCTCAGATTGGGGCATGTCGATTGTAGTTAGCTCCCACAGTCTTAGTTCAGTATTCGGAGTATGTCAATTCAGGTTTGCATGACCAAGTATATAGATACCAACTATTCAGTTATACAGATCTCAGTTATCCAGTTATGCAGATAACAGTGATTCGGTCATTCAGATTACAAATTATTTCAGTACATGTTTATGCTTGGTCTTGCATCTCAATCTTACATCTTTATGTTTTCATACTCAGTATCTATAAATGATCCTCAATTCAGTTTTACAGCATATTCAGCTTTACATGAGATTTACATCTAGTATTCATGTTTTATCGTTACCCAGCTTCAGTTCAACTTATTGTACAAAAGTAAAGATTTAAAAAACTAAGTGTAGTGATTCACCATCTTATCATATTATGTTTGTTGCTCATGTTTTAAGATACTTCAGCTTTCAGTTAATTTTCATCTCTTGGTGAGTCTAGCTGATCTTAGCATGCATGTTTTAATATTATGTATCTATTCAGTTTTACATATTGCATTCACCAACACTTATTCAGTACATTTCAGATATATAGACCACATATACGTCTGTGTGGCTACATTGTTTCATAATGTAGGTACAAGTTGTATCCCAATGTAACGCCCTGAAATATCATCCCGAGATTCCACACGGTGCCCAAGGCTACACGTAGCCTCAAGCTAACCCTTTAAGCAAAAACACTACCCTTGGGTTCCAATACAACAACATACACGCTACACTAAGGATATAGTATAAGTACATATCATATCACATCGCACATGGCACGGAATTTCGTTAAACTGTACATATATGGAATGTCTATACACAAACCAACCCAACAATACACTAGTCTGACATAGCCTCTATATAGAAAAATCAACGAGCCATTGGGACAAACCCCCAACTGACTCAACAGACCAAAGGGATCACAAAACAACAGCACCAAAACTAGCAACTTGGTCCTCAAACCATGAGGACTCACCACTGAAGGAACGTAGATGCGGCACTCGGATATCACTGTCGCGGCTGCGGCTGAGTAACTGAACCTACATCATGGCAAGAATGTAGCCCATAGAGAAATATGTGGGTCAGCACAAGATACGTACTGAGTATGTGAGGGCGCATGCAAAATATAAATAATATCATAAATTTCGTAAAAACGTACATACGGACCATAATGACACACCTGGCTTGAGTGACATTGAATCATGCAACTCATAACATCTTAGATAGGAAATGTAGGAGAAAAACCTCATAAATCATTATAGATCATCATAGGCAACCTGACTTACCACATCAAAACTCGGAGTGACTCGATATTTCAATAAACATGACTCTTATGGACAGGGGAGTTTCCTATAACCGACAACCCCACGTGAGCTACGTGGAATACCAACATTTGAAACCCCCGTTGGCAGGAGCGTCATACTCTTTGCCAGGGAGTACGACCGTAAAATTGCAATAATCACAATCGGGATCTCTGGCCAATAATATCATCATCAAACAACCTTACGGTGGCACATAGGTTTGGGGAAATACCAAATTTCTCTCTCAGTGCTAAGTACAACTCCCCGACAAGCTCAGAACGCGTTAGGAAATCCACCACAACATCACAAGGGTCTATCATAAAGACCAAATCAAATCTCTTTCTCATTTATCAAATCATATCAATTTGTGGATTCCTAACTCAACACATTTTAGCTCAAAACATTTTAATCTTCCTCTACATCAACAAGGTATCAATGCATTGAACCATAACCAACTCTACATTTGGACAAGGATATGAAGCCTCAATACATAATATTTTCAACAATTTAACTCATCAAAACCATCCAGAAAATACCAAGACTCATTGCAACTTCAATATCAACATTTCTCAATTTGCCATCCAACTCTCATTTAAAGGCACTTGAGACATCAACCCATAGTAGGGATATAGAATTTCCAATATCAACTATAAATTCATAATAAGGAAATAGTGGAATGATAGTATAAATCAAGGCTTGACAAATTAAATCATCATACTATCATAATCAAATACTTTTTGGACATAATTCCATCTCAACATCATACACATATCGGATGACATAATCCCATAGCTCATGGACAATAATATAAGATATAAAACCATATTTTCAATTCATGGTAAAACATGTAAAATCTCATGTCAATGTAATTTAACAAAAATACCGGGCACAAGATCGAAAAGATAATCTTGTTCAAAGCCTCACATACCTAAAAATGGAAGATGAATATGAACTTTCGACTCTGAAACTTTATTCACGAAAATAAAGGGTGCTTCTCGAAGCCCTTAACATGATCAACTCGAATCCCAAATCAATGTGAAATTTCTGCGATTCAATCAAGAGACATAGAAGGATGAAATTTGGAGTAGTAGGGTTGGGGTTTGAGCCTTAGGAAATTTTGGAGAAAAATAAGCTATTGAATGCTCTTAATGGACTTAAATCCATGGTTTACCCAGATGGATTGGAGTGGGAATGACCAAAATACCCTTAAAAATCAAATAATGTCAAATCTGTCCTTTGGTGGACTGTTTTGATAGGCTGAAGTAGATCGACCATAACATTTTGCTCCGATGGCCAAATTGGATGAAACTAATTTCATTGGAAAGAAGACTTTCAGAGCTTTCTGTTGGTATATAGTAGCTCACCCAGATAATTATGTACAAGGAGTTATGATCATTTTAAGTTGACCCTAAAATTCACCTGGCCTCAGTATTTTTTTCATGCACATTTATTGTTCACCACTATTCACGGTTAGATCGGAATGATCATAACTCATCGCTCGAGTGTCCGTTTTGGATGATCCACATATCATTGGAAAGCTTATTCGATGCTATACGCGATGAAGGGTCACATATCCAGAAATTCAAATAGAAAAATTATTAATCACGATAAAGAAAAGAATTCAACATATTTTCGTTCGAGATCTTAACGGGAAATTTTTTTTTGGGGCATCACATCATCTCCCCCTTGGAAACATTCGTCCCCGAATGTTGATAGGTAGGTCAAGAATACTATGCAAATGAGTATATAGAGAAAAATCATCTTGCCCAACATCTCCCCCTTGGAAACATTCGTCCCCGAATGTTGATAGGTAGGTCAAGAATACTATGCAAATGAGTATATAGAGAAAAATCATCTTGCCCAAGCATATACTCCATTCTAGATTTTTTTGGATATCATAGAAAACACACAAGCCAAGATAAACATAGCAATAAAGATTAAATCAAAAGAGAACGATACGTTTGACATGCTCAGGATTCTTAGGAAAGAGGTGGGGATATTTGGCGCGCATATCCGCTTCGGCTTCCCAAGTAGCACTCTCCACGGATTGATTTCGCCAAAGCACTTTAACCAAAGGAACTTCCTTGTTTCTTAGCCTACGAACTTGAAAGTCAAAAACCTCAACCGGAATTTCTTCATATGAAAGACTATCTTGAATACTCGAGCTTTTGGAAGGATCAATCACAACAAAATCACCAATAGACTTTTTAAGCTTAGAAACATGAAAAATCGGATGGACGTTAGATAACTCCGCGGGCAATTCAACTTTACACGCTACCTTCCCAATGCGATCCACAATCTTATAGGGACCAATGTAACGGGGACTTAGTTTTTCTTTCTTCCCAAATCTCTTTACCCCTTTCATGGGTGAAACTTTTAAGTACACTAAATCACCAACATCAAATTCAAGGTCTTTCTTCCTTACATCTGCGTATGATTTTTGACGACTTTGGGCGGTTTTCAACCTTTCCCGAATTAACTTAACCTTCTCCATGGCCTCGAACACCGCATTCGGTCCAGTCGCGACAGCCTCACCAACTTCAAACCAACCAATGGGTGATCTACACCTTCTACCATACAAAGCTTCAAACTGGGCCATTCCAATAGTAGCATGAAAACTGTAATTGTAAGCAAACTCGATTAATGCTAAGTGCTCATCCCAAATACCTTTAAAACCAAGCACACAATCCCTCAACATATCTTCTAAAGTCTGAATGGTCCGCTCGTCCTGACCATCTGTTTGCGGATGGAAAGTAGAACTTAAACGAATTTGGGTACCGAGATCCTTCTGGAAAGATTTCCAAAACTGGGAGGTAAACTGAGTACCTCTGTCAGAAATAATAGCCAAAGGGATTCCATGAAGTCTGAAGAGTTCCTGAATATATATTCTAGCATAATCTTCAGCTGTATACGATGAATGCACAAGCAAGAAATGAGTTGATTTCGTCAGCCGATCTACGACAACCCAAATCGAATCATGAAGGCGACGAGAAGGAGGCAAACTAACTATGAAGTCCATATTCACTTCTTCCCACTTCCAAGTAGGAATGCTAAACTCTTGCATCACGCCACTGGGCCTTTGATGCTCTATTTTAACTTGTTGACATGTGGAACACTTCGCCACAAATTCTGCTATTTTCCTCTTCATACCGTTCCACCAATAGATTTCCTGTAAATCATGGTACATCTTGGTAGAACCAGGATGGATGGAGTATCCCATACCATGCGCTTCCGCCATAATCCTCTACTTCAAGTTATAAATATCAGGAACACATAATCTTTCTCGGAGTCTCAAAATGCCATCCCCTCCTTGGGAGAAAACCTCCACCTTTTGGTCTTTAACTGACTCTTTTAACCTGACCAAGGTAGGATCCCTGTCTTGCTTCTCCTTCACTTCTGAAACTAAAGAGGATTCGAAACCGCTTTGCACTCCTATACTACCCTCAGCATCACCAAACAACCTAACCCTTAATCTAGCCAAACGATGTACCTCACGGGCCAACTCCTTCTTACCAATCTCCACATGTGCTACGCTACCCATGGACTTCTGACTAAGGGCATCTGCTACTACATTGGCCTTGCCCAGATGATTTAGCACGCTCATATCCTAATCTTTCAAAAGTTCTAACCATCGTCTCTATCTAAGATTCAACTCCTTTTGGTTGAATACATACTGCAAGCTCTTATAGTCCGTGAAGACGTCGACATGGACACCATACAAATAATGTCTCCAGATTTTCAAAGCAAAAACCACGGCAGCTAATTCAAGGACGTGGGTAGGATAATTTTTCTCGTGAGCCTTTAGCTGCCTGGAAGCATAAGCTATAACCTTGCCCTTTTGCATCAATACACAACCCAAACCGACTCTGGAAGCATCGCAATACACCACAAACCCATCAACACCGTCAGGCAAAGTCAATACAGGGGCTGAAGTGAGTCGAGTCTTCAACTCCTGAAAACTCTTCTCGCAAGATTCGGACCACAGAAACTTCACTTTTTTTTGGGTCAAACGGGTCATAGGAGACGCAATAGATGAAAACCCTTCAACAAAACGACGATAATAACCAGCTAGACACAAGAAACTTCGGATATCAGAAGGAGAAATAGGTTTAGGCCAACTCTTTATAGCCTCTATCTTTTGAGGATCAACTCTAATACCTTCGGAAGAAACAACATGACCTAAGAAGGCTACAGAGTTCATCCAGAACTCACACTTACTAAACTTAGCATACAACTGATGAGTTCAAAGAGTTTCCAACACGATTCGGAGATGATCCGCATGATCACCCTCACTTCGGGAGTAAATAAGAATATCATCAAGGAACACTATTATAAATAAATCCAGATATGGCCGGAATACACCGTTCATAAGAACCATGAAAGCCGCTGGAGCATTAGTTAACCCGAAAGACATCACTAGAAATTCAAAATGACCGTAACGGGTTCGGAAGGTTGTCTTGGGGATATAACATTTCCTAACCTTAAGTTGGTGATAACCGGATCTGAGGTCTATCTTCGAAAAGTAGCTCACACCTTGCAATTGATCAAATAAATCATCAATTCGAGGAAGCGGATATTTATTCTTGATAGTAACCCTATTAAGTTGCCGGTAATCAATACACATCTGCAAAGAACCATCTTTCTTACGCACAAACAGGACAGGTGCACCCCACGGGGACACACTAGGTCTGATAAAGCTTTTGACTAAAAGATCTTTCAATTGCTCCTTCAACTCTTTAAGTTCCGCGGGAGCCATGCGATATGGAGGAATAGAAATAGGCTGAGTATTGGGAAGAAGGTCAATCCCGAACTCTATCTCTCTATCAAGAGGTATTCCAGGGAAATCTTCCGGAAAGATATCAAGAAACTCATTAATAACATTAATTGACTGAATGGTCGGGGTTTCAGACTTAGTGTCTTTAACCCGAACCAAATGGTGGATGCAACCCTTGGAAATCAAATTCCTAGCTTTGAGATAGGATATGAAACGACCCTTAGGAATCACAGAACTCCCGGACCATTCGAGGATAGGTTCATCAGGAAACTGAAACTTGACCACAAGGGTACGACAATCAATAGACGCATAGCATGAGTGAAGCCAATCCATACCCAGAATGATATCAAAGTCAACCATATCTAGCTCAATCAAATCAGCATACATAACCCGATTAAAGACAGTAATGGGACATTTCTTATACACCCGCTTAGCAATGACAGACTCTCCTACCGAAGTAGAAACCAAAATAGGCTCAGAAATTAGTTCAGGATCCTTTTCAAAATTTACAGCAACCAAAGGTGTCACATAAGAAAAACTCGAACTGTGGTCCAACAACACATAGACATCAAAATAGAAAAAATGGAGCATACCAGTGACAACATCGGGAGAGTCCTCCTGCCCCTGACGAGGTGGTATAGCATAAAAACGATTCTGGCGTTGACCGCCAGCAGTACTAGATGAAGCACCCTGAGAAGGAACTGGACGGGCTGCGAGAGGCGGGGCACTGGTAGCCTGACTCTGGGGACGGGCATCACGACTTCGCTGTCTGGTATACGGGCAGTCTCTAAGTATGTGGCCCAACTTGCCACAACCAAAACAGCCCCGCTGCCCCATATAACACTCCCCAAAATGGTCTTTACTACACTTAGCACACGAAGAAGGATGAGGCCGGTTGCTTACACTGTCCTGAGACCTGGAAGGTACCGACCTATTCCCAAGCTCTTGCCTGCCCCGATATACGGGAGCACTAGCTGAGGAAGGCGCAAGTATAAATGGACGTCTCTGAAACTGAGGGCGACTCTCTCCGGAGAATCTAGTCTGACCAGACCCCTGTTGCTCCGATCTGACTCTCTTAATCCCTCTTACTCTTTCTCTTTCCTTTATCTTGTCTGACTCAATCTGTTGGGCGTGAATCATTAACCTAGGAAGATCAATCTCCCTGTTGATCATAGCAGATCTACATTCTTTCACCACATAACTCGACACCCCAGTTAGAAACTTGCTCATACTAGTCCTCGAGTCAGCCATCATATTGGGAGCGTACTTCGATAGCTGATTAAACTTAAGACAATACTCTTTAACCGACATGTAGCCTTGTCTCAAATTCATAAACTCCTCTATCTTAGCTTCCCGTAACTCAAGAGGAAAGAATCTATCCAAGAAAGCATCTTAGAACAATTGCCAAGTCACCGGAGCGGTATCTTCTTTTCTACCCTTATTCCACATCTGCACCCAGTCATAGGCAACATCCTTCAACCGATAAGAAGCCAACTCCATACTTTCTTCCTCGGTCACATGCATAATCTGTGTAATTTTCTTCATTTCATCAACATATATCTGCAGGTCTTCACCTGCTCTCGACCCATGAAACTCTGGCGGATTCATCCGCATAAAATCACGAATTCGTGCTGCTGTCGAATTATTTTCCTGCGGAGGTGGAGCGTTGGCCTGAGTATTGGCGGTAACTGCCTGGGCTAGCGTTTGAAAAGCTGCCCAAAATTCGGCATTGGATATCGTCTCATGTAACGAATCAATGGGCTGAGGTTGGTTGTTGTTTCCGCGAGCTCGACGTGGAGGCATTTTCTGTCGTAAGAACGCACGAATTAACAGCAGAAGGAAACAGTTGTAAGCATAATAGACTCTTGTAGAAAGAAAGAAATGACTTTTCCTAGAACGCCCCACAGCCTCTTGATCATTGGTGTGGTGCGCTACACACCGATGCTCAAGACTCTACGTAACGCGGCTTATCAGACTCCCTAGGACTCTTCACAACCTTAGGCTCTGATACCAAGTTTGTAACGCCCCGAAATATCATCCCGAGATGCCACACGGTGCCCAAGGCTACACGTAGCCTCAAGCTAACCCTTTAAGCAAAAACACTACCCTTGGGTTCCAACACAACAACATACACGCTACGCTAAGGATATATATATAAGTACATATCATATCACATCGCACATGGCACGGAATATCGTTAGACTGTACATATATGGAATGTCTATACACAAACCAACCCAACAATACACTAGTCTAACATAGCCTCTATACAGCAAAATCAACGAGCCATTGGGACAAACCCCCAACTGATTCAACAGACCAAAGGGATCACAAAACAACAGCACCAAAACTAGCAACTTGGTCCTAGAACCATGAGGACTCACCACTGAAGGAACGTAGATGCGGCACTCGGATATCACTGTCGTGGCTGCGGCTGAGTACCTGAACCTGCATCATGGTAAGAATGTAGCCCATAGAGAAATATATGGGTCAGCACAAGATACGTACTGAGTATGTGGGGGCGCATACAAAATATAAATAATATCATAAATTTCGTAAAAACGTACATACGAACCATAATGACACACCTAGCTTGAGTGACATTGAATCATGCAACTCATAACATCTTAGATAGGAAATATAGGAGAAAAACCTCATAAATCATTATAGATCATCATAGGCAACTTGACTTACCACATCAAAACTCGGAGTGACTCGGTATTTCAATAAACATGACACTTATGGACGGGGGAGTTTCCTATAACCGACAACCTCACGTGAGCTACGTGGAATACCAACGTTTGAAACCCCTGTTGGCGAGAGCGTCATACTCTTTGCCAGGGAGTACGACCTTAAAACTGCAATAATCACAATCGGGCTCTCTGGCCAATAATATCATCATCAAACAATCCTACGGTGGCACATAGGTTTGGGGAAATACCAAATTTCCCTCTCGGTGCTAAGTACTACTCCCCGACAAGCTTAGAACGCGTTAGAAAATCCACCACAACATCACTAGGGTCTATCATAAAGACCAAATCAAATCTCTTTCTCATTTATCAAATCATATCAATTTGTGGATTCCTAACTCAACACATTTTAGCTCAAAACATTTTAATCTTCCTCAACATCAACAAGGTATCAATGCATTGAACCATAACCGACTCGATATTTGGACAAGGATATGAAGACTCAATACATAATATTTTCAGCAATTTAACTCATCAAAACCATCCGAAAAATACCAAGACTCATTGCAACTTCAAAATCAACATTTCTCAATTTGTCATCCAACTCTCATTTAAAGGTACTTGAGACATCAAACCATAGTAGGGATATAGAATTTCCAATATCAATTATAAATTCATAATAAGAAAATAGTGGAATGATAGTATAAATCAAGGCTTAACAAATTAAATCATCATACTCTCATACTCAAATACTTTTTGAACATAATTCCATCTCAACATCATACACATATCGGATGACATAATCCCATAGCTCATGGACAATAATATAAGATATAAAATCATATTTCCAATTCATGGTAAAACATGTAAAATCTCATGTCAATGTAATTCAACAAAAATACCGGGCACAAGATCGAAAGGATAATCTTGTTCAAAGCCCCACATACCTAAAAATAGAAGATGAATATGAACTTCCGACTCCGGAACTTTATTCACGAAAATAAAGGGTGCTTCTCGAAGACCTTAACATGATCAACTCGAATCCCAAATCAATTTGAAATTTCTACGGTTCAATCAAGAGACATAGAAGGATAAAATTTGGAGTAGTAGGGTTGGGGTTTGAGCCTTAGGAAATTTTAGAGAAAAATGAGCTATTGAATGCTCTTAATGGACTTAAATCCATGCTTTACCCGGATGGATTGGAGTGGGAATGACCAAAATACCCTTAAAAATCAAATAATGTCAAATCTGTCCTTTGGTGGATTGCTTTGATAGGCTGAAGTAGATCGACCATAACTTTTTGCTACGATGGCCAAATTAGATGAAACCAATTTCATTGGAAAGAGCACTTTCAGAGCTTTCTGTTGATATATAATAGCTCACTCAGATCATTATGTACAAGTAGTTATGATCGTTTGAAGTTGACCCTAAAATTCGTCTGGCCTCAGTATTTTTTCCTGCACATTTACTGTTCATCACTATTCACGGTTAGATCGGAATGATCATAACTCATCGCTCGAGTGTCCGTTTTGGATGATCCACATATCGTTGGAAAGCTTATTCGATGCTCTACGCGATGACGAGTTGCATATCCAGAAATTCCACATAGAAAAATTATTAATCACGATAAAGAACAGAATTTAACACATTTTCGTCCGAGATCTTAACGAAAAAAAAAAATCGGGGCATCACACCCAAGCATCCTAATCAGGCAGTTCTCAGCTTTCAGCCAACAGGTGATAAGTTATTTGTTTCGGGGACTCCAGTCCATTTCAGTCCATGTGTTGTATTTTGATTATCCATATGTATTGATTAGTGGTAGTTGGAGGCATGTACTAGCTATCTATAGTTAATATAGTAGAGGCTTCATAGATAGTCGGTCAGAGTCACTACATGTAATTCAAGTTTCTTTCTTCAGTTTTATTATGTTGCAAACTTTATCGGTATTTCATTTATTAAGTCTTTCTCATGATTATGCTTTCGCTCAGCAAATTTAGTTTTTATACAGTTTAAATCAGTTGCTCTAGCAGTATGCCAGTTCATGGGTTAGCTTGGGATCACTTGTGGTTTCAAGCACCGTGTTACAACTAGGGGTAGTCTCGGATCATGACATTACCATTTGTCATGCCTTGTTTTCATCAAGGTTAAACAAGCATGACTTCTTGGACTCTAAAAAGAATTAATTTATGCACAGAGTCGCCACCTATTTTTTAAGGAAAATAAGAAAACCTATTGAATTATTAACATGTGTGATTTTATGTTTCAGTCTGCGAAAATCAATTGAGATTCTAGGTAAGGATTCAAATTATCCCGAAGGGAAAGGGTTAGGCACCCTTCATAATCCACAAATGTGGTACCCGACTAGACTAAATTTATCAAAAAGAGATAAGGTATATTTAAAATAATGTAAAAATGTATGTATTAAATATAAACTAATTCTTTTAAAAAATATAAATGTTTTACAACTATGTAAAGGTATATGTATATTAAATATATGAATAGAATAAATTGTTATAAAATATGTAAAAGACATGTATAAAAATGTATAAATAAATGTGAAAAGGAAAAGTACTTTATAAGGTATGAAAAAAATGTATTTTAATGTGTCATGAAAAGAAAAAGTATTTACCAGTAATATTTTTTATCTGATTAAAGAAAAATAAAATTTATTTGATAAGAAAAGACTATATAATATATGAATTACTTGATTAACTTGATTCTTTTATGTAAGTGCATCAAAATAATATATATATTTTGTCGTAAAAAATATAAACAAAAGTATATTAGTATATGTATGTAAAGAAAAGATAAGATTATATAAAGAAAAATCGTTCCAAAGAAAAATCCTAGGTAATTTTTTTTAAGGTAAAAAGTATAAATTATTTGTCTAAACAATCTAAGTCAATCTAATATTTTTATATAAATATTAACGATCTAAATTTGCCTAAACGCGCAGTAAAGATTAAATAAAGAATATCCCGCCCAACACCCCCAAAAAATAAAGTTTTCACTATGATTAACATTTGTACAAGTGAAAGAATATAAAAGTATAAACACTCAATTTAAAGTCTTCTTTAAATGTCATCCCGACAAGTATTCCCAATAACCTATATAAATACTTGTAATAAAAATGTCAGTAACAAATAAATAATAATCAAAATAAAATGAAAAAAATTGTGTGCATATACATATTTAAAAATATATTTTTTGTTAGTTAATGGGCTCAGATAAAATTTTAAAATATTATAAAGATTTCATCATCGCCCAAAAATATTTATTTTTTGTTACGTATTTGTATACGTAATGTTATCTTTTATTTGGGAAGGCCTCGAATGCTGACAGGGGTTTCTTCGTTGGCCATGCGTCAGCCCTTAATGTAAAATAATATTTTAGAAAAGTAAAGTTTGTCTTTGTAATGAAATGACCTCAAATATCCGACGAAAAAGTAATTTCATTGGTCAAATATCGATTCTTGCTATAAACTAATAATTTTGAGAAAATAAAGTTTGTCTTTTGCAATGGAATGGCCTCAAGTATCCGACGAAAAGATAATTTCATTGGCCAAGGGTAAGCCTTTAATATAAAATAATAATTTTGATAAAATAAAATCTGTCTTTTTAATGGGGTGGCCTCAAATATCTAACGGGAGATAATTTCATTGGCCCAAAAATATGGTATCTTGTTTATTATCAGCGTAATAAAAAATACAGAGAAAAACAAAATCCAAAAATAGTCCAGACACTGCAAAATAATAGCAATACAATAAATCATGAACCAAGTCACAGAGTATGGATTTTTCCATCCACAATAACATAAAATTAACGGGATAATGTAAAATGGCAGTCCAAACATTAGCAAAACGGTCAGCAAATTGTAGAACGCTCAACAAAAGGATGATGTTTGCCGGAGAAAATTAAAATCTCGTCCAAAAGTTCAAAGTTACCAAAAATGTCAAAGGATATAAAAATGGACCAAATCAGTAGAAATAAACATACTACTAAGTAAATCTGTAACAAGAGACAAGGATTGGCGTTGCTTCAACGGCGGATGCCAGAGCAACACCGAGAAATCATGAACTCGGCCAAATCTGGCTGTTTATCCAATGAGGCAGTGTACTCTATTAAAGGAGGAAAAAAGGAGGGAGGAGGAGGAATGATGGTGCGACTGGTGGTGGCGTGAGCTGGAGGTTTCCGGCTGGAACTTTGGTTCGTCGGAGAAAGGAGAAGGAGAAATCAAGGAGTGGGGTGGTAAACAACGGCGGTGGAGCTGTGGTTGTGCGGCTGGACAGTGGGAAAAGAAGAGGGAAAGGGGAGAGAGAAGAGAGAGTGCAGATTTGTGGGTTTTATGCGTGTGTGTATGGAAAAAACCTCCCTCATTTATATAAAAAAAACTCTTATTTTATTCAAAAATAAAAATCACCTTCTTTGACCAATAAATAGTATGTTACTATTAAACAAACAAAAATTGTCATCTTTTAAAAGTAGACATGATTTTGATTTAATCTATTTATTACTTTGTATTTTAAAATAAGTTAATATTATTTTTATAGACGGTATTAAATAAGGTACAAAAATATTGATATATATAACTACAAAAAAATGTAAGCAAGTATAATTATCTTTGAAAAAAATGTGTTACGTTATAAACAATTAATATGTAAAATGAATTGTAGTGTTATGTTGTGTACGTATGTAGATGAATGTGCAAAAATATTAAAATGATAATAAATTGATAAAAATTCTAAAATTTACAAATTTAAGGATAATTATGTAAAATTAAAATATGACAATAAATTTGTAAAAAATTATAAAATAATGACCATTATCAATCACTTGTCGGAGTGACAAGACATTATTATGCGATCTTGTCATATGTGACAAAACATCAAATTATTATACTGTACAAAAATAATTGATTCGACTCAGCGATTGTGGCCTGTAAAATGTAGAAATTGATTTGTAATTATGAAAAAAATGTAAAAAATTATTGAAAATATTAAAAAATGTAATTAATTTGAAAATGTTATAAAAATATGATGTACTGTCATGTAAGTGTGTATTTGTGTATTTATTGTGTGTGTATGTTGAGTATTTAAAAAGAAAAAAATAATAATAAAAAATAAATATCAAATCTACTTTCTTCCCAACATATTCCTTAAATTATGGATAGTAGGTGAAGGAAAAGTCAAGTGTCATAATGATGAAGAGACCTTGACTTGACTGATTTATTGTTCTATGTATTAAAATAATTGACTCGACTCAACTTTTGCAGATTGTAATAAATATACAAAAATGGAGGTATTGATATGTAATTACAGAAAAAATGTAAAGAATATTGAAATTATTGAAAATACTGTAAAAAAATGTGACGTTATGTCGTGCACGTATGCAGATGATTGCAAACTATTAAAACGATAATGAATTGATAAAAATCTCAATGTACATAGAATTATTAATAAATTATAAAAAGTAAAAATATAAAAATAAATTGATAAAATTCTCAAGTAAGGATGAATATCAATAATTTATTAATAATTATAAAAATATGTAAAAATTGTATTTTGTGTCCTTTAACGGTCAGGAAGCCTAAAAACATTAATTTTAAGCATTGAGAGTAAAAATTAGGTGTCAACACCATTAATGGCGAAACTCAAGAAAAACAAAAAAATGGGGAAAAAGGTTGTGTGGTGGAATAGTTTGTAGTTGTTGTGGAGATCGATGGCGGTGTATGCTGATTTGATTTGTAGATGGAGAAGAAAAGTTAAGAGTCACTTAATTTTTTGCTTCAAAATATGTCATGTATACACATTTATGCACAATTTTTTTTTTATATATATATATACCTACAATATTTGATACATGAATTAAAATTATACGAAAAAAGTTTGAAAAAAAAGAGACAAAAGTGTTTTTTCTTAATTAAAAAGATGCAGCAAAAAGAAGTTTTCTTTTGAAAATCACTGCTAAAAAGAAAAGGGAAGAAAATGACAAAATGGTTATTTTGCTTGTAAACAAAAATTTGGCTATTTTTATTATAAAGTATTTACTTTTTTGTACATATTTTAAACTATTCTATAATTTTTTATTAAAAAGGTTTTGAATAAACCCTATGCCAAAGATTGACTCGCCCCTAGAAAAGAGATGTTGAAGTAGACGGTTCCAATCCTTAGACTATAGAATTTGTATTTGATAAAATTTAGAAATGATATTATAGAATTCTATTTATAGTCTATTACCTCGATGCTTTGATATATCTATATCTATATCCATATCTATATCTATAATATATTAAAAGTGTGAATGGCCTTAAAAATATTGTTTAAACTTTTTTCCCCTTCATTAAAAGTCTTTTTGTTAGACAAAATCATCTTTTCACTATTTCCTGATATGTGAGAGTTTAAAAATTAATTAAATAATTATAGTAAATTTTTCCTTATTAGAAGTCATCACAATTAGTGATAATTAATACTTTTTTCTGTCCTGTTTTCCTTCCATATTTTAACAATTAGAATTCTTAATTTTCCTTCCATATAATTTTGGTCTTAATTATTTGATTTTTTTTCCTATTTATGAGTTGTTTGGACATGGAGCCCTTTGCAGACGTGGTAACTGGTGAGTAAGAAAAACTCTTCTTTTTTTTAACACACGCATTAACCTAGAATTAGTTTTGTACAATTATTTTTTGTGTAAATATAATTACGTAGATGTCAATTGCAACGGGTGTAACATGAAGATTGTGGAAGTGTTAAGCTCTGCTTGCGGTAACATGTTTATCGCTTATCCTTTTTAAATATAAAAAAAGTTAATAACCGTACTACAAATATGGTTCAAATCGTTGCGTTTCTCTTATCCTCTAGCAGCAAGGAAAAGAGGTACTACACAGCAAATGCAAAAGTGACGATTCATTAACCACTGGTAGTAAAATATATATGTGTGCTTTCGATAAAATATATTTATGTTTGCGTTAATATATTAGAGTGTGAAGGATCTTTGAGAAGTGATTTGAACTTTTTACACTTCATCAAAAATATTTGCAATAGACAAAATATCAAAAGTTACACGTGGGAGGCACATGCGGCTAATCTATATCTACAATTTATCTATAATATATTAAAAGTGTGAAAAAACTTAGAAATATTGTTTGAAGTTTTTGTCTTTTATTAAAAGTCTCTCTTTAGACGAAATCGTCTTTTCACTATTTTCTGAATATTTAAGAGTTTGAAAATTCATTAAATAATTATAGTAAACATTTTTCTATTAGAAGTCATCGAAATTAATGACAATTAATACATTTTTCATTAGTTTAAGTATTCTAAATCAACTGAAGTTGACTTTAAGCAGATTTGAAAATTTTAGATATAAATATGAAAGCGTTAGAATAAGAAAATTTAAAATTACCTCAATTCAATTAAAACTTTAGAAAACTTACCTCAATTCAATTAGAAATTGTCTTCAGGAATACACAATAGCTTATTATCAAACTCCAAGATCAAATCAAAACTTTAGAAAACTTACCTCAAATTTACCTCAAATAATACGTAAATTACCTCAATAATCATCAACACTATCCAGACTTCATGTTAAAGAATGTAACATTAAAAAATCATCTATTATTCTACAACTTCAAAAATAAACTAAAGAAATTTACCTTAATTCATAAAAAGCAAATTTATCAATACTATTCAGACTTCATGTTATTAAAGGAAAAACTTATGTAAATTAATATAAATAATATTAGTTGGTAAAACAAATTATTAAAAGTGTGAAGGGTCTTTAAAATATTATTTGAACTTTTTGCCCTTCATTAAAAGTCTCTACTTTAGACAAGTCGTCTTTTCACTATTTTTTTAATATTTAAGAGTTTGAAAATTAATTAAATAGTTGTAGTAAAGTTTTTCTTATTAGAATTCATCAGAATTAATGACAATCAATAATTTTTTTATTAGTTTGAGAATTCTAAATCAACTTAGTTGATTTTAAGAAGATTTTAAAAATCTAAAAATAAATATGAAAGTGTTAGAGTAAAAAAAATATAAGAAATATCAAATTTGTGAAAGTTTTAAGTAAGTAATTAAAGGAAAAGGTTTAAAATATAGAAAAAATAAAAAAAAAATGTCGTACTACAAATATGGTTCAAATCAATGCGTCTCTTTTAGCCTCTAGCGGTAAGGAAAAGAGGCACTGCATGATAAATGCAAAATCGGCGATCTATTAACCATTTGAAACTTTGCGTGATAAAACATATATGTGCTTACAATAAAATATATATTATGTTTACATTATTGTATTAAAGTATGAAGGATCTTTGAGAAGTGATTTGAACTTTTTGTACTTCATTAAAAACCTTCGTAATAGACAGAATCGTCTAATTTTAAATAATCAAAAGTTACACATGCAAGGCTTGTGCGTTTAAACCAGTGATTATAATAATGGGTATATAATATAAAGTATTAGCCGGAAGCTAAAACTTAAAGAGCGAGCCCTCTTACATATAATAATACTCCCTCCGTTTAAAAAAGAATGACCTACTTTGACTTGGCACAAAGTTTAAGAAAATAAAAATGACTTTTGAATCTTGTGGCCTTAAATTAAAGTTGTGTCAAATGTACCAAAATGCCGTTTAATCTTGCGGTCCTAAACATGTCATGTGGAAAGTTGAAATTAAAGTTTTACCAAAAAATAAAAGGGGTCATTCTTTTTTAAAAGGACTAAAAAGGAAAGTAGGTCGTTCTTTTTTAAATGGAGGGAGTACTAGTTTAGGTGTACGCGTCTTGCGCGTGTACCTCACTTTAATGAGTTCAAATATTACACTAAATAAGATATTTATTTAAATAATAAATATGAATATAATAATTAAACTTAATATCTTTTAAGAATGTAAAGATGGAGAATTTATTTATTAAACCTAACTTTTACCAAAAATATTTTTAAAAATCAATCGACATTCATCTACCATATATAAATTGCAATAAAATAATACAATGATAGAGACATCAAAATAATACATTTGAATCTAATATTTACATACAAAAAAATTCTCAAAGTCGTCCGACACTCATCTACTACATGTAAACAATAACAAAATAATACGATAATAAAGATATCAAAATAATACAATTAAAGCTAACCTTTACATAACAAAAATCCTCAAAGCCGACCAACATTTATCTATCGCCTGTAAACTGCAACAAAATAATACGATAAAAGCGATATCAAAATAATACAATTAAACTTAAATTTTACACACAAAAATTTCTCAAAGCTGATCGAGATTCGTCTACGAACTGTAAAAACTACCACAAAATAACAAATTAATAGAGATATTACGATAATACAATCAAACCTAACCTTTATCTAAAAAAAAAATCAAAGCCGACTCACATTCATCTCGCATCTGTAAATTAAAATAAAACAGTAAGATAATAAAGATATCAAAACAATACAATTAAACCTAACCTTTACACAAGAATTTTTTCAAAGCCAACCGACATTCATCTATAGCCTGTAAACTATATAAAACCAATATAATAGTGATTACAAAACTTAGATTTTTATCCAACTAATTCTTGTCTGGGCGAAAATTTTGACCCTAAAGAATGATTTTGAATGAAAACAAAGAAGATACATATATACACACATGTTGAATTCTATTATGCTGACAAAAACAGTGAAGAAGTTGAGGGTTAGAAAATTAAGCATCCACCAATCTAGACATGCAATTGAATCAAACCGGTTTGTTCTCTAGTATAACGCACATCTCAATATTTATAAAAGTATTTTCTTAATAGAGTCTTATTTTAGGAGTATTTTTCTAATTGAACAGCAGAAAGAAAAATATTAATTAATTCTCCTACAATATATTTTAGGAGTCCCATACATTTTAAGAAGTTTAATAGAAAGAAAAATATTAATTAATTTTCCTATCATATATTTTAGTAGTCCCTTATATTTTAGAAAATCTAGTTAATATAATAAAAAATAATTAAATAATAAATTTAAAAATATAGTGAAAAGACAGTTTTGTCTAAAGAAGAGTCTTTTAATGAAGGGCAAAAAGTTCAAATCACTTCTCCAAGGGTCTTCATTCTTTTAATATATTATAGATATAGATTCTTTAGTCTTCTTCACTTATATTTCATTTTTTAATATAACACAAAAGAATTTTATAAAGTTAGAAATAGAAAAATTGATGTGACACCTTTTTTCAGTCCAGAAGATGTTATCATCTTTTTTTTGTTGTTGTTAATATTGTGATTTATTTATGCCATGTACAAAAGAAATTAAAGAAAAATAATTTTTTTAACTCTCTTAGTTATATTTAATATGTAAAGTTAAGAAATTAAAATGTCATTTCTTTAACAAAAAAAAATTGAATTAAAATTTAGTGGTCAGTATTTTCATTATTCTATTAATTTTTATTATCATAACTTCTAAAATAACTAATAGCCATGTTCAAGACATTATTTGATATTTCATATTGTAGTACTATAATAAAGACATTGTAGAGAAAATTGAAGGAAAGGTGTCTTTTAAGTCTTGAATGAAGGATTTGTGACATTGACCAACTTAAAGGGTCAATCATAATTAGAAAACTTGATTAAGTTAATTGTGGACTTGATTAATATTTTTAAAACTTTCTAATCTTTTTAAAAATACAAATCAACCTACACCCCTCTCCTCTAAATCAATCGTCTCTCTCCTCTCTCTCGACAGTCTCTTTCAACTCTCTCTCAATCAATAGTTCTGCAAAATTTCTCCCTTCAAGCTCCGGCGATAAATAGCTGGGCGAGTTTCTTTTTGACTTTCAACTGTCAATCGACGTGAAGAAACAAAGGAACTTATCCGGCGATAACAACTTCGAGTTCTTCGTCGTCCCATTTCTTCTTTCACAGGTAAAAAAATATGTCTTTTTAGTTATGAAAAAATAGAGGAACTGGAGCCAACTTCTCTTCTAGTATTGGTTAATAATTTCTATATTTCTTGCTTAAATTTAAAATGTGGACTGAATAAAATCCTAATTTCTGGCATTTATTCTCTACTCTTTCTGGTATGAAATATATTTTATTATTATTATTATAGTTCTTGTTGTTGAACTATTGATTCGATTTGTTGGTGATTTTTTATAACCATTGATGTTCTTAGTGTGTGTGTGTTGTTTTAGTGTTGCTGGGTTGATTTGTTATTTTTCTTGGTAAAATGGTGTTGTAACAGATTAACCATCTGATGCAACAAATAAATTATATGATGCAACAGATAAATCATCTGATGCAATAGATAAATTATCTGATGCAACTGATTAACCATCTGATGCAACAGATAAATTATCTGTTGCAACAGATGAAACATCTAATGCAATAAATTAAACATCTAATGCAACAGATGAATAGAACAGATCATTCATCTATTGCATCAGATGACTCTTCTGGAAGAAATCTAAACACTATTGATCCAACAGATAACTCATTTGGCAACAAATGAGTGATCTGTTTCAACAGATGTGTGGCCTGTTTTTATTATTTCCAACGGATTACTCATCCGCTGCAACAAGTTGCTTATAGGCTGTAACAGATAACCTACCTGGTGCAATAGATGTGTGGCCTATTTTTATTATTTTCAACGGATTACTCATCCGCTGCAACAGGTTGGTTATATGCTACAACAGATATTCTATCTAGTGCAATAGATTAGGGTTCTATTTTTATTATTTTCGATGGATTACTCATCCGATGCAACAGGTTGGCTATATGATGTAACAAATATTATACCTGGTACAACAGATCAATGATCTATTTTTATTGTTTCCAATGGATTACTCATCCATTGCAACAGGTTGGTTATATGTTGCAACAGATATCCTACCTGGCGTAACAGATCAGTGATCTATTGAAACTGTTATTTTACCGTTGTACATATTTGATTTACTGTTACTCTTTTTTAATGATGCATTAATCAATTATAATCTATTTTATATTCCTAAATTTTTTAGATAATATGACTCCCAAAAGAAAAGAAACCAAATTAAGTAAAGGAACAAGTAAAACAGCTAGGCTACATCCACCACTCCATAAGCTTGCTTTGCAAGCGTTATCTCAATCAAGAGCAGAAAATGATGAACGTGGGTAGGAGGAATGTTTCAAAAGAGAAGATCCAAATGCAAATAGCCCTTCCACCGAAGAGGTGGTCAAAACCTTCAACATTGATCGTTATTATGTGAGAATGCAGTGTGATAGTGCCATAGATTTAATAGGTGATTTTGTGGTTAAGTCAGCCATGGGAAAATCTTTCGACACCTTCAAAAAAATACTTCAAGAATAAAAATTGGATGCTTATTTCAGGGATAACTGCTTTAGGAAATATCTTGATTTGCCGGAGGACAACAGTGCTCGTTTCCAAATGAAAATAGTATATGATCTTCTCATGCGTAGTTTTATGTATGAAAACAAAGATAAGATGGATGAGGTGTGGATAAATTACTAGGGCATGCCTATTTATTTTGGTTGGAAGGAGTTTGTCATAGTTACCGGACTAAAATGTTATCCTCCTTCTCAAGTTATACCTATTCTAACCCAAAAAAACACCTCGCACACCCAAAAAGGGCAAAGGAAAGTCGAGTGATCATGATGACCTGGTGTCCCTTATTAGTCCAAGCTTCAAAAACAAAAATTTGATAGAAGCGTTGAAAGGTAAAAGACTCTCAAAGAAGCACAAGGTATCGTTGTGCTAGGTTTGGTTTGTACATAATATTCTTTGGGCGAGAGGCGTTAACAACAACATAAGCGTTGATTTAATAAAGATCTTCGAGGATCTTGAGGCATTTAACAGCTATCCTTGGGGTTATGAAAGCTTCAAAATGACTGTCACATATTTGTTGACTCCGTTAATGCCAAAAACGGACAACTTAAATGGCTTTCCATGGACTTTTATGGTAAATGATTCTTTTTTTTCTTTTATTATGATATGATTCATTTTTTTAATCCAATAATGGTTTTGATTTAGTGGCATTATTTTATAGGCATGGGCGTTTGAAGTCATTCCGTATTTGAGACAACAAGTGAACTGCCAGGAAAAAGTTTCATGTCCAAGAATCTTGAGATGGTTGTCGGCTAAAAATGATAAAAATACAAAATTTATTGAACTTTTCAATCCCCCGAAGGATGCAGTAAGTATAATTATAATTAAGTTTTTATTTTAATTAATGATTTTTTGAATAATCTAATCATCATTCTAATATATGTAATGATTTATATTAGATTGTGTATCCGTTGCTTGTTCCGACCAATCGAGAGTTAAAGATGTCATCTTTTCTTACTTTACGATCTGTACAAACTTTATCGGACCCTAAGGTCATTGATAGAATAAAAATGGAATTGTTTGGACCAACAAACATCACAAGAAAAATAATTTTGAAGGGTGGGGCTTGTTGTTGTTGATGGCCTTAGTGGTGATGGAGCTATTGGATGTGGTAGTGGTGTTGTTGTTGGGCTAATGATGCTCTTCTTACAATTTTTAAAACAAACTATTATGAGTGTGGTCATACTGGTTATACAGATTTTGCTTCTCCTCGCGAATGTTTTGCATGCAAATGCAAAGATTGCAAGACAAAATATGATGTAGTGATTAATGTTATTAATGCATTAACTACTTCTGTAAAGGAATTGACATCTAAGAGGGGTGTCATTCCATCAAAGAGGATTTTATATCCATCCACTCCATTAGAGACTAAGGATAAGATGAGAAGGAAAGTAATTTCCAAGGCACTATCAAGCATCCAAAAAAATAAATTTACAACTCCTCTGTCCATGTGTTGCACTATTGAGCAATGTACAAGGTCCACAGGAGAGCAGCACGAGATGAAGCAGGTGACTATATATCGTCTGTTCCAACTAACATACGCACATATCTGTTTCAGTTTTTCCAAATATATGAGTCATATGTTGCAACAGATGGTTAATCCGTTGGAAATTATCATACTGGACTTCCTCATGTTATAATTTATCCCAACAATTGATCCATATGTTGCTACAGAAATATAATCTGTTTGGGATAATTTAAAAATAGAAGAAAAACCTGTTTGATTTGCTAAAACGGATGAGTTATTCTTTTATGTTTTTTTTTAAATCTTTGTGATTAGTGTTGACCAATTCTGGTTTTCCAGGTGGATGTCACAGTAGAAGCTACTGTCAAATAACATTGACAATATGCTACTCTTTTTATGAAAATATGGAGAAGCAAAAGCATAAAAATCGTACACAAGCAACATTAAAGATCCACGACGATCAAATCCGAATTTCATAGCACCGTGTGAACAATAACTTATCCATATTGAGTAGATATTTATAGCTTGAGTCTGTCAAAGTAATAATCTCTCCCCTCCTTAGAAATTCTTGGCATCAAACTTAAATTGTTGATCTATTTGTTGAGATCTGCACCCATAACAATTTTTTTACATTTCATTTTAAATTGTAATTTCTGAAGGATTCGATTTATTTTATGTTGTCTATGAATTTTATTTATCCAGAGATTTGAACATTTTAAGTGAAATGGAATACTAGATTCAAATATTACAACAGATACCTTATCTGTTGAAACAGATGAAATATCTGTTGGGAAATATCAAATAAATTTAGGCATATGTTACAATATGTAGGTCATCTGTTGACAATTATCAAACAGGTTTGCCAACTGTTACAACAGATTAGACCAGGATATAAACACCGGCATAATGCAACAGATGACCAACCTATTGCAACAAATAAACATTTATCAGAATAGCTAGAATATATTTTACAACATATAGACAATCTGTTGCATTATAAAAAATTCAACTTTTATCAAACAAAAAAATTACCATTACATGTATGTAATGTAAAAGTGAAGTGACTTGAAATAAAAATGGCGAAACCCATCGACAGGCACCTAAAGTTGCAGCGATCTTTCACTTTGGCACCTCAAGTAGACAATGTTTATTTTAAACACCTAAAATAGGCATCAAATGTGTCAGTTTGTCACTTTTTTCCCTATTGGCAGCTCGCGTGCAATTCACGCAGCCAAGGCTTGTTGAACCCTTTTTTTTGCAGACTTGGCGTCTGATTTGGCCCACAACGGTCATTTCCCCCCATTGTCTTATATATTCATCTTCTTCCTAAAATTTAACCCTAAATTTTCAAATCTTCTTCTTCATCATCTTTTTTTATCTATCTAAATTCTTCAAATTATTTGCATTTGGTCTTTCTTTATTTTTTTCTCATTTTTTCCAACTGAGCTTAACAATGTCGAGCTCATCTTCCACTGTTTTTTATGATAAAAGATTTTTGATATTGTAAGTGCGGTCATAAAACTCTATTGAAGACTTCTTAGACTCAACAAAATTCTGGTCGTAGGTTTTATACTTATAAGATTTCAAAGCTAATATTTTTTTATTTAATTAGTTGATTAGCTATTGACTTGTAATTATTTTGTAATTGTGTTCTTGTTTTTATGGATATTGGGTGTATGCGATTACTTTGATTGGTATGAAGAACAACACCCTTTACAAGCAAATCATGTAATCTGGGGTTTGTTAAAAAAAGTCAAGGCTTTTGAAGAGAAACAAAATCGAGCAAGAATATACTACATTGTTGTCGTTATTGCTACTGGTTTGGTGTTGTTGGGCACATGGATATTCAAGTCTAATTGCTGAAATTTTCATGGTGGTGTATTTGCTACTGGTTTGGTGTTGTAGATCACATGGGTATTCAAGTGTAATTGTTGGAAAATATCAAACAGATTTAGACATATGTTGAAAAATTTAGGTCATCTATTGGAATTATCAAAAAGGTCTTCCCACCGTTGCAACAGATTAGACTTAGATTAGATAGAAATAACATCGACATAATGCAGCAGATGACCAACCTATTACAACATATAAAATATATTCCAGAAGAGATGAAATATATTTTACAACAGATTGGCAATCATTATAAAAAAACTCAACTTTCATCAGAAAAAATATTATCACTACATGTACATGTAATGTAAAATGAAGTGTGATTTGAAATAAAAAATTATTATTTTACAGGCTCTTCTTTATACAAAGGATCCAAGTGTCCAGGTAGTACCCCATAAGCCCAGACCTCTTGCAGGTTTGCCACAGTGTTGTTGCACAGAAAGGTCATTGGCTCGGCCATTTCTATGTCGATCAGCAAATATTCGATGTATGTAAGCGCATGCGAGCTGCACGCAAAACTAGTATTATTTTTTGAAAGGTTCATTCCCTTATTTCGACCTTCAAAATCTCATGATTTCTTCATCAACACTTCCTCTGGCAAACGATACATCAGTTTACTCTGCCTCAACAAAATGGGAAATAGGTCCATCAGTGTCTACATGTGGATAAAAAAATGACCTCGTCGATGACAGGTTTGTTGCAATCATAAACCTTAATATTTCCCTCCTCAAGTAGTATCTCTGTAGCCCGATAATGTATGTCGTCCATATTCATGACTGCAAGAATTCTCTTTGCCTCGGTCAAGCTCTTATCGTGTGGATTTGGACTCTCCTCTCTAACATATTTTATTATTTCTTCATCCCAGTCTAATGTAGAAACTAACAAATCAAATCATGTGCCACTAGTTGATGCTAGATCATTGAGTTAATCGTACTTATCCTTGAGCTTCTTGCAGAAGTCGAGGTCCATTATCCTATCGGCAGCATCATAAGCTTTCGGGTACGCTAATTGTCTTTTCCTCATGAGGCAGAGAATTTTGTCAACATGCAGTCATATAAGAATTCAATTTTTAAATAGGTTAGTAATTGTAAAGATGGTCCATCTGCTGCATAGGATTTTCTGAATCAATAATCTAACACAACTTATGCAACAGATGGATAATAAGTTGCAACAGAACTACTACCTGTTGTACCAGAATACCCAGCTGTTGCAACAGATTTCACATCTGTTGCGTAACTTCTTCTTTATGGGGTAGATTAGAAGGCTATATTAGAAAAAATAAACTTGCCTTGTCCTCGTACCACACGCATATCTGTCATAATCTTAAATTCTTGGGGGGGAAGGGAGGCCTAGGGTAATCTGGTGCGCCTCGGTTGGCTTTCTTGGCCCATTGCAGATCCCTCTTCTCTGTGGCACCAAGTTTTGCATATATGTCGACCTTCTTCAATGGCCCCTAAACTTTAATATTTTCTTATTTTCGACTGAAGAGTACGTCGTTAATTGATCTTTTGTTTCTTCTAACCGCCGATGTAGGAGTGTATGCCTTTCTCACCTTCTTGAATGGTATGAAACCCTTCTTAGATTTGAATTCCTTGACAGCTTTAGATATAGCCTCTACCTTTTCAAGGAGTTTATCCTGGTTGTCCTTGCACTCTTTGCATTTGCAATGAGAACACGAGGGTGAAGAGGGGTAAGGGTGAGAGAGACCTGTTAAGGGTGAGAGAGACCTGTGAAAGGGGTGTTTTAAAATATATTTATTTTTCTTGAGCATCAATATGCCCACCATCATGAGTGGTAGCAGCATCAGCATGTCTTCCACCAATACCAACAACTCCACCAGAAGAAGCACCCGGATCTACTGCAGTAGGTTAGTCATAAAGAGCCTCAATATTAGGATGACCTTGCCTAGCTGCTCTTCTTATGGCTATTGCTCCAGACGATTCCTTCTTTATTAACTCCACCGTTGGTTCTGCTATTGTAACACCCCAAAATCCCATCCCGAGATATCACACAGTGCTTATGACCTCGAAGGACCACAAACTAACCCTTTACTGATATTTGTACCTATATACTGCATAATATCTGAAATAAATGCAAAAACTAGCCATAAGGTTCAACACATCTATGAATACTCATAATACACAACAACAACATCCATCTGAAAAGCCTCTAAACTGTCTGAACTGTGGAATTGATAGGACAAGTCCCCAACTAACTCCTTCAACTGAAAATAAATAAAGTTTAAAGAAATAATAGTAAACTGAGATTAATTCTCAAAAGAAGAGAACTCACTGCTACTGTTGCAGACTGGGACTGAACTGCTGAGGATACTCTGGATCCTGTGCCTCTGAACCTATGGTGTCAAATAAAACACCATAGCGCAAATGCATCAGTACATGAATGTACTGAGTATATAGACGGGGCAGGCTAATGCAAGGGCTCATGCATGTATAATATCTAAACTGAATATTCATGAAGATGCCGCATGAGAACACATATATGAATGCACAGACCATGAACACAATCATCGCAACTCTAGATACTGAAACTCGGATACCACTTTACTGCAAACTGAACTCACTACTGACACTGAGATACTGAATCACTGACTTATCAGATACTGATAACTGAGAGTCTGGATGTACTCACA
The DNA here is from genome assembly GCA_030864215.1 of Capsicum pubescens. NCBI lineage: Eukaryota > Viridiplantae > Streptophyta > Magnoliopsida > Solanales > Solanaceae > Capsicum > Capsicum pubescens. The sequence goes on from CM061541.1 coordinate 175,771,096, forward strand.
TCAAGGACTGAATTTTGAGCTTACTACTTTCGACTGACAGGATTAGAGATCAACTTTTCTAACATATTATTCCAGAAATGATTATCAATGATAAGAAGTATGATCATGTTCGAATCTGATAATAAGAATGCTCAACAGAATCTGAGATAGAGGTCAAGTCTATCTGATGAGAGATCTCTAGATATGATAATAAGAATACTCAACATGGTCTGAGACTGAATAGAGCTTGAATAGATTACTTGAATCGCTTCTGAGATTAGAATGGAATTACTTGAATACTATTAGATCTGAGCTTATTATAAGACTGAGGCTAGATTACTAGCAATACAGAGATTACAGAGATAACTGAGATTATTGAGCTTTCTTAAGTTCTGCACTTGTCTGAGGATACAGAGTTCTATAGTTCACTGAGTTCTGAGAATCATGGCTCGACTGGAATTATCGAGAAACTGACATAGACTCTAGACAACAGCTCTATTGTCGGGTATAAATACCCCCAGGACTCGATAGCATAAAAGTAAAGCATAATCATTCATTCATCATCACGATCGTTCATATATCATCACAATCATTCATGCATCATCATAATCATTCATCATCATAATCATTCAAGACATCACCTCAAGCATTTAACAATCACAAACATCTTATTCATCATCACAGTCGCCAAGGGGTCACTTTAAGTATCTCGAAAACATAATCATATAATAACATAGAGGAAACATGCTACTAGATCGTACTCCATTCAACAAGGTTTTACCTCAACTATTTCACACCTAAATCAGTCTTGACATGTGCTTGGATATCATATGTCTTGGGAAAACTTCATACTATCATGTCATAACTTACTTGCTAACCACTTGGCATGTATTAAAAACTTAGCATATAACAAGAGAACATAATTGGTGAATTTACTACTATCACATCTCCACTTATTCACTAAGGACCTTCAACAAACACTAGACATGCACGGGTTCATACTTATTTGAGGATTTCCTACTACCATGGAATAATTCATTCACTTGGGCATTTTATCAAACACTAGGCATGCATAAACTAACTCATAATTTGGGGTTTCATCTTCAACATGCTACAATAGCCCTTATGCTTCACCTAATCTCTTTATCAAACCTAGGGGGAACATGCTTCGCTTATTCAATCATTTTTACACCCATTTGACATGAACACATCACATATAAAGCAACATAAGGAAGATTCATCACAAATATCACATGGATTCCCCCTACTAAGGTCAAGGCTCATGAATCTTGTAAACAAACATGAATCAAAACTCAACAACACATGTAACATCAATTTCAACTCATAAAAATCATTAACAACTCATAAACATAAAAAAGTCTGTGAGTTTTGGAAAGGGTTCTTGAGCTTCTTGGATGAAAGGGACCCAAGAACCAATATCTACAAACCTTAACCTTTGAAGTTGGATGAATTCTAATGCTTGAGACTCTATCCGCACTTGTAATAAATGATTCTCGAAGCCCACACTATGAGGAACTTAGTTCTTGAAGAAATCTTGAAGATTTATGGATGATTTTTGGAAGATTAGGGTTCTTGAATTGAAACTCTAGATATTCTCTCTTTAGAGAATTGGAAGACAAATGGAGAAATTAGGGTTTGAATGAGGGTTCCTCATATTTATAGAGGCTAAAAAATGGGAAATGACCAAAATACCTTTGAAAAAATGCCCTTAAATTGCTGGAAAAATATTCTTGATGACATCCGTGACAGGCCGTCAAGTTGATGATAGGCCGTCAAGAATGTCGTAAAAAAACGTAAAATATTGAGTTTCTGGTTAAGGCTGACGACATTGGTGATAGGTCGTCACGGGAGTGATGGCTTATCACAAAATGTCATCACTGGGGTCAAAAATCTGCCCTCGGCTGACAACATTGGTGATAGACAATCACGGGCGTGATAGCTTATCACGAATGTCGTCACCAGTTTTCCAGCCGGACATGCTGGTGTAAAATGGGCATAACTCTTTGCTCCGATATCGGTTTTTGACGAAATTGGTATCGTTGGAAAGATAATTCAAAGAGCTTTCATTTGATATATAGTAGGTTACAAGGAGTAATGGTCAATTAAAACTGACCCAAATTTTTTACGGTCACTAAAACTTGAACGATAGGCAAGTTTTCAACTCGACTATGAGTTAAGGGACCTCTATGATCTTAATTCATGCTCAAATAGATTCCCACATGATTCAAAGTATTTCATACTTGGGAGGATATTTCTAAAACATTTTGACTCGGATTTTCGCTTTACCAAATTCGCTCTAAGGCTCAGAATGGAAGAGAATTTTGCGGGGCATTATAGCTATCAACATGACCTAGAGTAATAAAAGAAGTTATCTTCCACTCCTGCTCAGTAGGCACGATCCATGGATGCACAACCTATAAAAAAAGATGGATACATTTAAATCATATAATATAATATTTTTCACAGTTGGGTTACATGTTAACACAAAAACTTATGTAATAAATGATCTGTATGTCATAACAAATTAACAATATGTTGTATCAAATTACTATCTGTTGCATAATTTGCAATAGATGGTTAATATATTTGGGTCAACAGATAGGTAATCTGATGCAAAATATCAATCATCTATCACAACAGATTACCAATCTGTTGCACCAGTTGGCACAAGACGGGTAATCTATTGGATTACATGTTATGCAACAGATTAATAATATGTTATATCAGATTACCCATCTGTTGAATAATTTGCAGTAGATGGTTAATTTGTTAGAGTTGGGTTCAGAGAACCAAAACAACAGATGGGTAATCTAATGCAAAATATCAATCGTCTATCACAATATTACCCATTTATTACACCAATTGGCACAAGACAGGTAATTTGTCGCAATAGATAACTCAAATGGTGCATTAGATATAATATTTATTGCACAGATATAACATCTGTTCAATATCTTTTATTGAGTCAAATTATTTTACTTGAAATAAAACGTACTGCATCATCCGGAGGGTTAAAGAGATCAACCTCCTTAATTCTTTTGTTATTCTTTGCAGTCAACCACCTAAACATCCTTGGATGAGAAATTTTATTCGGATAATTCATTACCTGCTTTCGGGGGGAGGAATGGATTCAAATGCCCAAGCCTAAAAAATATAAACAGAAAGCAAGCAAAAAAATGTCATAATAACTATATTCAATATAAATTAATGAATGAGTAAAAATAGTGATTAATTTTACCATGAAAGCCAAAAGAAAGTCGTATAATGTGATCGTCCCTGGGGATAGCTTTGTTAGTAAATATTTGACAGTCAAATAGAAGTTGTCATATCCCTAGGGATAATTATTGAAATTCTCAAAATCCTCGGCACGCGCCAACAAATCATCTTTCATAACCTTGTTGACGTCTCTTGTCAATATAACGGAATGAGCAAACCAAACTAAGCACAATTGCTCCTTGTACTTCTTTGGTATGGTTTTATCCTTAATATCTATCATCATATCCGATGCTTTATAGCCACGTCCAGCAATGTCCAACAACCCATCTATTTTTTCCTTACGTTTATTTGTTTTGTTGAGTGGTTGTTGGGACAATGCCTTCCCTTTATTTGATTATAGTGGTTTGACTGTCCTGATTGCCTTGGACCTTTTGCGGGGTTTTCCCTTGGCGATAGGTTCTTTTGGACGATCGCATCTCAAGTCCGTCACTATGGCAAACTCTTGCAAGCCAAAACAAACCAGCATGCCACAATAGTTGATCCAGATTTCATCCATCTTTTTCCCCCTCCTCCGAATCTTTATCATCCCCCACGTACTTGATCCTACGCTTTATTTGGAAACGGGCAGGGTGGTCCTCAGGTAGCTCAAGAAAGCATCCAAAGTAGCTCCTCTTAAAAAGTTCGTTTATGTTTTCGTTCTTCATAATATTCCTAAAATAATTAAAAAATTTCCCCAACTGACATTTAAGTACAAGTTCACCAGTTAGTTCTGCAGGGTAATCTATCGACATCACAACTTGAAATTTGTCAATACTAATAGTTTTGAAAGAATTATGCTGGGATGTCGATATTAATTCACACCCCATTGGTGATCCATTATCATCATGTTGATGATCATCCTCTTTATCACTCTCTACTTCCTCCTCTTTCTCACTTTTATTTTCTTCATCACTATTTCTAGACCCTTGTCCATCTCCCTCAATATTGTTTTCATATCTCTGCTCAGCTTCACTTTTCCCTAACTAAGATTATTTAGGAAGCTTCTCTGAATTCCTCTGTACTGTAACCTTTTTTGTTGGGTGGTCAGAAGTTGATCCATTTTCATTTTTTGGGGGGGGAGACATGTTTTACCTATAAACAACAAAAAAAAACAAAAATTATATTACAATTGATGTATGCATAAATTTTCAAAAAATACATTACAAACACCACCAATACCGACATACCAACAGCCACCACAAACACCACCAACCAATGCCAAAAACACCACAAATACCGATACCACCAACAACCACCACAAACATCACCAATACCGACACCACCAACAGCCACCAAAAATACCACCACCCAATGCCACCAATAACATAAATACTGACACCACCAACAGCCACCACAAACACCACCAATATCGACACCACTAACAGCCACCATAAATACCACCAACCAATGCCACCAACAACACCACAAACAACCACCAACACCACCAACGCCACCATCACCACCAAATAACTAATACCAACACCACTATCAACAGCCACCAATAATACCATAAACACCATCTAACAATACCACCACAGTCAATGGAACACTGCGATAAAAACTAGGATTTTATCAGGTTCTTCCTATGATTTTACCATCAAGACTCAAAATTATTAATCTATTTTCGAATATAATATAACTAAAAGCCTTTTTTCATCATTAACTAAAAAAATCCTAATTTTTTTTAAAAGAACAAATATATAACTCTTCTTGAACTCTATTACCTACGAATACAGAGAAAAATAATAGATCCAAGCAAAAATAAAGTCGAAAATAACATATGTGGTCGAAAATGGGAAGAAAATCAATTTGTTGTGAAAGGTTGAGCAATATGTTGAGTAGTTATTATCTGTATTATTGAGAGAGAAAGAAAAGAGCGAGAACTCAAGATTTAAAATGATGAAACTTTTTCCCATAAATAGATGATTTGTATAGGTTGATTTGTATTTTAGAAAAGAATGACAAGTTTTGAAAATGTTAATTTAGTTCGAATTGATCTTAATTATTTTTAGCTAAACCAATTTAGGTATTAGCTTATAATAATAAGTTAATGAGAATTGTTTTATCTCGGAGTGATCGATCGATCGACAACTCAGGTCGAGAGGAATGTAACGCCAACACCATGCAATTGCAAAAGACTCAATTAAAGTTGTAGTTGACCCTATGTACTCGTCCCTAAATCTAGCTAAATAAATTTAGGTATTAGCTTATAATAATAAGTTAAATAGAATTATTTCATCTCGTAGTGATTGATCGATCGATCAATGACTCAGGTCGGGAGGAACGCAATATTAATACCATGCAATTGCAAAAGACTCAATTGAAGTTGTAGTTGACCCTATGTACTCGTCCCTAGATCTAGCTAAATCAATTTAGGTATTAGCTTATAATAATAAGTTAATGAGAATCATTTTATCTTGGAGTGATCGATCGATCGACAACTCGGGTCGGGAGGAACGCAACACCAATACCAATACTATGCAATTTCAAAAGACTCAATTGAAGTTGTAGTTGACCCTATGTACTCATCCCTAGATCTAGCTAAATCAATTTAGGTATTAGCTTGTAATAATAAGTTAATGAGAATTATTTCATCTCAGAGTGATCGATCGATCGATCGAGGACTCAGGTTGGGAGGAATGCAACACCAACACCAATACCATGCAATTGCAAAAGACTTAATCAAAGTTGTAGTTAACCCTATGTACTCATCCCTAGATCTAGATAAATCAATTTAGGTTTTAGCTTATAATAATAAGTTAATGAGAATCGTTTCATCTCGGAGTAATAAATCGATCGACAACTCGAGTCGGGAGGAACGCAACACCAATACCAACACTAATGCCATGCAATTGCAAAAGACTTAATTAAAGTTGTAGTTTACCCTATACACTCGTCCCTAGATCTAGCTAAATAAATTTAGGTATTAGCTTATAATAATAAGTTAATGAGAATCATTTCATATCGAAGTGATCGATCAATCGACAACTCAGGTCGAAAGGAATGCAACACCAACGCCAACACCATACAATTGCACAAGACTCAATTAAAGTTGTAGTCGACCCTATGTACTCGTCCCTAGATCTAGCTAAATTAATTTAGGTATTAGCTTATAATAATAAGTTAATGAGAATCATTTCATCTCGAAGTGATCGACCGATCGATCGATGACTCGGGTCGAAAAGAACGCAACACCAACATCAACATCATGCAATTGCAAAAAACTCAATTGAAGTTGTAGTTGGCCCTATGTACTTATCCCTAGATCTATCTAAATCAGTTTAGGTATTAGCTTATAATAATAAGTTAATGAGAATCATTTCATCTCAGAGTGATCGATCGATCGACAACTCAGGTTGGGAGAAATACAACACCAACACCAACACTAACACCATGCAATTGCAAAAGACTCAATTGAAGTTGTAGTTGACCCTATGTACTCGTCCCAAGATCTAGCTAAATCAATCTAGGTATTAACTTATAATAATAAGTTAATGAGAATCATTTCATCTCGGGGTGATCGATCGATCGATCGACGACTCAGGTCGGGAGAAACACAACACCAACACCATATAATTTAAAAAGACTCAATTGAAGTTGTAGTTGACCCTATGTACTCGTCCCTAGATCTAGCAAATACTAGTTTATACCATGCAATTGTATAAAATTAAATGTTCAACCTGTTGCAACATGTGGGGAATCTATTGGAATTTAACAAATAGATTATTGAATATATTGCAACAGGTAGGAAATCTATTAGAATTTATCAAACAGATTATTGAATATGTTGCAACAGATAACTGAGCCATTGGAAATTTTCAAATAGAAATTGCCATCTGTTGCAACTGATTACTATATGTTTTAAGATCTTTTTTTATTTGAAAGCAATTTTCTATCCGATATAAAAAAGATAAAATACTAAGATGGTAAAAAATATTACTTGGATAACTCAAAAATTTCCTTCTTGAGTAATCTTATATTGTTTTTTCAATGTCACCGTCTCCTCGTGCCCCTCAAAGATATTAATAAATATTTAAAACTCATCTCTAGAAATCTCTCTCCTTCAGCCATAACTTAACTTAGCTTATCTCTCTCTTTCAGAATTTTCTTTCTCTCCTCTTTAGGGTAATCACAACCGTCTCCTTTTTTTCTCTCTTTTCTCTCCTCATTTGCATAAGGATCCTTTCGAATCTCAACCAATCAATATCTTTTCTCGACTGAGATAGGTGTTTTAATCCTATTGTTCTTTTGATATTGCAGGTATGGTTTAATATTGCTTTTTCTTTCTCATTTTTTCTTTGTATGTTATTTATATTAGATATTTGCATCTGTTGTTCGTTACTTTATTGGTGGCACTATTATTGGGGGTGTTGGTGTTGTTGGAACATGTGGTATTAGTGTTGTTGATGGTGTTAGAATATATGGAGTTGTTTCTTTATTGTTGATGCTTTTATTGATGTTGTTGGTCGTGTTGCAAAAGTTTTCTCAACTTTTGGAACTGATGAATCAGCTGTTATAACAAATATAGCAACTAATGGAAGAAATCAAACTAGTAGCAAGTCTGGTTTGATTTATTCTAACAGATGACCCATTTGTTGTAATATGTCATCCATCGATGGCCACAGATGCATCGCCTGTTGCAACAGATGACTCATCTAATGAATAGAGAAGGAATTTATTGCATCAGAATGCTCATCTTTCGCATCATATTGGTCATCTGTCATAATAAATTTGTTATCTATTGCAATAAACAGTACATCTGTGGCAACTAATTGATGATATATTGCATCAGATTGATCATCTGTTGCATCAGATTGATCATCAGTTATATCAAATTAATTATTTGATACATCAGATTGGTCATATGTTGCATCAGATTATTGTAATGTATTATATTTATTCAATTTTGTGTTACCTTTTTGTAATATTCTTTTTGTTCTTCTTTTGTTTGACATCAAATATTTTTCTCTTATTTGCAGATAAAAGAAACTGAAACTGGATCAACTTTTGCCCAACCAGCATTAAAGGCTAGAGCAAAAATGGGTTTAGAGAAATAAACTACTTGTAGATGAAACCACTTCATATGTGTGAGGTTTGTATTACTGATCAACCTATCGTGAAAATACACATCTAGTATACTGATTTTGAGAATATTGGTTTTTTACCTATTAGGCGTTAATCCTTCAAACGAGATCGTGCATTTTATAGTTAAGTTTATTAGGTTTAAACTGGTAAGGCTGAGGGACCAAGTAGGTGGTGTCGATACCTTGTTATGGTTTGATGAAGATTTTCCTAATGTTTATGTGTCAAGTTTGGGGAAGGGTTCAAGCTATTGGCGACAGTGTAAATATCCAATAGTGTTGGACCAATTTTAAGCGTTCAATGGACTTTTGAAAGGCCTCCGAAGCCTCGCAGTGCTGAAAATAAGAATAAAAAATCAATAGAAATTCCCCCGGCCCAAATTTATATGGATGGGTTGTACGAGAAGACTATTATATAGAAGAAAGTGATTGGAAGAATACCTGTATGGGAAGAGGTGGGTGAAAAAGACCATATATCAACTCAAACCTTATTAAAGAAGAAACACAGGGTAGGAAGTAAAGTGTAGCGAAACTGGCTAATAAAATTGACATGAAAAATGAAAAAAATGAATGAGTTACAAGTGTGAAAGTGTATCCAAAAATAAAAATCCATCAGTCGTTCTTGAAAAAGAAAAATGGTAAAGTGGATTACAGCTATGCACTTTGTTAGGGGACTGCAACTAGCTAGCGTGGCCTGAATGAAGACCCACAAAGATGCAGGACGAGAACTCTAAGGAAGAAGTTTGGCGAACACAGAGAATTGGTAATATTTTTAGTCGAGAATGAAACCTGAACCAACAACTCCTGAAGTAAAAATAAGGGATCAATCCAATGTGGCTATTTCTCAAGTTAAACTTGCATACCATGCCTCATGTTTATGGCTCTGGTCTGGTCAAAGGCAGTGGAAAAAATAAGGCATGGGATTTCTGTCCAACTTCAGACCTTTTTGTTTCTACTGTCATTGACCTAATCAGAACCACAAACAGAAGGCATGGGATGCAAGTTAGACTTCAGAAATTGATGCCTTGACTTGATCCCTTATTTTTACTTCTGGAGTTGTTGGTTCAGGTTTCATTTTTGACTGAAAATCTTACCAATTCTCTGTGTTCGCCAAGCTTCTTCCTTAGAGTTCTCATCCTGCATCTTTGTGGATCTTCATTCAGGCCACGCTCTCTAGTTACAGTCTCTAGAAAAGTGTCCAACTCTAGTCCTATTTACCATTTTTCTTTTTCAAGAACAACTGACAGATTTTAATATTTGGATGCACTTCCACAAGATTTTTCGTCTTTCAAGTCAATTTCATTGGCCAGATTGGCTAGAAGTTCCTTGTTTGCTTCTCTGTGTTTTTTCTTTAATAAGGTCTAAGTTGATATATGATCTTTTCCACCCCCTTTCCCGCACAGGTATTCTTCCAATTACCTTCTGCTTTATAATAGTCTCCTCGTGCAACCCATCCATATAAATTTGGACCAGGGGAATTTCTATTGGTTTTCCATTCTTGTTTGCTGGAGTGCGAGGCTTTGGAGGCCTTTCAAAAGTCTATTAACCCTTCAAATTGATCCAATTACTATTCGATATTTACACTTCCATTAAAAACTTGAACCCTTCCCCAAACTTGACACATAAACATGAGCAAAACCATCATTAAATTGTAACAAGGTATCGAGCCCACCGTCTTGGAACCCTTCGGCCTTATCAGTTCACACCTATCAAACTAAACTATAAAATGCAGGATCTTATTTGAAGGATCAATGTATAATCGGTAAAAAACTGCATTCACAAAATCATTATATTTTATGTGTGTCTATTATGAGAGCCTGATCAGTAATACATAACTCCCACACATGAAAGTGGATTCATTTATCTGCACACACCTTATTCTTCCTACCCCATCAATGTCAGACAATATTTATTCTTCACATCTCATTGTTAAGTAGTGTACAAGACCACGGAGGCTCAAAGGGTAACCATCTTCAATGTCAGAGGACTACATGCCCGTCAAGAAAAAAACAAGTGCTACAAGTCATAACATTTCACCTTTTTTGTTTTAAAATCTATTTATATAATAAAACAGTCATCAATTTAGATTAATTCCCCATCTGTTGCAACTGATGATTCAGTTATTAGAAGAAATCAAAACATCTCCTCCTACAAATTATTCATTTGTCATAACAGATAATCCATATGTTGAAACTGATGTATCATTTGTTGCACATACAAACTATTTATTACAACTGATGGTAAATCTATTGCGACAGTGGGTTATCTGTTGGGACAGATGGACAATTCGTTGCAATAGCTTAATAATAACGGTTGTTATTAAGTCTCAAGTCTCAAACCACTTTGAAAAGGTGAAAAGTTTGAATGTAAAAAAAAAAGTTGTGTCTTACCATAGAAAACAAAAAATCAACAGTTTGAATATAATCAATACAATGGACCTGAACAGTTGTGCCTTTCTACCTAAATGATTTGTTGCAATAGCTCTATAATAACGATTGTTATTAAGTCTTAAACCGTTATGAAAAGGTGAGAAGTTTGGATGTAAAAGAAAAAGTCACGTTTTTTTTACAAAAAACAAAAAGACAGCAGTTTGAATGTAATTAATACAATGGACCTGAACAGTCGTGCCTTTTTGCCTAACACATTCAGATTCAATTATCTATAAATAGGCCCCTCTACTTTTATTTATTTATTTCATTTTTTTCTTTTTGGATTACATCTTCAATCACTTCTCTTCAAAGAGCATATTCCTTTCTCGTTGAGGTAAGTTTTTTTCTGTGTAAATCTACCAGTTTGTAGTATACATTATATTACATTTGGACTCTTTTCTTTACCTTTGTGTTAATTTTTTTTTATCAATTTATGTGTGTTCTAGATATGGCCGATACAAATTGGGACGTTGCAATTCTACAAGACACTGTCTGAGAATTTGAGTCGTAGGTTCACAACCTGCGGTGGGAGTTATCCGCCATGAGAGCTTGAATGATCCTAGAGATTCACAAGCTTAGGAGGGTCTTGCTGTTGTCGGTTGAAGATTGGTCGGCTGGCAATAATAATGTTGTTGCTGATAATAATAATAATAATTAAAATGTGTTTTTTTAATTCTATATCGGATCTATACCGAATGTATTTTATTTTTTGTTTAATGTAAAATTTATTGTTAGTCGACTTTGGTTTTTTAATTCTTATTTAATTTTTATTCTGTCTATTCCTTCTTCTAAACATGTTAATATGTCGACTGTGGGAGGTAAGAAGCAATTTTGAATCTAGTAGCAATAACAATTTTAGCATTTGAGTTCTTTCAACAAATGGACCATCTGTTGGAACAGATCGATTGGGTTTCTGTCAGCAGATTATCCATCTTATTGAGCTTGAAGAGCTACCATAGCATGTGGACATGGTATTTTGTTCAAGTTAAAAACTCTGCACGTACAAGATCTTGTTTGAAGATCGACCGTGGCAACATCACCATGACCGTTGATATTGAAATTGTAATCTGTTATTTGATGAGATAATAACCTATTCCCCAAACTGATGTTCATTGATATTATTTTTGACTTCTAGAACAAATGGGGTTCTTTTGTTGCCCTCGAACTGCACACGCCTTTCGTTAAAAAATTGGTCATACTTCTTGTTCGTTATTTCAAACAAAGCCTTGATTCACCAAACAATGAATTCACTAATTCAACTATGTTTGATGTCATAATATTGTACCTATACAAAAGAATCACTTAGTACGACATCATACTAAACTTGTAACTCAAATAATACATTAAATTCATAAAAATGTACCTATCAATTGGACAGAATGTCCTACTCCATCTCTCAAAATCGACACATATGAGATGTTCTACTACCTTGGGATGGACATCTGCTATTTGATTGAAATGGTCTAAAAACTCCTCTCTACTATATGTTTTAGCTGCTCTATAAAAAAGGTCACGACCCTTTTATTGTGATATTTGGTTCGAATATTCTCTCTAAGATGCCTGATGCAACATCCAAAGTAAGTTGAAGTAAAGAAAATTGAACCCATCTTTGGAATACTTGGATGCCTATTCGAAACAAAACATAACTCTTCGGTATCTTCGACGCAACTTCATAATTGTTCAAAAAAATCCATAAGAGACATCACATTTCTTATCCGCTACACAAAAGTGACAGGAAAGATATGATTCTCCGCATCCTGCGCCACCGCTGCTAGCAGAACTCCATTATATTTTCTCCTCAAGAAGATACCATCGATGGCAATGCCTTTTCTGTAATGTCGAAAACCTTGAATCCTAGCACCATAGGATACCAAAAAGTACTTGAACCTTCTATTTTCATCAACATGCAATGCCATCTTTCTTACGAGATTTGTGGACTCAATCATGTAACAGTAGGCATTCAGGACTGCATACCCATGCTCGTGTGTCCCCCTAACCAAGTCCTTGGCAATCTCCATGGCCGTATATATCTTCCAATAACTGACCAGGACACCCAATTCGTAAGGAGTTGATTGACCATAACCCTTGTAGAAGGGCCTTTGCCATCGGGGAAACTATTCTTAAAATATTCACCGAGGGCCTTTGACGTGGCGTGAGGATTTTAGCTCGAGATGTGCTCCAAACCACATATGTGATACATTTTGTGTTTATGAATGGCAAATCTATTAGAACTTGCGTACTTCACCTCTCTTAACCACCACTTGCATTTCGAATTAGCACATTTGTAGCAAAAGACACTGCTCGAATTAATCACCTTCTTTATTCTGAAATCTTTTTTCAAGCAAGAAATAGACAAAGTGCTAGATAGTTCTTTCTTGTCCTTGAATGACATTCCATTGAAAAAGTCGGTCCCGTCATCTTGAAGATTGCCAGATTGTGTCGATCGAGAAGAACTGCCCACCATATTGGTCGCATCAACGGGCTTAGGTGTTTGATCATCATCTGGAATATTCATGTCTATATCATCCAACCTATCATCAAAAATGTCTTGTTGTTATTTTTCTTCTACATTCTGTTTCTCATTCTCTCTCGTCTTTTCAACCACGTACACCCTTAACACCATTCTGGGTGAATTACTAAGATAAGCACGCAACCAATCCTGATCGGTTATCTTGAGAGGTAGTACCTTCTGATTTTCAAAGTAGTTGTGTATGTAACTGATGACGAGGTCTTTCGGTTGATAATTCAGTCCACAATAACTGATGATTAAGTTTACAAAATCATCATACGAAACATCACTTTGGACTGTCATAGTTATCGTCTCTAGTATTTCACCCTCCTTCCAACGCCATACATATTGATTGCTCTTCTCGATCCATTGACTATGACAATCGACCCCTATTATTATTGATCCCTCTATTAGTGGTACCTAAATAAAGTTATTTGTTAAAAAAAAGTTAATAGTGATATCATAATGTCGTGCATGAATCCCAACAGATATGTAATCTGTTGCAATATGTGAAAAATAAGTTGTAACAGGTAATTGATCAATTGCAACAGATTACTTACCTGTTGGGATTCATGTTATGCTCCTGAAGCTGATTTCAATAGATGAGTCATCTGTTGTAATAGATGAATCATATGTTACAATAGACTATATATATGTTGCAACAGATGAAGCACCTATTGGGATAGATGTTATAGTATTAAGGTACCTTTAAAGTTAATTTCAACAGATGAGTGACATGTTGCAACAGATAATTAACCTGTTGCGACAGATGACTTACCTATTGCAACAAATGATGCATCTGTTGGAATCAAGTTTAGGTTTTATTATAATAAATTACTAATATGTTACAACAAATACTTACCCTGTTGCAACAGACAACACGTCTGTTGGAATCGAGTTCGGGTTCTGCTACAGCAGGTTACTAATTTGTTGCAACAAATATTTATCATGTTGCACTAGATAAATAATATGGTGCAACAGAGGGGTCATATATTGCAACAGATGACCCATCTGTTCGATTCATGTTACGGCACTATGGAACCATAAATATGAATCCAACATATGAGTCTTCCATTGAAATAAATGGCTCATCTGTCGCAACAGATGATTGATCTGTTTAAACAGATGACTCTCATGATGCATTCATGTTCGTGTGCTATCTATTGTTGAAAAAAAACCACAATAACAGTTACCCAGATGATAAATTCAATTAAAAATCATAATTTGACTTACTAAAGTCTCATATGAAGTAATGCCAAAGTGGAAAGTAATGTACGAAACAAAAATTGACCTAACAAATTGGTCAAATAGCAACAGTAGCGGTAACAACAACAACAACAGTGGTCAACAAGAAAAAGATGAAGATGATAATGAAGTAGAAGATGATGAATAAAGCAACAGCAACAATAAACAACAAAAATCGCTAAGAGAGAAAACAATAATGGATGAGAAGAGAGAGAAACACACATTTTTTCCCTCCATTTCCCATCATATTAGGTAAATATTTGGATTAAAATATAAATTTAAAAACTTGTGGGCTTTTCTCAAACTTACCCAACTTTCTTTATCCATAATAAAGTAATTGTCACCTCCACTCAATTATTAAGACTTGTGTCACCTACACCTCATTTTCAAACTCTTTTGTCACTTTTAGCTCAAAGCCTCACATTATAAGACTTTGTAGAAATGATCACATTAGATTTTTAAGTTGTTATACTTTTATGCTCATTATATTCATGTCTTAGCTTGACTTGAAAAATAAGATGAAGACTATTGAATGGTGATCGACTTGTAGATGTGAATGCCGACAAGAGCTCGAAAGATTGCATATTGATTTCATATTCTTTTCTTTTATATTTAATGTATAAGATTCATAAGAATGATGTTACAGTATTATTTTTTTTTCATGTTCTAAAATAATTTTTTAATTTTGTATTTTATATGATTTTTTTACTGTCATAAGTCTATAATTTCTTTTGATTCAAAATAGTAAATTATGACTTTGTTTGAAGTTTGTTAACTACTAGCCAATTAACTTTTTTTCAGCCCTATCGCCTTTCTAACTTGTAATGATGCATATTAAGTTCAAGGAAAAAATACTATGAAATTAATTATACGTTTGGGTATATATCTTTTTGTAATATTTAATAAAAACTATTATTTTTTTTATAACCGCGCGAAGAGTAAATTAATTCACTAGTTTTATCTAATAATTTAAATGAAAAAAGAACAAATATACTCCTGAATTATGATAAATGGTACGTATATACCATCTGTCATACTTTGGTTACATATATGCCCCTACCGTTAATGAAATGATACATTTATGCCCCTCACACTAACGGTAGGGGTATATTACCCAAAGTATTATGAAGGGTATATATGTACCATTTATCATAGTTCGAGGGTATATTTGTTCTTTTTTCGTTTTAATTTTTTTATCTCAAATAATTAACTCAAACCCAATATCCGACCTTACCAAAACATCGAACCCCATTTTAAATCAACTCGACCCGACCTCTATTTTTTGTAATAAATTCGATGCTTCCTCTATTTTTTCTCTTAAATGTTAACCTCAATCAAATTATAGTTGTTGGTTGTTGCGGCCAGTTAGTGTTTATTGGTTGGAGGGAGTGGAGATTTGATCGGAGCTTGGGGTGCGATGATGGTTCGCTAGTGGGGTGGTTCTGGTTTGACGGAGACGGTGACTATGTGGTGATAAATTTTGGGGGGAAATGAAACGCAGGGAGTTTAATTTATTTGATGTTGTTTTTGGATATTATCGGTTACTAATTTATTTATTTTTTTGAAATTGGTAGTAGTGATTCTTATAGTTTTGTTTGTGTATATTGTTATAGGGATGCAAAAAATGTGCTTGCTAGAGAGGAGTCTCTTGAATTTTAATTGAGAGTGGACTGGGTAATGAATTTATTGGGTCGAGTAGTGGGTTTGAATTAATTATATGGGATAGAATACCCCGAACTATGATAAATGGTACATATATATGCCCTCCGTCATACTCTGGGTAAACAGATGCCCCTACCGTTAGTGTAAGGGGCATATACGTACCATTTCATTAACGGTAGGATATACATGTACCCAAAGTATGGAGGAGGGTATATACGTACCATTTATCATAGTTCGGGGTATATTTGTTCTTTTTCTGTAATTTAAATATGTTATTTAATAATATTTATTATTATTTTAAAATTATACTACTTATTTATATAGGTCACATGCAGTACTCTAAATGCAGTCTTTAACAAAAATAAAATGGAGAGGCATTTGGCCATAAAAGTCATAATTTTTTAGAGTTTGAGCTGGAGTTGAATTTGGAGTTGGAGTTGTTTATGAATTTTTGTAAGAGAAGCAGAAGTGCAAAAAGTGAAAAGTGAAGTTGGAGTTGGAGTTGTGTTTGACCATAATATTTGGAGTTAATATTTAGAATTTAAATATATTTTTTAAAAAAATATTAAATATGATTTGAACATGAAATATATTTAAGTGAGGTTATTTTATGAAAAGAAAAAAATAATTTTTTTAAAACAATAATTTAAAAGTAAAAAATTTAAAACAACTCTTGAGTTGTATTTAATATTTTTATGATCAAACAAAAATTTTAAATAAAGTGAATATGTATTTTGAAATAAAAATGAATAGGCCAAATAATTACTTCTTTCGTTTTATTTTATGTGTCATAATTTGATCGAGTACGAAGTTTAAAAAATAAGAAAAGACTTAATAATTTTTATCAAATTTTGCTCTTTATTTAAAATACGAAAAAGGGCCCTTCAACTATGTAAAAATGTTCAAAACGTCCTCCGTTTACTTATTGGGCCTAAAATACCCTTTTTGTCTACCTATTGGGTCTAAAATGTCCTTCTCACATATTTATTGAGCCTAAAATGTCCTTCATGTCTACCTATTGAGCCTATTTTGCCCTTTTATTTAGGTAAATTACATGAAAAGGCCATGCTTAAAACTTAATTACATAAATAATAGTACTTTTTCAATATTACAAAAATAAAAGTTTTTTTACATATATAGCCATTTAAAAAATCAGAAAAAATAATTATAATTTCTAATTTAATACTATAACTAATTATCAATTCACCTTGATTTAAGAGATATATTTTCAATCTTCAAATTATAAGTGAAAAAGATAATCCTTGCTTTCAAATATTTCTCTCTCTTGTATTCAAAATTCAAATATTTTAAAATAAACTAAGTATTTCATTATTTGCTCGTGTATTTTTTATTTTATTTTCATTTATGCTAATCATCTAGTATTATTTCACTATCGTATAGTTTTAATTCTAATGTAATGGATTAACCATAATGTTGTATGGGTAAATTTTTATGGAATAAAAATCATTATGTTGGAAGTACAAATATATCATATATTTTTGTTGTATAAGCATAATTTATGTCAAAGTCAGACTATTATTATTATTATTATTATTATTATTATTATTATATTTTTGATATAATTTATGAGATAAATATTCATGGTATATCTCATTATGTGGGAAGTACTTTTTTTGTTAAAAAGTTATTTAATAAATATAAATATATATTTCACGTATTACATGGTATAAACTTTTTATCTCTAAATATTTCCAGTATTACATGGTATAAACTTTTTATATCTAAAATATACCATGTATGTTTATGGTATAAATATAATTTATATGGTATAAATATAATTTATATGGCATAAATATACCATGTGTTTTTATGATATAAATATAATTTGTGTAATATATAAATATACCATATATTTTTATGGAGTCATCGTGAAAGCAGATAATAAAAATAAAAAATAAATTTTTTTGATACAATATATAAAAAACGAATGGACAAAGGCTTTCATAAAAATAGACAATAAATAAGAAATATGAGAATTTAATACATAAGTATTTTTCTATACATTAGAATCTGTTACAAAAGTAAAAAATTTATATGCTATATCTGACAACCAACTATTACGGCGACGTATATGTAATAATTTTTTTAAAATGACTATTTATGTTGTTTTACTTTTTATTTATCAGATCAATTTAGAATGACGAAAAATTGATATTGTGCACTATTTATTTGGTTAATATTAAAAAATAATAAAATTTTTATGTAGTTTAATAAAAATAAGTTCTGGTATTATATAATTTTCTAAATAAAAAGGAAAAATAGCCCCAATAAGGAGATGAAAAGGGTATTTTAGGCCTAATAGATAGACAAGAAAAATATTTTAGGCCCAATAGATAGACGAAGAGCATTTTTGCACCATTTCACATAGTAAATAGTAAAAGAGTATTTTAGAATCTTTTTCGTTTAAAATATACTACTATTATTTTTGATTAAGTTTAAATCTTAAATGAAACCAATAAACATAAAATGTAAAAAATGCACTTCTTTCTTAACTAGATATCGACGGCCCGTGCTAGCACGAGCCCAATTTATCTTATTCTTTGTCTTAATTTATGTGATACAAATAGAATTTATATAATCAATCGTTAAAATAATTTAAGTTTTTAATTATTGTGATTTATAATACTTTTTCTTCTATTTCAATTTAACTGACACTAATATAATTTCGACAGTCAGCCAAATATTTTATACTTTTTAATTAACGGCACATTCAACATGTGTGCTTCTTGTCTATAAATTGCAAAAGAGAGATTTTTTTATCATTTTATTCTTCAAGAGATGTGTACTTTTCTAGGCTATACCACGCCGTCTTACATAATGTCTCTCAATAAATAAACACGTGTTCATCCTAATTTAGAGATGTACCTTGAATGTGTATAACAATTTAATTACTTTACACATGTGTTAATAGTGTGATTAGTAGATGTGTCAGTTATAGTTTGTTACAATTAGCAAGTTAGCTAGAACATAACAACTGTTACTTTGTATATATAGAGGAAGGCACCAATTTGAGCTAACTAATGAAGATATTTTTCATTTTTCTCAACTTTTTTCTTTCCAATCTGGAGATTTTTTTCAAACTTAACATGGTATCAGAGCTTAGAAATTGAAGATTTTTTGCTGCAATCTTCACATGTTGTGAAGGATTTGAGTATTTTTCGCATATATTTTGCAGTTTGTGGTGCCTTTTTGATAGTTTTTTTTATGTATTTTGGTTTGTAATTTGTAATTAAATGAAAAATAGTGGACTTTTTCTAACACTTTTAATAAGATACAAATAATATAACACAAAAGATAAATTCTTTAAGTAAATAATTTTGTAAAATGACTAAAATACTCTCAAGCTTTTATTCAGTTCCTACAAGCTAACATGTTGAAAGTAGCTTTGCTAACGACCCGTATTAGTATGAGCCCAATATTTAAAAAATAAAATTAATAATATATTTTTATCAAAATAATAATTTAAATAAATATAAATAAAATATGCATCATCTATTTTGATTTAAATATATACATAGCCTATTAATGTACTAAATAAATTTAAAATTCTCAATTATTTATAGATATAGTAATCATCAAGGAAAGGTGTTATTTAGTTTTATAGTTGATTCTAGGGATGTTGAGAACCAATATAATCGTACCGGATTAGTTATTAATACTCTTTAATTTAAATTATAAGTTCGGTAGGTTTTTAATTTTAGAAAAATAAATTAAAAAAATATCGAATTGATAGAATAAATTTATATGAATACAATGTGTTTTATATATTAAGTTTAGCGTAATGAATATAAAAAAATTTATTTTGGGTTTGAGGTAGTGAAAATGAGTACAAGCTAATGGGTAATTAACATTCAAAATTTCAATTGAAAAACAACTCATAAAAGTAGTATATTTAATCAAATACTTCATAATATGTATGTATATGTACTCTTTGCAAAAGTAAAATCTTATTAGATGTTATTCTTTCATTTTTTCTTATTTGGTATATATATGTTGACTTGATATCAATCTTAAAAAAATATTTATTAAAAGTTTATTTTACTAAATTAATTTTATTACATATACTTTAAAAATTAAATTTGGTTATGAATTTCATATACTTAATGATAAAAATAGTATCAAACTAAAATAATGATTTTTTCTTTTTTTACTAAAATAAACAAGTAAAGATGGATTTTTTCTTTTAAAATAAAATTTGAATAAAGACTAAAATTTCTTTACTTTTATTAAGTGGATTAATTATTATGATTTAAACAATTTTATGTAGACCTAATAGAATCATACTCCCTCCGTTCTATTTTATGTGTTATTATTTCTTTTTTAGTCCGTCCCCAAAAGAATGTCATCTTTTCTTATTTGACAATTATTTAAAGATACAATTCCACTTTTATTCTTATTGGTCCCATTTATTTAAAAAAAAAGACACTAACACATTTTTTGATAAAGGACAATTTGGTAAACATTACCAAGTCTTCCCTTATTTCTTAAACTTCGTGTCCGATCAAATGACGATACATAAAATGGGACGAAGGTAGTACATTTTAACAAAATAAAAATATAATACATCAATCAAATTCTATATATTAAAAATGAAAAAAAAAAAGATGAAAGAGGCACGCGCCATACAATTTATGGCAAATAGCAAAGCTAATGGGTCCACCATATCCTTCAAGGGACATTTATTGCATGGCATGGTGTGTAATTAAATAGAAAAATATGGACCTTTTTCAAAACTTTTGAGAAGGTTCAAACAACAAAGAATAAAAGACAATTTATCTTAGTGAATTAATTTTGCAAAATGACTTTAATACCTTCAAATTGATATTTAATGCCACTAAACAGATATGTTGAAGTGACTCTTTTAATATATAGAATATACGAAAAAAAGACGAATGGAAGGGAGAGAGTAATACATTTCCTGCACCAAATCAACCAACAAAAAAAAAGAAAAAGAAAAAAGAAGTATACATTACCTCCCTGAACTTGTCACGTTTTATTTATGGTATACCTGAACTTTAACTTGTCCTAAGTACCCTCAAACTTATATTTTTAGTAAGTCGCGTGACCCTTTTTTGCTGACATGAAAAAATATTTGGTTTCACACTCCATCACGCACATGATGAAGTGATTTTTCGACCAAATCAGCATTTTTAATGTTTTAAAAACGAAAAAAAATCATTTTTCTTTATTTTTTTTTTAAAATTCAACTATCCCTCTACCTATTTAACTTCCAATCTAAAAAAAATAATTCATTCTATTACTTCTACTTTATCTACTTATTTTTAACTATATGAATTATAATAAGAGACTTGTTTGTGCATGTGGGTCTCCTCCAATTGTGAGAATTTCATGGCTGAATGACAATTTTGAACGTAGATTCCTCGGTTGTATGCATTATGATGTATGTAGTTAAATTGGTTAACGATGTTTAGTCCCTAACGATTTGATTTTCAATTTAACAGATAAAAAATACTCATAAAATAAAAAAAGTAGTAACTAACATAAAAAAAAACTGAATCTTAGTTGCAACCAAAATCCTACTTATATATATATATGTATATATATATATGAGTGTAAAATAATAATTTAGCATAAACTTATTGGGTTATCGGTTTACCCAATAACCTAATAAAAAAATTAAAATCGAATCAATGACCCGATAATTTATTTTTACAAAATCGTTAACCCAATAACGATAAATCAATAATATTTTTATCGATTCGATTTTTGTAACCTCTAACTTAAATTACGATTTCTTACTCCATTTATTATAATAAGAAACGTATTTGTACACGTGAGTCTCCTCAAAATTCTAATCGAAACACTAATCGGAAACTACTATGAAACACTAATCGGGAAAAAATAATTTCATATTTTTAACACATACAAGAAAATATAAATTTTTAGATAATAACTTACTTGATCGATGAAAATTCAACCTTTCATTATTTTGGAATAGAGGAAAACTGTTGTTTTTTTTTTTAGAGAAAAATTACATAATTAAGGATAAAAGTGAGTTATTTTTTAATATAAGATAAATATAAGAAAAATAAATGGTATTTATCCAGCCAAATCAGCACTTTTTTCCACGTATCCATGCGTGTATTACATGCTGTGCATAGTCAACAAAAAAGGGCCACTCAACTTACTAAAATACTTCTTCCGTTTAAAAAAGAATGATCTAGTTTGACTTAACACGGAATTTTAGAAAATAAAGAAGACTTTTGAATCTTGTGGTGTTAAATTAAAGATATGTCAAATGTATCAAAATGTTCTTTAATTTTATGATCTTAAACATGTTATGTGAAAAGTTGAAATTAAAAAATTACTAAAGAGGAAAGGAATTATTTTTTTAAACTGAATTAAAAAAGAAGTAGGTCATTTTTTTTAAAGGGAATGTGTAATAAGTTTGGGATTAGTCAGGACAAGTAGGTGTACCACGAATGGGTAAATGGGCATGATATTTGGTGAATTGGTTCCCAACTTTCCTTCTCCTTAAAACCCTTCTTGAACCCGAACGACCTTGCAAAGGCCACCAAAGCCGCCACGGGTTCTCCGGCAAGTAACGGAGTTCAAATATGTCTGCTAAATGGAGAGCTTTACAGCATCGTCATCGTTACACATATAGTGCCGTAATATTCCCCAAAAGTTTCATTGAATCACTTCATCAAACACCTCCTACTCACTTCTACTCACAACTTGTACACTTTGTCTCCTTAAAATCTACATACTCTCAGCTCAATTATGCCAAGAATCTAGCTTTATCTTATGCTGAATTACTGTCAATTGCCAATGCTGATGAGTCATCAATTTCTACAGCTTCTAAATTTTACTTGGAAATTCTTTTGCTGGAGAATTCACAGCCTCTACATAGAACTTTACTTTCCGTGCTTGTCAAGTGCAAGAACTATCACACCTTGATACAAAACTGTTTCCGTGAACTTTGTGAGGAGTATGGTGAAAATGGGAAGAGATTTTGTGTTTCTAGAGCTGCATTATCTATGATGGGCACCCCGAAGTTGGGGTACTTGGTGGAAATTGTTGATGAGTGTGCAGTTTTGGTTGGTTTGAATGTGGTTTTAGGGTTAAGTTCTGTATTGACAGAGATCGATAATTGGTCTAGACCGTCACCAGTTGTTATGGAACAGTGCCAGGAAGCTCTTTCTTGCATGTATTACTTGCTTCAACGATTTCCTTTGAAATTTGTTGGTGCAGGTTCCAATGTTTTAGAGAGAATTTTGTTTACTGTTTTGAGTATTTTGAAATCGGAATCATTTTCTAGGGATTGCTTAGTGGCGGCAGGGGTGACCTTTTGTGTGGCTCTGCAGGTTTGTCTTAGCCCGGAAGAGCTTGGACTGTTTATCATGGAAGGAATTTTTAATGAGAGTTTCATCATGTGTCCTAAGTTTGCATTTGCGGATGTAGTTGAGAAAATCCCATTTAAGGGCAATTTGATTGATGAATTAAGTAAATTTTCATCGTTGAGCAGACTTTGCTTGGTTCGAGGTATTTTAACTGCCGTCTCAAGGACAGTATTGCATATTGGGTTTGTTGTATCAAATGATAACTTTGGTAGTGTTATGGACTCTGGAGATAGTAGGAAATCAATCAAAATGATCCTCTATGATGCTATTTTGCCCGAGCTTTGTAACTTTTGTGAGAATCTGATAGACAGTCATTTCAGCTTTCATGCTCTGACGGTGATGCAGATTTGCCTGCAGCAAGTAAAGACATCAATGCTAAATAAGAACGGAAGTATTGATGTAAATTGTGATCCCATTTCTGAGGACATGGGGACACGGTTATTGCAAATAGTGTGGAATAATTTGGAAGATCCTCTGAGCCAAACCGTCAAGCAAGTGCATCTTATTTTTGATCTCTTCTTAGACATTCAGGCCAGTCTACACTGGGTAGAGGTTACTGATACATTCATATTTTTCACGAGGAAGGTTGCTTTTGATCTTCTTCGCCTGGGACCACGTTGTAAAGGAAGATACGTTCCTTTAGCATCCCTTACCAAGAGGCTGGGCGCAAGGACACTTTTAAGTATGAGCCCAGATCTGTTGTGTGAAACAATGAAGGCATACATTGATGATGATGTGTGCTGTGCTTCAACAACATTCCTTAAGTGTTTCCTTGAGTGCTTACGTGATGAGTATTGGAGTAGTGATGGTATTGAAAATGGGTACAACAAATATAGGAGTCATTGCCTGCCTCCACTTTTGTCGGGCCTAGCTTCTGGGTGTTCAAAACTTCGCTCAAATCTTAACACCTATGCATTGCCAGTATTACTTGAACTGGATGTTGATGCTATATTTCCGATGCTCGCTTTTATTGGCATCGGACGTGGTTTGGACAATGGTGAAGTATTTCTTGCGGAGCTGGATTTTAGGGGTGTGTCTCCTGCGCTTGAATCGCGAGTGGCTGTTTTAGTTTCACTGTTTAAGGTTTCTCGTGTAATTGCTTTGCTGGAAGGGGATATTGATTGGTGTAAGGATTCTTTGTTGTCTCTGGAAGACGTGGAGCACAACTTGGAAAACAAAGATGCAACTGTCTGCATTAAGGGGATTAAAATTAAAGTCCCAGTGAAATATCTGGTTTTGGCACTTACTCATATTGATGAGTCACTTCGGATTGATGCAGCAGAATCTCTGTTGATAAATCCAAAGACTGCAAGTTTGCCATCATCATTGGAACTCAGTCTGATGAAGGTTGCAATTCCTTTGAACATGAGATGTTGTTCAACTGCTTTCCAGATGAAGTGGACAAGCTTATTTAGGAAATTTTTTTCTCGGGTTCGAACAGCATTGGAGAGGCAGCTTAAGCACGGAAGTTGGCAACCTCTTGTACAGAAAGACACAAGTAGAGATTCCGTTGCTAAAGGTACAGGGGATACATTTGAAGACAGCGCAGATGGACTTTTTAACTTTATGAAGTGGCTGAGTTGCTTTTTGTTCTTCTCATGCTATCCTTCTGCTCCATATGAGAGAAAGATAATGGCAATGGAGCTTTTATTGATAATGCTAAATGTTTGGTCTATTGTGTTTCCTTCAGAAGGAAGTGTTGATGCTGTTTCTCCTCAATTCTCTCTTTATCCCTATAGTAAGGGGCTTCTTTTACCTGAATCAACTCTATTGCTGGTTGGATCAATTATTGATAGTTGGGACCGACTTAGAGAGAGTTCTTTTCAGATTCTGCTCCATTTTCCTACTCCTCTTCCTGGAATTTATAGCCAGGACATGGTTAGTGAAGCAATTGTTTGGGCTAAGAAGCTAGTCTATAGTCCACGTGTAAGAGAAAGTGATGCTGGCGCTCTGACTTTGAGACTTATGTTCAGAAAGTATGTTTTGGAACTTGGTTGGGTTGTTAATGCCTCATCTAATGATGTATCTCCTCAACCACTGTCCAAGCTGCTAAACGGGGAACATAAGGCTTGTAAGTTTGTACCTCCAGCAATAGAATATTTAAGATCACTGATTGATTGGCTGGATGCAGTTGTTCAGGATGGAGAGAAGGATCTCTCAGAAGCATGTAAGAACAGCTTTGTTCATGGTGTTTTGCTTACTCTTCGATACACATTTGAGGAACTTGACTGGGATTCTGATGCAATAGTCTGTGGTATATCTGAAATGAAAATGGTACTGGAGAAGATTTTGGAGTTGGTCATGCGGATAACTTCGTTGGCCCTTTGGGTGGTATCAGCTGATGCCTGGTACTTACCTGATGATATGGAGGAAATGGGTGATAATGTTCTTTTATTAGAGGTTCCTAAGGAGATGGATGAGTCCCTACCTAACACAGACAAGGTACAAAATACACAAGTGGTACAGGAGGGCAGGCAGACTGAGCAGATAGTTGTGGTTGGTTGTTGGCTTGCCATGAAAGAGGTATTAGGACTGGCTAATTATCCCATTTGTCCAAGTAGCTAACTATTTAATGAAACTTATCTGATGTTAGTTGTTAAATTATGTCATCACTCATTCTTGTGCCATCATCATTCGTCTCCTTGCTGCTTTGTAGCGTGGTAACTTTAAAGTTCTTAGTTCAACTGATGGTAACAGAGCACATATTCTACCCTTCCCCTCTATTACAACCTTTGTGTGGCTAAAGAAGAATGATAAATACTGTGTGATTTTTTCCCATTTGGTTAAGCCTTGATGGGTAGATCTTTCCGGCATCTATACTGGTGGGAGGTAGTAGATACTCAGTGGAATACTCAAGAAGTGTGTGCAAGTTGGCCTAAACACCACTATTAGGCCAAAGAAGAATGATAAATACTGTGTGATTTTTTCCCATTTGGTTAAGCCTTGATGGGTAGATCTTTCCGGCATCTATACTGGTGGGAGGTAGTAGATACTCAGTGGAATACTCGAGAAGTGTGTGCAAGTTGGCCTAAACACCACTATTTTAAAAAAAGAAGGAATCATAAGTTTTAATCAGCTATATGAAGTTTACATGCTTAAAGTTTCCAGAAGGATTAATTTCTTCCCATCCACATTGTTTCAGGTGAGCCTTCTTTTGGGAACAATAATAAGAAAGGTTCCTTTGCCTACTTCAAATGTGTCAGAATCATGTTCCCAAGCTGTTCATGAAACTGATTTATCCAATACCACATCTGACACAATGCTTGATGTGAAACAACTTGAGGTAATTGGTAACCATTTCTTGGAAGTCCTTCTGAAAATGAAGCATAATGGTGCTATTGATAAGACGAGGGCTGGATTTACTGCGCTTTGCAATCGATTGCTTTGTTCAAATGATGCAAGGTATGTGTACTGGATTTTATTATATTGACATTCATATTTTCTATTTGATTATTTGGTTTTTGTAGGAATTCTGGTGCTTAAGCTGTAAACGGCATTCTTATACATGGCTTAGCTTAAAATAATTTTAGAAATCTCTCTTAAAAAAATGGGCAGCCCAGTGCACTAAAGCTCCCTCTGTGCGCGGGGCCCGGGGAAGGGCCGAACCACATGGGTTTATTGTATGCAACATTACCTTATATTTCTGCAAGAGGCTGTTTCCACGGCTTGAACTCATGGACCCCAGGTCACATGGCAGCAACTTTACTAGTAACTCCAAGGCTCCCCTTCAGTTTAGATATCTCTCCGAAGTCAGAAAAATGAAAGAAGCTGTGAGTTTACAGCTGCAATTTCCTTTACATCTATCTGCTTGTTAATTATCTGAAAATGACATATTCTCATTGTTCAACTAAGAATGACCAATTTCAAAGGGGGGAACCTTGGTTGATGGCTGGTGCAGAGAGGCAGGAAAGCAGACTCCAAGAGAAAGGGAGAATCCAGTAGTAGTGATCAGCAAAGCCGTCAATGCTCCAACCCTTCTAGTGTCATATTTCTTTATACTTTGGGTTTTCCCAATGTGGAAAGGGGAAAAAATAAGTAACAAATTAAAAAGGGAATTCTCCAGCCCATTGGGTTCCCAAACTAGAGAGCTTGGTATCAAAGAGATTGAGCTTGCTTGTGACATAGTGAGCTTAAAATTAATGAGATAGAGCTCAGCTTGCTTCTGTTCTTGAACAGGTAACATAAAAAATTTGTGAGCCTGAGTATCTTGTACGCTGTCAAGCGAAAAAAGCAAACAAAATCTAAAAGGAAAAGGAAAGCCAAAAAAATGACACTTCTAAACTTGCTTCAGGTCGATGCAGTAGGTGACATCTTAGAGGTGTTCCATTCCTCTTGTCATGCCACCTCTTAGAGATTGGAGTTGAAGTTCTAATCTTTGGTTGTTAAAAGATTCATGTTGCAATAAGTGTTAAGTAAGGTCATGATGAAACTTACATCTAAATTTGAACCTTCTAAATCATTTTCATGCAGTTGTGAGCAGCTCACTCATGTCTTGTCAATGCACAGGAAAAAGGAGATCTGTATCTGTGCTGTGGAATAATTTTGTCGTTTTTTTTTGCTCTGTGACAGAGGTGTTGACTTGCACTTAGTAATTACGCATTCTTGTTAACTCATTTGCTACTTTGTTATTGTTATTCACGTCCATCCTTTATTCTTTTCTTTTGATTCCTGTTTCTTTGGAGACACCAATTTACAGTTGTTTTCTTCCAACTTCGTCCCTCCCTTTGCATTGCCCCTTCAAGGAAAAAATTAAATGGGAAAAAGAACATTGCAGATGCACAAAATAAAAATAAAAATAAAAATTGTAACAGGTTTATAGATGGACTAACAGTATAAACTATAACACTAGTGCTCTCTTTTTTAGATAAATGGAAAAAGTAATACTTCCTTTTTTGGCACCATTTCTCCAGCTTGCTAACCTTTTTATTTAAAGTTGGCTACTGATTTTCAATTTGGTGTCTGTTCAAAGTAGTTTCTAACAAATAACTACTGATGCTTTGAGGACTAGGATAGGGAGTTGATGGATTTGAATAAGGGCACCTATTGCACTTGACGATGTTGGACTTTCATTGTTAGGATCATGGCAGAGAAGTTCACAACAAAGATAAAAGATATGCATTCTGAATTCATTTGCTAAGGTTACTTTTCTTTTTTCCCAGACTTTGTAAGTTGACTGAGTCTTGGATGGAGCAACTTATGGAACGAACAATAGCCAAGGGACAAACAGTGGATGATCTCCTAAGGAGAAGTGCTGGTATTCCTGCTGCATTTATTGCTTTTTTCCTTTCAGAGCCGCAGGGCACGCCAAAAAGGCTTTTGCCAAGGGCATTACGGTGGTTAATAGACGTGGCTAATGAGTATTTAACAGATCATACCGAAGCAAGCAGTTTAAGTGCTGATGCCTGCAATGGTTTTGTGGAGTCTGGTCCGGCTATATCTAAAACTGCATCCGATGTGTATGGTGCTGAAAGGTTCTCGAAGATTCGAGATGAGGGTGTTGTTCCTACTGTGCATGCTTTCAATGTCCTTAAAGCTGCATTTAATGATACCAACCTAGCAACTGATACATCAGGTTTTTCTGCTGAGGCTTTGATTATCTCAATACGTTGTTTCTCTTCTCCACACTGGGAGGTACGTAACAGTGCCTGTCTTGCTTATACTGCCTTGGTTCGTCGCATGATTGGATTTCTGAACGTGCACAAGCGAGCATCAGCCAGGCGTGCTATAACTGGGCTTGAATTCTTTCACAGGTATAACGTGATCGGTCTTATGATCTTTATATATAATTTTACTATGCTTTGTTTTATGTGCCACTACTTGACCATCTATATTTATCTCTATGCTGTCTTAATTTTGTTGGACCTTTGATCACATGCTTTGCGCAGTTATTGTTTATATTCATTGGATGGTTGTATTGTTCCTTGTGTCCTGAGCCGGGGGTCTATCGGACACAACCTCTCTGCTTCGTTTGAGGTAGTGGTATGGACTTCCTACTCTTTACCCTCCCCAGACCCCACTTTGTGAGAATAAACTGGGCATGTTGTTGCTGTTGTTGTATTGTTCCTTGCAATCGAAGGAAAAGGTTGCTTTTCAAATTTGAAGATTAGATGAAGCTCTTCTAGCCCATCAAAGCCTTGCCACTTGGAGTAATCATGCTTGTTGGGACCATCAATGCCTTATCACTTGGGGGTCGTTTGGTTTGAAGACTAGTTATGCTATGATATGTGATAAGTTATGCTGAGATTTGTTTTTTTGGGATTTGGTTTGTTATCTATAATCTATCTATCTATATCTATAATCTATAATATATTAAAGGGCCTTAAAAATGTTGTTTGAACTTTTTGTCCTTTATTAAAAGTCTTTATTTTAGACAAAATCGTCTTCACGATTTTTTCCTAATATTTAAAGATTAAGAATTAATTAAATATATTTATGGTAAAATCTTTCCTTATTAGAAGTCATTTACTTTTT
Source organism: Capsicum pubescens (assembly GCA_030864215.1). Classification (NCBI taxonomy): domain Eukaryota; kingdom Viridiplantae; phylum Streptophyta; class Magnoliopsida; order Solanales; family Solanaceae; genus Capsicum; species Capsicum pubescens. Next base: position 175,801,133 of record CM061541.1, read on the forward strand.
CCATTAGTTTAAGAATTCTAAATCAACTAAATTTGATTTTAAGAAGAGTTAAAAAATCTAAAAATGAATATAAAAGCGTTAGAATAAGAAAAATTTAAGAAATACCAAATTTTTTAAAATTTTAAATACGTAATAAGAATGTAATCAATGATAGTGTAAAGATTTGACTTTAAAAATAAGAAAAGATTTTAAACATAAAAAAAAAATAATTGTACCACAGATCTGGTTCAAATTGATGCATCTCTCTTAGCCTCCGACGGCAAGGGAAAGAGGTACTAGCAAACGCAAAAGTGATGATCCATCAACTACTCGAAACTTCTGGTGGTAAAATATGTGTTTGCACTAAAATATATGTTTATGTTTACATTAGTATATTAGAAGTGTGAAGGATCTTTGAAAAGTGATTTGAACTTTTTACGCTTGATTAAATTTTTTTGCAATAGACAAAATCATTTAATTTTAAATAATCAAACGTTATACGTGCGAGGCACGTGCGATTAAACTAGTATTAAAAATTACATGTATTAAAAATTACATGCATTGCATAATTTCTAAGAACAAATTGTTTGTTTACAAACATACCCTCCACCTTATTGAACTTTTTACATTTCAATGTGTTATATTTATAGTACCACTTAACTATCCTTTCTACTTATTAGAATTACTAAATAAGTTCCCCAACCCCCCTCTGGATTTACGTTGTGTTGGTTAGTACTCCCTATTAAAGTGAATTATATAGTTTAATGTACATGGGTTGAAAATTGTTTAATTTAAAAGTGTTTTGGGATACCTAACCTTGATCTTTTGAAAAATAAAATCTTTTCATTGTAAATTTGTCTAGTGAAATGGCAAATATTATGTGCGTCAGTTATTAAAGATATAAAACTATTGAAAAAATGCTGATATAAATAACAGAGTCAATGAATATTTTATTTTGCTTTGTAAATAAATTGTTGCAAAGAAATGTACAGTGGACAACTAGATTTTCTATGCTTTGAACAATGATGAAAAATGAGTTTTTATATATTTGTCGTTTTAACTATCTTATACGCAGGGATGACTTATCCTAGTACTAATTATCAATCCTTGGATAAATTATCCTAAACTTTATCAAACAAGGGATTAGGGGGTACGAAGAATTTATCCTGGATTATCTCCCCTTATCCATTACAATTTACACCAAACGTGTCCTTAGAGCAGTCATGCTCCTTAGGACTATGTCTCAAATTTCATCTCCTGATTGCTTGTTTATGGCCACATTGATTATCTTGTTGCGTGACTGCAAGTAGAATGAAATGGATGTAAGTCATCTCATTTAACTAGTTTTCTTTTGTCCCTTGTATATAAATTGCTAGAATCTTGAATATTCTATAGCATATGTAAATATAGAAGGTAGCTTGATTTAATCCTATTATAATTAGGTATTGAATTAGATATTGATTTGTATTGATTAGGTATTTATTTGGATTGATTTCCTTTCCTTTTAGGATATGTAAACTTAGCTATTTAAACCCCAATAGCTTGAGGGAATAATCAAGTTGAGTTCTCTCTTATTTATTTTCCATTTCACATGGTATTAGAGCCTAGTTAAGGGCAGCAACATTAGAAGAGAAATTTCAAATTCATTTTTTTCTAGTTATTTTTCTTGGCTGTCTGAGCAGATCTCTATTTTCGGAGCAAACCAACACCATCACGAGACTCGGACCATTGGTGCGAGCAAAATCGAGTCAGCTCCGCCACCACCAGCCATCTCACACATTGATCGGAGCTGTCAAATTCAGATAGGCAGATCTGATTTTTTTCAGATTCTTGTCGACAGAACTGTCCAGTTCATTCTTTTCCAGATTCCAGTCACTTGTTTGCTTCAAGATTCCTACGATTGCAGTTTTTTTTCTTCAGATTCTGATTGCTGTCAATTTTTTGCTTTCAGATTCTTGCGATTGCAGATTTTTTCAGATTCGGGTAACTTCTACCATCTACATTATGTCCCTCAGTCATATATTTTCAATAAACCTGTGGATTCCTGCAACTCGAACCGCTCCATCACCATTGAACCCGTGATAGGTGGTGTGAACGACTTATCTTGCTTCCTTTGTTCAGCTATGTTGCAAGGGACAAGGGGTTCAAGACCACTTGATTAAACATGCTAAGGATGTTGATGAACAAGATAAGGGAAAATTGGAGAAGATTGATGCTCAATTATGTAGTCTATTATGGTAATCTATTGATTCGAAGTTGATGTCATCGTTCCAACCATTCCAAACTTGCTTCTTGGTCTGGGAAAAGGCTCGTGGGCTGTACACAAATGGCATCTCTCGTTTTTATAATGTTATTTCTCAGTTGACTAATCTTAAAAGGCAGGATTAGGATATGTCTACGTATCTTGGATAGGTTCAGACGGTTATGGAAGAGTTCACTGTGTTGGTGCCCGCTACTCCAAGTGTTGAAAACAATTGGAGCAACGTGCGGAGATGTTTTTAGTTGTTACACTTGCTGGACTTCCATTCGATCTTGACTAGGTGGGAGATCAAATTTTGGCGAGCCCTACTGTTCCTGCTTTGGATGACCCATTCGCTTGATTGTTGCGATTGGCTGCACCACCTACGTGGTCTAGTAACCTCATGACACCCGCAGAGTTTTCTGTTCTAGCATCTCAATCTAGAAATCAACAGGGAAGCTGCTCTGGGAAACCTCGACCAAGGTGTAGCTGTTGTAATAAATTGGGTCATACCCATGATGTCTACTACACTCTCCATGGTAGACCAAAGAATGCTCATGTTGAATCCATCGGTAATCCAACCAATCAATTTTTCTCTTTATCTGAAGTAGAATACAATGACTTTCTTCGATATCTAGTGAGTAAGCAGCGAGTAAGCAGACATCTCCATCAATAGCTTCCACATCTCAGTCTAGTAATCCTGTTGCTTGTATCTCACAGTGCACCACACTGGCCCTTAGTTCATGGACTTGAGCATTTTTGATCACATTTCTCGTAAAAAATCTTTATTGACTAATATTATTTATTCTCGATACCTTCCAATTGTTACGTTAGCTAATGGTTCTTTGCCTACGGCAGTCGGAGTTGGTCAAGCCGATCCCTTTCTCTCATTGACTCTGAATAATGTTCTTTTTGTCCCTAGTTGTCCTTTTAGCCTTTTGTCAATCAGTCATTTGGCTAAATCTTTAAATTGTTTCGTCTCATTCTTTAGTGACTTCTTTGTTATACATGACCTCGGTACGGAAGGATGATTTGCGAAGGGCGTGAGTTTGATGTTCGTTATTACCTTAATTGCCACAAGCCCACTACGATTTGTTCGGTCTTCGACTCCAGATTTAATCCGCTGACGATTGGGACGTCATAGTTTATCCGAACTTCATAAGATGGTACCTACCTTGTCTAAATTGTCTAAGTTAGATTATGAGTCGTGTCAATTAGGGAAGCACACCCAAGCTACGTTTCCACACAGTCCTAGTAATCGTGCATAGTCTCCTTTCCATTCTAATATTTGGGTCTTAGTAGAGTTAGTTCTACGGTGGGTTTCAAGTATTTTGTTACTTTCATTAATGACTACTTAAGGTGTACTTGGATTTTCTTAATGACATATCGTTCTGAATTATTTTTCATATTTCAAACTTTCTGTGCTGAAATACAAAATTTGTTTGGTGTTTCTTTTCACACTTTTTGCAGTGATAATGCACGTGAATATTTGTCATCTCAATTTCAACAATTTATTTCTTCCCATGGCATTCTTTATCAAACATCTTGTCCTTATACTACACAACAAAATGGGGTAGCGGAGAGAAAGAAGTGGCGTATTGTTGGGACTGCATGCACCCTTCTCATACAAGCAAATGTTCCATTGCGTTTTTGGGGAAATGCAGTGCTCACCTCTTATTATTTGATTAATCGTATGCCTTTCTCTGCTATTTAAAATTAGGTTCCACACTGTTTTGTTTCCCAAATCAACCCTGTTTTCTCTTCCGCCATGTGTCTTTGGTAGCACATGCTTTGTCCATATCCTCACTCCAGGAAATGACAAATTGACTCCTCGTGCTTTTAAATGTGTCTTTCTTGGTTATTCAAGGGTACAGAAGGCATATCGATGCTTCTCACCTCACCTCCAGCAATACCTAATGTCCACTGATTTTACTTTCTTTGAAGGTCAACCCTACTTTACATCCTTTCATGCTGAACAATTAGGAATTTTTGAGGTTCTACCAGTTCCATCTTTTGGGGATCCTGCCATAGTTTATCCTTTCACATCACCTTCTACAGCTCCATCTTCCACCACTGCACCTCCACTACTTTTGACTTATCATCGTCGTCCACGTTCAGATGATTCATGCCTGCCACCAGAATCCTTGCCTGTTGGGGATGTCTACACAGAGTCCTTCCATCGCCACTCGAAAAATAATCGCTGTACTCCGAACTCTCATCCCTATCTATACTTGTTTGAGCTATCATCGTTTGTTACCGACCCATTCTACTTTTGTATCATCACTATCATCTGTGTCTATTCCTAAGACTACAAGAGAAGCTCTTTCACATCCAGGCTAGCAACAAGCTATGATTGAGGAGATGTCTGCCTTGCACTCTAGTGGTACTTGGGATCTTGTTCCTCTACTTTGAGGTAAGTTTTTAGTTGGTTGTTGTTGGATATATATATAGTGAAGGTTGGCCCCGATGGATAGATTGATCGCCTAAAGGCTCGACTAGTGGCCAAGGGTTCTACACAGATTTTTGGTATTGACTATGGTGATAATGTGAGAAATAATGGAGAAAAATTATTATTGAATTGTTGTGTCTACATAATTACATTGACACCCTATTTATAGACATTACATTGCAATCCTTTTCCAAGTAGGATTTTGTATACTATTCCTATTCTACTCATATTCTAACACTCCCCCTCAAGTTGGTGCATACAAGTCATATGTACCTAGCTTGTTACAAATGTAATTAATACGAGGACTGGTGAGGGACTTGGTGAAGATATTTGCAAGTTGATCACTTGACTTCACAAATTTTGTAACAATATCTCCCGAGAGTATCTTTTCTCTGACAAAGTGACAATCAATCTCTATGTGCATGGAACACTGGATTAGATGCAATATGAAGGGCGACTTGATTATCATATACAAGTTCCATCTTCCCAGTTTCTCCAAATTTTAGTTCTCTAAGCAATTGTTTGATCCAAACCAGCTCGCAAGTTACTGCAACCATTGCTCGATATTCTGCTTTGGCACTAGATCGAGCAACCACACTCTGTTTCTTACTCATCCAGCAGGACACCAAATTACCTCCTACTAAAACACAATATCCAGATGTAGAACGTCTATTAGAGGGTGATCCTGCCCAATTAGTATCTGTATATCCAATGATATGCTCATGGCTCCGATCCTCGAAGAGTAGTCCTTTACCTGGAGATGACTATACATTGCAAAATACGAACAACTACATTCCAATGACTATCACATGGGGAAGTCATAAACTGACTTACAACACTCACAGGAAAAGAGATGTCAGGTCTAGTCACTGTGAGATAATTCAACTTTCCAACCAACCGCCTATACCTTCCAGGATCACTGAGTGGCTCCCCCTGTCCTGGTAGAAGTTTAGCATTTGGATCTATAGGAGTGTCAATGGGTCGACATCCCATATTCCTGTTTCCTCAAGAATTTCTAAAGCATACTTGCGTTGAGAAATAAAAATACCTGATTTGGATTGAGCAACCTCAATGCCTAGAAAGTATTTCAGTCTGCCAAGATCTTTAGTTTGGAAATGTTGAAAGAGATGTTGCTTCAAGTTAGTGATACCATCTTGATCATTGTCGGTGATAACTATATCGTCAACATAAACCACCACATAAATACATAGATTTGGTTCAGAATGGCGATAAAACACTGAATGATCAGCTCCACTACGAATCATGTCAAACTCCTGAATCGCTGTGCTAAAATTTCCGAACCAGGCTCGAGGGGATTGTTTCAACCATAGAGTGACTTGCGCAATCGTCATACAAGGCTACCAGACTCCCCCTGAGCAACAAAATCAGGTGGTTGCTCCATATAGACAGACTTCTTCCTCAAGATCACTATGTAGAAAAACATTCTTAATGTCCAATTGATAAAGAGGCCAATGACGAACGACAGCCATAGAGAGAAAGACGGAGTGATGCTATTTTAGCCACGGGAGAGAAAGTGTCACTATAATCAAGCCCAAGTATCTGTGTATATCCTTTGGCAACAATGCGAGCCTTCAGCCAATCAACCTGACCATCTGGACCAACTTTGACTGTATAAACCCAACGACAACCAACAATAGATTTACCTGCAGGAAAGGAAACAAGCTCCTAAGTACCACTAGTATGTAAAGCAGACATCTCATCAATCATAGCTTGTTTCCATCCTGAATGGGAAAGTGCTTCACCTATAGTCTTAGGGATGTAAATAGAGGACAAAGATGATACAAAAACATAATGAGGTGATGACAAACGAAGATAACTCAAGAAAGTATAATGTGGGTTAGCATTATGAGTGTATCTTATACCTTTTTGAAGTGCAACTGATTGTCTAGAAAGAGGCAGGTCCGTAGTAGGGGAAGCGTCAGGCGCATGACATGAATCATTTGGGATTGATGCTGGACGTGGGCGACGGTGACAAGTCAAAAGTGGTGGCACTGTATCTGGAAATGGAGAAGTAACTGTAGATTCCTTAAAGATTGGTGTGGGTAAGACAAGAGGTATAGGTAAAACCTCAGAGATATCAAAATGATCAGAAGATGTATAGTAAGGTTGAGATTCAAAGAATGTGACATCAGCGGACATAAGGTAGCGACCCAAATCAGGTGAATAACATTGATACCCTTCTTGAACTCGAGAGTAACCTAGGAAGACATTTGAGAGCACGAGGGGCTAATTTATCTTTTCTTGGGGCTAAGTTATGAACACAACATGTGCTCCCAAAAACACGAGGGGGGATAGAGTAGAGATGTGACTGTGGAAATAGTATTGAATGGGGAACCTAATTCTGGATCGAAGATGATGACATTCTATTAATGAGATAACAAGATGCGAGGACTGCATCGCCCCAAAAACGCAGCAGAACATAGGATTCAATGAGAAGAGTGCGAGCAGTCTCAATGAGATGCCTATTTTTCCTTTCTGCCATACCGTTCCGTTGAGGGGTGTATGGACATGATGTTTGGTGAATGATTCATTGATGAGTCATAAACTCCTGAAACTGGGAGGATAAATATTCTAAGGCATTATCACTATGAAAAGCACGAATAGAAACACCAAATTGATTTTGTATTTCAGCACAAAAACTTTTGAATATAGAGAATAACTTGGAACGATCATTCATCAAGAAAACCCAAGTACATCTTGAAAAATCATCGATGAAAGGAACAAAGTAACGAAATCCTAAGGGTGAACTGACTCTACTAGGACCCCATATATCAAAATGAACTAATGAAAAAATAGACTTTGAGCGACTCTTAATACTACGTGAAAATGTAGCACGGGTGTATTTCCCAAGTTGACACGACTCACAATCTAATGTGGATAGAGTAGACAAACTAGGCACCATCTTTTGTAGCTTGGATAGATTCGGATGTCCCAAATGTTTGTGAATAAGGTCGGGGGATCTGTAGCGGAGCATGCTGTGAAGGAATTTGAAGATGTAAGATGGTAAAGGCCTCGTGATTCATGTCCTATGCCGATTGTCTGTCCTGTTTTGCGGTCCTTCATTAGAAAAGAATTATCAAAAGAAGTTAAACTACAATCAAGGGCACGTGTCAAACGACTAATAGATGCAAGATTAAAAGGACAACCAGGGACATAAAGAATCGAGTCTAGAGTGACAGAAAATAGGGGTTTGGCTTGTCCAACTCCTTTTGGCTCTGTTCGAATTCCATTAGCTGAAGTAATAGCGGGAAGAGATTGTGAATAAACAATATAAGTGATTTGTCACCAGATATATGATCAGAAGTACCTGAGTCTACAACCCATGATCCAAAGGTAGGAGATTGTGTAGTTGAGGCTATTGGTAGAAATATATGCTTACTTGCCCGATACTGAAGATAATCATTATATTCCTTGTCAGATAAATACACCCGTTGATCACTTGTGGTGTTAGACTGAGCAATATGAGCATTTTTAGGTGGTCGACCATGCAAAGAATAGCATATTCCACGAGTATGTCCAAGCCTATCACAATAACTACACTTAGGTCGAGAATAACATATGCCACGAGTATGTCCAAACCCTTTACAATAACTACACCTAAGTCGAGATCTTCTAAATCGACCTTCTCCTCGTCGATTCTTCATAAGCTTTGACATTTGAGTTTCTGATCTCCTTATTATGATTCAGATTTAACCATGTAAAAGAAATACTGTCGGAATTTGGCCGGGAAAAAGAAAAGTCGTCGGATATAAGATCTGATGTCCGAAAGTTGCTTGGAATCAGAATATAATCATATGAGCAGCCTCAGAATGAATAGGCGAGGCTACTGAAAAAAAAAAACTGTCGAAAAATTTGCCGAAAGACTGCACGCGCTGGCGCGTGCACTGAAGCGCTCGTGGAGAATTTCTTTCGGCGGCGCATGAGGGTGCGTGTGACGCCTATTCTCGGCTAGTCTGACTGGGGTTTGCTCGCCGAGAAGTTCCGAACATGATGGTGTTGTTGTTTTGTTTTGAAATACACCGACGAAAAATATATTTGTTTGGATAGCAGCTTCTGTCACTGGAAAACGATGCAGTGTCGTCGGAATGATATTTTCCTCACGAACTCTCTGATACCATGTGAGAAATAATGGAGAAAAATTATTATTGAATTGTTGTGTCTACATAATTACATTGACACCCTATTTATACACATTACATTACAATCCTTTTTCAAGTAGGATTTTGGTTACTATTCCTATTCCTACTCATAGTCTAATAAATACATTCTCTCTTGTGGCTAAGATCGCTTCAGTTCGTATCTTTTTATCCATGGCTGCTGTTTGCCATTGGCCTCTATACCCGCAAGGGCAACTCAACACTTTCGGAGAAAAGGCGGTCGCCTAAGGCCCCCAAAATTTGAGGGCCTCATTTTTTCTAGTAATAATAAATTACAAATTTTAAGAAATATATTAAATACTATTTATAGAAAAAAGAAGCTTTTATATAAAAAAATTTAGGAGTTTGATATAATAAAAACTTTTTAATGTGTTGGCTATATTATTAATTAAAAAAGAATTATTAAATACGATTATATAATTTTAAAAATAGACTTTATAAAAAAATTGTTTTTTCTTAAAAATGTAAGGCCTTCGTTTGATTTTTGCCTTAGGCCACGATTCACGAATTTGCTTGAGCCACCCCTGTCTACCCGTTGGATATTAAAAATGCCTTTCTTCAGGGAGACCTCGAAGATGAGGTATATATAGAGCAATCGTCTGGTTTTGTTGCTTAGGGGGAGTCTAGTAACATAGTGTGCAAACTACGACGAGCACTCTATGGCTTGAAATAGTCTCCTTGGCATGGTTTTGGAAGTTTAGTATGGTTATTCAGGAGTTTGGCTGGGTGCGAAGTGAAGCTGACCACTCTGTGTTCTATTATCACTCTGCTCTAGGTTTATGCTTGTATTTCGTGGTGTAAGTTGATGACATAGTTATCACAATTAATGATGATGAGGGAATTACCAAATTTAAACATCACCTTTTCTGGCACTTTCAGACTAAGGACCTTGGTCAGTTGAAGTACTTGGGCATTGAGATTGCTCAATTCGAATTAGGAATTGCCATTTCACATTGAAAGTATGCACTTGATATTCTTGAGGAGACAGGGTTGACAAATTGTAGGCATATTGATTCTCCAGTATATTCAAATGTTAAGCTCCTACAGGTCGGGGGAGCCTCTTAGCGGTTTTTGAAGATATAGATGGCTCTTAGGAAAGTGTAATTATCCGTTACTGACTTGACTTGATATTACCTTCGCGGTTAGTATTGTAAGTCAGTTCTTGAATTCTCCTTGTGACAATCATAATCACTGGAATGCAGTTTATTCACATTCTTCAAATGTTATTTTCAAATGTAATTATCTGTTCCCGAGAAAGGATTACTTTATGAAGACCGAGGACATGAGAAAATTGTTGGATTTTCAAATGTAGATTAGGCAGGGTCATCATCTGACATTCCACTTCCAGACATTATTCTAGTTGGGGAAATTTGGTGTCTTGGAAAAGTAAGAAACAAAATGTGGCTGCTAGATATAGTGCAGAAGCATATCGGGCTATGGCGGTGGCAACATGTGAACTCATATGGATCTAGCAACTACTGAAGGAGTTGAAATTTGGAGATACTAAAGAAATAGAACTTGTGTGCGATAATGAAGCTGCACTTCACATTGCATCGAATTCGGTGTTTCACGAGAGGACCAAACACATAGAGATGGATTGTCATTTTGTTAGTGAAAATTTAATCTTAAGAGACATTGTCACAAGGTTCGTACGGTCAAGTGATCAACTTGCAGACATATTCTGATGCACCTCGAAGAACTAAATCAATCCAGGAGGTTAACCTCGAGGAAGGAGAGAGCTAAGGTTAACCGAGAAAAATAACTAAATTGAGAAGAATAAAAGAGAAGATGAGTTGTATTATGATTTCTGAATAGCTGTGAATCATTACACATGAGTATTTATAGCTAACAATGAACAATAACCGCCTAACTAACTCTTGGACTCTGCTACAGTGATTCTGTTACAACAGTAAAAACAAACAACTGCTATAATACTTAACAGACTTAACTAACTTTGAGTCCTAACTGTTTTTGCCTCTTCTTAACCTGCTACACTTGTATCAATACCCCTCCGTGAAGAACATCCTTGTCCTCAAGGATTGAAACTAGGAAACCTAGTGTGTAACTCTGAAACAAACTCCCAAGTAGCTTGAACTGCATCAAGATCAGTCCATTTGACTAGGACCTGATCTACTGCTGAAGAACATCCTTGTCCTCAAGGATTGAAACTAGGAAACCTAGTGTGTAACTCTGAAACAAACTCCCAAGTAGCTTGAACTGCATCAAGATCAGTCCATTTGACTAGGACCTGATCTACTGCCTTGTTGCCGCGCTTGACCATCCTCCTATCTAGAACTAACTCAGGCTCAGGACAAAAGGGACTAGATAAGTATAGAACGGGTGGGTGGTTGAAGCTCATGGGAACTGCATAGCACTTCTTGAGCTGAGAGACATGGAAAGTAGGATGAATAAGAACATCCTTGAGCAACAACAACCTGTAAGCAACAACTCCAATCCTAGCCTCCACCATATAAGGACCATAATACTTGGCTACCAGCTTGTTAAATGGTCTAGTAGATACTGTAACTTGCCTATAAGGTTGAAGTCTTAAGTACGCCCAATCACCCACTGAAAATGATCTGTCAGTTCTGTGTTTATCAACAATGTCTTTCATTCGTTGTTGAGCTCTAGCCATGTGAAATTTCAGCAGTTGAATGATGGATTCTTTAGCTTCTAGTGACCTGTCGACCATCTTAGAAGCACTCTCGCCGACCAAGTAAGGCAAATGGATAGGAGGTTTCTGACCATACAACACCTAATAAGGGGTGCACTTGATGGTGGAATGGTAAATGGTATTGTACCACTACTCAGCCAAGGGTATATAGGTAGACCATTCCTTAGGTTTGTCGGAGCAAAAACATCTCAAGTAAGTCTCTAGAGTCCTGTTGAGGTGCCTCAGTTTGACCATTAGTCTGTGGATGGTAAGCTGTGGATCTCTGCAATTGCACTCCTTGAAGTGTAAAAATCTCTTGCCAAAAGGAGCTTAAGAACACAGGATCTCTATCACTTGTCATGGTCACTAGCATACCATGAAGCTTAAAAACATGGTCCAAATAACACTGAGCTACTGATTGAGCAGTATAAGGATGGTGCAAGCATAAGAAATGACCATACTTGCTCAGTTTGTCGACCACAACCAATATGGCATCCTTCCCATTAGATTTAGGAAGACCTTCAATGAAATCTAAGAACACATCAGTCCACACATCTTCAGGAATAGGAAAATTTCCAATAGAATAGTGACTGCAATCTCCAAGTAGTAGCATCCATCCCTGAGTGCCCTCCTCGAGTAATGTTATGCCACAATTCCATGATCTTCTTTTTCAATTATGGATTATCACCCACCACCAATCTACCTTTCCATCTCAATTGTTCATGACACCAAGTATAGTGCTTAAAAGGTTGAACCTGCAATCTTGTAATAATTTCCTGCAGCTTAGGATCTTGTATCCAAGTCTCTTTAATTTCATCATATAGAACATCATGTGGAGACAAAATGGAAACAACCAAGAGTTCAGCATTCGGCATTCTAGACAAGGCATCAACAACCTTGTTCTCAGACCCCTTTTTATACTCAATAGAGAAATCAAAAGCCATAAGTTTAGAAATTCCTGCAACTTGAAAGTCGGTGTGTATTTGCTGATCTAATAAATATTTTAAGGCCTTCTGATTAGTCTTAACAACAAAATGTCTTCCTAGCAAGTAATGAGACCACCTTGTAACAACAAATATAAGAGCCAACAATTCCCTGTCATACACAGACATGGCTTGGTGTTTTAGAGCCAAGGCTTTACTGATATATGCAATGGGGTGACCCTGTTGCATGCATTAACACAGCACCAATCCCCTTTCCACTTGCATCAGTCTCAACCACAAAAAGCAAGGAATAATTAGGCATAGCCAACACAGGTGCAAAAACTAAGGCCTGTTTGAGTGCATGGAATGCTGTAGTAGCCTGGTCAGACCGATTGAATCATTCCTTCTTTAACAGGTCATGTAGTGGTCTACAAATGGCACCAAAGCCTTGAATAAATCTCCTATAGTATCCAGAAACCCCTCAATTGCTTGATGTTGCTTGGAAGTGGTCATTGCTGCACAACACTGGTCTTTTTAGGATTAGTTGAAACACCTTCAACACTTATGTAATGGCCTAAGTATTCTACCTTATCCACCCCAAATGCACACTTAGACATCTTTGCATACAACTGACATTGCTTTATCAATTCAAATACAGCCTTAACATGTGCAACATGATCATTCAAAGTCTTGCTATAGATGAGTATGTCATCAAAGAACACAAGAACTGATTTCCTCTTCTAAACATTCATCAACCCTTGAAAGGAGAGGGGTGCATTAGTTAAGCCAAAAGGCATAACCAAAAACTCATAGTGGCCTTAATGAGTCTTAAAAGCAGTTTTATAAGTATTATTTTTGTCCATTCTCAGCTGATGATACCCTGCCCTTAAGTCTATTTTGGAAAACAACACAACACCTCCTCATTCATCAAGCAAGTCTTTAATCATTGGTATAGGAGACTTATCTTTGATAGTCAACTGATTCAAGCTTCTATAATCCACACAAAGCCTCTATGTACCATCTTTTTTTCCTACTAACACCATTGGGGAAGCACAAGGGCTAGTACAATGTTGTATTACCCCTTGTTCCATCAATTCTTGCGCAAGTTTCTCAATAATATCCTTCTTGTAAGCAGGATATCTGTAAGGTCTTTTACTGACTGGACTAGCAGACTGGATATCTGTAAGGTCTTTTACTGACTGGACTAGCAGACTCAATCAATGGAATACTGTGATCAAATGCACCTCTGTGTGGAGGGAGTGTTCTAGGTATTTCAAACAAGCAAGAGTACTGCTTAATTAGAGCATCTAAAGCAGGATCTATACCAGTAGATGAAGTAGCTTGGATGTTGTAGCAACTAGTGTCAACTGTTGTACTATCCACCAGTGATAACATAAATAATTGAGCAGTTTGTGCTTCTTGTTTAATCACCTTCTTTGCCTTAGCAGGCTTAAGTTTATCACTAGCTCCTCTCAACACGTTTCTTTCCCTTGTAAACAAATTCAAATGTCCTGGTCTTAAAATCAAATAGTATCCTTCCCAATGTGCTTAACCACTAAACTCCCAACACAATATCCACATTTCCTAAAGGTAATAATAGAAAGTCTGAAGCGAAGGTGGTACCTTGTAGTAACCACTGCAGATTTTTACACACAACAACAGTCTGCACTTTTCTACTATCTGCAAAACTGATAGATTGTTCCACTATAGGATCAGCCTGACAACCCAACCTTGTGGCTATAGATTGATCAATGAAATTATGTGTACTCCCAGTGTCAATTAACACCTGTAAGGGCCTTTTCTCATGATACCCTGTGACTCTAATAGTTTGATAACCAGAAACGCCAGTAAAAGCTTGAAATGATATAGTCATACAATTTTCAGGTTCATTCAACAATTCTTGCACTACATCACCATCACTTATCTCTGCAGTATCTTCATCTTCCTATACCTCTACCATATACAGTTGCTTCTTACTTCTACAGTTATGTCCTTGTACATAAGGTTCATCACAAAAAAAACAAAGGCTTTTTGCCCTTTTCTCATTCATTTCAGCAGCAGAAAGTCTTCTACCTGGAATTTTACTAACAGAATTTTGATGTACCATCTGACCAGTCATCTGATTAGTCCCAACATTCTTCTTAACTACAGGTGTGTTATTAGAGGATCTTGGTTGAAAGAGAGGTTTAGGGGTAGGTAATAGGCCTGACATCTTCAAACCCCAAGATTGAACTTGAGCTTCAAAAACCTCTTCTTGCAATCTAGTGATTTTGTAGGCTTGGCGAAGTGTTCTTGGAATCTGAATCCTAACAGCTTTGTTAAGTTCAGGTTTCAACCCTCCTAAGTAACAACTCAAGGCATTTTCATCAGACAAGTTAACCCCACATAACAACCTGTCAAACTCAGCTTGATAAGCCTTCACACTACCAGTCTGTTGTAAATTCTTAATAGCTTCCATTGGGTCTTCAAAACTATCACCAAATCTATCATTAATGGCTAGTACATACTCAGACCAAGAAGGATCTTTTGCAGCAGTTCTAGATCTCATATATGAGCTATGCCAGGCTATAGCATCACCATCTAGATGAATTGAAGCTACTCTAACCATTTGATTAGGTGGAACCTCATCCATGGAAAAAAACTGGTCCACCTTATACAACTAGGTTTGCAAATCGTGGTCAGAAAATAGAGGGAATTCAAGCTTAGAACAACGAGTAAGAAATTTACCATTAGAATCTTGTTCTCTGTTCTGCTGGGAACAACTTTGCCCCCTTGGTTCATCACCACCTACTGAAGATTCAGCCCTGCCTTCATTTACATTTCTTTCCTTTTGATTCCAATTTCCCAAAGCTTGTTTAATCTCCATTAATTCCTTATCTGTACGCGCATTTCGATCATTCATGATCAACATTCCATCCATCAATTTTTGCAATTGATCTTGGATTTGTGACAATTTCCCATCGACCTCTTCTGTTGATTTATCGACATTTTTATCACGCACAACCATGATTATTTAGCCGAGAATCACGAGCTCTGATACCAATTGATGCACCTCGAAGAACTAAATCAATCCAGGTGGTTAACCTCTAGGAAGGAGAGATCTAAGATTAGAAATAGCTAAATTGAGAAGAATAAGAGAGAAGATGAGTTGTATTATGATTTCTGAATAGCTGTGAATCATTACACACGAGTATTTATAGCTAATCATTGAACAATAACCGCCTAACTAACTCTTGGACTCTGCTACAGTGATTCTGTTACAACAGTAAAAACAAACAACTGCTATAGTACTTAACAGACTTAACTAACTTTGAGTCCTAATTGTTTTTGCCTCTTTTTAACCTGCTACACTTGTATCATATTCACCAAGTCCTCGCCGGTCCTAGAACGAGTTATTTATGTAACAAGCTTGGTACATATAATTTATATGCACCAACTTGAGGGAGAGTGTTAGAATCCTGAATATTCTATAGCATATGTAAATTCAGAAGGTAGCTTGATTTACTCCTATTATAATTAGGTATATTAAATATCAAGAAATGGACCTTGGGCCTAACTCAACCTCAAAAGCTAGCTCATGAAGTGAGGATTACCCAAGTCCATATAAGCAAATCACTGGTCCATTCCCCAACCAATGTGGGACTTTTACCCACTCTAACACCCCCTCACGCCCAGGCCCAACTGGCACTGGCGCGTGGACCGGGAGCCCAAAACGGGGATGAACTTGGCTCTGATACCATGTCGAGAAATGGACCTTAGGCCTAACTCAACCTCAAAAGCTAGCTCATGAGGTGAGGATTACCCAAGTCCATATAAGCAAACCACTAGTCCATTCCCCAACCAATGTAGGACTTTTACCCACTCTAACATTAAATTGGTTATTTATTTGTATTGATTGGGTTTGTGTTGATTAGGTATTTATTTGTATTAATTTCCTTTCCTTTTAGGACATGTAAACTTAAGCTTTTTAAACGTTAATAGCTTGAGGGAATGACCAAGCCGAGTTCTCTCTAATTTCTCTTCCATTTCACATAAATGATGGTAGTAACAATTACACTTCACTCCCTAAGTTGGTGCTGACTATATGAATCATCATTGATCATGTTTTTTCGATTTAACATCAACTCAATGTCATCATCATAGCAAAAATAAAAATAAAAGTGAAAAATAAGTTAAATAGAATATAAATAATAGTAATAATAATACACTCTCCGTCCCATTTTATGTGGCACCCTTTGAGTTGGCACAATATTTAAGGAAAAAAGAAAGACTTTTGAAACTTGTGGTCTAAAACAATAATTAGATATTTATGTAGCTATAAATGATTTCATTATGGATAAAAAGGAGAATATTAAAGTTAAATTGTTTCTAATCATAGTAAGGTCACATTCTTTTTGAGACGGACTAAAGAAAAGGTGCCACATAAAATGGGATGAAGGGAGTAATAGTTATAATAAGAATAATACTCCCTCCGTCCCATTTTATGTGGCGTACTTTGATTGGACACGGAGTTTAAGAAATACGAAAAGACTCGGTGATGTTTACCAAATTGTCCTTCGTTAGAAAATGTACTACTACTATCTTTAATTAAGTGGGACCTTATAAGTGAGATCAATAAAGGTAAAAGTGGAATTGTGTCTTCAAATAGTTATCAAATAAAAAAAGGTGACATTCTTTTTGGGATGGACAAAAAAGGAAATGACGACACATAAAATGAGACGGAGGGAGTAATTACTAGCAATATTAAAAGGTCGCTATATTTTTACTCACATAAAAGTATGTGATAATGTCAAATGCTCCTAGAAAATCAATATGTTTAATCAATGTGCTAAGGGGACTAAAACCTATTCCAACCAGTAAAAAATATCACCTATATGAATCTTTTTATTCCATTTTGTTCTATTTTTAGCCAAGTCTGCATTGGTTCCAAGAGATTGTTGGTCGTTCAAGACAGCTTTCTCCTGCATGACTTCACGTCTTCTTGGCCCCCTTTTAACACTCTCATTCATCTCAGTTTCATATCTATGGACCGGCGCATCTGTAAATCAAGGCAGGATATGACCAAATCATCCCAAACGAATCTCATTTTACGTCTACATGCGCCTTTGGGAAACTATGGTCATTTTTAATGGTCCAACATTCACTACCATATAACATTGTCGGTCTTATAGCTGCCCTGTAGAACTCAACTTCAACTTTGGTTTGCATTCTTCTATCACTTAACACCTTGTTAGCACTTCTCTATTTCAACCATCGGTTTTAATTCCATGAGTAACAACTTAATCTATCATTTTATTCTCTTGAAAACGAGTCTAAATATCTAAAATTATTTGCATTTTGGCGTCGCGATCCGTCTAATCTCACCTCGATTTCAGTTTTCTCATGCTGTCTAAACTTGCAGTTCATGTATTTAGACTTACTTTTACTTATCAGAAAACACTTAACTCTCTAAAGTGGTTCACAATTGTTCCTTGTTGGTTTCATCAATTAACACAATATCGTCAAAAATAACATACACAAGGGAGCTAATCTTGTATTGTATTGTATCTTTTCATTTTTGGGGTAAAGAAGTAGGACTAGAGGATTTAAACCTGTTTGCATTGGATTGTTTTGAGTGCTATTAAGCCCAAATATCTTTTAAGCTCTTTTGTAGTGTTTGGCTAAAATACATTTTTAAAGCCAAAAAGACAAAGTAAGCCAAAGCCATGAGTTAAATTCATGTTTTATGACTTTTGGCTTTTAAGTCCATCCAGACAGTCTCTTAGACCATTTTGTAGATTTATTAAGACCCATGTAAGTGTATTTCCTTTTATCTTTTTTCTCTGTCTTACACTTTTGAATGGTGTTTAGCATGTCTTTAATGCTGAGAAATAAACAATTCAGTTTCAAAAAAAAAATAAAAGCTAATCCCTTATTTTATGGTAAATAAGTGGGGGTCAAAGCTATCCTTTGTGCAGACTTATTGTTATTGTAAACTCCGTGGTATCTCCTACTACTGTTCTCACGGTAATAACGACTCCGTTATGCATATTATCTATGACATTTATATTTAATATGAATTCCTTTCTTCGACATCACCCATCAAATAATCTTTTGTGGTACACTCAATTATATGCTTTTTCTAGGTCTGAACACCATGTGTAGATCTTCCTTCCTTTTGCGATAAATTCCCAATAGTCTTCTTGGCATGAATATAGCATCCATTGTAGATCCGGTGGGTATAGTTTCTCTGTCACTCTTGTCATATTCCCAAGTCTATGATCTATCACTCTTTTCATAAGTTTCTTCGTATGACTCATGAGCTTAATGCCACAACTGTCCACACAACTTTGAGTATTTCATTTATTGTTATAAATCAGGAGCAGGGAGTCCTTCTCCACTTATTTAGCAAACTACCACTTCTTTGTATACATTGGACAACTTGTCGAGTCATTCTACTCCAATCACTACCAGACACTTCCAAACCTCTTATCGGGATACTATCTGGACCACAAGCTTTTCTAATCCTCATATTTTTCATGTAAAATTAATTCTCTTATTCTACCCGTTAAACTTAAAACTAGTTTGTATGTCTTCCTGTTTTGGTTTATAAGAAACGAATACAGTGAAGAAATGACCGAGAGGAACCAATAACTCTGTCTTCAATTAACCTATAAATTGGTAGTGGAATGTAGAGAACATACAAATACTACAGTACATGAATTTTAATTATTTCTGTAATCTGGAACTTATTTTTTTTAATATATATGCATATATTTTACTTTGACTATCCCAATTTATGTGACATTCTTTCTTTTTTAGTTTTGGCCCCAAAACAATGACACATTTTTTTATTTCGAGACAGTCTAACAATAAACATCTCATTTTGCCCTTAATGATATGATTTATATAGCCACAAAATATCTATGGGATGTTTTAGACTACATGTTTCAATTTTTTTTCTTTCTTTCTTCTTAAGCTCCGTGCCCAATCACATACCGTCACATAAATTGGAGACTGAGGGAACACTATAGTACTAGTGTAGTGTTGACAAATTAAAAAAATTATGTGCTTCTTTTTAATATTTATTTCCAGACTGTTCAGTTTGTTTGATTTGTGAAGTTTATTTTGGCATATTAGGGTCCAGAAAGTTGTAGGCTTTGCTTTTAACTTGGATGAAATCGTTCATATTGTGAACATGCTCACAGCGATCTTTTAGATCTCTTATCTTTTGTTGTGCATATTGTATGTAAAGAATGAAACAAATTACATGCTCCCCCCCTCCCCTTCCACCTCCTAATAACCTCAAGTCAAGACTGCATAAAAAAGAAAACCTCAAATCAATCCCTACCCCTGGTCAATAATTTATTGACTTGTTTTTTCGTCAGGTTTCAAATTTGGGAAAGAGCATATCTGAACCAATGCTACTAGTTCATTGCATTTGTCATGTATCTTGCTCTGTTCTGAAGTGTGGACCAAACATTTGATTTGAAAAAAAATGTATCTGTCGAAGATGACGAAGTCATCAATAATCATTATTTCTGACTTCTGGAGATTCTGTTCTTATGTCGACTAGGTGTTACATTTGTGGTTAAGATTGATGCAATGTCTTGTTTTAAGGAATGCACCTTTATTTGCTTATACCAAAACAGATGCTCTAATCATGTTCCTGATTGTTCGTCTTGACTCTTGTAGATATGCCCTCCTTTTCATTCTCTCTTATTTACTGAGCAAAAAATTGACAAAGTCATTAATAATCATTTCTGACTTCTGGAGATTCTGTTCTTATGCCCGCTGTGTTATATTTATGGTTATGAATGAAGCATTGTCTTGTTTTGAGGAAAACACATTTAGTTGCTTGTAACAGAATAGACATTCTCTAATCATTTCCCTGATTGTTCGTCTTGTAGGTACCCTCCCTTGCATTCATTCTTTTTTAATGAGCTAAAAATTGCGACAGAGTCACTTTTGGATAGTTCATCTGAACATTTAAGGTCCAACCTGGCTAAAGTTGCTCATCCCAGCTTATGTCCTGTCCTGATTCTCTTATCTCGACTCAAGCCTTCTCCAATTGCATGTGAAGCTGGTGATCCCCTGGATCCTTTCCTTTTCATGCCATTCATCAGGAAGTGCTCAGTCCAGAGCAATTTTCGTATTCGTGTTCTCGCATCCAGAGCTTTATCAGGTCTAGTGTCTAATGAAAAACTTCCAGTAGTCCTCCTAAATATTGTCTCTGAGTTACCTGGCACTGGGGAGCAGGTTGTGAATTCTGACTCATCTATATCATCCAATAGGGTAAATTGTTCTTTCAATTCGCTTCATGGGATGTTATTGCAGTTGAGCTCTCTTCTAGACACGAACTGCAGAGATCTAGCTGATGTTTCCCAAAAAAATAATATTCTCGCTGAATTGGTTCATGTTCTTGCTTCATGCTCGTGGATTGGGAGTCCTGAGCATTGTGCTTGCCCGATTATCAACAGCTGCTTTTTAAAGGTGCTAGATAACGTGCTGTGTGTTGCAAGAACATGTCATATGAGCAAAAATATTGATGTCATTTGGGATCTCCTTTGGAGATCATCTTCAGAATGTTTAGATTTAGGAGTGGCTTGTGCACCAACATATTTTGATCCAACTATCACAGAACTTCGGAAACAAGCTGCACGTTCATATTTCAATTGTGTTTATCAAACATCTAAAAAGGCTGCTGAAGAGTATCTGTTGGTACCATCAAAAGGCCCTCCTGATTCAAACTTATCAATGATACCTGTAAATGAAATTTTTTTCAGCAGATTACAGGAAAGGCTAATACGTTCAATCTCTGACACTTCATATGAGGTTCGGATTACGACACTGAAGTGGTTTCTTCTATTTCTCAAGACACCAGAATATAGTGAGATAAAGAGAAGTTGCTTGACCAGCATCGATCTCCAGATCACTGTGTTGAAGCTTTTAACTTTGGACAATAACCAAAAATGTTTGAACTACATTCTGAAGATTATCTACAGCTGGAGTCTGCAGGAGTATCACAATAGTGGAGAAAAATGTTATCTTAAATTTTTTGGTGATATGGATAGGGAGTCCCTGCTCCAGTTTTGGGACAAGGTGGTTTCCTTGTACAAGGTCACTAGGCATTCAAAGACTCGAGATATGCTACTTTGTTGCATGGGCATTTGTATAAAACAATTTGCTAACTCACTAAGTAGTTCAGTTGTTGGCTTTCAGAATGTCAAAGTAGGTAAATTCAGCCACCATGATTCATCTGATACATCTAAATTATCTGTCTTTTACAAGTGCATCAGCTATTATGTCGACATAATTGAACAACACAGTGATGCATCAGAGCCTGTAAACATGCGTAGGGCGGCTGCAGAGTCTATGATAGCATCTGGTTTATTGGACCAAGCCGAGGTTATTGGTCCGTCAGTCTACAATGACCAAATTCCTGATGGCAATATGTGTTCCTTTTTCAAGAAAGAAATGGTGGTTAATATGTATGCCCATAAAGTCCTGGATTTGTGGTTTTCATGCATTAGGCTTCTTGAGGATGAAGATGAGGGTCTTAGGAGGAATCTCGCCTTGGATGTCCAGAGTTGTCTTACATCCAGAAGTTCTGACAGAAGCTTCCCGACTGGAGTGGTCCCAAGCCAAGTGGAGCAAGTGATTGAGAGAAGCTTCAAGCATCTTTCATCAATTTTTGGTCACTGTCTTGACTACCTTGATTTCCTTTGCCGCAGGGTTCTTGGTTCTGCTATGCATGCTTGTGTTATTTCCGAAGGAGATCTTATCAAACGTGTCTTTGACAAGGAGATTGACAACCATCATGAAGAAAAACTTTTGATATGCCAGATATGTTGCTCTCACTTGGAGAAGCTTCCAACCTCTAAGTTCTCGTCAGGTGGTCCCAATGACATACCTGATGTGAGGGACTTCTTGCAGAACTGGAGGCGGCGGTTTGCGCAGAAGTTAGTATTATTTGCCAAAGATTATGTTGCTGCACAGGGAGGATTTGATTGGATTGGTGGGGTTGGTAACCACAAAGATGCCTTCTTACCTCTCTATGCAAATTTACTTGCCTTTTATGCCTTGTCAAGCTGTATTTTTAATGGGAAACCAGAAGATAGCAAGTTGATGCTCCCTGAATTTCAAGAGGTTGGTGAGGCCATACAACCATTCCTTACAAACCCATTAATCTCTAATTTATTTTTGTTAGTAGTTAAGTTGCACAACAAAATGATCGGTGAAGGTTCGTGTGATTTGAGCCAAAAGACTATTGATGCTTCAGCTTGGGATGCGTTTGATCCTTATTTTCTTTTAAGGTGAGAGACTAAATTGCATACTGCTAATTGATGTGTAAAACTGTGGTAATGGTTGTGATTCTTTTTGGGCGAGTATAATTATGTTGGATCCCTATTGGAATGGAATTTTATGTGATCATTATAGTTGATTTTACTACAATAGCAACCCTTATTTTGGTTGTATGTATTCCCACTTGCAGTTCAACTGTAAGGTGTACATTTATTAATTGAACTCCTCTATGTATGGGATTTGAAGGACAAAAGTCTTGTTATCACTTAAATTAACAATGTGAAACAACACCATTTAGCGCAGTGTAATATTTATCTTCCAAAGTTCAATGGCGAGGGCAACTTGACAGATGGCACTTCAAAAACCCTCTCTTCCTCCTCGTGTGTTTTGCTTGCATTACTAGGGATCAAAAGGTATAAATGCTCATTGTTTCTGTTTAAAGTAGAAATGATTTGAACTGAGTTTTCTGTTTTTTTTTTTTTTTTAAATTAAAATTCCAGGTAGGTCTTCGGGGATGTATATTGATCAATTAAGGCAAAAGAGAGAGTGCAAACAACTAGTGATTCGTTCTCAGGCAATACTGTCAACACTAATTAACAAACAGAGAAGTTGGCCTTATCGTACCTGATTCTAAGGGTCTGTTGGCCATGAATAAAATCATGAAGTGAAATCATATGAAGTGTTGTTGAAGTATTGTTTAGAAATAGCATTTGGGATTTTAAGTTGTATTTTTTTTTATAAACAAAAGCCCTCACAACTTATCAATATTGTCCCAATTCTTTATACAATTTTATCAAATAAGCAAAAGTTTATAACAAAGTATAACACACTATCACAAAACTATTCTTAAAAAAAACACCACATTTACTGATCAAATGACAAATTTGGTAAATAATCAATGATAAAGTACAAATTGATATGAAATAATGATAAATTTTGTAGGCATTTGGCCATGAAAATTTTAAAAAATTGGAGTTAGAGTTGAAGTCAGAGTTGTGTTTGGTCATATCTTTTTGGTAAGATTTTTTAACTTCAAAGGTGAAGTTGAAATTAGAATTGTTTTCACTTTTTCAAATAAAACTTTAAGTTGTATCTGGAGTTTTTATACACAGGCATAATTTTTTTAATAAAATGCAAAGATTTTTTTTTTTAAAAGTGAATATATCTTATGACCAAACGGGACTATATGTTGGGTGAAAATAATGGTTAAACGAGATAAAAATGGTTATAAGATTGGTAAAAGTAATAGTATGAACTATAAATTTTATTTACATATGAAATAAATGGTTGGTAAATATAAATGGTGGGATTCTTTTTACAAAATATAAACTTGTGGATTAATTTTTATATATGAATAATCTCAAATCATGATTTGAAATTTCAAATCATGCTTTTTAGAGAATTTGAGATTTGATTTCATATAAGATGAAATCACACGACCAAACATTGATTTCATCTCATAATTTCATGTCATTGACATGAAATCACACGTCCAAACGCCTACTAAAATTAGGAAGCTGCCATTCATCAATCATAAAGGAGCTCCTTGTATTAGTAGGCAGATCATCAAATCTGTTAAAGAGAGCAAGCTCTTCTATCGTGGTGACTATCTTAGCAATGCAATCAACTACCATGTTACTCTCACAAAGTCAAGTGTTTAAAACTCGTCGGTATTTGTAATTCTCAAGCTTGTCTTCAACAATGCCCTTTAAGAGTATATTGCGAGCAAATCTCTTTTGCATTATTCTTACCATGATTATGGAGCCCATTTCAATAATCCCCTTCCTATGACAATGGTCAATCATCCATTCTACAACATACTTGTCTCCCATTGCCTCAAGCAACATTATGGTCTCTAGAAACAATAGGAACAATAAAAATGAGATGAATTTTACCTCGTAGTTTCTATTAATCCCTCCAATCCTTGCTTTCCCATTATTACCTAAGTAGCTATCATCAGTGTTGAATTTAATCAAACCATTCATTCATTTGTCCCATATCACAATCTCAATGATGGTTTTGGGTTTCCTATTTTCCACCACTTCGTAGAGTTGATCCATGGTAGGTTCATCTTGTGCATAGGACAAGTTTTGTCCCTAGCACCTTGATATTCCACAAAATTTGTTGCTCCATTCTTCTGATGCAGAACCTTATCTGATTGCCATACCTACAAGAGTATTTTGTCTTTCATAATTCCCAACATATAGCTACTGGCATAGATTGGATCATCATTTTTTGCAATACATCCTTCCCTGGAGTTTGTCTAATCTTGCATGAATATTCTAACAAGCTTGCTTATGTATGTTATCCCCAAACTTGTCCAAAGAATGTCCACAACTTTTTCGAACATTCAGTATTAATGACGAGATGTTTGATTGCAGGTTTAGAAATAAAAATACATTGGGTTACTTACGTTGTGAAGTTTTTCATTTGCATTTTTCCTTTGAAAAGGATAAAATGGTTTAGTTGAATGAATTATTTTTTAGCAATGCTTGAAAAGAATACTAAGAGTTTGGATACTAAATGTTTATACCAAAACAAATAAGTAAAAGGATTGAATGCTCTGATAATTTTTTATCAATTATTTCAAAAAGTAAAAATTAAATTTGCAAGAGAGAAAGTAAAGGAAAAATGACAATTCATCAAACATAGGACATGTTGCCATAATTATAATAATTCCAATGGACCATTCCCAAGTTTAAAAACTTATGATTACAAGGGTCCTTTACTGATTTTAGAGATCTAAAAATTAATGAATAGCAAGTTTTCTTTGTGGATTGGTTAAAATAAAGAGAAACACAGGGCATGTTGTCATAATTCTATTGCCTTTAAGTGACATAGACAGGAATTTATTGAATATTTTATGCAATTAATTTATGAATCTTTTTAGATGATTTAAAGATGACATATAGATGAACGAGCATACCCAAAAGCACATGGTAATTAAAACTGCCCTCCCTTCAAAAGATAATATTTTTTTGATTTAATTTGAGATTTTATTGATTAATACAAAATAAAGAAATCTCTAATAGTTTCACAAATTGGACCAACCCATCAGAAATTCTACTAACCCTAATAAAATTAGAAAATAAACAAAGTAGGCCCATTCTGACCCATCTCCAATTATGTGACCCGACCCTCCTTTGTTTATTACATAAACCCACTGAAATAGGGTTTTTGTTTCCTGTTCTTAGATCCATTCGCTGCAGCCTTGAACACCTGAAAATGTTGTCTTCTTCGATGTTCAACTTCAGCTTCATCTTGAACTTGCTTTGGGTTATCAACTCTGTGCCATGGATCTGTTGTGGAGTAGCTACAATTTCAGCTATCAGAAGTAAGTACTATCTTCTTTCCTCATTACCACTCAATATCATTTTTAGCTCCTCATTCATGAACCTTGTATTTCCCAGATGCGCTCTCCGATTATTAGGAATATCTAGTGTTTTTGGTGCTTCATTAATGGGTTTGGATCCCTGAGAGAACATATATATGCAGGTAAGTTTCCATCATTCTTTTGGGTCAACTTTCCTCTATTGATTGCTCTTAGTAATCCTCTTTATTCTATAGCTACTACTGAGAGTGAGATAACAAGATGCTCAGACCCACAAGTAGCTGAAAATATGTGTATCTCTGCAGGTGTATCATTGGCAGATCTAGTAAAAACCTACACTGCGAGTACTTTTTGTTGGCTGTATTAGAATGGGCTATGTATCTATGTACAACTTTGATAAACCTGTAATTTTGTAAATACTTGTTTGTGCTCAAGTTAAGCTGTAGCCTGTTCAACTTTGTCACCCTTTTGATGGTGAAACTCTTATGTATGGACATTGCATCTTATCACTATTTAGAATTCTCTTTCCTGTACTTTCAAGCTGTTGAAAATGTGTGAAAATGAATTCTCCCTTATCAATTGCTTGATTTGCAAGATGATCTGCTAGTTGATTGGCTTCTCGCATGATATGTTGTACTTGTATCGACTTCTGACTAAGTAGATTCCATATTTATTCTACAAAACCTAAGAGATTCCACGGACATGTCCACACCTTAGTAATTAAATTCTGTACAAATAGTAAATCTGTTTGAAACACCTGTTTATTATATCTTGAATTGCTGCAATGTCTTACTGCTTGTAGCATAGCCATAGTTTCTGCTTCCACATTAGTTGTATCTTCCATTCTAACTCCCTGTGCATAGAGTAAATCTCCTTGATCATCTCTTAAGCAGAAAACGTATGAACTCAGACCAGGATTCCCCCTAGAAGCTCCATCAGTGTTGTACTTCACCCACCCTTCACCAGGAAATATCCACCATACTTTAGTAATTTTCAGCTTAGTTTTCCTTTTCTCTAAATCTTTAACTATCTCCGACCATGAAGTAGGAAATTGTTGATTTGGTTTTCTTACTTTAAGTAACATACCGATGTTTCTAGTGACATTGTATATTACTGTGTGTACTAAGCTGGATTTGCTTTCATGCTTTATAAAATTCCTCCTCTTCCAAAGTTCCTATATAATCATGCTTGGAACAACCTTATAGTAAACCTTTGCTCTTTTCCTGCTATCAACATTCCACCATGCAGTTATACATTCCCTGGAATTTTGTCCTTCTATAGTAATACCCACAAAAGAAGAGAAACACGACCATGTCCTATTAGCATGTGGAGAAATGGATTCCTGCTCCGTATTAGTACAACACCCGCACCTAGTAGGTCCCTGCAGACCCCATTTTCTCATATTTTCATCCATACCATACTCTCTACATAAAGAAATCCATTTTAAAAGGTAAACCCTTTATCCAAATGTGCTTAAAAACATTATTTTTCCTTTCATCTGTCTGACAACCTCCCATGCTGACTTTACAAAAAATTTCCCTTTAGCTCCCAATATCCAAAGAGGTTTATCAGTTCCTAGACAACTGACTGGTGGACCTATTTTGTCAATAATAAGATCTTTAACTTACTGGTTCACCAATTGAGAAAGCAACTGTGCATTCCACCTACATTCCTTCATTACATCCTTCACCTTCTGATATCTATTGTCCCATTCTCTACTCTACTGAGAAATAGTATAAACATCACCATATCCAGTGTAGTTATCAAACCACAGGCTTGCTTCCCCATATTTAAGTTGCCACATTATTTGATGTTCAATCAAATCTCTTTTCTATAACATCTTCTTCCTCACCTGAGACCCAGATCCTAGCTTCAACATGACTTCATTAGGATGATTCTTTTCGCAATACTTATTATGTATATAAGTACTCCAAATTGAATTTTTAGTCCTAATATTCCACCATAATTTACAAAAGAGAGCCATATATACATCTTAAAGTCTTCTAAAACCCAATCCCCCTTTATTTTCAGGTAGACATAAAGAGTTCCACCTAACCCAATGTCTATTTTTTCCTCCTATATGACTACTCTAAAAAAATTGAGTAAACATTTTTTGAATAACATTCAAAATATTTAAAGGAGGATTCATCACTGATAAACAATGAATAGGAATACTTTGAAGAACATATTTAATAAGTATTGCTCTTCCACCATAAGATAGAATCTTACCTTTCCACCCTTGCAGTTTGGAGCTTACTTTATTCATCAGGGCTTGATAGAATAGCTTATTCTTCCTCATGTGAAAAATAGAGCATCCAAGGTAAGTAAATAGAAATTCCTTCCTTAGGATACCTATTGCCACCTCATCCATAATAACAGTACCATGAGGCACTCCCTTGTGCAAATAAATTGCACTTTTCTCCTTGTTCACTTTCTGACCTGAGACTGGCTCATACCTCTTAAAGTTCCTACCACAGACTTAATAGTACCCAAGTCAGCTTTGCATAATATGATCATAACATCTTCAAACGCAAAATGATTGATCTTTGGACTTTCTCTTGGTGGCCCAAACATCTTAAATTCCTTCTTTAGGACTAAGAATTTCAATACTCTAGACATAATTTCTGCTGTAATAATGAAAAGAGTAGGAGATAAGGGATCTTCTTTCTTTAATCCCCTTTGAGATCTAAAAAATCCCTTTGGTTGACCGTTTATCAAGATAGAATACCAACTATTACTCACAAGCCTATACACCATGTCAATAATTGTTTCACCAAAACCCACTTTCCTTAATACCTTAGTTAGGTATAGCCAGTCAACCCTGTCGTAAGCTTTCATCATTTCTAATTTGATCACCATATTAGGTACCTTCCCCCTTTTTCTTATTTCAGAAATAACTTCTTGGACTACTAAGATATTCTCGGCAATGCTTCTACCTTTTACAAAACCAACTTGTTCTTCTGAGATGATATCAGATAGTCTCCTGACCTCTAATCCTTTACCTAAGTTGAACCTTACAACTACATCGTTGATCGGGGATATAATAGTCCACTTAAGTTCTTTAAGATATCATCCTGCGTATGAATCAAGTAAGGTATCTAAATGCATCCCTGTCCTAGACACTAATTTGAATTTCTTATTTCATAAAAGAATACAAACCATTCTTTGTTCATCTCTATGTTCTATCCCTTATTCCCTCTCCCGAGATCAAAAGGTAGACAATTGATATATTTTCTGGGTGATCAATCCATCAAATAGTTAAATCCAAGATTAACACACAACCAATAATGATAAGCAAAGCTAAATAAACTTAATTCAAAATAATAGTACTTATATTCTTGGCTTTAACCCCGAAAAGAGGGCGTTTAGCCACGCATAGTCATAATCGTAATCACAAGGTTGTAATTAGCAACTAAGGACATGAATGAACTAAATTAAAATAATAAAAATTTAAAAGTTAATGTTGTAGCAGCCCCTTAATCCTCCAAGACATCTAAAATATCATTAAAAATGTGTACAATGTCTGTATATATAGTTAGCCAATCCTTAGCCGTGTAGGAATTGGATTTCACATTGAAATTGAGCATGGGAGTAGAGTGGGCGTTGCCCTGGGTTGAGTACCACTCCATCCAAGGCTGATCCTACTGTATAGAGCCACTCTAGCCAAGGCTGAGCCTACTTTATAGCTCCACTCCAGCTAGGGCACCGCGGGCTCATCTACGTGGTCTCTCTGGAAGTTGCTTCCAAAATTTTGGCTAAGTGTTGAGTGCCTCCTTCCATCCCTTATCTTGTGGTGTTGTTTCCCTTTAATTTCCAGTTTATTCAACATCAAAATATCATCATATTCAGCTCATGAAGCTTCCTACATAATTACACACCATGAATTAGAGAAAATCATAACACAATATCCATGACGATGAATCAAAACAAGAGCTAAGACTAGGCTAGTTCATGTTAATCTTCAACTTATTGTTCCACTTCTAAACTTAATAAAATTGAACTTTGCTCATCACCAACGAATTATTCCACTCATAATTACATATTTATACCATTTGGAACCCTTTAAACACAATAGAACCCAATGGGATCGACTAGACAAGCCCCTAGCTCAAGTTAGTAACGCTAGTTTCCACGATTGAACTCTAAATGACTCATTTAAGTGCAAAATTGTTTGGAATTCACTTTGAACATTGTATACACGTACCTTAACACTTAGATGCACATTTATCTCATTATCAACCCATATATCATATAAATCATCCTCAAAACAAGGCTAAAAAGACTAGAATAGTGACACTAGAATGCATAAATACACCCAACATCACTAAGCTGCCAGGTTCCCACAACCCTAGTCGAGGAGATTAGCTGATCATTTTCATGTTCATGAAAAAATCCATGATAATCAATAAACAACACATGTAATTAATTTCACAATAAAGCTCCAACCACTTCATTCTCTAACCTCATTTTTAGCGTACCCTCTCTTACATCAATTAAAGCTCCACCCATTGCTAAAAATGGGTGCACTATGATAATTAGTACCTGTTCGTCTTCCTTAAATTCAAGAACAATAAAGTCAGCAGGAATAATGAATTTACCAACCTTTATGAGGACGCCCTCTAGTTTTCCTTCCGGAGGAGCTATGATCCCGTTTGCCAACTACAATAACACATAGCTCGGTCTAGGCTTTCCCAAATCCAATGTGTTGAACAAAGATAGGGACATCAATGATACTTTCCCCTAAGTCACTCAGAGCATGGACCACTTCACTATTACCTATCTGAATGAAGAGGGTGAACTTTCCTGGGTCCTTAAGCTTCTTGGGCATTTTTTCTGTCATTACAGTGCTACACTCTTCAGTGAGTGCTACAGTTTCCACATTCTGTAACTTTACCTTATTAGAAACCACATCCTTCAAGTACTTAGCGTACTTGGGCATACCCTACAAAACATCTAACAAAGGTAAGTTAATGTGAAGCTCTCTGAATGTGTCAAATAACTTCTTGAAACAAGCATTCTCCTTTGCTTTTATTTGCCTCTAAGAGAAAGGAAGTGGCAGCATATTCTTCACTTCTTCAGTAGCTTTTTCTTTCGAGTACTCAGACTTTCTTGACTTTTCAATAGCTTTGTCATTTACCTATTCCATCACCATATCAACATCTACCTCTTTAGTTGCCTTTGGAGGGTTTCCATGAAGCTCCTTACCACTCCTCAAGGTGATTGCCATAAATTGTTTTGGAATTTTTGTATCTGCTGGCAAACCACCTTGAGGCTTGGTATTCAGCATCTGTTGTAACTTCCCCAACTACAACTCTAAGATTTTCTGTGCTGCTTGCTGGTTCTTTACATCAGCTGCCAACTGTGTCTGATTAGCTAACACCTGCTTCATCATCTCTTCCAAGTTGCTAGTTGACTGATTTGATTGAGCCTGTTGTTGCTGAAATTATTGTGGCTGTTGGGTGTTCCACGAATGATTTAATGGATAAGATTGCCACTTCATGTTATAGGCATTACCGTACTTAGGCCTCTAAACATTGCCTATATATATATCATAAATTTTGGATTTTATGCACACATAATAGCTGCATGGTTACTATTTCTGCAGACCTCACACCATCCACTAGTTTTCTAAACTACAATGTCGGATATGGTAGGCTATGTAGTTCCCAATTTCAGGCTGCTGAACTGAGTGTTTATCATATTTTGCGATGCCGCAACTTGAGCTGATAAAGCAGTGTATTGTTCTACTTCCAACAAACCTACAACTTTCTTAGTGGCACTCTTAGAATCACCATTCCACTTTGGATTTCCTTGTGCAATACGGTTTAATAAGGTGTACAACTCATCATAAGTCATCTTAAGAGCTTGACCACTTGCAGCTGAATCGAGTAAAATTTTCATATTGTGATCAAGGGCCTCTACAAATGTATGAGCAAGTACCTCATTGGACTGTTGATGGTGTGGACAGTCCCTAAGAAGTGCCTTGAAGCACTCCCAAGCATGATAAATATTCTCATTCGACTTCTATTTAAAGCACACTATCTCACTGCAAAGTCTCGCAGTCTTACCAGACGAGAAGAACCGAATTAAGAATTTTCTGGCTATGTCATCCCATGAGGTGATTGAATTTGCCGGTTCCTTATTCAACCACTTTTTTGCTTCCCCAATCAGTGAAAAGGGGAACAACGCCATCCATACATAATCTGCATTTACACCCGTATAAATGAATGTGTCACTGATTTCTAGAAAATTCTGCAAGTGGACCTATGGATCTTCATGTGAAAGCCCTATAAACTGTCCACTGCTAATCAAAAGTTATACCATATTCTGTTTAAGCTCGAAATTGCCTCCAGCTACCGACTTCTGAAATAGGGGGGTGAAATTGGTTGGAAGTGGGATTGCTATTTCTCTAACTATCCTGCGGGTTGCTTGTTCATCAGCCATGATGGCAGGATTCTCTTGATCTTTTTGGATTTGTAGAATTTGGAGGAGAAGGATTGCTTCTCTCCTACGTTGATGGAAAAGTAGCTCAGGTTCGGAACTGGGTTAGACCAAGTCTTGATCCCTTGCTAGCTTACTACTTTGAAAACTGATTTCCTACAAAAACAAAACCAAGACCAAGCGTTAAAAAACACCAAAGATATCTAAAGTTTCAACTAAAAATAAAACAGTTTCCAAATAAAAAGTCTCCGGCAACGGAGCCAAAAAATTGACAGCGTCCAAGCACACCCGCAAGTGTACGTGGTCTACCAAGTAGTAAAGTGGCCTTAAAGAAAGCCAAGTGTCGATCCCACAGGGACTTGATCCAACAACAATTCTATTCTAGTTCACAATTTAGATTCAATTGATGCAAGCATAACCAAAAAGAGTTTGGAGATTTGTAAATTATAAGTAAAGTAAACAACGCGTAAAGTAAATATCTTGAAACAATCAATAGGAGAAACCCAGGGTTAAAGAACTTTGAACAATCATACTATGTTATTGAACTTCATTCGTTAACTTGCTTATCTTGATTGTAAATTCGTAGGGTTAATTGCATGATCATGGTCTCCCGACCTCTAATCCTTTACCTAAGTTGAACCTTACAACTTCATTATTGAGTGGGGATGTAATAGTCCACTTAAGTTCTTTAAACTATCATACTACGTATGAATCAAGTAAGGTATCAAAGTACATCCCTGTCCTAGACACTAATTTGAATTATTTATTTCATAAAAGAATATAAACCATACTTTATTCCTCTCCGTGTTCTATCCCCTATTCACTCTCCCGAGATTAAAAGGTAGACATTTGAAATATTTTTTGGGTGATCAATCCATCAAATAGTTAAATCAAAGATGAAAACACAATCAATAATGATAAGCAAAGTTAAACGAACTTAATTCAAAATAATAGTACTCATGTTCTTGGCTTTAACCCTGAGAAGAGGGCGTTTAGCGATGCATAGTCATAATAATAATCACAAGGTTGTAATTAACAACTAAGGATATGAATGAACTAAATTAAAATAATAAAAACCTAAAATTTAAAGTTGTAGCAGCCCCTTAATCCTCTAAGACATCCAAAATATCATTAAAAACGTGTACAATGTCTGTATATATAGTTAGCCATTCCTTAGCCGTGTAGGAATTGGATTTCACGTTGAAATTGAGCATGGGAGTAGAGTGGGCCCTGCCCTGGGTTGAGTACCACTCCAGCCAAGGCTGATCCTGCTGTATAGCGCCGCTCCAACCAAGGCTGAACCTACTTTATAGCCCAGCTCCAGACAGGGTGCCGCAGGCTCATCTACGTGGTCTCTCTGGAAGTTGCTTCCGAAATTTTGGCTAAGTGTTGAGTGCCTCCTTCCATCCCTTGTCTTGTGGTGTTGTTTCTATTTAATTTTCAGCTTATTAACATCAAAATATCATAATTTTCATCTCATGAATCTTCCTACATAATCACACACCACGAATTAGAGACAATCACAACATAATATCCGTGACGATGAATCAAAACAAGAGCTAAGACTAGGCTAGTTCATGTTAATCTTCAACTTATTGTTCCACCTCTAAACTTGATCAAATTGAACTTTGCTCATTACCAACAAATTATTCCACTCATAATTACACATTAAACCATTTGGAACCCTTTAAACCCAATAGAACCCAACGGGATCGATTAGAACAAGTACCTAGCTCAAGCTAGTAACGTTAGTTTCCACGATTGAACTCTAAATGACTCATTTAAGTGTAAACTTGTCTGGAATTCACTTTGAACATCGTAATCACGTACCTTAACATTTAGATTCATATTTATCTCATTATCAACCCATATAGCATATGAATCATCCTCAAAACAAGGCTAAAAAGACTAGAATAGTGACATTAGAATGCATAAATACCCCCAACATCACTAAGCTCCCACGGTTCTCACAAACCTAGTCGAGGAGATTAGCTGATTATGTTCATGTTCATGAAATAATCCATGATAATCAATAAACAACACATGTAATTAATTGCACAATAATGAGAGAGATAAAATCCAAAGTCTCTAATTGAATAAAAGCCCAAAAGCTTAAGAACAAAATCTTAATGATCAAAGTATGCTAAAGTATCAAAAGTAATGTAAAGGTGCGTAGCGTAATAAAGGAATAACCTTAAGGTATTTATAGTCTCTTCAAACAATAAAGAAATCTTAATAAAAACTAGGAAAAGTAAGTCGACACTCGTTATGACTCGTGTGGTCTACTCTTAAGGTCTCTTTACGAGTTGTACGATGCTAACCATAGGCATTATAGTAACTGATATTTAGAGATTCAAGATTTTGTTGTCCTTATAACTCATCACCATAAGTCATAGTCGATCCTTACGACTCGTGGTCTTCACTCGTCATCACTTGAGCCTTAGGCTTTTAGGGCTTTGAACACGGGTCTCTTTACGACTTCTTATTACGAGTTGTAATCAGATCTTATGACTCATTGTCTTCTATGAATTTACCTCTGAATGTTACGTCTTCTGCTCTTTTTATGACTGCTCATCATGACTCCTTACTATTCGTGATCATCCTTCACTTAGCATCTTTTGCTTGCCTTTTGATAACACTTAACTTACACGTCAATTTGAGTGCAATGTGGTCATTTTCAATATGTTTACCCATCTAAGAGTTGGGGTCGAATCCACGAGGATCAATGTGAGTGACGATTGAGTAAATTTTAAATACAAGTTACTTGCTAGGGTCAAACTTATAGTACAAAATGGTTTGGGGGGTTTTCAATCTAGTTGAATATAAAGGCAATTCTTAGGCTTCTAAGGGACTAATTCGGGTCTAAGAAAAAATAGAGTGTAATCAATTAAAATAGATCTTGGGACTATGCTTTCCTAGGGCCAAATTATGCATGGGAACATGATAATTCGATGCAAATTCTAATCATTGATAATGTGGTAGGCTAGGTCGAAAGTCCTTGAGGATAGCTCTTCAAAAAAACCTCAAAAATGTCACTCATTGACACTTTCGAGTACCTAACGAGTTTTTCAATTAAAGGCACACAATACCTCAATTAGGCACCTCTATTTCTAGGATGGTACCCAAAGGATAGTCAACTTCATATTCACCCTTATGTCTAAGATGGTAAAAAATAGCAAACTAAACCCAATAATCGTCTACTATTGCCTTGGTACCCACATCCCTCTTTCAAGGATGATGAGGGTTCCTAAAGTTCACCCAAACCCCTCTTTCAAGGATGGTTTGAGTTTTCAAGAGCTTGGGATTTTCATCCATCAAACCTATTTTAATATTTGTGGCTTTCACCCACAAATTCCGACCATTTTACTCAAGCAATAGTAGAACCAACATCAGAAATTAGTAAATGCACAAACAAATCATATCCCACACATATTTACACCCTAATCTAGCATAATTCCAAGAGGTAGATCTAGCACATCATAAGGATAATGAAAACAAAAATACCAAGATGTCCATCAAAGTTATTCATAAGAAAAATAAAGAGAGGACAAACCACACTTTAGACTCAAATGAATCTTCTATAAACAAAGCCAAATCTACACTTTAGAGTTCCTCTAATTAAATCAGCCTCAAATTAGTGTAAATTTAAGCTCCAAGCTCCAAGAAATTACAAAAACCCTAAACTAAGGATGGGAGGTAGGGTTGTAGAATGATGATCTTCTAGAATGTATGATTTGTGAGCCTTAAATGGGATTTGGGGTCAGCAGGCCAAAATGACATAATTTCCTTTAGATATAATCCCACTAGTCCACGATTGCGACAACTTGTGTGCGATCACGTCAACCACGAACACGTTAAGATCACTGCGATCACGATCCATTGACCTGTCTTGGATGGCCTTGATCATGGTATCTGAGACCGTGTTCTGCTCCAGGTCTACTAGATGCACTTCTTCTATCCTTTTTGATTCTTTTTCAGCTTGCATCCATATCTTTCCTTCTTATAACCTGTATGCCTGCAAAATGTGGATATTAGTGCATTTAATCACAAATATGTCTCACTTATTCATTCAAAACATGGTAATGTGCATGAATGTTGAATGCAAACGAATGGTAGACTCACCACTCATCAACACCCCCAACTTAAAGATTTGCTTGTCCTCAAGCAACACTACCTCCTACCATGAGACAATGCACATTTTTGGCCAAAATAGATGACCTAATGATCACAAAAACATCAAGTTTAGTTACTACTTCAAGTATCTCTTCAAACACAGGCAAAACTATTCTCCCAACACCCCTCAACATAAAATGCAATAATGAAGTATGAAAAAGACTTCAAAGAGCAATAATGCAACAATCACTGATACTTTAGAAGTGACTCACTTTTTGTCATCAACTACACTATGCTCCTTTTTGCCTCTTTTCTCAGAAGATGACAAAATCACCCACCTTAACTTGTTCACATACCTCCCCACAAGAAAGAAAATTTCACACACCAAGCTACCAAATATGCAACAAGAAATTTAAGTGCAAAACTCTCTCCCTCTCAAGAACTCTCTATGCTAACAAGTGTCATACCATAGGTTTGCCCCTATTTTCAATCACCACTATAATGAAAGTAAATTGTTGGAGATCACGAAGGTCTTTTTGTGCTTGTAATGTAGGTTTATGGTAGGGTAGGATATATTTTAGGAACAACATGGATAAACCCTTCTTGAACATCTAGATCGCACTATTCCATCAAACTTTTGATCATGGGCCACTTCTTTTGTTTTTAATCTTTACTCATATGCCTACATTTTATTTCCTTAGATCACCTATTTTCTTTACATTTCTTTTTCTTGCACCCTTTGTGCTTTTCTTTCCTTTGTTGGATCCTTTCATTTTTCTTATTCATTTGTTCTCAATACTTAAGCTAATAGGAATTCACTTACAACTTCGTGGCCCAAATACTTCCTTCAATATTCACCACCCCTAACTTAGGCTTTTAGCCTCAAGTTATATTTTTAAGTTCAAGGAGGGTATGGTTCAAAAGAGGGATAAAAATTGAATGGCTCACGACTTGTAATGTGCTTTCCAAATAAAGGCCCAAAGGCTCAAAATGGGTGACTAGGTATAACATCTATGCACAGGTAGGATTTTTAGGCTAAGTGGGCTTCCAATATCACAAAGATGGCCTAAGATCATCTCACCAACCAAATACAATCAAAATTTAGCCTTGAAAGACTAATGGGGAAAGTTATAGATGACACAAGGATACAAGAGATTGATACAAATAAACTCACCACTCATGGAATGTAAATTTGTTGAGGGGACTCTATTGCCCCTCCCGCTAGAGACAAAAATGGATTATCTACCAATTTTCATAAGTCAAAAGTTTAGAGTCACAAAAAGATAAAAAGAATTTTTACAATTTTGCTCACGTCCATACCCATGATTTTTAAAAAATGTTGGATGGAGGGGGGTGTTTGCTATTGCATCCGCACCACGCACAATTTGCTAACCAAGGCAACAACATAAGATTTTTCCTCACATTGTGGCTTTCATATGGGCAAACCAACCATATGGCTACTCAATTTTCACCATAGGTATGAAGGTGATCCCAAATCCAAAATGCCGCAGGTACTCAGATTTCTTTTTCATTTGTGACTTCGATACTACAAGTACTCATACTTTCCTTGCATCCATGGCTCAAAAATCTCTCACGATGAGATTTCCTTAAGAATGTAGTCACTTAATCTATCATAGGGAAAGGCTCACCCAATATCATTATTAAAAGAAATAGAAAACTAAAAATAAAAACCATCAATTCACAAAATTTCCATGCTTTGTGTGAACTAAGTTCGAATATTGCAAACCAATGAATACACATAAGGGTAGGGCCGCACCCACAACTATAAGACTTATAGTGACCTCACTACATAATACAAAAACATATGAAGGGTCAAAGGGCTCCCTGAAATCGCATTGATAACTATGTTGAAAGCTGGGCATAGTGGTATGATCGTGGTACCGCAATCGCAGTCTTCAGTTCGCAATCGTGATAATAGAGGCTATATGCTCCTCTATTTTGCCTTATTTTTCTGCATGGCTACCACACTTATAAACTTGATTTTCCCCTGTTTTTGGATTCTAACCTATCCAAAGAACCTACAAAACATCAAAACCATGTAATTTATTCAAAAACATATAAATGCAAATATAAAAATGATGGGTTGATTCCCATCAAGCGCTTGATTTATCATTGCGACATGACGGCTTTATGATCCTCATTTGTTTCTCCACTTAGAGGATTTGAATTTCCTGCCGAATTTTCGATCATTACATCTTTAAGGCGCATTGGGAAAATGTAAGGGCACGACGGAACATGTTCTATCATGCCACTTTGAGGACTTGAACCTTTTACCCAACTTCACATTAAATTTTTGAATCTGCTCCTCGGGTAAAGGTGGGATCATAAATAGGCCATTAGTTATACATTGAAAATTAAACTCCTTGTCCTTAGAGTGCGGGGTTATCATGTGCTCCTTTGGATTGCCGAACTCCAAAATATAAGGATGAAATTCCTTCTTCCCCAAATCCATCATTTGCTAGGGTGGATAGACTTTTATCAAATCCACCAAGCTTAATGTTGAAAAATTATTAGAATGGGGTATTTCCCTTAATTTCGGAATTGCATTTATCTTAGCACTCCCACCCCTAAATGGGTTAGAGTTTTCATAAGATATTTTCTTAACTCTAGCACTATTTCCTTAATCTTGGCATCCCCTCTTATGTTTGGTTTGGTTGGTTGGGAAATCACCGAGTATTCTTCAACATTAAGCTTATTTATAGGCGTGGGCATGGTCTTAGTACTTGCATGATTGACCACCATGCCCATCTCTTCTATCCTCTTTGTTTCCTCATTACATGCATTCATGGATTGATGTATGTCATGGATGTTATCCTCTGTTGATGTCACCTAATCCAAGATAAGTTGAAGCATTGCTTCAAAACTATTATATTCGGTTCTTTTTTCTTTCTTTTCTTGATCATAAGACCTATCAAAATCATATAAAGAACTAGCAATTGGGTTAGCATAAGGGAGTATGAGGCATTTGGACGTTCACTCCAATTTCCATTTCGACCGCCACATAGAGAACAAACACACTCCCTATAAGATCGAGATGGTGCACGCATCTCTCTCTGGGGATCATAGCTACAATCTTTCTAGAAGTGGGGTCCATTATAATATGGACATGGATTGTCACGATAGGATCTCCAACCACCAAAATCATATTCATCCCAAGATGCCATAGTGATAATTAATTAAAAAAATATATCCAACATAATAAACAAAAGAAAATCACAAACAGATATTTACAAGTTAGAACCAAAGCAAGTAAGCTAAAATTTCAAACTAACTCAATACGCCAAATTGTTCCCCGGCGACGACACCATTTTTGATAACGCTCAACTTACACATCAATTTAAGTGCAAGACGGTAGTCATCAATATATTTACCCAACTAAGAGTTGGGGTTGAATTCACGAGGAACAATGTGAGTGACGATTGAGTAAATTCAAAATAAAAGTTACTTTCTAAGTTCAAACCTATGGTACAAAATGGTTTGGGGGGTTCTCAATTTTTTCAAATGTGAAAGCAATTCTTGGTCTTCTAAAGGACTAATTTGAGACTAAGAATAATTAGAGTATAGTCAACTTAAATGGATCTTGGGAGTATGCTTTCATAGGGGAAAATTATGCATGGGATCATGATGATTCGGTGAAAATTCGAATCGTTTATGATGTGGTAGTCTAGGTTTAAGGTCTTTGAGGCTAGTTGTTTTAATAAAACCTCAAAGATGTCACTCATTGACCCTTTCAAGTACCTAACAAGTGTGTCAATTAAATCCACCCAATACCTCAATTGGGTATCCCTATTTCTAGGATGATACCCATGGTATAGTCAATCTCCTAATCACCATTATGTTTAAGATAGTGAAAAATTAGCAAGACATACCCATAAATTATCTACTATTGCTTTGGTTCCCACATCCCACTTTTAAGGATGAGGTGGGTTCCTAAAGTTCACCCAAAACCCCTCTTTCAAGAATGGATTGAGCTTTCAAGAGCTTGGGATTTTTATCTATCAAACCCATTTGGGTATTAGGGAATTTCACCCATAAATCCCAATTAATTTACTCAAGTAATAGTAGAACCAAACATCACAAACTAGTAAATACACAAACAAATCACATTCCAGACATATTTACACCCTAATCTAGCATAATCCCAAGAAGTAGATCTAGCACATTATAAGGATAATGAAAACAAATATACCAAGATGTCCATAAAATTTTTTCATAAGAAAAATAGAAAGTGGAAAAACCACAATTTAGACTTAAATGAATCTTCAATAGACAATCCAAATCTACACTTTAGAGTTCCTCTAATTAAATCTTGCCTCAAATTAGTGTAAATTTAAGCTCCAAGCCCTAAGAAATTACAAAAACCCTAAAATAAGGATGGGAGGTAGGGTTGTAGAATGATGATCCCCTAGAATGTATGAGTTTTGAGCCTTAAATAGGATTTGGGGTCAGCTGGCCAAAATAACATAATTGCCCTTGGGCATAATCCCGCTAGTTTTCCATAGCGACAACTTGTGCGCAATTGCATCAACTACAAATGCGTTAAGATTGCTGCGATCGCGATTCTTTAACCTATCTTAAATAGCTGTGATCGCGGTCTGAGGACTGTAATCGTGGTAACCGAGATCGTGTTCTACTCCAGGTCTATTAGCTGCTCTTCTTCTATCCTTTTTGATCCCTTTTCAGCTTGCATCCACATCTTTTCTTCTCATAACCAGTAAGCCGGCAAAATATGGATTTTAGTACATTTAATCACAAATATGTCTCACTTATTCATTCAAAATATGGTAATGTGCACGAATGTTGAGTGCAAATGAATGGTAGATTAAAAACACATCACCTTTCGCTACTGTTGTGTTCACGATTAAGTCTACGAGTCGTATGATGACTTGTCAACTTATAGGCAGACTCGTAGCAGACTTTATTATATTCAGAGCTTTTCTTACATTTTTCATTCCAAGCTATTTACTTCCTAAATTCCCTGCACTCAAGCGACAAACACATCAAAACCCTTAGAATAACCTAAGTCCAAGCATAAATTCTTTGTTTTAAGCATTTAATTTTCCGTGTTTCCATGGTGCTTCAATAGTTTCCTATTTAAGAATCTCCAGAAATGACACCAAAAACTTGTTGCCTCCAAGAGTACACCTAAGCATACGTGGTCCCACCAAATAGTAAAGTGGCCTTTTACAAGCCAAGTATTGATCCCACAGAGACTTGTGTTGACAACTATCCAATTCTATTTCAATATTAGGATTAAATGGGTGTAAAAGTAACCAAAATAGTTTGAGAGTTAAACTAAAATTAAAGTAAACAATGCAGAAAAGTAAAGGTTCTGGATAATCAATTGGGATAAATCCATGGTTAAGGCTATGCGAACAATAATACTATTCTACTGGACTTTATTGGTTAGGTTGCTTATCTTGGTTGTTGATTCACGGGGTTAATATTATGACTATGGTCTTCTGGGCCTTTAATCACCTATCTGGCTTAGTACCCAACTACATCATTGTTTGGGGATGTGGCAACTAAGTAAAATGCATTTATGTTTCATCCCGTAAGTGAACCAAATAGGGAATTTAGGTATATTACTATACAAAATGCAAATTATAAATTTATTCTATAGAAGATTACAATCCTATTCTATTTATCCCCACGTACTATCCTCTTATTCCTCCTTCCGGGTTCACAAGATGACTATGGATGTATTATATGGGTATATAATCCTTATAATAGTGATAAAAAGTATAAATAAGCAACAAAATATGATAAATAATCAAATCCAAGTCAATTCATAATAAGAGTAATCATGTTATTAGCCTTAACCTTGGAAAAGGGTGTTTAGCCACTCATGGACATAACCATAATTAAAATGATTGAATATCTGTTAAAATCCATAATCAAACAAAATTAATGGAATAAAAACCATAATTTAAGTGTTATCCAGTCTCCCTCAAAGTTTCAAGGTCGTCCAAGGTGTGTAACATAATGTTGAAGGGTCTTATTTATAGGAGGACACAAGCTGCCGATTTGAACTTAGGTCCGTGCCACGCCCCTTATCGCGGTTCCTAGGATCTTTGGATCATACTTATCATGGTAAAAAACTGGAGATATTCATTTATTATTCCTCCAATGGTGTATCACATACCCCAACGTGGTGGCTAAGGCCTGTGGCATGCCAATGACTCCAAAATGTCCATTTTTGGTCAAGTCTTGTCCCGTACTTTTGTTCATCCATTTCAAGACTTGTGGTGATTTTTCCACTTGATTTAAAGATTTTGTATCATCCTTATATCATAATTATCAACTCACAAATCATAATATATCATCAAACATCACAAATTAGAATTTAAAACGAGATACAATCCAAGACGATGAACTAGAAACTTAAGCTACGAATAATAGTTTTGTCCTTTTGATCTTTAACTTAGTTTTGACTCTTGGATTGTTTCAATTGAACCTTAAGTACTATAAACAAATTATTACACACATAATTACATAATAATACCCTTAGTAACTCATTACATGCACTAGAATCCATCGAGATCAACTAGAACAACATATAGCTCAAGCCAGTAACACTAGTTTTCTCGTCTGAACTCTAAGTGGCCAAATTGATTCTAAACTTGTTTGAAACACACCTTAAACATTGCAATCAAGTAGTTTAACACTTATATGATCAATTATATCATTAACAACACTTTAATCAGACAATAAGTCCTCAAAACAAGGCTAAAGAAGCATAGATAATGACATTAGGAGCATAAATCCACCTAAGATCATTCCACCATTAAGATCAAATCTTTCTAGATAGTGGTCCAATTTAAATTAGGAAAAACTGTATGGATCAAGTATGACATATATTTTATGATGATATAAATAACTCTAGTTATATTGGACTTGTTTACTCCATACTAACTAGAGCACCTATTCTTCCAAATATTCCAGCAAATAAAAATAGGAGTAGCATGTAACAGAAGCCTGTGAACTTCATTCTTGCTATCTGAGATCCACCACCTCATCAGGAAGTTTCTTTAAGGGATGGTCTCATAATGGATGCCTATAGGATCAATAAAAACCTTCCAGATTTGCTTAGAGAAACTATTATGAATAAATATATGGTTAATAGTATCAAGACCATGTCTATAGTAACATGACAATCTGCTGGTCCTGACCTAAAAAGAGTAATCTTATCATTTGTTAGTAGTTTTCCTCTAAGAGCCCTCTATAGCAGAAATGAAAATTTAAAAAGAATTTCTTATGCCATGTATAGGAATTAGTTAAGGTTTTGTTCTTATGTTTTCTCACAAAGCTAAAGAATAAGTAATGTTACCACTAGTATTAGGCTTCCACACTGCTTGATCTGGGACCCCTCCTTGAAAAAGAATTGAATGTTGAGAATCTGATGAACAAGTTGAGGTGGTGCTATCTGCATCACCCTTTGTTTCTTCTAATTACCATTAGTAAAATGCTTAAAAATGTTGGTCTTGTTAACTATTGTCCACCACTTTGTAGTTTGCTAAAGGGACAATTTCCAACCAGTCATTCCACCAAAAACAACAACTACCTAATTGGATAATCTACCTGATATGCTTCTCAACCTCCATCTTGTTATTTATTATGTGTGTCCATGCCAAGAACTACACAAAATTCCACTTCTTGATCATTGTATTGGATTTTTGACAATACTTAGCTCTTAAAAATTTCCCCCCTCAAAGTATTTTTATGTCTAAAAATTTATCACTATTTGTATTGCAGAGAAGACAAACATCACTATGTAATTTAACTCCTACAACTCCTTTATCATAACAAAAGCTAAGATTTTCCCTATAAGACCAATGATATTTTCATTTCTCACTGCCCCAACTCTACAATAAATCCCAAATGATGGATATAATATGTTTAAGAGTGGTCCTAGGAGGAGATGCAACTGATAGGATATGAATAAGTAGGGGTTGAAGCACAAAATTGATCAATGTTGCCCTAACATCAAAGATGAGTATTTTATCTTGCCATTAACTAATCTTGGTCACCACTTTTGACACTATCTCAGAGATAGATAAATCTTTGACCACCTATGTAAAGTGGACAACTAAGATAAATGATAGGACTATCTTTTTTGATAAATTCAGTGATAGTCTTAGTTTTGAAAATAGTGTAATGAGGGTTCTTGGAAGGGATCATAAAGTGAATCATATCCTTATTAATGAGATAGATAGATACATTATCATAATCACTCAAAACTCCGAT
The DNA here is from genome assembly GCA_030864215.1 of Capsicum pubescens. Lineage (NCBI taxonomy): Eukaryota > Viridiplantae > Streptophyta > Magnoliopsida > Solanales > Solanaceae > Capsicum > Capsicum pubescens. The sequence continues at coordinate 175,845,991 of CM061541.1, forward strand.
AATAAGCTGCATATTAGTTTCTTTCATATAAGAGAAAATAATCACATTATTTGTAAAACTCAAATGATTAATCTGGGGTCCCTTCTTCTACATATGAAACCACGGTAGATGTGATGGTCATGAAAATTGTCCATCATTCATGAAATAACAACAACTCCAAGAATAAAGAGAGCCAGAGAAAGTGGATCACCTTCTTTGAGTCCTCTAGTAGAATTAAAAAACCTTATCTTGCTATATATATATATAACAATTAACCTTTTTATTAGTAAAACCATTTATAATGACATAGTACTAGTTATTATCCATGATTCTACATGCCATATCAATAAAAACCTCTCCCATTCTTCTCAGAACCATACAAATAAATGATTAGAAAACCCTATCACACACCTTTGCCATAAACTTAGGCATCATTTGGTAGCTGGTTTAGAGGTTAGTTATGCAAGTATTAAATTTTTCTAAGTAATACAACACTTATAGTTTGTTAGGAGGTAATTATTCATGTATAAAATTGAACTCTCATGTCATAGTCTTTGAGTAACTCAAGTCATCTTCTTTGCCTGAGACTTAACTCCTTCTGGGTAAACATAAACTATAAGCTCTTATGATCTGAATATATGTCAAAATGAACCCCATACAAGTAATGGCGCTAAATCTTCAAAGCGAAGACCATCGCCAACAACTCCAGGTAATGAGAAATAGTTCTTGTCATGGACCTTAAGCTGCATAGAAGCATAAACCATAACATTTACACATTGCATCAATACACAACCCAGTCCCATACATTTTTAACCACAATAAACAACAAAGCCATCAATACCCTCAGGTAGGGTCAAAACCAGAGCTAAAGTTAACTTATACTTCAATGCTATCCCCTAGTCATAAGTCTGCTAAGCATCTGGTCCATAAAAGGGCATGGGGAATGGTACTTCTGCAACCAGAGCTAAATTTAACTTATACTTCAATGCTATCCCCTAGTCATAAGTCTTCTAAGCATCTGGTCCATAAAAGGGCATGGGGAATGGTACTTCTGCATCCATGTATTCAGTTTCCTATAATCTATGCACACTCTCCATCTTGTGACTGGCCTTATTGGCACTAGCTCATTCTTCTCATAGGCGCTACAGTAATACCTCTCTTCTTTAAAACACATTGTACCAGACTGACCCACCAGCTATTAGCAATGGAATACACTACACTAATATCTAACCACTTGATTATTTCTTTCTTCACCACCTTTTACATAAGAGGATTAAGCCGACACTAATGTTCTATACTTGGAACACAATCTGGTTTAAGTTGGATCTTGTGATTACAAAGACCAGGCAGAATACCCATAATATCTATAATGGAATAACCAATGGACCTCTTGAATCTCTATAGCACTGATAATAAAACTTCTACTTCTATCTGCATCAAGTCAGCTATAATGATTATCGAAAAAGTGCTATTGGCCCTCAAAAATGCATATCACAAATGAGAAGGGAGGGCCTTTAACTCTAATATGGGTGGCTCCTCAATAAACATGTGAGCATGTAGAGTGGTTCTAGTCTTCAGATCCGATTCAATCTTCTTAGGTGCAAAACTATAAGAACCATTCCCATACAGTGACATACCATCTCATCATTGTCATCAATACCATTGCTGTTGAAGTTCATAATCACTACTGCTAAGGCTTCAATACCCAGTATCTCTTCAATATGAACTATCATTATACCCAGATCTGCATAATCAATGGTGTCTATCATAGACACAACTCTTATATCATTTGGTTGTCGCATTGACTGGAACACATTGAAGATTACCTGTTCGTCATTGAGTTTGAATTTCATCTGTCCCAATTCTATATCAAGCAACACCCTACCCGTATCTAGGAATGGTCTGCCCAATATGATAGGGGCTTTGAAGTCCACCTCAAAATCAAGTATCACAAAATCAGATGGGAAGATGAAAAATGCCACCTTTACCAACATATCACATACACTACCAACCAACTTTTTCACCATTCACTCAATCATCAACAATCTCATCGATGTTATTTTGGGTACTCCTAACCTTAACAGCTTAAACACAATTGGTGGCGTAAGATTTAGTCTTTCTCCCAGATCATATAAAGCCCGAGCAAAGATAAAAGACCTAATAGTGCATGGAATTATGAATGCTTCGGGGTCTTCCTTCTTCTCTACTAACGATCTAGAGGCAAAAACACTGCAATGATGAACATTATCTGTAGGCTTATAGCTCACAGTCCACTTTCTAGTGACCAGATGTTTCATGAATTTTGCGTAGCTTGGCATTTTCTCCTATGCTTCAACTAATGGAATGTTTACAGACAACTCCTTCAACATAGATAGAAACTTTTGATATTTGATATCCTTCTGCTTCTTTTTCAATCTCAGAGGATAAGGTGGTCGAGTTGTTGGAGTGGTTTTAACACCAGGATCCTCAACCTTACCCTTACCTTTTTCCTTCATACTATTGCCCTCATCATCGTATGATTTCTCTACTTCTACATCTGGCATCCCTCAATAGCAACATGATCAGCATTATTCATTCGCTCATTCAAAGTGGACACAAGCAAATCCATGGTGTTTTTTCCACTACGAGTAGTAATTGCATGTCAATGATGGTCATTCTTTAAATCTGCACTATATTACCAAGAAGAGTGCCAGGCTACCTTTGATGTAGCGTGATCGACATTTGGACAAATTGTTGTTCCAACTCTTTGATCGTAGTAGCATGCGACTCAACCTTCTGATATAGCCCTGATAGATCTGCCTTAATCTCCTTAAGACAGATCTCTTGACTTTCTTGGCCTTTTACTAATTTGACAATATTGCTTCTATTCTAGACTCGGTATCTCGGCTACCTTGTGGGACATATCTATTACTCTTCTGTTTGTAGTCATCCTTATGTCTCCAATCACCATCTCATTCTCTACTCCTGTCTCGGTACCCATCACCATAATAGTTCCGACCTTGATTTACTTTCCCTTTGGCTTGAAAACTTTCCACTTTGTGATCCAAATAGAGTCATACATTCTAGAAGTAGATCCTTATGATCCTACTACGTTCACCTTCTCAGCTGTCATTGCTATAAATTGCTTTGAAAGTAGCCTAATTTTAGTTATGAGCTATGCAACTTCTTATGCTACAGTATCATCAGTAGCTCTGTAGTCACTTGCATCCCCAATAGCATATGTACCAGTTTCTCTATTAGCCTCCCTAGTATGCCATCCTCGATTAGGGATAGAAATATCATCTAACATCTCTTGGTCCATCTCCCAACGTAGATGCATAAGTGCACCTCTAGATATTATGTATGCCATTGCCCTAGAGCTGACATTCAAGGATCTATAGAATATCTCCAACAAATTTGATCCTAGAATTCTATGATGAGGTACCATGCTCAACTTCTTTTTTGAATCGAAATCATGCTTCATACATAGACTCTGTAGGTATCTGCCTGAAATTATAGATCTCATCTTCCAACTGCAGTTGACACGACCCGAACTAGGTCTTATCGTAATGGGCAATCCCAAGTCCAACCAGGACCGATAACTGCCCCTGTTACCCAGTCCAACTACCAAATGCATACCTTGAGCCAGCTGAAGTCCGAACATATAAAAAGATAACATATCCAACCATGTAGTGACTCTAGGACAAGTCTATAACCGAGACCAATCCAATAAAGTCCATCCACCTAATAACTAATCAAACCAATGCAGAAACCAATAAGCAAAACCAATTGTAATAATTCGACGTATGTATATATATAACATAAACAATATGTACCATACCCAAGTCCACAGTTATCCATACAAATCCTCTAGACCAAACTAATGTGTACTTAGTCGGGACATGCCCCCGAGCATAGCCAAAAACCAAAGTCTATGAAAGACAAGAAATATGTAAAACAAACCATGAGATGAAATAGACACCTTCCGAACTATGGAAGCTCACCAATTCAATGCAACATCAACTGTCCCAGAATTTGATCACTAGGAAGGAAAAGTAGAATGGCCGGTCCCAGCATAGCATGGGTATATAGCCGCCCTAAGGCGGGTTAGCGGGTGAACACTAGCATGCACTCAGGATAAGGATAAAATGATGCCATTTACAAAGCCAAGTAAAACCATCCATAATGCATACAACAATACATATAAATATATATATATATATAACCATGCAGGGAAAGGGAACTGGGTTTAGCATGACATTAAAAGTTTTACCTGGGCTGTGTAGCTCTGTCGTCCTAAACCACCCACGGGCTATATGGGTTCAGCTCCCCCTGCTGAAAGGACCCCAGTATGTGTAGCTTCACGACCAGGGAAGAAAACCCGGGATAACTGATCTTGGGTGTATTTATACTCCTAAGAACCATAATTTATCCATATTTTAGCTATGTTTAGAGAACAAAGTGCCTAGTTTCTTATGTTTTTACTCTACTTCTATGTAATTGAGATAATAGATGTGATTAGCATGATTTCAGGTATTAATGAGGTAGATGAAGAAATTATGGGACTATGGAATGTGGATGGCATATGACACAGGAGAGAGTAGCAATCTGGACCAAATGTGGCGCCTAGAAACTATGTCCAAGACTAGTTTGTCATTTATAATTAGTTCAGGGACTTAGAAGGCAATTATGAGAGAAACAATTATTAAAAGGCTTAATGCTGAATTTTTATTCATTATTCATTATTCTGTATTATTCTGAGGGAGGAGAAAGGCAGCTTAGCCTGGAGAGAGAGAAAAATGTTTTCTCTCTTGTTTTCACGATTCACACACCAAGATCTTCTTCTAGTTTTTGGTATGATAAATATATTTATGATGTTTTTCGTTTTATTCATGAGTAGCTAAGTTTATTAGTTAGGGTTATGGAAGCCTTGTAGCATACAATCTATCACTTTGGGTTTTGAATTCATTATGCATTGATTAGTTTACATCATACTCTCTTCGCTTATCTTGAATTCTCGTGGTTGCAAACATAGAGGATATGCCTTAAAACACAACTTGTTCGAAAGAAAGGTTGATGTTTGGAAAAGAGAGTAGTGACAAGAAAATAGGATTACCAACCCCTATTTCATAAGTTAATGCCTTAGCAGGATTAACTACTTGGAGATTTCATATTGTTTTTGGTAAATGCTTTTGATTCGAGAGAACTAAAGTGAATTAGTCCTTGATGGTTGAGAAACACTTGGATTATGTTATTAAATACAATACGTTTCTCTGTAAACATGATACATGTATGAATTCGTAAAGCCCATAGTTAGAAAGTATTGAAAACTACAAGGTGGACATAACCCTAGCTTGCTATTTCTCTGAATTTGAATACTACTATACATATTTCTTCTCGTTAAACTGAAACCATTAATTTGTGAACTTAATCAAACCCCCTATTTATTTTACGGAAATGAACGATTAAAAGTTAACTAATCTGCACACAACTTAATTAACACCATATTGCCTATGGGATTCGACCTCAACCTAGTTGGGTTATATATTTGACAACGACCGCTTACTCTCTCGTAAGAGAGGTGTAATTTGAGCGTTATCAATGACTAGTACATCCCCCAAAATATAGTGTGACCTCATGCACTCGGTCACCAAGACCAACCTCACATTGACAAATATGAGTTTCCAGTTTTGGTCCCCCCGAGACCTCCACCTTCCATGGATTTACTACACATCCCGCCATTATTGACCAATTAAAACCATTACCAAGCAACCGACCAATCCATTAACCATTTATTAACCAAGTCCATTTTGTGGTGGTATCGTCATACCGACCATGCTTGCAAGTACTATCCGTAGCCAACCATATATGGTTTAGAGGTGACTTACAAGTGCCCTTCTATTTACCATATTAAACCACTTTGGGGATTCCATGTACCCCACAAGCTTAACCATTTTCAAAGACACCAAGTCTTTACCATTTAATCCTTCCAAACTATGTCCACCATTTATACCATTTAAAACCATTTCCAAACCATTTTAGACCATTCCAAACATGTAAAGCCTTTATATCAGTTAGACAATTTAAACCATGCAAAACCATCCAAATCCATTTAAGGTTCCATTACCAAACCAAACCATGCAAGAGTTCTAATAGAAGTTCAACAATAGAGTGAAAACATTCTTTGAGGCATTTTATCAAACATGTTGAGGGCATACCTTTACCAAGACCTAAACCAATGCATAAATCACCATAATTAGGGTTACTCAAGAACTATTTGTTAAACCATAATCAACAAATAACCACATATGCAAACCACTACCAAAAACATGTAACAACATAGTTTAAACCAATAAAACAATATGCATCAAGACCCTCAACATATATTTCTAACACCACAATCCATGATATATAAATCAATGTTTAAAACAAAATAAATATGCCTTTAGTTGGAACTAATAATGAGGGAAGGAGTACATGCCTTATACAAGAAGATTCTGAAGACAAACATGACTCTTGAGCCCTTTGAAGAACACATGAAGAAACCCTAGACTACAATCTTCAAGAGTAAGTTTGAGAGAGTATTTGAAGTGTTTCCATCCTTTAATAAGTGTTATGACAGGCCACCAAGGGTTATATGATGTGAGGACATTAGGGCTTTGATGTAGGAAATGTATGGACTACCCTTGACTTAAAATTAAATCAAGTCACGTCCAGAGGTACGACTCACCTATACAATCCGTATGCTAGGGTACGAGTGGTACCCCAACTCGTACCCAAGACTATGCCAAGACCCTACACACTGGTTCCTATATGAATCACACCTCCCTATCTTGTACCTACCAACCGTACCATGGACAGACTCCATAAGACAACTCAATCAAGCACCATATGACTTGCCTTGCACCACTCATATCTTTGGATATGACTTGTACCTTGATGAGTCTTATCTTGGGCAGTAACCAAGCCAAGCACACAACCGAACATATGATTGAATCCTCAAACCATCCCATAAGTCATATTCAAGGGTACGATTGGTGCCCTTGAGTCGTACAAAGTCCAGTAAGTCCAAAACCATGGAAATTTTGCAAGGGTCCTATTCCTAGGGTGTTTTAGTCTCCACCACTAGGATCATTCATCCTCGAATGACGGTTAAGGGTAAGGGACAAACATAAGATAACACATTAACACCCAATAAACTTTTCCTCAACCAAAAGAGGAAGCAAGGATACACAACCAAGGTGAGAAGATCACTACATATTCGAAATATGATTTACACCCCAACACCTCCATTCCGACCTCTAACAAAGTTAGAAAATGAAGATGCAAGAGGAACCATTCCTCACCTTTAACCAAGTTAGAAAACAAAAAGACTTGTTAAAGAGCACACACCTTACGCATGAATTTTTGGAACCAAGAACCAATGCAGACACTTGGACTCCATATCCCCTTCCGCATTCCAAATGATTTTCTCAAACTTTTAGTTCCACCATGGAACCTTTACCTTAGCCACACCTTTTGTTCACAACCAACGAACTTTCCAATCCAAGATTCTCATCGGGACCTCCTTAAAGAACAAGCAATCCGAGATACCAATACTAACTAAAGAAACCAACCAACCTAGGACCATCCACACCTTACCCCAACACAACACATAGATTACCGGATGAATGGACTTATGCAAGAGCAAGTCCAATTTCAATTTAGAATTTACCGAGGTACATCACTGTGAGAGCTTGAGTCTAACTATACACCACCACTTTTTTGTTCAAGCCTAAACAAAGTTAAAAGGAGTTAACTTAAGCCACCGGGCTCTACTCCTGAAATCTATCCCTAAATACTATTCCGCTTCCATCACCATTATAATATCGGAACCGTGAGTAAAGGACATGGACAAACCACATCCAACCATTATAACAAAACCCCCTATCCTATAATTGAGCACCCAAAACCATACAATGATCAAACCATGAAAGCATTATATAAAACCATGCCATTCCAAATATCTTAAGTACCCAACAAAACTATTAGAATATCTACAAATCACAACATTCAAGCCTACGACTTATATACCCGCGGTATGATCTATCCTTTAGGAGATCTAGCACCATTTAATATTTCACAAAGGATTTTCTCCACCTGTTCCTTTCCTAACCATTTCCCATGAGACCAACCTTACCTTACCTTCCAAAACCTTAACTCTAGTAGTCACCCTAGACTCTCCCCCACTTAGGGACTTCTATATTCCCCATTTCACAATATCACCATGCTTTCCAATGCCACTACCATCCTAACACAAGAAAAATCATGTAAGGTCCCAAATTACAAGAATTTCCCATGCCACCCAAGGCAAGACAAACCCCCCCCCCCCCTCCAAAATAAGGCACGACACCATAGACACAAAGTATTTCATAATAACCACCTAAATAATAATGGAGAACTATCCCAAGATGATCATACTGAAAAGGAGTCCTTAATACTAGACACCAAAAGAAACACAACCACACATACCATGAGTAACTTAACACAAGGTCAAGGCTTATATCCAGGGAACAAGGCGAATGGAAAAAGTGAAACTTAATCATAAGTTCTATAAGAATATACACAACACTAGTAGAGTACTCTGTTAATCGAAATGGAAAAGTATCAGTAGAATATGCGACCCGACCTTACCTTAAAGCCCACCGCTAAAACAGAATTCTAGATTAAACACCAACCTCCATCCCATTACACCAATGAACATAATTCTTTGCTCTAATGGGTATCATCAAAGACGTACACCAGGGATGCTTGGTTCTCCCATACCCCAAACCTTATTCATCCCATTGCTACTTAGGGCTCAATATAGACATGCAAAAACCATGAGACCAAATTGAGTCCAAGGTTTCCAGTTAAACCAAAACTACTCAAAATCAAAACATGGCAACCAAGGCCTTCTCAAAATCATTAGAATCCAACCAAAACAAATTTATGTTCCTTTAATCATATATGCAATGCAAAGATTTAAGAATAAGCAAACCATATGACAAAATTATATTCAATGGAAATTTCATAAATAGTTTGAGGGCATATAATTTCCAAGACCAAAACCAAGTAATTGGGGAATCTATAGTACCCCAAAATCCATTTAACATTCCCATGCATCCCACAGTGTTCATAGACATAAGTGAACGTGAATAATGCATCATAATCCATGGAAAATCAATTAAATGGGTAATCATGTCAAAGCCTTCAGTTGTGCCAAAACCCACATTCAAAACCATGAATTTAATTATCAATTTCATGCCAACAATAAAATGCAACTATAGGGACAAAGATATATGCAAACTCCATGATCTAACCTATCCAATGACTAGACTCCCTGACCTGACAAATTACCCCCACAATTCCTGCATTGCTATTTTTGAGCTAACATACTCCCTTTACCAAGATCAAACATCTAGGTTCAAGCCTAGGATCTACTAAACATCATTTAATACTATCAGAATACCCCATATATATTGGAATATACATATACGGTCCTCTTAACAAGGAGGACACTCCAAATTCTTTATTCACCAACTAATAACCTATCCACTTCTAGGGAAACCATTCCTCTTATGCAAGCAAGAACAAAACACCCCATGGAAAAACACTAATACGAAGAGAACCTTTATCTACGAGATCCCTAAATTGCTCCTTTAACCCCACCAAAACTATTCTATACATAAAGAATAGAAATTGGCCAAGTGCCCAAAACAAGACCAATCCCAAACCAACCTCCCAATTAGAAAGGCACGATGAGGGTCGTCAAGAAAACCTCAAGAAATTTATCCACCACCAAAACCATACCAAAGAAGGATTTTTTGAGTTAGGATCTTTTACCTGGACCGACCAATAAGGACATCCCTTTAGAGGCAAATCTCCAAGTTCCAAGATATACCCTTTACCTTAAAAACTAAGGACCCAAAAAAAACCATTCTCCCATTCCATAATCGACTTACCACAGGGCCTAAAACAACTTTTTTATGGATCCAATAATCTAATGAAGAATAGCATGAGTGTAACTAATCCATTCCTCCAAATGACATCGACACCCACCATATTCGAGTCACACACAAATCCACCAAGACCCCTTTACTACTAATAAATACCACACACCCCTTATAGACTCTTTTGGTAATCGCAGAGTCATCTACCGGGGAAGAAACAAAAAAAGAAAAGATTCTGAAGTAACCTTGAAACCAAAATACACAACCATAAATGAGGTCACAAAATAGAGGGAACCCCGAACCAAGTAAACCATATATACCCTAAAGAAAAGAGTTTTCAACATATCGGTGTCAGCATCGCAAGATGCCTCAGACTTCCAAGGGATAGTAAGAACATTAAGATGATCTCGACTAATGTCGGAGCTAGAGATAGTAGCCAAAACTCTATTTGACCAAAGGTAACCCTTATGATACATCCCCATCACACGAGACCCAAATGACCACAACCATAATACTGATTCTTTCCCCCCTCACAATGACCATGATGTGACCAACCACAAAATTTATGGGCCCATTGGCCCGAGATTGGGCACCTTGTGCCTTAGAAGAATTTACCAATCTAAAAATACCCGCCTCCCTTTTGATCTAGGAAACCAAGGCCCCTTACCTTGCCCATTTACCAATATTACCTCATTTCTCCTTGTACCAATAGGAGTGGATTGACCTGATAGAGTTGTTGCTATTTGGGCCAATAGATTAATAGAACGTCAAAACTCAACATTGGTAACCTCTCCTTGAGGTAGACAAGTATGAGTACCACCTTCCAAAATAGGGTCAGTGGAGACCGATAAAACTCTATGGGGAAAACCAAAAGTTGCGACCTTTGGCCGAGTCTGTGCCCTATGAGTTGGACTAGATCCATCCATGTTGTTTTTGAGTAGAACAGGTAAGTTTCCACAACTTTAGATTGTTGAGAGGTCATGATACAGAGAGTGAACTAATAAAGATTCAGAGAAGAGTTCAAGATCTTAGACTCCATAGCTCGAAAGTAGAATAACTATGAAAGTGAAACATTCCTAAATGTCTCGTAGCCTCCTGATTATAAGTGTCATGCACAACACACCCATAAGCAAAAATCTACTCGACACGTCTTTATGGATACCCCATGACACTAAAACCTAAAGCTCTGATACCATCTTGACATAACCCGAACTAGGGCCTTGTCGAATGGGCAATCCCAAGTCTAAGAAAGATCGAGAACCGCCCATGCTACCCAACCCAACTACCAAATATATACCTTGAGTCTGCTGAAGTCCAAATATATAACAAGATAGCCTATACAACTATGTGGTGACTCTGGGATAAGTCTATAATAGAGACCAACCCAATCAAGTCCAACCACCCAATAACCAACCAAACCAATACGGAAACCAATAACCAAAACCAATTGTAATAATCTAACATATGTATATATGTAACATAAACCATACATACCATACCCAAGTACGCAGTTGTCCATACAATGACTTTAGACCAAATCAAAGAGTACCTAGTCAGGACATGCCTCAACACATAGACAAAAACCAAAGTCTATGAAAGACAAGAAATATGTAAAGTAGACAATGGCATGAAATAGATGCCTTATGAACTATGGAAGCTTACCACTTCAATCCAACATCGACTGTCCCCAAATCAAATCACTTGGCAGGAGATGTAGAATGGTCATTCCCTGTATAACGTGGGTATATAGCCGCCCAAAGATAGGTTAGTGGGTAAACACTAGCATGCACTCAGGATAAGGATAGAAGAATGCCATTTCCAAAGCCAAGTAAAACCATCCATAATGCATACAACCATACATATATATATATATATATAACCATGCTGGGAAAGGGAAACGGGTTTAGTATGCCATCAAAACTTTTACCTGGGCTATGTAGCTCTGTCATCCTAAACCACCCACGGGCTATATGGGTTCAATTCTCCCTGCTAAAAGGGCCCCACTATGTGTAGCCTCATGACCAGGGAAGAAAACTTGAGATGACTAGTACATCCACCAAAATATAGTGTGAGATCATGCACACAGTTACTAAAACTAACCTCACATTGGAAAATATGAGTTTCCAATTTTGGTCCCCCTCGAAACCTTTACCTTCCACGACTCTTCTTCACATCCTGAAATATTGCCCAATTAAAACCATTACCAAGCAAGCAACCAATCTATTAACCATTTATTAACCAAGGCCATTTGTGGTGGTATCGTCATACCGACCATACTTGTAAGTACTATCCGTAGCCAACCATATATAGGTTTAAAGGGACTTCCAAGTGCCCTTCCATTTACCATATTAAACCACTTAAGGGATTCCATGTACCCCACAAGCATAACCATTTTCATAGCCACCAAGGCTTTACCATTTAATCGTTCTAAACCATGTCCTTTCTTTATACCATTTAAAACCTTTTCCAAACCATTTTAGACCATGCCAAACATTTAAAGCATTTATATCATTTAAACTATGGAAAACCATCCAAATCCATTTAAGGTTCCATTACAAAACCAAACCATGCAAGAGTTCCAATGAAAGTTCAACAGTAGAGTGAAAACATTCTTTGAGGTATTTTATCAAACATGTTGAGGGCATACCTTTACCAAGACCAAAACCAATTTATAAACAACCATAATTAAGGTTACTCAAAACCCATTTGTTAAACCATAACCAACCAATAACCACATATGCAAACCATTACCAAAAATATGTAAAAACGTAGTTTAAACCAATACCAAACAATATGCATCAAGACCCTCAACATATATTTCTAAAACCACCATTCATGATCCATAAATCAATGTTTAAAATATAATACATATGCCTTTAGTTTTAACTAACAATGAGAGAAGGAGTACTTTCCTTATACAAGAAGATTTTGAAGAAAAACATGACTCTTGAGCCCTTTGAAGAAAACATAAAGAAACCCTAGCCTCCAATCTTCAAGAGTAAGTTTGAGAGAGTATTTGAAGTGTTTTAATCCTTTAATAAGTGTTAGGAGAGGCCACCAAGGGTTATATAACGTAAGGTCATCTGGTCTTTGAAGTAGAAAATATCTAAAATACCCTTGACTTAAAATTAAATCAAGCCATGTCCAGGGGTACGACTCACCTATACCATCCGTATCTTAGGGTACGAGTGGTACCCTAAATCATACCCAAGTCCATCCCAAGAACCTACATACTAGTTCCTATATGACTCACACCTTCCTAAATCATACCTAAGGGTATAAGTGGTACTCTCAATCATACCCACCAATTATACCATGGGAAGACTCCATAAGACAACTCAATCAAGCACCATACGACTTGTCTTGCACCACTCGTATCTTTGGATATGACTTGCACCTTGATGGGTCGTATCTTAGACAGTAAACAATCCAAGAACACTGCCTAACATTCGATTGAGTCCTCAAGCCATGACACAAGTCGTATTTAAGGGTACGATTAGTACCCTTGAGTTGTACAAAGTCCTGTAAGTCCAAAACCAAGGAAATTTTACAAGGGTCCTATTCCTAGGGTATTTCAGCAGCATCCTGGTAAGAGGGAAAAATCAATTCAAAAACTACCTGCACAGATCATGACAAGTCATGATTGAGCCTCTAGAAAGTTCTCCCAACCATAATGATGCTTTACTAATTAGTAAAAAAGGGAACAATCGTAATCTCAAGGCTTTATAATCCACCCCAGGAAAGGTATATGAGGTGCATATCTCCATAAAATTGGCTAGGTACATGTTCGCATCATCTGTTGCTTCCCCCAAGAATACACCATTCTAATTCAACAGTTGAATCATTGTGCTTGTAATATCGAACTTTATAGTTGGGGGTAACTCTGGTGGAACAATGGATCCAGTCTCAGTAGGCTCTATGTTCCTTATGTTCATCATCAATATATGGTGGTAGATACTGATATGCAAGTATTAATAAAGCTCTACCACCCCTAGATCTCTCCTAACTTCAATCAACAACCGCACGTGGATCAATTATTGGTCTTGGTCTGGCTAGCTGTGCTTGCTGAGCTAACCTGGCTTTCTTAGTAGCTTTTCTTTCTTCAACTTCCTTTGCTAAGAATTGCTCTGTCTTTCTATCTACAACATTTTATGGGTCAGCAGGTGGGGGAGGAGGTAGAATTTGGAGGTATCAAACCCCAATAGGAACACTATTATGAACTTGCTCTAACATCCTACGTGGTTTTTGTAGAATTCTATCGGACTCTGGATCCAGTAGGGGTAAGAGATTGCCTCTACTCCTAGTGTTTGGCATATACCGACGTATACCAAATCAAGAATAGAAAATAAAACCCATAAACTTCACTATCTTCAATCAATAATTCACACTGTCTTACTCAATAATGGAGCCAAAATTTGATGTAGCCTAAAACTAACCTCCAAAGAAGTATGCTGCGGTCGATGTCAAATATAGTAACCCAAACTAGGTTGGGGTCAAACCCATGGGGAAAACATTGAACAATCTCTCAAATTTGAAAAAAATCATGAGTAATAGAAAAAAGTAAATTGGGGGAATTTAAAGTCAAAAGTAACAAGTAGCAGAACTTTAATGCTTGAGTGTGTAAATAATAGAATACAAATACTAGGAATGTGTTCCTCCTAACTTCTCTATAAGCTTATTGTGTTCAACTCACCTATTCTAATGCTCTGCATGTAAAGTTGACAAGCTATGCATTATCAACCATCTTGTGAATGTATTGATAAATCTCACCACCCTTTACTTTATGAGTCTTAGGGCATCGCCTTATTGCCCCTAGCCTATAACCTCAGTTCAATATTTACCTTTTGAGTCTCAAGTTGATTAGATGAGATGGCAGAATTATAAGATAGAATTGAACCTCAAATTACTGTCTTAATCCCCTTTTCCTAATATTAAAGTCCCTTGTGAGGACGTTCTCAAAGATGGGAAATCCTCAAGCCTATACGGTAGCTCTGAGGTTAATTAATATGATGAAGATTAAGATACACACAACTATAATAGAATAGATGAATCTCCCACTTTCTCTATGTAGCTAAGCTGCCAGGTTCCTACAACCCTAGTCAAGGAGATTAGCCGCTCATGTTCATGCAATAATCCATGTAATAAATAAACAACATATGTAATTAATTGCACAATAATGAGAGAGAAAAAATCCAAAGTTTCCAATTGAAAAAAACCCTAAAAGATCAAGAATAAAATCTTAATGATCAAACTATGCTTAAAGTATCAAAAGTAATGTAAAGGTGCGTAACCTTATAGAGGAATAACCCAAAGGTACTTATAGTATCTCAAAACAATAAAGAAATCATAATAAAAACTAAATAGTAAAAGTAAGTCGGCACTCGTTAAGTGACGTAGCCAGAACTGGGGCCTTATCGTAATGGGCATCCCAAGTCCAACTAGGACCAGGGACTGCTCCCTTAACCCATCCCAACCACTTTATACAACCTTAGATGAGCTGAATTTTGAGCATATAACAAGATTGCACAATGCTCTCATGATGACTCTGGGATAGGGTCATAACCATGACCGACCTAATCGAGTCTAACCATACCAAACCAACCATCCATACTATACCAAACCATTTCAGAAATATCAAACATAATAAGATAGCCAAACCCAAAATGTAATATGATGGAACAACCAACAATATAGTTCAATATGTAAGCCCCAACACCAATGCCAATGCTAAGGCTGACACCAATACCGATCCCACCCATACCAACCCCCAGAAGTACCACAAAGCCTCTATAAAAAATGCAAATATCCAGTTGGGACATGCCCCCAACCATGGCCAAAACTAATATCCGGAAAGAAAGTAAATTGTCTAAGAATGTCCAACATAAAATGATGTCTTCCAAAAGGATAGAAGCTCACCACTTCAGTCCAATAAGCTGTCTCCAAATGGAGTATATAAAGAAGGAGTCGAACGACCAGTTCCTGCATAGTGTGGGGATACAGCCGCCAGTAGACGGGTTAATGGGTGAACAATAGCATGAAACTCGGGATAAGGATAAAGTAATGCCAATAGTCAAATCCAAGTGAAAATCATCCATTGGAAATAATTATACATATATATATATATATATAAGTGCTGGGAAAAGAGACCAGGTTAAGCGTGCAATTAAAACCTTTACCTGGGTTGTGTAGCTTAGTTGTCCTACCACCCACGGGCCATTTGGGTTCAACTCTCCCTTCTGAAAGGGTCCAGTGCGTGTAGCCACATGACTAAGCAATATCCCTAGATGACTAGTACATCCCACTAATATAAATGTGACACTCGTACGTGGCCATCGAAGACCCCTCATATCGGTAAATATGAGTTTACGATTTTGATTCCCCCCAGGACAGGCACCTTTCACGGCTTAGCTTACACTTTCTACCATTAATGACCAATTAAAACAAAATCCAAACAATCGAATTATCCTTTTATTAACCAAGGATATTTAATAAGCCAGTGGTATCATCATACCACCATACTTGCAAGCATTATCCATAGCCAAACTATTTAGATTAAGTGGACATTCAAGTGCCCTATCATTAGCCATATTAAACCTCTTGGGAGACTACCATGTTCTCCACAAGCATTACAAGTTAGCCCTTAACCTTTGTAAACCATTGAAAACATTTATGGTTTCATATATAAGCCGAAAACAAACATGATTTCCATTAAAATAAGTCAATGCAAAGAACATATCTTTATAAGCATTTTATCAAACACCTTGGGGCCATAATATAACCGAAACCAAATTCCATTACAATTAAACCATTACCATGCAATTCAATTGTCCAAAATCACCGTTAATGCATAGAAAACATAATTAAAACCATAGGAAATCATAACAAAGCATTTAACATCAAAAGTCCCAAATCAATAGCTGAAAGCCATGATCACGCAAGAGTAAAACCATGAAATCAACCATGTAACTATGCCTTTAATTGAAATTATTATTAGGAAAGAGAATCATGCCTTAAAGTAAGAAGATTGATTGAAAGTACTCACGAAGACAAGCCCCAAAGTAATCCCTTATTTGTAACCCTAGTTCTTTGTCCCAAAAACTCTTGAGAGAATTATGATATGTTTAAAAAGAGTTTCTAAGTGTTTAAGAGTAAAACAATAGGGTAAATAACCTCCTAAGTGTATTAGAAGTCTTGGGTCCTTATTAGGGTAAGTGGGGAAATGTCCAGAATACCCCCACTTAAATCCCATGAAAACCCAACACAGGGTCATGACTGACCCCCTTAGGAGTCACAACCTCCGCTACGATTGGTACCCACTCGATCATGACCAAGACTCAACCATGGATCAGACACTGTCCAATATACGACTCATCCACCCAAGTCGTAACCTCAACATATAATCCATACCCATGATTCGTATCCCTGGCAGAATGCAACACCAGGAGGATCAAACACTGTCTATCTTATGAGTCACCTATACGACTCGTACCCAACCATACGAAACTCACCCTAATTTCATATCCATTGCAGTGACCAAAACCATCCCACCAACTAATACTGGTCTGCTTATGATAGGACTTCACCACTCGTACCCAGCATACAGATCATACCATAAGTCATATTGGATTCGAAGAATGAGATTCTAAGTAATTTTCTAAGGGTCCCAATCGGGGATGCTTCAGTCTCCTCCAATAGGAACATTCATCCTCGAATGATGGATAAGGTAGGGGTAACCACAAATAGAGTCTTTTGCATTATCAAACATCAATCCTACCTTTTGACGTCTCTACTCTTACCTTTATAAAATGGAAAACAAAGATGGAAGAGATGCAACTCTTCCTTTAACAAACTTAGAAAATAAAGATATGTTCAAGAACACATACCTTTCGCATGAATATCAGGAGCAAAAAACATGAGCGTATACTTGGACTTCATGCCCTTCTCCGCTTCCTACGTGGACTTTTCCACCTTGTGGTTCCACCATAGAACCTTAACCAAATCCACATCCTTGGTCTACAACTGATATACTTGCCTATTTAATATCTCAACCGGTACCTCTTCATAAGAACAGAGAATCTGAGATATACAACCCCTCTAAAGGAACAATCAAAGACGGGTAACTAACGCACTTCCTCAACATAGAAACATGGAATACCGAATAAACCAACCTCAAGCTAGATGGCAACTCCAACTTATACAAAACATTACCATCTCTCCATAAAATCTCATAAGGACCAATATACCGATGACTGAGCTTTCCCTTTTTGCCAAAACACACTATAGCCTTCATAGGGGATACCTTAAGGAAAACCTTATCCCCAACTGCAAACTCTAAGTCTCTACGCCTAACATCAGCACAGGACTTTTGACGACTCTAGGTAGCCTTGAGCCTATCACGAATCACCTTCACCTATTCCATAGCTTGACGAACTAAATCTGAACCAAACAAATTAGCCTTTCCTAGTTCAAACCAACCAATAGAAGATCTATACCTCTTACCATACAACACCTCAAAAGGAGCCATACTAATACTCTTTTGATAGCTATTGTTATAAGCAAATTCTACCAAAGGCAGATGCTTTACCCAACTGCCACCATAATCAATCACATAGGCTCGAAGCATATCTTTCAATATCTGAATAGTACTTTTCGCCTGCCCATTCGATTGTGGATGGAAAGTAGTACTCAGGCTCACCTTAGTCCCCAACCCTTTCTGGAAAGACCACCAGAAGTGGGACGTAAACTGCGTACCGCGGTTGAAAATAATCAAAATAGGCACCCCATGCAGTTTCACAATCTCTTGAAGATAAAGCTTCGTATAATCCTCCATCAAAAAGTTAGTCCACACAGGAAAGAAATGCACAAACTTTGTCATCCTATACACGATGACCCAAATTGAATCAAATTAGTTCCGAGATCAAGGAAGACTAGTAACAAAATCCATATTGATCTCCTCCCACTTCCATTCAGGCAACTCAATTTCTTGATACAACCCACCAGGCCTCTTATGCTCAACTTTAACTTGTTGACACACCATTCACTTGAACACAAAATCAACCACGTCCCATTTCATGCCACACCACCAATAGATCTCATTGAGATTATGGTACATCTTAGTAGAACCAGGATGGATAACATAGCGCGAATCGTGTGTCTCAGCCAAGATCATTTACCGTAAATCATATACATCAAGAACACACAACCTACCATGGTACTGTAAAGTACCATCATCTCTAATCTCAAAATCTGCCACCTTTTGCCCACCAACGCTACCCTTGATTTTCATCAAGGCAAAATCCAACACTTATATTTCCTTAATCTCCGCACCAAGAGATGATCTAGCCACTTCTTGCACCATCATACCACCATCCTTAGAGTCCAAGAGACGAACCCCAAGATTTGACAAATGGTGAATATCCTTCACCAATTCTCTCTTCCCTTCTTCCACATGAGCCATGGACAACCTGCTAAGAGCATCAACAACCACGTTAGCTTTACCTGGGTGGTAGCAAAGACTCATATCATAGTTCTTGAGAAGCTCAAGCCATCTTCTCTCCTTGATATTAAGCTCTTTCTGCGAGAACACACACTGCAAACTCTTGTGATCAGAAAAGATATCCACGTGAACTTCATACAAATAATGCTGCCATATTTTTAAAGCAAACACAATATCCAACAGCTCCAAATCATGAGTAGGATAGTTCCTCTCATGCACCTTTAACTGCCTAGAAGCATAGTCTATCACCTTCCCATGCTGCATCAACACACAACCAAGACCAACCCGAGATGCATCACAATAAACCATAAACCCATCATTGCCCTTCGATAATGTCAAAACTGGAGCCAAAGTTAACTTATATTTCAACTTCTCAAAACTCCCCTCACACACATCCGACCAAGAAAACTTAACCTTCTTCTGAGTTAACTTAGTCAAAGAAGCAGCTATCGATGAAAAACTCTCCACAAATCTCCTATAATACCTGGCTAAATCTAAAAAGCTTTGAATATTGGATAGAGTCGTAGGTCTAGGCCAATTCTTCACCATAGCTACCTTCTATGGATCCACTATAATCTCTTCACTAGAAATGATATGACCCAAGAAAGTCATAACATTCAACCAAAACTCGCACTTAGAGCTTAGCATATAACCACTGTTCCTTTAAGGTCTAGAATACTACAATGAGGTGATTAGCATGATCCACCTCACTCTTTGAATACACCAGAATATCATCAATAAACACAATGACCAAGAGATCTAAATACTGTCGAAACACCTTGTTCATCAAATCTATAAATGCTGCTAGGGCATTTGTCAATCTAAATGACATCACCAAAAACTCATAATGCCCTTACCAAGTACGAAAATCCATCTTAGGGATATCCACTTCCCTAATCTTCAATTGATGGTACCAAGACTGAAGATCTATCTTAGAGAAGAACTTGGCACCCTGCAACTGGTCAAATAGATAATCTATACAAGGAAGAGGATATTTTTTCTTAACCGTTACCTTATTCAACCGCCTGCAGTCGATGCACATACAAAAAAAATCATTCTTCTTGCGCACGAACTACATCGGTGCACCCCATGGGGAAACACTAGAAAGAATAAACCCTTTGTCCAAAAGATACTTAATTTGCTTCTTTAGTTCCCTTAACTCATCCAGAGCCATTCTATATGGAGGAATAGAAATTGGACGAGTGTCCGAAAGAAAATCAATACCAAACTCTATTTTCCTATCTAGAGGAACACCTGGAAGATCATCCAAAAAACCCTCTGGAAACTCATTAACCATAGAGACCAAAGAAAAAGAAGGACCTTCCGACTTAGAATATTTAACCCGGACCAAGTGATAAAGACAACCCTTAGAGATTAACCTTCGATCTCTAAGATAAGAAATAAACTTCCCCCTTAGTGCTAAGGAACAACCTTTCTATTCTATTTCTAGCTCACCAGGGAACCTAAAGATGACTCTACAGGTTCGACAATCCAAATTCACATAACAAGAATGCAACCAATCCATGCATAACATTACATCAAAATTGACCATACCTAACTCAAATAGATTTTCCAAAGTTTGTCTACCACACACAAATTCCACACCCTCTATAGACCTGTTCAGTAATAATTGAATCTCCTATTAGGGTAGAAACAAAAAATAGATCCAAAATAATCTCCTGATCAAAACCAAAAGACACAGCAATATAACGAGTCACATACGAAAAAGTAGAACCTAAATTAAACAAATGATATACGTTACGAGAGAAAAGCTATAACGTACCAATAACAACATCAGGCAATGCCTCAAATTCCTGATGGGAATTCAAAAAATACAACCTATTCTGACCAACACTGGAAATAGGAGCAGTAACAGAAGCAGATGCCATACCACCGGGTG
Source organism: Capsicum pubescens (assembly GCA_030864215.1). Classification (NCBI taxonomy): domain Eukaryota; kingdom Viridiplantae; phylum Streptophyta; class Magnoliopsida; order Solanales; family Solanaceae; genus Capsicum; species Capsicum pubescens. The sequence goes on from CM061541.1 coordinate 175,867,316, forward strand.
TAGGAATAGAAGATGAAGCCACCAAAATCTTATTCTCCCTCATAGAAGCCTTGTTAGATGGACAATCCATGAGCTGATAGACTAATTGGACACACTTGAAGCACTTATACCTTCTCTCCTCATAGAATCCCCAATGAGGATGACCATAAAACTGACAAGGAGGACCCCAAAAAATAAACTAACCTTTGCTTGCCTAAGACTGGGCTCCCTATGCCCTAGAATTATCACCACTATTGTGATGACTATCGTTCGACTACCAGGGGTAAGGACCACCGATAGTAGAGAAGGAACCAGAACTCTCCTACTTCTTTTTTTTCCACTTCCTACCGTCTCGACCACCCTAAGACTAGGCACCTTCCTAATTAAAAAACCTGCCCTGCTTATCCTGCCTATCTCTATATTTTGCCTGCGTTCTCTTCTCATTCTCAACCTACTATATATATACTATCAGCCTAGACATGTGCATATCTTTTATAAGAAAAACAGTCTTGCTCTTCATAATCAGATCTCTGTTAAGCCCAGAAGTGAACTTCCTCATTCTTGACCTCATATCAACCACCAAATCAGGAGAATACCTCGATAACCGATGGAACTTCAAAGCATACTCCTTCATAGACATTATCCCCTGCCTGAGGTTTACAAACTCCTCTATCTTAGCTTCTCTTAACTCTTGAGGAAAGAACCAATCCATGAAGGCATTAGAAAAGGCCTCCCATAAACCATTCTCTTCTATATCACCTTTATCTTTGTCCCACTCCTCATACAACAAATAAGCAATCTCTTTGAACTGATAAGCTGCAAAGTTTACTCCTTCCATATTAGTATCCCTCATTACCCAAAAGATCTTCTTTATGTCATCAAGAAATCCCTGTGGGTCGTTCTCCACCTTCTCTTTTATAAAAGTCACAGGACCTATATTCATAAACTGTCTAATCCTAACGACCTCAGTAGACACAATGCTAGCCATAACCCGCTTGGCCTGAGCAATAACCAATTGGGCAATAGCATCATAGACTGACAAAACTCCATATTCGTTATATTGCCCTGAGAGAACTGAGGAGCAGTAGGAGGAATAGAAAGAACTCGAGTACAATCAGGAATCGGACTATGAGATCGAAGATGAACCCCTGGAGTAGAATGTGCTCTCTCAACATTACTTCCAGATGGGGAAGATGAATTTCCTTGTGTTCTAGATCTAGGAGACATGATCTAAAAGATGAACAAACAAGGATAATATAAGATTCTAGGACAGAGAAGTTAAGCTTAAAGAACGAATACTAAGAAAGTAAAATATTCCTAAATATCTTGCAAATTATGAGTGTGGTGAGCTACACAACTCTAAAAGAGACTCTACTCGACACGGCTTTGTGGACTCCCAATTGACCATGAACCTGGATCTGATACCAACTTAACGTAGCCCAAATTGGGGCCTTATCATAATGGGCATCCCAAGTCCAACTAGGACCGAGGACCGCCCCTTAAACTAATCCAACCACCTTATACACCTTAGATGACCTAAATTTTGAGCATATAACAAGATTGAGCAATGTTCTCATGAAGACTCTGGGATAGGTTCATAGCCATGATCGACCCAACCGAGTCTAACCATACCAAACCAACCATCCATACCATACTAAACTATTTAGGAAATATCAAACATAACAGGATAATCAAACCTAAAATGTAATACGATGGTACAACCAACAATATCATCCAATGATGTCAGCCCCAACACCAAGGCCAATACTAAGGCTGATACCAATATCAATCCCGCCCATACCAACCCCCATAATTACCATAAAGCCTCTATCCAAAAGAATACAAATATCCAGTTGGGACATGTCCCTAACCATGGCTAAAACCAATATTCTGAAAGAAAGTAAAATGTCTAAGAATTTCCAATATGAAATAATGCCTTCCGAAAGGATGGAAGCTCACTGCTTCAGTCCAATAAGCTATCCCCAAATCAAGTACCACGAAGGAGGAGTCGAACGGTTAGTTCTTGTATAGCGTGGGTATACACCCGCAGGTAGATGGGTTAGTGGGTGAACACTAGCATGAAACTCAGGATAAGGTTAAAGTAATTCCAGTTATCAAATCCAAGTGAAAAACATCAAATACAAACAACTATAAATATATATAAGTGCTGGGAAAAGGGATTAGGTTTAGCATGCCATTAAAACCTTTACCTGGGTTGTGTAGCTTAGCCGTCCTACTACCCAAGGGCCATATGGGTTCAACTCTCCCTGCTGAAAGGGTCCCAATGCGTGTAGCTGCATGACCAGGCAATATACCTAGGATTACTAGTACATCCATCTAATATAAATGTGAAACTCATACGTGGCCATTGAAGACCCCTCATATCGGCAAATATGAGTTTTTGGTTTTGATCCCCCTAGGACTGCCACCTTCCACGACTTAGCTTACATTTTTTGCCATTAATGCCCAATTAAAACCAAGTCCAAACAATCCAATTATCCTTTTATTAACCAAGGGTATTTAATAAACCGGTGGTATTGTCATACCACCATACTTGCAAGCCTTATCCATAGCCAAACTATTTAGATTAAGGAGACATTTAAGTGCCCTATCATTAGCTATATTAAACCTCTTGGTAGACTACCATATTCTCACAAGCATTAACAATTAGCCCTTAACCTTTGTAAACCATTAAAAATATTTAAGGTTTCATATATAAGCCGAAAACAAGCAAGAGTTCCATTAAAATAAGTCAATTCAATGAACATATCTTTATAAGCATTTTATCAAACACCTTAGGGGAATAATATAACCAAAACCAAATTCCATTACCATTAAACCATTACCATGTAATTCAATTGTCCAAAACCACCGTTAATACATAGAAAACATAATTAAAACCATAGGAAATCATAACCAAGCATTTAACATAAAAAGCTCCAAATTAATAGTTAAAATCCATAATCATGCAAGAGTAAAACTATCAAATCAACCATATAACCATGCCTTTAATTGAAATTACAATTAGGGATGAGAATCATGCCTTAAACCAAGAAGATTAATGGAAATAATTCACCAAGACAAGCCCCAAAGTAACCCCTTAGTTAAAACCCTATCACTTTATCCCAAAAGCTCTTGAGAGAATTATGCTATGTTTAAGAAGAATTTCTAAGTGTTTAAGAATAAAATAATAGGCTAAAAAACCTCCTATGTGGATTAGAAGTCGTGGGTCCTTATTAGGGTAAGTGGGTAAATATCCAGAATACCACCACTTAAATCCCTTAAAAACCCAACACAAGGTCATGACTGACCCCCTTAAGAGTCGAAACCTCCCTTATGGTTGATACTCACTCGATTGTAACCAATCCCCAACCATGGATCAGACACTATCCAATATACAACTCATCCACCTAAGTCGTAACCTCAGCATACGATCCATACCCATAATCTGTATCCCTGGCATAATGCAACACCAGGAGGATCAAACACTGTCCACTTTATGAGTCACCTATACGACTCATACATAATGATACAACACTCACCCTTAAGTTGTATCCACTCTAGTGACAAAAAACATCCCACCAACTAATACTGGACAGCTTATGATAGGACTTCACCACTCGTACCCCGATATACGGCTCATTTTATGAGTCATATTGGGTCCAAAGAATGGGATTCCAGGAAATTTTCTAAGGGTCCAAACTTAGGATGATTCATTATGACTCATGTGGTCTACTCGTAAGGCCTCCTTATGAGTCATACAATGCTAATCATAGGCATTCTAGTGACTAATCTTCAGGGCTTCAAGCTTCTGTTGTCCTTACGACTCATCACTATGAGTCATAGCTGATCCTTACGACTCGTGGTCTTCACTCATCATTACTTGAGCCTTCGACTTTCAGGGCTTTGAACACTGGTCTCTTTACAACTTCTTATTACGAGTCATAATCAAATCTTACAACTTATGGTCTTTTATGACTTTACCTCTGAATGTTAGCCTTGGCTTCTATTTTTTATGACTGCTCATCTCGACTCTTTACGAGTCATGATCATCCTTCACTTAGCTTTTTCAACTTGCCTTTTACTACTGTTGTGTTCACGATTAAGTCTACAAGTCGTATGATGACTTTTTAACTTATAGGTAGAATCATATCATATTTTATTATATTCAGAGCTTTTTCTTCCATTTTTTATTCCAAGCCATTTCCTTTCTAAATTCCCTGCACTTAAGCAACAAACACATCATATCCCTAAGAATAACCTAAGTCCAAGCATAAATTCCTTTTTTTAAGCATTTAATATGCCGTGTTTCCACGGTGCTTTAATATTTTCCTATTTATGAGTCCCCAAAAATGACACCAAAACCTTGTTGTGTCCAAATGCACATCGAAGCATATGTGGTCCCACCAAATAGTAAAGTGGCCTTTTACAAGACAAGTATCGATCCCACAGAGACTTGTGTTGACAACTATCCAATTCTAGTTTAATATTAAGATTAAATGGGTATAAAAGTAACCAAAAGAGTTTGAGAGTTAAAACTGAAATTAAAGTAAGCAATGCAGAAAAGTAAAGGTTCAGGGCAATCAATGGGGAGAAATTTAGAGTTAAGGCTCTACGTACAATCATACTATGCTACTGAACTTCATTGGTTAGGTTACATATCTTGGTTGTTGATTCACGGGGTTAATATTATGACTATGGTCTTCCGAGCCTCTAATCACTTATCTAGCTTAGTCTAACAACTACATCGTTGAGAGGGGATGTGCAAAATAAGTTAAATGCATTTATATTTCATCTCGTAAGTGAACAAAATAGGGAACTTAGGTATATTCCTATCCTAAATTCAAATTATAACTTCATTCTGCAGAAGATTACAATCCTATTCTATTTATCCCCATGTACTATCCTCTTAATCCTTCTTTTGGGCTCACAAGATGACTGTGGATGTATTATAAGGGTAGATAATCCTTAAAATAGTGATAAAAAGTATAAATAAACAAAAAAATAGTATAAATAATCAAAACCAAGTCAATTCATAACAAGAGTAATAATGTTCTTAGCCTTAACCTTGGAAAAAGGTGTTTAGCCGCTCATGGACATAACCATAATTAAAATAATTGAATACCTATTAAAATACATAATAAAACTGAATTAATAGAAGAAAAACCCTAATTGAAATGTTCTTTAGGATCCCTCAAAGTTTCAAGGTCTTTCAAGTTGTGTAACATAATTTTTAAGGGTCCTATTTATAAGAGGACACAAGTTGCCGATTTGAACTTAGGACCGTACCACGCCCTTATCACGGTTCCTAGGATCTGTGGATCATACTTATCATGGTTTAACACTGGAATTTTTAATTTAGTATGCCCTAAGGGTGTGTTACATACCCCAATGTGGTGTCTAAGGTCTGTGGCACTCCAATGACTCCAAAACGTCCATTTTTGGTCAAGCCTTGTCCCGTGCTTTTGTCCATCCATTCCAAGACATGTGGTGATTTTTAAACTTGATTTAAAGCTTTTATATCATACATATATCATAATTATCACCTCACCAATCTTCCTATAGCATCAAACACCACAAATTAGAAGTCAAAATGACATATAATCCAAGGCGATGAACTAGAAACTTAAGCTATGAATGATAGTTTTGTCCTTTTGATATAACTTAGTTTTGACTGTTGGATTGTTTCAATTGAACCTTAAAAACTATAATAAAGTTATTCCACATATAATGGCACAATAATACCCTTAGTAACTCATTACACACTGTCTAGAATCCATTGAGATCAACTAGAACAACATATAACTCAAGCTAGTAATACTAGTTTTCTCGTCTAAACTCTAAGTGGCCAAATTGATTCTAAACTTGTTTGAAACACATATTAAACATTGTAATCAAGTATTTTAACACTTATATGATCAATTATATCATTAACCACACATTAATCAAACAAGAAGTCCTCAAAACAAAGTAAAACAAGCATAGATAATGACACTTAGGTGCATAAATCCACCAAAGATCATTCCACCATTAAGATCAAATCTTTCTAGCTAGTGGGCCTATTTAAATAAGGAAAAATTGTATGGATCAAGTAAGACATATTTTTTTATGGTGATATAAATAACTCTCATTGTATTAGACTTGTTTCCTCCATACTTACTAGAGCACCTATTCTTTCAAATGTTCCAGAAGATAAAAATAAGAGTAGCACGTAACAGAAGCCTGTGAATTTTATTCTTGCTGTTAGAGATCCACCATCTCATCAGGAAGTTTCTTTAAGGGATGGTCTCATAATGGATGCCTATAGGATCAACAAAACCCTTCCAGATTTGCTTAGAGAAACTCTTAGGAATAAATATATGGTCAATAGTATCAAGACCAGGTCTAGAACTGTACTGCCCCAAATGTACAATAAATCTAAAATAATGGATAGAATATGTTTAAGAGTGGTCCTGGGAAGAGATACAACTGATAGGATGTGAATAAGTAGGGGTTGAAGCACAAACTTGATCAATGTTTCCGTACCATAAAAGATGAGTATTTTGTCTTGCCATTAACTAATCTTGGTCACAAATTTTGGCACTATCTCAGAGAAATAGATAAATCTTTGACCACCTATGTAAAGTGGATAACTAAGATAAGTGATAGGACTATCCTTTTTGATAAATCCAGTGATAGTCTTAGTTTTGTCAATGGTGTCATGAGGGGTCTTGGAAGGGATCATAAAGTGACTCATGTCCTTATTAATGATCTAGATAGAGACATTATAATAATAACTCAAAACTCCTAGGATAAGCTACACATTAGTATCTTTCATAGAAGAGAAAATTATCACATTATTTGTAAAATTCAGATGATTAATTCGGGGTCCCTTCTTCTACATATGAAAATCACTGTAGATGTGATGGTCATGAACATTGTTTGTCATTCTTGAAATAACAACAATACTAAGAATAAAGAGAGCTAGAGAAAGTGGATCACCTTCTTTGAGACCTCTAGTAGAATTAAAAAAAATTATCTTGCACAATTTATAATGATAGAGAACTAGTTATTATCCATGATTCTACAAACTATATTAATAAAAACGTCTTCTATTTTTCTCAAAACCAAACAAATAAAATATTAGAAAACTCTCTCACACACCTTTACCATAAACTTTGGCATTGTTTGGTAGCTGGTTTAGAGGTTAGTTATGCAAGTATTAAATTTTGTATAAGTAATACCACACTTATAGTTTGTTAGGAGGTAATTATTCATATATAAAATCAATATGACATTTGATTTGTAATTTAGAAATTGTAACACCCTAAAGATCCAAGGTAAGATAAGAACCATTCTTCAAGTATGTATATAACCAAATTCAATGATTTTATAGCATGAGAAGTGATTTATATATGAATTTAGTCCGTAAGTAACTCCTAGTTCATAGTTAAGTTGAAAGCTTCCTTACCGATAATTTGTGCAGAATCATTTTAAAGTCAACTTCAAATGAGTATAACTCCTAGAATATGTAAAAGTTCAAGACCCACCAAATAAAAGGTATTTGAGTCTTCATTTCAATATATTTAATTTATCACTAATCCAATTCGAAATCTAAAAGTTTTGGCCACTTTGGCAAAACACTATCAAGTTGTTAGATACAACAATCCTTCTAACGACCATTGGTTAAAAGGATGACCATCTATGTACTCGTCTATAGAAAATAGCCCTAAAATTCTAGAGAGTCATCAAGACTCTACCAATACCAATAAGCATAACCAACCATCATTGGAAGATCCAATGATTCGTTGGTTGGTTCATGCGTCCTACTATTAATTTTCTATTATATTTTGGAGTGGTATTTCAAATATTTCACATTATTTAACTTCCTAAACTATGTTGTTTTGGCTATTTTAAGGTTGAATATTAACATTAACTACACCAAATACCTTATTCTTTCATAAATCCATCAACACTTAGCATAAAAATTAGAGAAACAAAGTGACCCTTTCTCTTCAAAGCAAGAAACTAAGGTTCATCATCTCCAAGCTTCAAGTTTAATGTTTATATCAAGGTTTTCACTTCGATGTGTGCAGAATTTCATCAATAGGTATTCTTTTCCCCATTGAGTCCCTAAGTGAACTCAATTCATCAAAGCTTTGGGTTTCATAAAAAGTGTCAATTTCTTTGCATTTCAGTTTCTAATCAAGAATAATCCATGAATACATATCTTTATTAAATTTTAGTTGTAATGACCCTCTAGGTCATTTTTTTATTTTATTTTTTTGCTTATTTTGGCTGTTTAGAGATTCCCCATAGCTTCCCTAAATCATTTATGACTTGTTAGGACTGATAATTTAGTTATCAGGCAGTTCATTTATTTTTTAGAGCTAATTCCCTATTTTAAAGCCTTTGCTGGTTCAAACTAACTACTGGGCAGAAACTTCAATAAAACAATCTCGTATACTAATTTTAACTGTTCCAACAACTTTGGAACATCTATTTTAGGTTAGGTAGACCCTTGGTATGGGTGTCGAGGCTCCCAAACTCATTTATAGCTATTGGACAAAAGTTAAGAAAAATGGTAAGTGGGTGTGGGACCCACTTTTCTTTGAAATGACCTCAAATGGAAATTTTGACTATGCCATTAAGCTTGGAATGTTGAATTTGATAGGGTAGCATAGTTCACTTATGTATATGAGATTCCAAATGAATCTCAAAATGTTGGCAGAGACTAAGAAAAGTCTCAGCTAGTGCTGTTGCATCACTTATACGATGTCTTTGATTGATTAAGTGATATGCCAAAAACCATCAAGTATTACTTAAGCAATGAATTTTATAGCTTAAGTGATCTTCCAAGGCCCAATAGGTATCGCTTAAAAGATGCCTTTAGTTGCATAAGTGGTAGGCGTGGCAGAGTCGGGTACCACATAAGCAAAAGCATTCTCTTTTATGTGACGTGACTGACGTGATGCTCGTGCAAGATTTATTTTTGATATTGGGTGAGCTCTTAAAGTCAGAGTTACCATTTTTCTATCAATTTCTATGTCTAGTCTTTCATCTTCGAGATGAATTATATTTAAACATTTAGTACTCATAGTTCATTTGTAGTAGCTCTTGTGCCAATATTATTGAGTCTTGGGGTGGTTGTTGATTTTCTAACTATCTAATAGACTATTATGATTGTTTTATATCTACTTAAATCTTTAATTCTTAATTTATGGCTTTTAGGCTATTTTCCACCGAATTAGCCCATTGCATGTAGCTTTGGGATGTGGTTCGACTTACATACTAGCGGGATAAAATATGTGACATCATGACTCATAAATCAAGTCATGATAAATTTGTATCAGAGCCTAGGTTTCACTAATATTATTGGTACAAATGCAAGTATTTAGTACATTCTTGTGGATTAGAATGGTGATATCCCTTTCTTATCTTTGAGAGGCTGTAGGACATTCTTAGAAGTTCTTCAATTCTTTCACTCATTTCATGCCATGAGTCTGAGTTATTTCTAAAGCATTCCTTTGGTTTTATTCTTTTACAGATGGCTAGGATGCTTGCTACCACTGCACAAGATGAGGGTCTCGACACTAAGCCTAAGGATCTTGTCACTATTTGTGGATGACCTAGAGTCTGTGGACAACCTAGGGATGTGTACCTAGCTAGGGTCTAGGATAAGGGGCTTTTACTAGAACCTATTCCAACTTCTGAGCCAGAGATTCTTCCGCCCCAGCCAGTGGTGGGACAGGAAATAGCACAGGCTCTACTAGGATTTATTTCTTTATCTGTTCTTAGGGATTCTTTGATTTAACTTTTGATATTGGTTAGTAGTGCATAATTTATTAACCAGAGTGGTATTGAGTTAGAGGCTCAACCTGTAGCTGTGGTTCCCAGAGTTGAGGTCCCTCCTATGCCAGTAGTTGCTTAGCTGGTAGTTGCCTAGCCTACTATGTCTGTGGAGGAGAAAGAGATATTGAGTAGATCTTGAGATTGGCTTCGCCTAGGTTTTCAGTGCACCGAGCGAGGATGCGTGTGAGTTCTTGATTGCTTGTGAGAACAGACTCTAAAATTTAAGCCTAATTGATAGTTGTGGTATGGATTACACTACTTTTTAGTTAGACTTGGTGGCTCGACATTAATGGAGAGGTCATTTTGATTCTAGGCCAGCTGGATGTCCCTCTTTGACATGGATCCAGTTCTCTAAGATCTTCTTAGAGAAGTATATGCCATACAGTCTTAGGGATCATTTGAGAGATCAATTCTTGAGGTTAGAGCAGGGCTCCAAGACTATTATGGAGTATGAGGCTCGATTTTATGAGTTGTCTAGGCATGCTACTTTTTCTCTTACTACCAAGTATGAGAAGGTTCATTGCTTTATTCGATGATTGAGACTTCCTCTTCACATGTCTATACAAATTTTGGTTGCTATGGATAGGTCTTTTGCTGAGGTTTTTGATCATGCTCATCTTATGGAGGAGATACATTACGAGGCCCAAGGGGGTAGTGATAAGAGGTCGTGATACCAGGGTAGGTTAAATGGGAGATATAGTAGATAACGATTTTAAGGCAGTGGTTCTCAAGGTAGATAACCTTTGCATCAGTCAGATAAACATCAGGGTTAGTATTGTAGACCCGTTCAGGCTGCATTATAGATTATCATCCTGGTTAGGGTTGTGGTTAGTCTTTGAAGGCTTCGTCTTCTATATATTCTACTCATGGTAGATATTTTAGGTTAGTCGAATCTTCTGGTTTTGTCTTAGCTCCAGGGGCATGTTATGGTTGTAGAGCTTTTGGTCATTTCTAGAGAGAGTGCCTCTGTCATGGAATGTTGGTGCCTTTAGTTCAGAGTATTCCTCCAATTTGGGTAGTTACTCCTCAGCTAGAGGTGGTATGCATGGTCTCAGGTGTGGTCCTAGGTTGATCATAGAGGTTCTCAGGCAGGTAGGAAAGGAGGTCAGTTAGGAGTCCAGCCAGGTGGTGGGCATGGTCAGTTTTATGCCGTACCTGCTAGACCCGAGGCTGAGTTCTTAGATGCTATTATGATAGGTATGATCTTGGCGTGTCCTCAGTCGACCTTTGCTTTATTTAATTCGGGATCCACTTATTCTTATGTGTCTACTTATTGTACCCCACAGTTAGAGTTGCCTTAGGATTCATTAGATATTTCATTACGTATATCAACTCCAGTGGGTGATGCTTTAGTAGTGGATTGGGTTTATAGATAATATGATGTGACTTTTTGAAAGTTTGATTCTCAGGCGGAACTTATTGTGTTACATATAGTGGATTATGATGTATTTTTAGGCATAGACTGGTTATCCCACTATCATGCGGTCCTAAATTTTTTCGCCAAGATCGTTACCTTAGACATACCTGACATACCCTCTATCATGTGGCAAGGAGCTATTAGTCGTGAACCTATGGGGATTATTTCTTATATTCATTCTAGGAGGCTTATTTAGAGGGGTTGTGAGTCTTATCTCGCTTATATTGGTGATGTCAGTGTGGAGAGTCCTTCGCTTGAGCCTATTCTTTCTGTTTATGAGTTTCCTAACCTATTGATTTACTTAGCCTTCCTCCTAAGCATAGTATTGAGTTTGTTATTGATCTTCAGAAAGGCACCTGACCTATTTCTATGACACCTTACTTTATGGCTCTTTCTAAGCTTAAGGAGCTAAATTCTCAGCTTCAGGTTCTTCTAAATAAAAGTTTCATTAGATAGAGTGTGTCTACTAGGGGATCTCCTATGTTGTTTGTGAAGAAGAGAAATGGATCTATGCTTATGTATATTGAATATAGGTTGCTTAATAAGATGATGGTGAAGAACCGTTATCCTATTCCTCACATTGATGATTTGCTTGACCAGCTTTAGGGAGCAGTGATGTTCACTAAGATTAACTTGAGGTAGAACTAAAGAACATTGAGTCTATTCATGATTGGGCTAGACCAACATCTCAATCTGAGGTTCATAGCTTTATTGGTTTATCATAGATGGTTCATTGAGAGTTTTGCTACTATTGCAGCACTAATGACAAGATTGACTCAGAAGGAGATTCCTTTCTGATGGTTTGAGGAGTATGAGTCGAGCTTAGTGAAGCTCAAAGGATTTCACAGCTCAGCTCCTATTATAGCTCTTCCTCGTGAGGGTGAGGGATTCACCATGTATTATGATGCTTTCAGTGTTGGTTTGGGTTATGTGCTGATGCAGTAGGGTCATGTTATTGCTTATGCATTTAGGCAGCTGAAGGTGCACGAGTTCAACTACCCTACTCATGATTTAGAGTTTACGGTGGTAGTTTTTAAACTTAAGATTTAGAGACATTATCTTTATGATATCTATTGTGTGATCTTCACAGATCATCATAGTTTTCAACATCGTATGACCTAGAGAGAGCTTTATTCTAGGCAACATAGATGGATGGAACTACTTAAGGATTATGATATCTATCTTGAATCATTCGGGAAAGGCGAATATGGTAGTGGATGCCTTGAGCCAGAAGGCAGTGAGTATGGCTAGCTTGGCTTGTATTTCAGCTTCACAGAGGCTGTTGGCATGGGAAATTTAGTCCTTAGCCAACCTGATGCTACAAATTAATATTTTAGACCCAGGAGAATTCTTGATAGTGTTGAGGCATGGTCCTTGCTATTTGAGCATATTCGGGATCGCCAGTTTGAGGGTAAGAGACTTTGCATCATCCGTGATCTGGTGTTGAGTGGTGAGTTCAAAAGGGATACCAAAGATTTTGAGGGTGTTTTTAGATTTGATAGCCACATTTTTGTTTCGAGAGTTAGTGACTCGATTCAAATAATTTTACATGAGGCTCACAGATGCAGATATACTTTTACCCAGGCATAACTAAGATGTATAGAGATTTGAGACAATATTATTGGTAGAGTGATATGAAGACAGACACGATAGACTTTGTAGCTCATTGCCTATGTTGTTAGTAGGTGAAGGCCGAGCATTAGAGACCTGGTGTCTTGATTTGGAGATTGCCTATTCCCGAGTGGAAATAGGAGCGGATCACCATGGACTTTATTAGTGGTTTGCCTCGTACTTCCTAAATTTATGATGGTATTTGGGTCATTGTGGATCGATGACCAAGTCGGTATACTTCATTCTAATTTTAATGTCCTTTAGTATCGAGAGATTAGCCCGTATCTACGTTAGTGAGATAGTCCATATGCATGGTGTCCCTATATCTATCATTTCATACTTAGATTCTGTGTTTACTTCTCGATTTTGGAGGGATTTTTAAGAACAGTTAGGTACTCAGGTGATCTTAGTACAACCTTTCACCCTTAGACCGATGGGTAGTCGGAGTGGACTATTCAGGTTCTCAAAGGTATATTCCGAGCCTGTATGATGGATTTTGGAGGTCAGTGGGAGAAACACTTAGACTTGGCAGAGTTCACATATAATAAAAGCTACCATTCGAGTATTGAGATGGCTTTTTTTGAGGATTTATATGGTAGGAGTTGTTTTTCCCCAATTGGATGGTCTGAGACTTCTAAAATTAGGCCTCGCGGTACTAATTTGCTTTAGGAGTCGTTGGCTAGAGTTAAGGCAATTCATAACAAGTTGAGGGCAGCTTAAAGTAGGTGACCGGGTATTCCTCTGTGTATCACCCATGAATGGTGTGATGAGGTTCGGGAGAAAGAAAAGCTCAACCTCAGATATATCGAACCCTTTGAGATTCTTCGCATAGTTAGTGAGGTGGATTATGAGTTAGCCTTAACCCTAGATTTTTCTACTGTCCATTCGATTTTCCATATATTATGTTGCGGCAATACATTTCTGACCTATCTAATATGCTTAGACGGGATTCAGTTCAGTTAGTTGAGTAGTTGGCCTTTGTGAAAAAGCCTGTGATTATTTTGGCTAGTGATATCAGATGGTTGTAGACTAGAGAGATTCTAGTAGTTAAGGTTCATTAGATGCACCGCCCAGTAGAGGAGGCTATATTAGAGACCAAAATCGAGATGCGTACCCAATATCCTCACCTGTTTGAGGACTCAGGTACATCGTAATCCTTTACTTTCCTAGATGAAAGTTCTTTTAGTAATGGATATTGTAATGACCATCAAGGTTATTTTTTGTATTTCCACTCATTTTCACCGTTTAGAGATTCCCTATAGCTTCCCCAAGTCATTTATGACTTGGCGGGACTGATAGTGTGGTTGCCGGGCAGTTTATTTGTTTTTTAGAGCCAATTCCTTATTTTGAAACCTTTGCTGGTTCAAATTAGATACAGAGCGAAAAATTTAGCTGAATGACTTTGTATGCTAATACTGACTGTTCCAATAGCTTTGGAATGTCAATTTTAGCATATATGGACCCTTGGTGTGGGTCTCGAGGTTCCTAAACTCATTTTGGGCTATTGGCTGAAAGTTAAGAAAAATGGTAAGTGGGTGTGGGACCCACTTTTCAATAGAACTACCTTATATGGAAATTTTGACCATGCCATTGAGTTTGAAATGTTGAACTTGATTGGGTAGCATAGTTCATTTGCATACACAAGATTTTGGGTGAATCCTGAGGGGTTGGCGGAGAGTCTCAGCTGGTGCTGGTGCATTGCTTAAGTGATGCCTTTGATTGCTTAAGCAATCTTCTAAATCCCAACAAGTATCACTTAATCAATGACTTTGATAACTTAAGCAATCTTCCAAGGCCCCAACAGGTATCGCTTAAGTGGTGCCCTTAGTCGTATAAGCGATAGGCGTGGCAGAGTCGAGTACCATGTAAGCAGAGGAATTGTCGCTTATGCAACATCTTCTATAAGTGTCCAGTATCACATAAGCGACCCAGTGTTTTTTAAAGCAACACTTGTGGGCCTGGGAAGGGTATAAATACCCCACTTAGCTCAATTTTCACCGTTCTTCTTTCATTCTTTTAAATTTTGAACCCTAAAAAGTGGGAATTCTTGGGAGAATTAATTATGGGTAGTTACATAGCTTTGGAAAAGCTTATTTATGCATTTACCTCTTGAATTCGTGGTAAGCTTCCATATTATTTCGGATAAAACCCTTTATATTTTTCTAAAATCTCTATAATCTTGGTGGCTTGACGATAGCACCATTAGAGCTTGGAATTCACCCATTTTTGAGGGTAAATGTTCCTTGAGCATAGAAGGACATTGTGTTGTCCTTGAAAGTGCGATTTCATAACCAGGCCCCACATGGGAGTTTTACATAATTTTGGGCCCGAAGCACAATAATGCAATATGGGTATCATTGTTCTCGTTTTGATGTGTAGATTGTGATTTTGATAGTGTGGCACCCTCCGGAAGCTTCTCGAAAAGGAAAATTGGTGATTTAGCAATTCTTTTGGCTTTGTTCGACATCCAAGTAGGCTAGGTTTACCCTCTTTATAGATTGAGCTATCTCATAGTATATGTCATGATCCGAACCAGGGCTTGGTCTATATGGGTATCTCAAGTCCACCGAGGATCAAAGACCACCCTTTTTGCTTAGCCAACCAAACCATAATAAAACAACGGATGAATTTTGAACATATACCAAGATAGAATAATGTAAACTCAAAGAATTCTAAGAATATCCACACAAATATCCAATCCAAGTAATCCATAAAGCCTTTAACAAAACCAAATCAATCTATGTCGGGAATTTCCCTCGATGATAGCCTTAACCAAGTCCAAATAAAAGTCTATGATAGTAGATAAACCAAGAAGCAATAGCCTTTTAGAAGAAGAAGGCTCTCCACTTCAAGCTAACTGCTGACAACCCAGAAGTCCTATTACTGGCAGGAAAAGAAGAAGTGTCTCCGTCTCATGCATCGTGTGGGGATACAACATCCATAGACGGTTAGTGGGTTGAACGCTAGCATGCAACTCAAGGATAGGGGTAAAAAATGTCATGATGCATAGTTCAAAATCATTCCAAAATCAGTGCACACAACTTTATAAATATATATATATATATATGTATATATATATATCATGCCGGTGTAGGGAACAAGGATTAGCATGAACTTTAAAACTTAACTTCGACTGTGTAGCTCAACCGTTATAAGAAGAAACCCATGGGATATCCAGATTTAGCTCTCCCCTAACTGAAAGGGCCTTAGTACGTATAGCCGCATGAACCAGGGAATATTCATATGTACATATGTACCATGGGGGGACTTGAACCTCCCTTTCATAGGTGACATAAGCACCTAATCATTTAACATAGGGGACTCTAACCACCCAATCATTTAATAAGGGGGACTCGAACCACCTAGTCATTTAGACCTCTGCGCCAGCAAACGTGGATTCCAATATAGGTCCCTCGAGACCTCAACTTTCATGGCTCAGCTACACAACCCCCTTTAAGTCCAATTAAAATACTTTTCACACATTCCCATTCATTGAACCAATTCATTCATTAAGGCATACCATTGGTACCATCATACAAACTTCACTTGCAAGTTAACATTGTTATGTCATATCCATTATCCATCACATGGGGAAATCCATTATCCCCTAGGTTCAATCATTCACTCGTATGGGGAATACATAATTCCCAATTGATAACGCTCAATCTACAGCTCTCGTAGGAGTGTAAAGCGGTCGTTAGCAAATATAGAACCCAACCTGGGTTGGGTGTCGATCCCACAGGGAATAGCTTGGCCAACAAGTAAGTAAAATTACTAAAATTTTGGTGCAAGTCTCGTAAAAAGGGGGGGATTCTTGTCTTGCAAGTAATGTAAACAAAAGCTGAAAATAATAAAGTAAAAAGAGAGAGATTGTTACGTTGGTTGTAAACAATGAGAATTGAAGCGTTGGGGTTATGTCCACCTTCTGAGGTATACGTCTCTATTGGCTATGAGTGTGTAGAATTCTGACATGCAATTTGCTTATAGAGGATTGTAGTCGATGGTAAATCCAAGCGTCTCTCGACCTAAACAAGGACTATTTCACTTTAACTCTCTCGAGCTTAAAGCGTGTCTAACGGTACGAATTCTCCAAGAGGTTAGTCCAGTTACGGCACTAGCTTTTTAGTAGGAAAGGGTGTCCTACTACCTTGACATTATCTCTTTTCCAGACAAATAACTTTTCTCTCGAACAAGTTAAATGTTAGACTGGCGTATTCTTGCGTTTGCAACCGCAAAGAATGTAGATTAAGATGAAGAGAATAATGATATAAGCAATATACGTGCCTTGAACTCACAAACTCACAGCAATAGATAGTAACTCATTCGGCTTCCATAACCCCAACAGAGAAGTTTAGTTACCCATGAATGCGAAGGAGATCACGATTGACATTGTTGTTATACCACAAGATTGATTAATTTCGTGTAGCGTAAGTGGTAGGTGTGAGGCGTGAATTCCTTAGCAAGGTAACGATTCTCTTGTTGCGGAAATTAAGAATAGATGAATAGAAAAACTAGAATTAATAGAAAGATTAGAAGAGTTGTAGAATTGTTTGTAGTGTAGAATAATAGAGGAGTAGAAGATGAAAAATAGAATTGAATTGTAAGACGAGAAGTTAAGAAGATTAGAAGTTATAAGAAGATGATAGAAGATGAGAGAAGATGAGAGAAGATGAGAGGGATGGAAGGAAGTATTGTGTTCTCCCTCCTTCCTCCCTCCTTATTAAAAATCTCTAGCATGATAGGGTATTTATAATACCCATATCCTACTCCTACTAGATAAATAAAATATCTAACCAAATCCTACTAGGCTAATGTAATACTTAACCCAATTGTACTAGGTTAATGTAACATTATCATAATCCAAATAAAATAATGAAATACATAACCTAATTGTACTAGGTTAATGTATCATTGTCAAAATCCAGCTTTGTGTCTGTAAGTCCCCAAAGTCTTCAGAATTGCTGTTTTAGCCCGGGACAGATTTTTCATGCAGCAGTTTTGGTCCCCCAAAGTCTTCAGAAATGCTGTTTTAGCCCGGGACAGATTTTCCATGCAGCAGTTTTGGTCCTTAGGCGTGTAAACTCCCTTCCCTTCCTTCGTGAGCTTTCTTTAGCGTCAAGTAAGCCATAAAATGCTGAATTATGCATCATTTATACCTGAAACTTTACTAATCATGTTCGTTAGCTCATTTACAGGAAAAAGGACTAAAAGTGCATGAAATATATAATTTGTTCTCAAAACTAGGCTAAAATATGGGCAAAATATATTGATATAGGTGCGTAAATTCGCCTATCATCAACACCCCACACTTAGAGCTTTGTTCGTCCTCGAACAACATATCATGTCCTTCTAAGCATCAACTTAAGGTTTTTACAGAATCAACACAAAACATTTATTAAGACAAGCACAACGATTATCAACCAAGAGTAGCTTTCCGATTATAAGTAGAAACAATTTAACCTCAAGTATAGACTCGTGATGGTGATCAACTCGCATGCAAACGTTAAGGTACAAGGAATCATATATAACTACCCAAAACTCATCAACCATGTGTGTCTCACCATATAGTACCCATAATCACTCACAAATGTAGCATATTTTTCAAACATGGGTATCAAAATGTCCTTGCTCTCACTCTCACAAAGAATTCATATGTAGCGACTGATGACCATAGGCTTGCCCTTAATGTAATACTCTACTAAATGTTGGAATGTTAAGATTAGGATCAAGTAGGTCTTTTGATGGTTGTAATGTAGGCTAAGGGACGGGTAGGACTATTTTGGCCAAGAATAGTGACTAGGTTCCTAAGCGCTTTAATACATCACTTTGTATCATTGACACTTTTTTCTTTCAACCTTTCTTCTTTCTTTTTTCTACCACCCTTGTTCTCCTCTTTTTTCAATTTTAAGCACAACTCACTTTTCAGCTTTCTTTTCCTTTTTCTTTTCACAACATACCTCTTATGATAACATTTTTTTTTTCTTTTTCATAACACATTCAAGAACCATTCCAATTTATAGCATTATACTCACCCGATTTCCTTTTATGTTGTCACATGACTTTTTCACTTTAAAGCACTTAGGGATTTTGGGATCAAATTACGGTCTTGAAAGAAATGGATTAGGCTTACATACAAGGTTGTCAAAGAAATAGGCTAAAGGCTCAAAAGGGTTAACTAGGATGATGTCCATGGGTAGGTAAAACTGAAGGTAAACATGTATAGGTTGCCAAAGAAATGCCTAAATCATATCCTAAACTTACACTCCTTATTTTCGCTTTGCATACATACCAGGCAAGTTCTAGCATCAGCCACATACATAGAATATACTATTATCTCACACACACAAGGCACATGGTCGACTTGATTGGAAGTAATATAGACTCGCGACCCAACAAGTGAAGGAATTGAATCACACAATATCACATATTGAGTCACAACTAGAGCCTAAACGTCTCAATAGTCACAATTTTAGCACATACTCTTGTTATAATCTCATGCTGCCTATCAAAATAATTTCATGCGAAGCTAAAAAAAATTTTAACTACTAAAAAACAAAACAAAACAAAAATGAAACAAAAGCAAACAAACATAGATGCGAATAGAGAAGTATAGCATGCAATACCACCACCCCACACTTATTCGGGACACTGTCCTCAGTGGAGAATAAATACGAAGAACCTGGTCAGTCGGACTCGTCCTCAATGTCGGGGGTCATACCCCTTGCATTGGAATCATCATCAGAGTCGTCATCCTCAGAAGTTCCTCATAAGTATCCCACTTAATTCCAAGCGTGAGTCTAGGTATTTGCAGCGAGGAGGGTTCTCCTTGGTCCTTGCGACTTCTCTTTTTGCCCTTTTTAGGAGGTGGTAGCCTTCTCCTTGCTTTGTCTCGCTTTAGGTGCCATTGTACCTGAGACTAGAAATAGTGTTAGTGGTAGCACAATATCAATGGATACAATCTATGCACAAGCAGTAGGGGTACCACCCCACACTTAGTTTTGTTGACACAAATCAGTGAAGTGAAAGTGGTCGATTACTCAGATTTCGTCGACATACATTTTAGGAGTTGTATTCCGGCAAGAAAATCAGTGATGTATCACTACTTGCAGCCATTGCATTACTTTCATGTTAGATATAACAACACTACTACATAAGGGTTACCACATAATATAGTTACTTTCAACAATCACAACCTCCTATGTCGGCAGGCACTATAAGTCTTATCCCGATGAACGGGATAGCCTAACATGTAAGTATCCAAGTAGCAATTTTAAGCAATGTTATTAAAACCAAATTCAAGTCGGAAACAAGTCAAGATGATTCTAACGTATACGTTCATTCACATGATTTTGCATTAACATTCCAAACACATGAACTTCACCAATAATCTTTCAATATGTAGCAATTTATAATAGACATAGCAACGTAGTACTTACGAGAAATAAATGAAGAATAAGAGAGTACTTACTTTCTTGAAGCTTTTGGAGGTGGTTTTGTGAATTGAAAGAGCAAAAATAGAAAATTTTGAGAGGATTTGGATGAATATGCGGCACCTTTAGGTCACTTTGCAATGTGTTGTGTTATAAAACTAAGTCCCCTTTATATAGGAAGAGAATGGGTCGGGTTATGACCCATTTACAATCGGTTTTGGAGACAAAAATCCCACATATGCGGCGCATAATGCTTGGCATAGATATGACATATGCGGCGCATTGTCTATAGCATAATGGGACATATGCGCCGCATAGTCTATGGCATTTGTAGACATATGCGCCGCATAGTCTATGGCATATGAGATACTGAGACCAAATTCCATAGCATAGGCGGCGCATAGTCAAAATCATACCTAGGAATAGGCGGCGCATAGTGTATAGCACACTAGATTCCGAGACCTTAGGCTATAGGATAGGTTGTGCATCGTTCGTGGCCTAGTTTTACCAAGGCCTAGCCTTCCTAGAAGCCTATTTTGGCGTGAGAAAGTCTCAATCCATAGGCTTATGCATCAACCTTCCTAACTTACCAACTTTACCATACAATGAGTCCAAATCGTCAATTGAAATCAATCTCCTCGTTGACTACTTCTTGCACCTATTTTTGCTTAAAACCAAATGAAAACGATTAGTACGATGGGTTGCCTCCCACCAAGCGCCTTCGTTTTGGTCGTGGCACGACTCTTATTTTTGGATTTTTCATTTATCAAAATCAAATCAAGTACTAGAATGAAAGAAAACGATAAACTATAAATGAAAAATGATAAACGATGGGTTGCCTCCCATCTAGCGCCTTATTTATTGTCGTGGCTCGACATAGTTACCTCGAGTACTCAGACTTCATCGAGGTAAATGGTGGATCGTTTTCTGAAAGGATTTAGACGACAATGAGGCTTACCTGTGGGCATGCGATCTTCTTCACCAATTATATCATCAATAGTCCAACCCATAGCTCTCTTGTATCTCTTCAGAGCAGAGATGAGAGCTTCTACGTGCTGTTCACTTAAATCATTTGCACTCTCCGGAAGTATATTTCTACTTTCCAAGAACACATACCTTAGATAATCGGGGAGCTCTTGCGATTCTAGCATTGGTGTCTCGTCAATGGGAGTCTTCGCTGTTGGTTGATTCTTGAGATCACAATCCGGTTGCTTAGGAGTATAAGACTCACTTTTCTGTTAGAGCACCCATAAGTTCTTCATAATCTTCATTATCCTCATGCTCAACTTTCAGTGGCGCAACAGACAATGGCTCAACAGTAGGCTGTTTCTCTATAGATAATGCTTTCATATCCTCATGATGAACATCAGCTACAGATAACTCATTCATATCGCTGGGATGCTTCATGGCTTTGCATATATCAAAGTGGACCACTTCGTCATTAATTCGAAACAAAAGCTCATTATCTTTCATGTCAATAAGCACACTTCCAGTTGCAAGGAAAGGACGTCCCAAGATTATGGGAACCTCTGAATCTGCTTCACAATCCAAGATGACAAAGTCTGCTGGAAAGATAAATGAAGAAACCTTTACCAAGACATCACATAGAATACCAACCGGTCATTTTACCGACCTATCCGCCATAACAAGCCTCATGTTAGTTGGTGTAGGATCTCCTAACCCCAACTTCTTGTAGATCGATAATGGCATCAAGTTGATGCTGGCTCCTAGGTCACATAATGCTTTGGCAAAGTTCAAAGATCCGACGGTGCAAGGAATAGTGAAAGCTCCGGGGTCGGCCTTCTTCTGAACTATCGATCGGGTAGCAATTGCACTACAATGATGCACATCATCCTTCAGCTCATAGCTTGCTGCCCTCTTCTTAGTCAAAAGATCTTTCATAAACTTCGCATACCCAGGCATTTGTTCAAGTGCCTCTACCAATGGAACATTAATGGTCAGCTGCTTCAACATAGTCATAAATTTGCTGAACTTAGTGTCATCCGCCACCTTCTTCAATCTTTGGGGAAAAGGTGGTGGTGGGTATGGAAGTGTTCTCTCCATGGCTTTCTTCTCCTCTTGCTTCCGTTTTTCCATTTTTTCAGGTTGCACGTCACTGGGCGTGACATACTTGACGTCAGGACTGGTTGTTGCGGCATCTTCTCCTTTTGCGTTATCATCCATGTCCGCAACTTCGTCAACCACTTGCTTGCCTTTTGCTGAAGGTTCCAGCACCTTACCACTTCTGGTAGTGATGGCCATGCATGACCCATCATTCCTTGGGTTTTGCACAGTATCGCTAGGTAAAGTACCAGCCTTTCTTTGATTGAGTGCTGCTGAAAGTTGGCTCAATTGCTGCTCTATTTGCTTGATTGAAGTGGAATGAGAATCAACTAGTTGTTTCATGGAGGACAAATCATTAATTACCTCAGTAACTCCCGCGCTTGTTGCTTCCACTCCTTTCAATAATTTAGCCATCATGTCTTCCATACTTCCAGAATTAGATGTGGTGGTATCACGTCTACCAGGGGGAACGTACAAACCACTCTTTTCATTCTTGTTCTTCCAACTACCTTGGTCCATGTTTCCAGATTTACCATAATAGTTCCGACCTTGGTTTCCTTGGGTATTGCCTCGGAAACCCCTCTGATTATTCAAGTAGTTGGCTTCTTCTTCCGAATCAGATTCGTCTCTTCCTTTTAGCGCCACTGCTTTTACTTTTTTGGTCTTCCCTGATAATAAATGCTTTGTAAGAAGATCCATCTGTGTTTTCATGTGCGCCATATCTTGATCAAGTTCTTCTTGTCTTCTTCTTTGGTCTGCAGTCATGCCAATAGATAAAGTGGGGCTTGCTACCTCAGAATCCCTGGTATGCCAAGCTCTACTTTGTTTCGTCATACGATCTAGCATATTGCATGCTTGACCAAAGGTGAGGTCCATAAAAGATCCTCCAGCTGCGTTGTCCACCACTGGCTTAGTTATTGAATTCAAGGCTCTATACAATATCTCCATGAGGTGAACATTAGTCATGTGATGGTTTGGGCATCTCGCTAGCTTTGTCTTGAACCTCTCCCATGTTTTATGAAGAGCTTCAGTGGGAAGCTGACGAAAGTTGCTGATTTCATCTCTCAATTGTGATCTTTTGGATGTCGGAAAGAATCTTTCTAGGAAAGCGTCTCTCAATTGCCTCCAATTTGTAATAGAATCAGGAGTCAGCCCATTCAACCATAGAGTTGCCTCCCCAGACAGAGACAATGGAAATAAGCGTAACCGAATTGCATTCTGACCAACTCCAGGATTGTCAAATGACTTGCATGTAGAAATAAAGTTGATGAGATGTATATTTGGATCATCGCCTGCTAGTCCACCAAATAATCCCTTGAGTTGCAATAACTGAATCATGGTGCTTGTGATGTTGAACTTGGCTCCGGGCGCTAATGGTGGTGGAATTATAGCTCCAGTGGCTCCGGCTCCATCAAGATCATCATCATCATCATCGAATGGTATTTCACGTTATGCATCCATTGATGTACTGAACAAAAAACCTGCAGTAAACAAAAACGAAAACTAAAAGTAAAAGTACGAGAGTCTTTGACCAAAGGGTCTAGTAATTATTACGAACTTAATTGACACTTGTATTCCCCGGCAACGGCGCCAATTTTTGATAACGCTCAATCTACAGCTCTCGTAGGAGTGTAAAACGGTCGTTAGCAAATATAGAACCTAACCTGGGTTGGGTGTCGATCCCACAGGGAATAGCTTGGCCAACAAGTAAGTAAAATTACTAAACTTTTGGTGCAAGTCTCGTAAAAAGGGGGGGATTCTTGTCTTGCAAGTAATGTAAACAAAAGCTGAAAATAATAAAGTAAAAAGAGAGAGATTGTTACGTTGGTTGTAAACAATGAGAATTGAAGCGTTGGGGTTATGTCCACCTTCTGAGGTATACGTCTCTATTGGCTATGAGTGTGTAGAATTCTGACATGCAATTTGCTTATAGAGGATTGTAGTCGATGGTAAATCCAAGCGTCTCTCGACCTAAACAAGGACTATTTCACTTTAACTCTCTCGAGCTTAAAGCGTGTCTAACGGTACGAATTCTCCAAGAGGTTAGTCCAGTTACGACACTAGCTTTTTAGTAGGAAAGGGTGTCCTACTACCTTGACATTATCTCTTTTCCAGACAAATAACTTTTCTCTCGAATAAGTTAAATGTTAGACTGGCGTATTCTTGCGTTTGCAACCGCAAAGAATGTAGATTAAGATGAAGAGAATAATGATATAAGCAATATACGTGCCTTGAACTCACAAACTCACAGCAATAGATAGTAACTCATTCGGCTTCCATAACCCCAACAGAGAAGTTTAGTTACCCATGAATGCGAAGGAGATCACGATTGACATTGTTGTTATACCACAAGATTGATTAATTTCGTGTAGCGTAAGTGGTAGGTGTGAGGCGTGAATTCCTTAGCAAGGTAACGATTCTCTTGTTGCGGAAATTAAGAATAGATGAATAGAAAAACTAGAATTAATAGAAAGATTAGAAGAGTTGTAGAATTGTTTGTAGTGTAGAATAATAGAGGAGTAGAAGATGAAAAATAGAATTGAATTGTAAGACGAGAAGTTAAGAAGATTAGAAGTTATAAGAAGATGATAGAAGATGAGAGAAGATGAGAGAAGATGAGAGGGATGGAAGGAAGTATTGTGTTCTCCCTCCTTCCTCCCTCCTTATTAAAAATCTCTAGCATGATAGGGTATTTATAATACCCATATCCTACTCCTACTAGATAAATAAAATATCTAACCAAATCCTACTAGGCTAATGTAATACTTAACCCAATTGTACTAGGTTAATGTAACATTATCATAATCCAAATAAAATAATGAAATACATAACCTAATTGTACTAGGTTAATGTATCATTGTCAAAATCCAGCTTTGTGTCTGTAAGTCCCCAAAGTCTTCAGAATTGCTGTTTTAGCCCGGGACAGATTTTTCATGCAGCAGTTTTGGTCCCCCAAAGTCTTCAGAAATGCTGTTTTAGCCCGGGACAGATTTTCCATGCAGCAGTTTTGGTCCTTAGGCGTGTAAACTCCCTTCCCTTCCTTCGTGAGCTTTCTTTAGCGTCAAGTAAGCCATAAAATGCTGAATTATGCATCATTTATACCTGAAACTTTACTAATCATGTTCGTTAGCTCATTTACAGGAAAAAGGACTAAAAGTGCATGAAATATATAATTTGTTCTCAAAACTAGGCTAAAATATGGGCAAAATATATTGATATAGGTGCGTAAATTCGCCTATCATCAACACCCCACACTTAGAGCTTTGTTCGTCCTCGAACAACATATCATGTCCTTCTAAGCATCAACTTAAGGTTTTTACAGAATCAACACAAAACATTTATTAAGACAAGCACAACGATTATCAACCAAGAGTAGCTTTCCGATTATAAGTAGAAACAATTTAACCTCAAGTATAGACTCGTGATGGTGATCAACTCGCATGCAAACGTTAAGGTACAAGGAATCATATATAACTACCCAAAACTCATCAACCATGTGTGTCTCACCATATAGTACCCATAATCACTCACAAATGTAGCATATTTTTCAAACATGGGTATCAAAATGTCCTTGCTCTCACTCTCACAAAGAATTCATATGTAGCGACTGATGACCATAGGCTTGCCCTTAATGTAATACTCTACTAAATGTTGGAATGTTAAGATTAGGATCAAGTAGGTCTTTTGATGGTTGTAATGTAGGCTAAGGGACGGGTAGGACTATTTTGGCCAAGAATAGTGACTAGGTTCCTAAGCGCTTTAATACATCACTTTGTATCATTGACACTTTTTTCTTTCAACCTTTCTTCTTTCTTTTTTCTACCACCCTTGTTCTCCTCTTTTTTCAATTTTAAGCACAACTCACTTTTCAGCTTTCTTTTCCTTTTTCTTTTCACAACATACCTCTTATGATAACATTTTTTTTTTCTTTTTCATAACACATTCAAGAACCATTCCAATTTATAGCATTATACTCACCCGATTTCCTTTTATGTTGTCACATGACTTTTTCACTTTAAAGCACTTAGGGATTTTGGGATCAAATTACGGTCTTGAAAGAAATGGATTAGGCTTACATACAAGGTTGTCAAAGAAATAGGCTAAAGGCTCAAAAGGGTTAACTAGGATGATGTCCATGGGTAGGTAAAACTGAAGGTAAACATGTATAGGTTGCCAAAGAAATGCCTAAATCATATCCTAAACTTACACTCCTTATTTTCGCTTTGCATACATACCAGGCAAGTTCTAGCATCAGCCACATACATAGAATATACTATTATCTCACACACACAAGGCACATGGTCGACTTGATTGGAAGTAATATAGACTCGCGACCCAACAAGTGAAGGAATTGAATCACACAATATCACATATTGAGTCACAACTAGAGCCTAAACGTCTCAATAGTCACAATTTTAGCACATACTCTTGTTATAATCTCATGCTGCCTATCAAAATAATTTCATGCGAAGCTAAAAAAAATTTTAACTACTAAAAAACAAAACAAAACAAAAATGAAACAAAAGCAAACAAACATAGATGCGAATAGAGAAGTATAGCATGCAATACCACCACCCCACACTTATTCGGGACACTGTCCTCAGTGGAGAATAAATACGAAGAACCTGGTCAGTCGGACTCGTCCTCAATGTCGGGGGTCATACCCCTTGCATTGGAATCATCATCAGAGTCGTCATCCTCAGAAGTTCCTCATAAGTATCCCACTTAATTCCAAGCGTGAGTCTAGGTATTTGCAGCGAGGAGGGTTCTCCTTGGTCCTTGCGACTTCTCTTTTTGCCCTTTTTAGGAGGTGGTAGCCTTCTCCTTGCTTTGTATCACTTTAGGTGCCATTGTACCTGAGACTAGAAATAGTGTTAGTGGTAGCACAATATCAATGGATACAATCTATGCACAAGCAGTAGGGGTACCACCCCACACTTAGTTTTGTTGACACAAATCAGTGAAGTGAAAGTGGTCGATTACTCAGATTTCGTCGACATACATTTTAGGAGTTGTATTCCGGCAAGAAAATCAGTGATGTATCACTACTTGCAGCCATTGCATTACTTTCATGTTAGATATAACAACACTACTACATAAGGGTTACCACATAATATAGTTACTTTCAACAATCACAACCTCCTATGTCGGCAGGCACTATAAGTCTTATCCCGATGAACGGGATAGCCTAACATGTAAGTATCCAAGTAGCAATTTTAAGCAATGTTATTAAAACCAAATTCAAGTCGGAAACAAGTCAAGATGATTCTAACGTATACGTTCATTCACATGATTTTGCATTAACATTCCAAACACATGAACTTCACCAATAATCTTTCAATATGTAGCAATTTATAATAGACATAGCAACGTAGTACTTACGAGAAATAAATGAAGAATAAGAGAGTACTTACTTTCTTGAAGCTTTTGGAGGTGGTTTTGTGAATTGAAAGAGCAAAAATAGAAAATTTTGAGAGGATTTGGATGAATATGCGGCACCTTTAGGTCACTTTGCAATGTGTTGTGTTATAAAACTAAGTCCCCTTTATATAGGAAGAGAATGGGTCGGGTTATGACCCATTTACAATCGGTTTTGGAGACAAAAATCCCACATATGCGGCGCATAATGCTTGGCATAGATATGACATATGCGGCGCATTGTCTATGGCATAATGGGACATATGCGCCGCATAGTCTATGGCATTTGTAGACATATGCGCCGCATAGTCTATGGCATATGAGATACTGAGACCAAATTCCATAGCATAGGCGGCGCATAGTCAAAATCATACCTAGGAATAGGCGGCGCATAGTGTATAGCACACTAGATTCCGAGACCTTAGGCTATAGGATAGGTTGTGCATCGTTCGTGGCCTAGTTTTACCAAGGCCTAGCCTTCCTAGAAGCCTATTTTGGCGTGAGAAAGTCTCAATCCATAGGCTTATGCATCAACCTTCCTAACTTACCAACTTTACCATACAATGAGTCCAAATCGTCAATTGAAATCAATCTCCTCGTTGACTACTTCTTGCACCTATTTTTGCTTAAAACCAAATGAAAACGATTAGTACGATGGGTTGCCTCCCACCAAGCGCCTTCGTTTTGGTCGTGGCACGACTCTTATTTTTGGATTTTTCATTTATCAAAATCAAATCAAGTACTAGAATGAAAGAAAACGATAAACTATAAATGAAAAATGATAAACGATGGGTTGCCTCCCATCTAGCGCCTTATTTATTGTCGTGGCTCGACATAGTTACCTCGAGTACTCAGACTTCATCGAGGTAAATGGTGGATCGTTTTCTGAAAGGATTTAGACGACAATGAGGCTTACCTGTGGGCATGCGATCTTCTTCACCAATTATATCATCAATAGTCCAACCCATAGCTCTCTTGTATCTCTTCAGAGCAGAGATGAGAGCTTCTACGTGCTGTTCACTTAAATCATTTGCACTCTCCGGAAGTATATTTCTACTTTCCAAGAACACATACCTTAGATAATCGGGGAGCTCTTGCGATTCTAGCATTGGTGTCTCGTCAATGGGAGTCTTCGCTGTTGGTTGATTCTTGAGATCACAATCCGGTTGCTTAGGAGTATAAGACTCACTTTTCTGTTAGAGCACCCATAAGTTCTTCATAATCTTCATTATCCTCATGCTCAACTTTCAGTGGCGCAACAGACAATGGCTCAACAGTAGGCTGTTTCTCTATAGATAATGCTTTCATATCCTCATGATGAACATCAGCTACAGATAACTCATTCATATCGCTGGGATGCTTCATGGCTTTGCATATATCAAAGTGGACCACTTCGTCATTAATTCGAAACAAAAGCTCATTATCTTTCATGTCAATAAGCACACTTCCAGTTGCAAGGAAAGGACGTCCCAAGATTATGGGAACCTCTGAATCTGCTTCACAATCCAAGATGACAAAGTCTGCTGGAAAGATAAATGAAGAAACCTTTACCAAGACATCACATAGAATACCAACCGGTCATTTTACCGACCTATCCGCCATAACAAGCCTCATGTTAGTTGGTGTAGGATCTCCTAACCCCAACTTCTTGTAGATCGATAATGGCATCAAGTTGATGCTGGCTCCTAGGTCACATAATGCTTTGGCAAAGTTCAAAGATCCGACGGTGCAAGGAATAGTGAAAGCTCCGGGGTCGGCCTTCTTCTGAACTATCGATCGGGTAGCAATTGCACTACAATGATGCACATCATCCTTCAGCTCATAGCTTGCTGCCCTCTTCTTAGTCAAAAGATCTTTCATAAACTTCGCATACCCAGGCATTTGTTCAAGTGCCTCTACCAATGGAACATTAATGGTCAGCTGCTTCAACATAGTCATAAATTTGCTGAACTTAGTGTCATCCGCCACCTTCTTCAATCTTTGGGGAAAAGGTGGTGGTGGGTATGGAAGTGTTCTCTCCATGGCTTTCTTCTCCTCTTGCTTCCGTTTTTCCATTTTTTCAGGTTGCACGTCACTGGGCGTGACATACTTGACGTCAGGACTGGTTGTTGCGGCATCTTCTCCTTTTGCGTTATCATCCATGTCCGCAACTTCGTCAACCACTTGCTTGCCTTTTGCTGAAGGTTCCAGCACCTTACCACTTCTGGTAGTGATGGCCATGCATGACCCATCATTCCTTGGGTTTTGCACAGTATCGCTAGGTAAAGTACCAGCCTTTCTTTGATTGAGTGCTGCTGAAAGTTGGCTCAATTGCTGCTCTATTTGCTTGATTGAAGTGGAATGAGAATCAACTAGTTGTTTCATGGAGGACAAATCATTAATTACCTCAGTAACTCCCGCGCTTGTTGCTTCCACTCCTTTCAATAATTTAGCCATCATGTCTTCCATACTTCCAGAATTAGATGTGGTGGTATCACGTCTACCAGGGGGAACGTACAAACCACTCTTTTCATTCTTGTTCTTCCAACTACCTTGGTCCATGTTTCCAGATTTACCATAATAGTTCCGACCTTGGTTTCCTTGGGTATTGCCTCGGAAACCCCTCTGATTATTCAAGTAGTTGGCTTCTTCTTCCGAATCAGATTCGTCTCTTCCTTTTAGCGCCACTGCTTTCACTTTTTTGGTCTTCCCTGATAATAAATGCTTTGTAAGAAGATCCATCTGTGTTTTCATGTGCGCCATATCTTGATCAAGTTCTTCTTGTCTTCTTCTTTGGTCTGCAGTCATGCCAATAGATAAAGTGGGGCTTGCTACCTCAGAAT
Source organism: Capsicum pubescens (assembly GCA_030864215.1). Lineage (NCBI taxonomy): Eukaryota > Viridiplantae > Streptophyta > Magnoliopsida > Solanales > Solanaceae > Capsicum > Capsicum pubescens. Next base: position 175,897,888 of record CM061541.1, read on the forward strand.
CCCTGGTATGCCAAGCTCTACTTTGTTTCGTCATACGATCTAGCATATTGCATGCTTGACCAAAGGTGAGGTCCATAAAAGATCCTCCAGCTGCGTTGTCCACCACTGGCTTAGTTATTGAATTCAAGGCTCTATACAATATCTCCATGAGGTGAACATTAGTCATGTGATGGTTTGGGCATCTCGCTAGCTTTGTCTTGAACCTCTCCCATGTTTTATGAAGAGCTTCAGTGGGAAGCTGACGAAAGTTGCTGATTTCATCTCTCAATTGTGATCTTTTGGATGTCGGAAAGAATCTTTCTAGGAAAGCGTCTCTCAATTGCCTCCAATTTGTAATAGAATCAGGAGTCAGCCCATTCAACCATAGAGTTGCCTCCCCAGACAGAGACAATGGAAATAAGCGTAACCGAATTGCATTCTGACCAACTCCAGGATTGTCAAATGACTTGCATGTAGAAATAAAGTTGATGAGATGTATATTTGGATCATCGCCTGCTAGTCCACCAAATAATCCCTTGAGTTGCAATAACTGAATCATGGTGCTTGTGATGTTGAACTTGGCTCCGGGCGCTAATGGTGGTGGAATTATAGCTCCAGTGGCTCCGGCTCCATCAAGATCATCATCATCATCATCGAATGGTATTTCACGTTATGCATCCATTGATGTACTGAACAAAAAACCTGCAGTAAACAAAAACGAAAACTAAAAGTAAAAGTACGAGAGTCTTTGACCAAAGGGTCTAGTAATTATTACGAACTTAATTGACACTTGTATTCCCCGGCAACGGCGCCAATTTTTGATAACGCTCAATCTACAGCTCTCGTAGGAGTGTAAAACGGTCGTTAGCAAATATAGAACCTAACCTGGGTTGGGTGTCGATCCCACAGGGAATAGCTTGGCCAACAAGTAAGTAAAATTACTAAACTTTTGGTGCAAGTCTCGTAAAAAGGGGGGGATTCTTGTCTTGCAAGTAATGTAAACAAAAGCTGAAAATAATAAAGTAAAAAGAGAGAGATTGTTACGTTGGTTGTAAACAATGAGAATTGAAGCGTTGGGGTTATGTCCACCTTCTGAGGTATACGTCTCTATTGGCTATGAGTGTGTAGAATTCTGACATGCAATTTGCTTATAGAGGATTGTAGTCGATGGTAAATCCAAGCGTCTCTCGACCTAAACAAGGACTATTTCACTTTAACTCTCTCGAGCTTAAAGCGTGTCTAACGGTACGAATTCTCCAAGAGGTTAGTCCAGTTACGACACTAGCTTTTTAGTAGGAAAGGGTGTCCTACTACCTTGACATTATCTCTTTTCCAGACAAATAACTTTTCTCTCGAATAAGTTAAATGTTAGACTGGCGTATTCTTGCGTTTGCAACCGCAAAGAATGTAGATTAAGATGAAGAGAATAATGATATAAGCAATATACGTGCCTTGAACTCACAAACTCACAGCAATAGATAGTAACTCATTCGGCTTCCATAACCCCAACAGAGAAGTTTAGTTACCCATGAATGCGAAGGAGATCACGATTGACATTGTTGTTATACCACAAGATTGATTAATTTCGTGTAGCGTAAGTGGTAGGTGTGAGGCGTGAATTCCTTAGCAAGGTAACGATTCTCTTGTTGCGGAAATTAAGAATAGATGAATAGAAAAACTAGAATTAATAGAAAGATTAGAAGAGTTGTAGAATTGTTTGTAGTGTAGAATAATAGAGGAGTAGAAGATGAAAAATAGAATTGAATTGTAAGACGAGAAGTTAAGAAGATTAGAAGTTATAAGAAGATGATAGAAGATGAGAGAAGATGAGAGAAGATGAGAGGGATGGAAGGAAGTATTGTGTTCTCCCTCCTTCCTCCCTCCTTATTAAAAATCTCTAGCATGATAGGGTATTTATAATACCCATATCCTACTCCTACTAGATAAATAAAATATCTAACCAAATCCTACTAGGCTAATGTAATACTTAACCCAATTGTACTAGGTTAATGTAACATTATCATAATCCAAATAAAATAATGAAATACATAACCTAATTGTACTAGGTTAATGTATCATTGTCAAAATCCAGCTTTGTGTCTGTAAGTCCCCAAAGTCTTCAGAATTGCTGTTTTAGCCCGGGACAGATTTTTCATGCAGCAGTTTTGGTCCCCCAAAGTCTTCAGAAATGCTGTTTTAGCCCGGGACAGATTTTCCATGCAGCAGTTTTGGTCCTTAGGCGTGTAAACTCCCTTCCCTTCCTTCGTGAGCTTTCTTTAGCGTCAAGTAAGCCATAAAATGCTGAATTATGCATCATTTATACCTGAAACTTTACTAATCATGTTCGTTAGCTCATTTACAGGAAAAATTACTAAAAGTGCATGAAATATATAATTTGTTCTCAAAACTAGGCTAAAATATGGGCAAAATATATTGATATAGGTGCGTAAATTCGCCTATCATCACCAATGTTCACTAAAATCAATCTGTGGTTCATTAGACTTTTATGCCATGCAATAGTACAAGTGATCAAGTCAAACCATGTGACAAAACCATATTTCAATATTAATTTCACAAATGGGATGAGGGAATGCAATTTCCAAAACCATATGCCAAGTCAAAGTCATCAAATTGGAGGAAACCATGACCTCTTAGTTTATTCACCATACCTATACATCCCACAAGTTCAAAACCATTAACAAAGCAAACATAATGCATAATAAATATGGGAAAACAATTAAAGAATCAACCATTCCAAATCCCTCAACTCATATAAAACCCTTGGAGAAATCCGCATAGATAACCATATAAATTTATGCTTTAATATAAAACAAGTTTAAGGGTAGAGTCACATGCCTGAAAGTATCACAATTATGGAGGGAATTCTACCTTGGAAGCTCTAGACAATCAACCTTGAGAAACCCTAGGTGTTATTTGACTTAGGGATTTAAGAGAGTAAATAAAGTGTTTTTATGTGTTAAATGATGAAAATAATGCCCCAAAGGTGTTTTATGGTCGTGGGTCTTACGTGGGGAAAGAGGGAATTTACCAAACTTCCCTCAATTAAAAGATGAGAACTTACCGCCAGTGATAACAAGTCACTATACGACTCATAGGGTCTCCTTACGAGTTGTTACCATAACTCATAATCAAAGAAGTACCTTAAGGCATCCTCTCTAGTCAGGTCATGAGTCTCACCCTATGACTCGTGACCAAACCATACGACTCGTATAGTCTTAATTGTGGTCATAATAGAAAATATAGACAATCCACTAGTTTGACCACGAGTCACACATTACGACTCGTAATTTCTCACCACGACTCATCAAGTTCCAACCATAGTCAGGATATAAACTTAGGGAAATATTAGACAACTTACTGGTTAGGCTACAATTTGGGTCATAAGGCTCATAAGGAGTCATCATTACTCATTAGGTCCAGTCGTTGTATGGGCAGTGAGCTCAAAGTTTAACAAATTTCCAAGGGACAAAATCCAGGTTGTCACATTCACCCCTCTTAGTATTATTCATCCTCAAATGATGAGTAAAGGCACCCATTATCTCGATTTAACACAGAACACAATTACGCTTTTGTTTTACAAAGTTAGAAACCAAAAACATTAAGGAATAAACATACCTCAAGCATGATTATCCTAAGAGGGAAACAAGAATGGATATTTGGATTTCATGTACTCTTCGGCTTCCCAAGTAGCTTATTCCACCTTATGGTTCCTCTAAAGAACCTTCACCGAAGCCACATCCTTAGTTCTCAAATGAAGGACTTGCCAATCCAAAATCCTAACTAGGATTTCCTCATAAGACATGGAATCTGAAACATCCACACTTTCCAAGGTAACAATCAAGGAAGGATAACCCACGTACTTCTTCAACATTGAAACATGAAAAATCAGTTGAATGGAACCCATACTCGAAGGCAACTCCAACTTATAAGACGCATTTCCCACTCTACTAAAAATCAAGTAAGGGATAATATAACGAGGACTGAGCTTCTCCTTATTTCCAAATCTTATCACTCCCTTCATGGGTGATACCTAAAGAACACCCAATCACCAATATCAAACTCCACCTCCCTACGCCTTACCTTAGTATAGGACTTTTAGCAACTTTGGGCGGTTCTAAGACTATCCCATATCACCTTTACCTTCTCCATGGATTGGTGAACCCAGTCTAGACCAAAAAATCTAGTCTCATCAACTTTGAACCATCCAGTAGGGGAATGACATCTCCTACCATAAAGATCCTCGAAAGGAGCCATTCCAATATTAGAGTGATAACTGTTATTACATGCCAACTCTATGAGAGGCAAATGATCATCCCAACTACCACCAAAATTAATTACACTGCCCTTTAGCATATCTTCCAAAGTCTGAATAGTTTTTTTCGCTTGTCCATCCTTATGAGGGTGGAAAGCTATGCTAAGGTTCACTTTAGTCCCCAAGGCTCTCTGAAATGACCACAAAAAGTGAGATGAGAATTGCGTACCTCAATAAAAAATAATGGAAATAGGTGGACCATGTAACTTGATGATCTCCTGAAAGAAAAGTTCAGCACAATCCTCCATAGAATGACTAGTTCTCACGGGAAAGAAATAAGCAGACTCGATCATCCTATCCACGATGACCCAAATTAAATCAAACTGACTAGGGGACCGTGGAAGACCAGTAATGAAATCCATATTAATAACTTTTCCATTTCCACACAGGCAACTCGATCTCTTTGGACATACCACCGAGCCTTAGATGCTCTACCTTCACTTGTTGTTAAACTATGCACTTTGCCACAAAATTAGCTACATCCCTCTTCATGTCATTCCAAATAGATCCCTTTCAAATCATGGTACATCTTTGTTGAACCAGGATGAACTGTATACCTCAATCATGAAATTCAACAAAGATCCTCTCTCACAACCCATAAATATCAGAAACATACAGTCTACCTTGGTACCTCAAGATACTATCACCGCCAATCTCAAAATCCAAGACTTTTTGTTGACCCATATAATTTTTGATTTGCATCAAAATAGGATTCAAAATTTGTTTCTCCTTCACTCAACACCAAGAGATGACTTCACCACCTTTTTAACAATCACACCACCATCCTCAGAATCTAAAAGACAAACACCTAGATTTGCCAACCAGTGAATATCCTTCACCAACCCCTACTTCTCCTCATCCACATGAGATATGCTCCCCATATATAACCTGCTAAGAGCTTCAAAAAGCATATTAGCTTTACCTAGATAATAATGGAGACTCATGTTATAGTCTTAAAGAAACTCAAGCCATCTTCTTTTCCTGAAACTTAACTCCTTTTGGGTAAATATATACTACAAGCTCTTATGTTTTGAATTTATGTCAACATGAACCCTAGACAAGTAGTGGCGCTAAATATTCAAAGCAAAGACAACCGCCAAAAACTCCAAGTCATGAGTCAAATAGTTCTTGTCATGGACCTGATGCTTCATAGAAACATAAGCCACAACCTTTCAAAACTGCATCAACACATAACCCAGTCCCACATGGTTTGCATCATAATAAACAACAAAGCCACCAGTACCCCCGGGTAGGGTTAAAACCAGAGCTATAGTCAACTTATCCTTCAAATTCTCAAAGCTATACTTACAAGCATCGAACCATAAAAATTTCCCTTTTCCTAAGTGAACTTCATCAACGAAGTGACAATTATAGAGAAACTATTTATTAACCTCCTATAATACTCAACAAACCCCAAGAAGCTCTAAATATCGGTTGGAGTCGTGGGTCTAGTCCACTTTCTTACCGCCTATACCTTCTATGGATCCACCATAACCCTGTCACTAGAAATAAGATGACTAAGGAAGGTCATAACATTTAACTAGAATTCACACTTAGAAAATTTAGCATACAAATGCTGATCCTTGAGAGTCTGCAACACTATACGAATGTGATTGACATGATTCTCCTTACTCTTACAATACTCCAATATGTCATCAATAAACACAATGATGAATACGTCTAGAAACTGAAGGAATACCCAGTTCATAAGATCTATAAATACTGCTGGGGCATTAGTCAAACCAAAAGACATGGCCAAGAACTCATAATGGCCATACTGGGTATGGAAAGTAGTCTTAAGGATATCCTCCTCTCTAATTTTTAATTGATGATAAGCCAATCAAAGATCAATCTTAGAAAAGTACTTAGCACCCTAAAACTGGTTAAACAAGTCATCAATCTTGGGAAGAGGGTACTAATTCTTTACTGTCACCTTATTAAACTGGAAGTAGTCTATACATATTCAAAAGGATCCATCCTTCTTACAGAGAAAAAGAATAGAAGAACCCCACAACCACATACTAGAGAGGATAAAACCCTTATTAAAAAGATCCGTCAACTACTCCTTAAGCTCTTTTAACTCAGCTCGAACTATTTTATAAGGAGGGATAAAGATAGGATGGTATCTAGGAGGTCAATCCAAAAGTCTATTTCCCTAATGGGAGAAATACCATGATGATCATTAGTGAAAACCTTAGGAAACTCATTAAGCATGAGAACAAATTGTATAGAAGGGCTTTCAACATTAGAATCTATAACATGATTAGATGGTATAAACAAACTTTAGAAATTAATTTCCAGGCTCTTAGATAAGAAATAAACCTTCTCTTAGGTAATAGGTGATGAGTGGTGAATATACCACTCATTTGCACTCCACTTCTGTGCACACTACTATGATTTATATGTCTAAATAAGATAACTTTGTGATTAAATACACTATGCTCCATATTTTTCAGGCACATAGATATTGCGATAAAAATATGTGGATACGAGCTGAAAAAGATCAAAAGAAGTGAAGAAGTGTAGTTTGAAGACCTGGAGCAGAACATAGGATCAGTTACCATAATAACTGTCTGAGGTCCGCGATTGTGGTTAGTCAAGATAGATCATCTAACGCGATCGCATAAGTTCTATCCTGGTCGCGTAGCCATAATCATAGAAAAGCTAGTGCAATCACGACAACACGAGATTTTGCCCAGGGGAAGACATGTAATTTCAATGATCCAATCCCAAATTTTCCCTAAAGAGGACTCAAACCTTATCATCTATTATTCGTTCTACAATTCCCAATTTTGGGGAACTTTGTCAAGTGCTTAGCCTCCATTCTTGGAGAAGAAAATATTGTATTAATTTTGGGTGAAGAATACATTGGAGTAGCTTCCAAGTGAAGGATTAGCTACCTCTCATTGAAGATTTATGGATGTTCAAATTTTGTAGTAACATTCACTTAGCCTTTTATAAATCTAATCAATAGAGGTCATTGGGTATATCTGTCATACTATTTTTATGTGTAGCTAGTTCTTCCTCTTTGGGATTATGCTAGATTAGGGTGCAATTATATTTGGGATGTGATTTACTTGTGCATTTACTAGTTTATGATATTGGGTTCTATTATTTTTTGACTAAATTGGTTGGGATTTATGGGTGAAAGAATCAAACACCCAAATTAGGTTTGTTGGTGAAAATCCCAAGCTCTTGATATCTTAAACCATCCTTGAAGAAAGAGTTTAGGTAAACTTTAGGAACCCACATCATACATAAAAGAAGGATGTGGGAACCAAGGCAATAATAGGAAATTTATGAGCATGGTTGGCCAATTTTCACTATCTTAGACATAAAGATGATTGTGAAGTTGACTATACTTAGGGCACCATCCTTGAAATAGGGGTGCTAATTGAGGTATTGGGTGGTTTTTATTGACACACTCGTTAGGTATTAGAAAGCATCAATGAGTGACACCCTTAAGGTTTTGTTGATAAACTAGCCTCATGGACTTTTAACCTAGCCTACCTCATCACTAATAGTTAGAATTTGCATCAAGTCATCATACCCCATGCATAAGTTTCCCTTAGGAAAGCGTAATCCCAAGATCTGAGTCTAATTGATTATACTCTAATTATTTGTAACCCTAAATTACTACTAGAAAATTCCAAAAAAAAATACTAGGTGTGGTACCATTTGAACCCCCCATTTTTAGATTTTTGTATTCTAGGTTTGAATTGGAGCAAGTGTCCATTATTTCAAGCTAATTTGATCGCCATTCACATTGTTCCTCATGGATTCAACCTCAATTCTTGTTGGGTAATTATATTGATGATGACCTCCTTGCACTTAAATTGACGTGTAAGTTGAACGTCATAAAAAAATGGCTCCGTTGTCGAGGAACAATTTGGTGTATTGAGTTAGTTTGGAATTTTAGTCTACTTTCTTAAATTAAAACTTGTAAATAAGTGTTTCTAATTTTATTTTGTTTCTTGTATTAGGTAGATTTTTGTTTTTATTTACTTTTCTCTCTGGCATCTCGGGACTATTATGACTTTGGTAGTTGGAAGTCCCATCTTGACTATCCATGTCCATATTGTGAAAAACCTTATTTCTGAGAGATTGTAGATATTCTACCCGGAGAGAGATGGAATCGCTATTTCAATCCTATTGGGAGTATGGTTGTCCTTTATGTGGTGGTCGAGATGGACATTGGAGTTATTTTCCAAATTCTCCCTCCTCTCATTATGCTAGCCTAAATTCTAGTTCTTCTTATGAGTTTGATAGGTCTTATGATATAGATAATGAAGAATGATATACCAGGTCAAATAGTTTTGAAGAAATGATTTAAACTATTTTGGATCGGGTAACTAAAACGGGGGAAAATGTGAATGACATGCATCAATCCAATAAGGCATTTGAATGGGAGATTTCTAAGATAGAGGAAATGTGAAAGGAAACAAATCTTGCACATGCCATCACCCTGCCCACTTACCAAGAAAAGGTTAATCAAGAAGAGAAACTAAGCTATGATGATGAGATTGGTAGCGAAGAAGCCTCAAAGATCTCCCAACCAACCGAACCATATATTGTTAAAGATGCCAAGATCGAGGAAGTGGTACTAGAATCAAAAGAAGAAGTAAAACATATCTTTCAAGAAGACTCTAGCCCATTTTGAGGTGACGGTTTTACTAAGGATGCAATTCTGAAATTAAGGAATGAACCTCATTCAAACCATTTTTCAACATTATGCTTGGTGGATTTGATGAAAATCTATCCACCTGAGAAAATGATAGATGTTGGAGAGAAGGATCACTACCCCTACATTTTTGTGTTTAACATTCCTAATGAGCACATGGGCACCCCGCACTCCAAGGCCAAGGAGCTCAACTTTTGATGTTCAACTAATGGCCTATTGACATTCCAACCCTTACCCAAGGAGCCAAATTGAAAATTTAATGTGAAGTTGAGTAAAAGGTTCAAGTATTTAAAGTGGTGAGATAGAAACCAGATCACCATGTTACCTTTTCTATCACATTTCACCATGGAAGATCTGAATCTTCTGTCCCTCTGCCGCTCAAATCATAGAGAGCGAAAGCTGGGACAGAGATTCAAATCTTTTAAGTGGAAACATAAATGATAGTCGAAGTGGTGTATTGCCATCAAAGATAGGAAACAACCCATCATTCCACCAAGGTGATGGGTATACTTTTATTTATGCATGATAGAGAAGATTTTATTTTTTTGGTTGCATAATTCATGACATGGTAGTGCTATGATGAGTGTTATTGAAATTGAAAAAGGGAAAGTGTGAAATTATTATGTTTTAAACTGAACAGCGGAGTTCAGGGGACCTAATATTTGGTCTCAGTCACTGCGATCGTGGTATGATTTCCGCAATCATGGTAGCCGAGTGTTCGTGATCATAGAACTAGGACTGCGATCGCGGTTGAATCAGCTAAATAGACCATTCGAATGCTATTTTCCCCACAATCCACCCCTTTTTAACTTCTCTCAAATTCTCTTTGAATTTTAGCTTTGTATTAAGTTTCTAAGTGAGCATTCCATTCCATTTGCGTTATCTAATTCTATATATTGTATCAACTCCCTCGTTTGTATGTTTATTTTAGGCTTGAGACTTGTTTTTAGGAGTAGGCCTGAAATAGTGTTTATAATGCCAAATCCATGCATGTTTGTGATGATTATTGTGGTTAGCTATTGTAGTGGGTGTACACATCATCAGGGAAGTCTTGAGTACCCAAATTTAGGCCTAAAACTGTTAAAATCAATATGTACACCATGTGTTTGATTTAATGCGCCAATGAATTCCATGTTAATTTCTGTGAATTTTGAGGGTGTAATCATATATTCCAAGTAAATTCCGTGAGCATGATGATTATATGACTAATTGGAGCACAAATTTGGGGTTATAATCTGGTGTTTTTGGTGATATTACAGAATTGTCAAAAATGGTCTCAGTTACCGCGATCATGGTCATTGGTGCCACGATCGCGATTAAGGCTCTGCGATCACTGTAACTCAGAGCAGTTTTCTGTTGACACCAAAAATCCTGCACATCCATTTCTCACCCAAAAACTTCCTATGACATTGCCACATGGGTTTATCATATTAAGGTAACATGGATTTGGTGTGAGAATGCGACTGGCAATCTAAATTGTGTTTCTTATAGGTACTCAACCACAAAATGGGAGACTTTGACAATACTAGATTCATGTTCAAAGAATGCGATAAACTCTACTATAGTGACCTTCCAAGGACCAAATTACTCCTAGAAATGGGTATTTGCTTAGATAAAGTGGAGGAGAAACTCTAGGGATTCCATGCCAGACTCACTGCTACTAGGTGGATGTGCTTTGCCTCGGATCCCTATTATCCTAATGAGAAATTGGTGCATGAGTTCTATGCAAACCTTAGCATAGTCTCTCTCACAAACCCAGTAATGACAATTCAGGGAAAGGAGGTTCATTTTAGAGTAGAGCAGATAAATGATATATATGGGCTTCCGAATGCAGACATGGCTCAAATCCAAGCAAAAGAGTGTGAGTCAGGGACCTGGATGGTGAACATATTATGTACTGGCAAAGAAGTTCCCTGGGCTACCACCAAGAGAGGCATTTCTATGAATGACTTTACAGCGGAGGCCAGGCTTTCATTGAATGTCATCTGCAGCAGAGTTTCACTGTGCACACATATGACTGCTGTCACAGATATGGAGGCTCGGATGATTTCTTGTATCCTATCTGGCATTTCTCTGTACATGGGAAAAATTGTGATCTCAGAGTAGAAGCACTTCAAGAATCAAGGGGGTAAACTTCTTCTCTTTCCTTCCCTTATTACTAAGTTATGTAGGAGGGCAGAAGTGGAGGAATATGCTGCAGATAATTAGAGGTCTCCAGGCCCCCATATCTTCCCACTCAAATTTTGGGTTGAAGGTACACCTGGTCATAGAAAGAAAAGAAAGTTTGACTCAGGCAAGTCAACCTAGGAGGACATAGACTCATGTAGACCTTCTTCAGCAAACCCCTTTGATGAGATCTAAGGTGAGATGCAGGTGATTAAAGAGCTAGTGTCATATTACCTCAGGGACTAAGAGAGTTCTCCATTGATCACCACTCATATGTATCTCTATCATATTATGAAGTATACCTAGAGTAGCAGAAGAAATAAGCAGCTACTATTGCCAGATTGGAGAAAGCCTATTTAGCCTTGGCCAAATCATAAAGGGACCTCAGGGAGTCACATGAAAAGATGGTGAAGATAAAGAAGAAGAGAGATAAATTCTTCACCAAGATGTGAAAAGGGGAGAGGGCATCTTCAAGGTGCTCAAACCCAAGGAGCGACTACCTTCATCGAGGGTAGACAAAGATGACGAGGACCCAGTCGAGTGGTCAGGTGCAGATGATGATAAAGCTGGCACAGAATATGAGGGAGATAGCATCCTGTGATGAAGATTCAAGGAGAATCCTTTACTCTTGATATCTTTCTTATGCAGTGGGGACACTGCTGTCTTTTCAATTAGGGGTGCCCAGATTTGTATTATTTTGATATATTTCTGTATGCTTTTTCTGTTGTTTTGATGACATTGTGGATGTTTTATTTTGTTTTTGGGATGCTACATTTTGGCACTTTGATGGTGCCCACATTTCATGGATTAGTCATTTGTTTTTTATTTTAGCTTTTCTTTCTACTTTAGTTTTAATTTGATGATGGTGATGCATGGCAAGATTTTCCTTTTGATAGATTGAGTGATGACATTTTTAAGGGAAAAGCATCGTGATTGCATGAGCCATAGATGTATCGAAATTCTGAGTACTCATGTCATCAAGGTCATAAATGCAAGGGAAGTCTGAGTACCTGTGGCATTGTGAATTTTAGATCGCACTCATTCCATTGGCGAAGTCTGAGTAGCCATATGGTTTGTTTACCCATATTGAGCCAAATATGAATACAAAGGTTTGGATTTTTTCCTTAGGTTAGCAAATTGTATGCGGTGTAAATGCAAAACATACCCTCCCTCCCCCCCCATCTAAAATTTTTCAAAAGTAAAGGGCATGAACATGCGCAACCTTATAACAAAACCTTTGCTCTTTTTGTGACTACAAATTTTTTGGCTTGTGAATATTGATAGATACTCTATTTTTGTCTATAATGTGAGGGGAAATTGACCCTACTTGGCGAGTTCACATGCCCTGTGCGGTGAGTTCTAAAACTTGCCCCATCAGTCTCTCAAGGACAAATTTTGATTGTAATTGGTTGGTGAGATAACCTTTGGTCATCTTTGTGACATTAGGAGCCCACTTAGCCTCAAAAGCTTACCCTTGCATAGATATTATCCATAGTCACCCATTTTTATCCTTTAGACCTTTCTTGGCAAACACATTACAAGCCACGAGCCTTTCACCTGTTATCCCTCTTTATGCCCTACCCTTCTTAAATTTCAAAATGCAATTTGAGGCTAAAATCCTAAGTTGGGGGTGGTGAAGATTGAAGTAAGAAACTTTGGGCCACAAAAGTGATAGTGAGTGCGTACGTGCTTAAGCATTGAGACAAATGAATAGAAGAAGAAGTGACCCAATAAAGGAATGAATTGCATGAAATTTGTGAGAAAAAGAAATGAAAGAAAATTAGTGAAACAAGGAAATAAAAGTAGGCACATTTATGAAAAAAAGTGGCCCATAGTGAAAGGTGGATTAAATAAGTGTGATGTAGACATTCAAGAATGGTATTAGCCATGACTTTTCCTTAATGATATCCTACCCTACCCCGAACCTATGTTACAAGCTCAAAAAGTTCTTTGAGATCTCCAGGAATTTACATTCATTGTAGTGGCGATTGAAAATAGGGGCAAGGGTATGACACTTGTTAGAATAGAGAGTTCTTATGAGGGAGAGAGCTTTGTACTTAAAATTCCTTGATACATATTTGCTAGCTTGGTGTGTGAAATTTCCCTTCTTGTGAGGATGCATGTGAATGAGTTGAGGTGGGTGATTTTTTCATCCTCCAAGAAAAGAGGAAAAGGGAGTATAGTATAGTTAAGGTCAAAAAGTGAGTCACTTCTAGAGTATTGGTGATTGTTGCGTTGTTGCTCTTTGAATTCTTTTTCATCCTTGCTTATTGCATTTTATGTTGAGGGTTGCTGGGAGAATAGCGTTGCCCATGTTTGAAGAGCTACTCGAGGTAATAACTAAGCTTAATGTCATTGTGATCATTGGGTCATCTATTTTGGGAATAAATATGTATTGTCTCATATTAAGAAGTAGTGTTGCTTGAGGACAAGCAAAGATTTAAGTTGGGGGTGTTGACGAGTGGTGAATTTACCACTCATTTGCACTCCACTTCTATGCACACTACTATGATTTGCATGTCTAAATGAGATAACTTTGTGATTAAATGCACTATGTTCCACATTTTGCAGGCAAATAGATATTGAGATGAAAATATATGGATGTGAGCTGAAAAAATCAAAAGAAGTGAAGAAGTGCAGTTTGAAGACTTGGAGCAAAACATAGGATCAGTTACTGTGATCGTGGTTTGAGGGCCGCGATCGCGGTCAGTCAAGATCGATTATATAACATGATTGCGTGAGTTCTATCATGGTCACATCGCTGGGATCGCAGAAAAGCTAGTGCAAAAGCAGAAGAACGAGATTTTTCCCAGGGGCAGACATGTAATTTCAGCAATCCAATCCCAAATTTGCTATAAAGAAGACTCAAACCCTATCATTCCATCATTCATTCCACAATTCCCAATTTTGGGGAACTTTGTCTAGTGCTTAGCCTCCATTCTTGGATAAGAAAATATTGTATTAGTTTTGGGTGAAGAATACACTGGAGTAGCTTCCAAGTGAAGGATTAGCTAACTCACATTGAAGATTTGTGGATGTTAAAAGTTTGAAGTAACATTCACTTCGGCTTTCATGAATCTAATCAATGGAGGTCATTAGGTATATCTTGCTTACTATTTTTCTGTGTAGTTAGTTCTTCCTCTTGGGATTATGCTAGATTAGGGTGCAATTATGTGTCGGATGTGATATACTTATGCATTTACAAGTTTATAATGTTGGGTTCTTTTATTGTTTGACTAAATTGGTTGGGATTTATGGGTGAAAGCCTCAAACACCTGAATTGGGTTTGTGGGTGAAAATCCCAGGCTCTTGAAAGCTTAAACCATCCTTCAGAAAGGGATTTAGGTGAACTTTAGGAACCCACATCATCCTTTAAAAAGGGATGTGTGAACCAAGGCAATAATAGAAAATTTATGAGCATGGTTGGTTACTTTTCACTATCTTAGACATAACGGTGATTGTGAAGTTGACTATACTTAGGACACCATCCTAGAAATAGGGTTGCCTAATAGAGGTATTGGTTGGTTTTTATTGACGCACTAGTTTGGTACTTGAAAGGGTCAATGAGTGACACCCTTGATGTCACAACCCGATTTTCGGGTCATGATGGCACCTACCATAACCCACTGGTAGGTAAGCCAACATCGTAACCTGGAGCTAATGTAATGGGTTACCTTGGTAGGAACGCCCAACATGGACCCTATATGGGATCACAATATAACAAAGAAATTCAACAAAGAACAACTAACATTTGAATACCAATCCCATGACCTGATAGTATTAGTACAAGAGCATCTCTACATTCGACAATATAAGTTATAACTCAACATCTAGTAGTCTTAAATAGTCTCATATATTCATCTCGAATATAAAAGACAGAATAAGGATAGAAGGGAAAAAGGGAAACTCAAACTCCAAGAGCTCACCCAGTCTCCTGATGATCAACACCGCATAACTTTGACTCAACGATGGAGACTAGAACTCGGGTATGCACCAAAAAGGTATAGAAGCGTAGTATGAGTACCAAAACATGGGTACTCAGTAGGCATCATCGGCCGACTGAGCAAAATTATAATATAAGGACAATATAAAGTAAGACAATAAATTAAAGTCAAGGCACAAAATCAAACCTGAATCTTTTTTGATATCACTGCCTAAATAACTAATCAACTATAACAATAGTACGACATTCTATATCCACATATACCATAACTTTCATATAACATGAGCAATCACTTTTGAAGCGTAAAGCCACATATATTTACAATAACAATCATGTAATTACCACAATCAATACAACTTCCATCATTACAGTATAAAGCAAAAGAACTTAACACGACGTCCCATATCGCCGGGAAGTACACTCAAGGAAAACAAACAAAGAACTCATCACAATGTCCCATACCTCTAGAGAGTACACCAAAAGATCAATCCATCAAAATATCAAGGAAAAACTACACAAGCAACTATCTAAAGCCGCGGGATTGTACATTTCAACCATGGCCTCTTATCGAGGTCTACAATCATCATTAACACCGCAATTTTACACAACGAAGCTGATATCATAATAACATGGTTATATAGTCATTTGATGTCTAATTTATTAATAAACTTCAGGTCTAGCCTATACTAGCTTGGCACTGATAAGCTACATCTTTTAGCTGGTATGCAGCAAATTCCATACCTTTAGAGTTTGTAACATGCATCAACCTAAAAATCTTCTCCCTCTCATCCACGAACCCTTGAGGATCCTCTTTAATCTTAGAGCCTATAAAGGTTAGAGTATTCAACCTCATGAATCTGCCAACATGAGTGATCTCAGATGAAGGAGCAAAAAAACCAACACGATCCCACTGATGAGATTGAGATGTCACTAATTGAGTAAGCAAATAAATAGACCGGTGGAACTCTGAATTAGAGATTCCCCTAAGGCGGCTGATCATAAGCATCACCACTATAAGAAGCTCAAGAAAGACTTGTAGGGAGGGGAGGAACTCTATGTGGAGTGGCACAATTAGGAGCAGGGAACCTAGATTAGGTCTGCACTTCATACACAGAGAGAGTACCCTTTCTATTATCCTCAGGTAGGATAGAGTTCCTAGCAAATTTTATCCAAATATCAGATCTTTGGGGAGGCATGATCTGAAATGTGAAGAAGCTAGGAGTTGGAGAAGTTTCATAACCCTAAACTCATTAGACCAAAAATAGAATACGAGAAAGGAAAACATTCCTAAATTCCTTGTAGCCTCCTCCTCGTAAGTGTGGAGAACTATACACCTATTAAAAGACTATACTAGATGCAAATTTTTGGACACCCAACGACTCTAACCCATGCTTTGATACAAAGCTTGTCACTACCCGAACTAGGGATTAGCCATGACGAGTATATCAAGTTCACCATGGATTAGAGACCAACCCCTTAACCCAACCTCAAGAGAACAATAATAATAATAATAAAGCATAAGTTAATTAAAGATAAATAAAAAGATAAATAAATTACTCAATGAAACTAAGAGTCAAATCAATGGCCAACCAACCCACATTTGTCTGCAATAGCCTCTAGAAATAATACCAAATGAAATTAGGACATGCCACTGTCTATGACCAAAGAAAATCTAAAATACTAAGTAATGATAGAAAAATTAAAGGATACGACCTTCCAAAGGATAGAGGCTCACCACTTCACAACAACTTAATGAATGTTCTAATCTGTATAGTGTTGCATGGGAGCATCAAAGGTGTCTTCGGACCCTACATCATGAAATGATGTAGCATCCTAGGATGGTCAGTAGGATAAGAACTGACTTGTAACTCAGGCAAAGTTATAACATATTGTCGTGTAAAAAATAAGTCAAAAACACAATGCACTCATTTGTATATACATATATAGGATGTCGGGATAGGGTAAAGGTCATGAACATATGAGTTCTTAAAACCATTAACCTAATCTATGTAGTTATGTCCATCCTAAGGGAACCCACGGGTTACATAGCTTCAACTACCCTGCTTAAAGGGTTCCACTGTGCGTTAGCCACTCGAACCAGGAAAATTCGAGGAAGGGCCAAATCTACTGAGGCTCCAACCATTCAAAAAAATATATGTAATCTGTGAACTATGCACACGGTCATAAAGACCCCCACGCCGCCAAACGCGATTTCCAATATTGGTAACCCCGGTACCTCCACATTCATGGTGAGTTACACAACCCTCTTTATGCCTTAATTAAAATCATTTAGCACATAATTCCAACCACTTGCCCAGGAGTCATTCATTAAGACATTAACCACTTGTTATCATCATACCAATATGCTTCCAAGCTGAATTAAACTTGCCAAACAAATCCACATAATCAAATTGGCTCCCAAGTACCATAAAAATCCAATCCATTGCCGCCAAGGCTATCTGAATCGATTTAAATTACCATTTATCCATAAATGCAATGCATTGAGTTCAAAAGCAAGTTAAACCATGAAATTTTCCATATTTAAGATCAAATGAATCAAAATGGGTTGAGGTTCATGCAATTTCTAGCCAAAATACATTCAATTTGTGGAAAATCATATTCCCCATTCCAACCATTTAATTAAAGTACCAATTCAGTCCTAAACATATTAATTTAAAGCATGAATAATCAATTTAATTCATGGGATAAGTAATTCGATCAAAAAGAACAAAAACCCCTCAAACCAATTTCAAAACTCATAATTTAAATCACATGAAAATTCATCACATCAATGCCGTAATATAAAATTAATGTTTAGGAAAGAGAAACATGCCTAAAACGCACAAGAATTTGAAATCAATTTGAAGTTTTGAGCCCAGATGATTAATGCATAGTGAAACCCTTAACCTTTATTGGTTTAAGATTTAAAGATGAATAAAGTAGAGTTTGATCTTTAAAAATTGAATAAAAGATTCCTTTTTATGTTTATAAGTCATGGAAATGGTGAAATGACCAAAAGCCCCTCACCCTTAAGTGATAACGATGAGACTGGGTAAAAATTAGACATTCATATGGCACAACCTTATCGCGGAGGATATCCCCCATGCCACGCTAATATCATAGAGAGTAACCTCTGTGACACGACAATAACATGGAGGCTGACTGCATCAAAGTTCCAAAGTAGCCGCGAACCTTTCCCAAAAATTCCAAAACTTTCACAAATTACTCTTTTAACATCCCTAAATATAATTCATGTCAAAAATTGATATTACAAACATGGAAAGGTCAAAAATAAATTGATCAAAATTTTAAGGGACTTACGAAAACTATGCTACCATATCAAATTCGATGTTTTGGACTTAATGACACAATTAAAATTTCCATCCGAGGTCATAAAAGCCATGGCTATGCTCATATTCATTTTGGTGCTATTAGAGATGCATTGACTCATCAGGGGAGAAAAAGACAATCAATAAAATCACATATTTCCCTCCTTGATACGAGATCCAACAAGTACCAACATGAAAACTTGGGTACGATGGATATCACCTGGATAGTGGGATAATGGTTATGACCATACTCCACAACTTTAATATGTCCCTCACTAGTCCATTCCTTACAGAGGCACTAAAATCCAAGTACAAATCCTATAAAGTCCACATAACACCCATACTATTATGCCAACGCGTACTTCCACATGGCTTGGCAAGTTCAAAACCATGAGAAGAACCTATCAATGTTAGGTGACCACAACTCCTTAATCCTAACCGTAGATATCACCCGTAGCACAACCCAATGCCTCCAAATCCCAAGTAAAGTTGTAGCTAAGAATTTCTCATAGTTCATACAAGGCCATGAGCAAAAAGTTATGAGAAGTTACAGATTTTTCCTCATTATCTCTGGCCCACTAAACCTATATTTTCTATGTAACCTCACTCAATATGTCTCTATCCATATGTTCACCCCTACTGATAAATATTTAAAAGAAAAAAATCCATATCCATCAAACATATCACGCTTCCTTGAAGGATCCATGAAAGAAAATAATTAGATACAATCATTTGACCATGAAGGATGCTACGTGCACTGGTTCAAGTGTCCTTTCACGAGACACAACCCATAGGATGTTGACTGTGACTAAAAAGGATACTACGGGGACTGTCTAAGTAATTTTGATGATGAGGAGGATGAGTTAGAATAGAATGAGTTTTGGGGTTTTCAAAAACCACATTTCCATAAAGTTTTAGGGGAGGAAGAGACAAAATACATAGTCCAAGTCTTTTATGAACCCCAAGACTGGCCACCACTGTCCATTCCTTCCAAAATCAAAACCTCTATCTCAAAACATGAACCTCAGATATTCCTGATGTCTTCTACCAGCTCCAATCCCAAATATATCTCCCTACTAAACCCTCTATTCAAAAATAATAACCTAACCCAAGCTACAAAAGTACCATATGTTATCCGACTAGAAGGTTCTCAAGGACCCACTCAATATGCTATACTTATCAGAGTATTATAAAATAAATTGAGGACCATCCAGTCTAAAAAATGTCCACTAGCAAACCTCATCGACCTACAACAAGAAGAAATGGCATCACTTGATGAACAAATCCATCTACTATAATACGACCGTGCCAAACTACAAAAAGCCCAAGTATCCATCGTATTTCCACGAGATATCCTTCATGAAGATTAGGCAAACCTTTTCCTACTTACCCAACACATTCAACTATGCTATTTACTGTAGCTCTATCAGATAAATAAGAGTTTGATATTTCCAAATTTGTATAAGAAAGAAAAGATGCCACAACAGCCTAAAAGTGAGCTGAGATAGAATAAAATAGGGTAAAAAATATAAGGTATTCTAGCTAGGTTCCATATGATGTTTATAAAATAACCCCAAGATATGCTTTTCTAATACATAGTCCTGTCTTCTATGTCTAGATCCTATAGTCCCAGATGATGACCTGGAGATTCAAAGAATAGAGACCCAAAGTGAAGAGCCACCAGATGAAATCTTGAAGTCCATAAAAAATGTCTTCCCAATAATAAGAGGTTATTTTAATATGTCTTGTCTAATGAAGACGTGATCATTTTAGATCAGGTCATCCTAGAGCTTTATGAGGAATAAGCTATAAATTCTGTTCCTCAGTAATCTATTGACAATGTCCCCATTGAGAAATATTTGAAAGCCATAAATGAATTCTATGGCTTTGACTCTAAGTAGGATCAAATAAACTCATCCTATACTGATCCTATCTGTGAATATTCTAAAATTGATGACAACTTCCCAGCTGATGAATATATCAATGATGATGCAGCTTCATTGTCCGACTCTCAAAATATGGTCAAAGATGTTTTGAAATTATCATTGTTCATAAATCATTCTAATAAGCTAGATGTATCTAAAGTAGTCGATGAACAGGATGGGTGCCCAATGATTCATACCCAGAGGGAAGGGAAAAACTATCAAATATGACAAAGAAAATCATTGAAACTGGATGTAGCATCTTCACTGTTAAATGACATAATACAGGAAATTTCTATGAGAGCATATGCATGAAGAAGATCATCCATAAAAATCCAGTACTTGATAGGCCATGCACCAGGAATAGTCTTTTCAAAAAATCCAACTAACCCTGCTCAAGTCGTCAAGCAAAATCCGAGAGAAAGCTGCGATTCAAGAGGTTCAAACTACCCGAGCCTCCAAATGATACACCAAAGAAATTAGGTGAACTGGGTACTTCAGATGATGAAGCTTGATGAATTATAAGAAGAAGAATGACTACTTCATCTGCGAAAAGTCTAGTTACTATCCAACAAACTGTCCTTAAGCCAAAAAGTTAAAGAACTTTGTTCACCTCTTTGAAGAAATAATTGATCACATAGGTATCTATCTCAACAAATAGAATGACCTTGAATCAATATTCTCCCTAGAAGAAGAATCGATGAAGAACACCCCCTTCTCCATAGATACATACGAAGAATCAAGCGACATCTATGAAGATGATCTCTAACTAATAGACAATATGAGAGAAGGGGACGACAAGCTAGCTATTTAGATTCTCATTCTCAACAAATCAGGAATTTTATCCAACAAAATTGCAGACTGCCCTCCAGATCTATTCCATCAATACGTGGATTCCTTTGATCCATCTATCCTTAGAGAAAGCCAAACTTTCTACGAGATATAGGTGTTTAGAAAATATGGAGGATCCATCCTGAAGCTGTTGAGAGTGCAACAAGATCATCCTTTCTATTAAGTGTTCATAATACTAGCCAATGACTTCTCCTAAGAACTCCTATAGTTATTCTGGTACTTGTGTCATCAGTATTACATCCTCATGGAGTTCAAATATGATGCCTTCAGGAATTTCAATTGAATCAAACTAGCTTTGAAAAGGTTTATTTTGTGGTTCAATCCATTAAAATATTGGGTTCGATGCTTCAGAGATTCCTATAATGCAATGACATAAATGTTGCATTATCTCGTAGAAATCACAGGCCATGACATCTAAGCTCAGTCAAAAATTTCACTCTTCTGGAATTTTCCTATCTCAATAATCTCCTTGGAAGATGAATACTATGAAGAACAACACTTTATTTTATAGAAAAATAGATATATTCCTAAAGAATATCAGTCCTCTAGGAAGAGTTACTTCACCAGATTGCTTAAAAGAAGCTTAAAAGGTCAAGAACTCCTAATGAAGAAGCACGACATTGATTGGTGGATGGAAGAAGGATACGCGAGTTCATCACCAACATCATCCAACATTGATTGAAAGATAATGCCAAATAACATGTGCAAGAAATTACCATTCACCGCAAGCTCTATTGAATTACCTTCTAGTGGAATCACCTTCAAAAGTTTACCATGAAACCCTCTCCATTGGGTTACCCTCTTTACCATTAAACCCTCTTAATTAGGTTATCCTTTTAGATGGGTTTTCATACAAGCTATTTATCCATCTACTTGGTATACACCTGTAAGGAGCTTATGGACCTGCGTACGAGCTGCTGATTTACTTGTTTCACAAGATGCTTAGTCACCTTCTTGCACATCTTATCACATGCCAACTATATATGCATGTTTTATTTTCTAGACTATAAAGACTCAATATATTTGTGCTAAGGATCTAAGAAATATTTGTTCTAAAATCTAAGAAAAGTAGCTACGACTAGATTATGTACAAGACTTTGGTTATATGGGTTTAACACTAAAGACTATAGCATCAAAAGGATTGTGACTCAGATATTTATAGGTCTTGCGCTGTAATAATTAGAAAAGAATGACTATGGACACTTTTAAAGACTTGGTAAAGATAAAGTATAGACTAAAAATGAGAAGTTGTCTTTCTTACAAACAACGGTAGCTGATATTATACAAACACTTGCTTTTTCCCTCCCTCTGGGAGTATGGTTGGCTTTGATATAAAATAGATAGGGGACAACAGGGCATAGAGTGACACCACTGTAAATATTAACTAGGCGATAACAACAAATCTCTAAACTTTCCAATATGAAATGCGATTTCATAAACATTAGGCGAAAATAATAGACAGGGGTATTATCGCTACCACAGACCAGAGTCTCTAACCTTTTCAACAAGACATATGGTTTTACGTCCATATAGGTGGCATGCCATACGAAATCAAAGATTTTATCAACACATAATAGCTTTCTTATGATTGGGGATATGCATCCACTAATACACAAAGGATAGTTTGCCATGAACAAAGGATTTTCAACCCTTAATAGGATGGCTTGACTTTGCCAGTCTTTTAACATATAAAATCATTGGTGGTCTAGTACAAATATAGTTGTTTCATAAATGACATACACAAGCTTTTTGTGGCTCTTCCATGGCCTTTCGAGCCCTCAATAGTCTGCGGAACAAAGGTGTACTATGCCATACCCCAGATTTATATGTATATAAAAAGAAAAGAAAGTAAATCAGAAAAATATTTGGCAGACCAAGACAATTTCATTTCAAAAACATGGAAAGGACTTGGAAACAAATGTGTTGTAGACAAATCAACTTTTATTTCATAACCATGGAGAGTACTTCAAAGTTTCATATTTCTATCGCAATAATTATACTTGTCAAAGTGTTTCTTTACCCCACTACTCTTACCTAAAGGATTGAAGTACCCACCCCTTTAGAAAGAGAGCAGCAAGAGAGATAACTTAGTCAACAAAATTTTTTATTGATAATATGAAACTTTACAAGAGAGAATTTTGGTGGAGAGGCTGATTCCAAGTATAGAGTATCTCTCTAAGTGGAGAAGCTAATCTCTAGGTGGAGAAGCTGATACCTAAGAAGCTGATCCCTAAGAAGCTGATAACCTCCAACTAAAGGCATATGCTTCTTTTTATAGAAGAATGAAGCTCTAGATAAGCTTGAAGTAAAAATAAACTTGAAATAAAGATAAACATCACACATGGCCCACTATTCTAAATATAGTAAAGCCCTACCTATCTTCCAAGAGATAATCCCTATCCTCTAAAGAAGATAAAATTATCTAGGCACATACTTCTATAAGATATTTAACTTATTTTATTCAAGATAGGTCCCACTAACTTATGATGGGCCTAATAAAACAAAACACACACATGTTGTTGGCATGTCACAGCAAGTACAAATAGGTGACTTAGTAGATTTTAAATCATGTGGATCAATGGCTTGTAAGATCCTTGCAAGTAGGTATTTACCAAGTAGCTGGATAAGCAGCTTATAGGAAAACTAATTTGAGTGGGTAATCCAATTGAGAAGGTTTCATGGTAAATTTTGGAAGGTAATTTCATACAGTTTGCAGTGGTAATTTCTTGCATATGTCATCTAGCATCATCTTTCAGGAACTGTTGGTGGTGAACTCGCGTATCTTTTCAATCTTCTTTTCAATCAACGAATGACATTGCATACTATACAAAGACTGAAAAGGCACCATCTCAATCTAAAATGGTAACTGTTATTAGATGCGTACTTTGCCAAATCTAAGTGCTGCTACCACTGTCCTCCAAAATACATAACATATATTTGGAGCATATCCTCGAAAACTTGAATAGTCCACTCTAACTAACCATCAATCTACAAATAAAAGGTTGTACTAAGGTTTACCTGAGTACCCAATACCTCCTATAAAGCTCTCCAAAAGCTAAAGGTGAAAATGGAGCCTCAGTCCAAAATGATAGATATAAACACACAATGCAGACGGACTATGTCATGCACATAGATACGGTCTAACCTCTCAACTCTAAAAGACATCTGGATAGGAATGAAATATGCAGACTTGGTTAAATAATCCACAATGACCAAAAATCCATTAGAACTATGGGAAGTACAAGGAAAACCTCTAACAACATGCATAGCAATTCGTTCCCACATCCACTAAAAATAGGCATCCTCTGAATCAATCCACCCAATTATTGGTGCTCGGCCTCCACCTACTGACAAAATAGGCAATGAGAAAAAACTCCTCTACATATCTCTTTATGCAACTCCACTAATAATGCTATCTCAATTCTCTATACATCTTATTTGACTCGAGCAAAATCAGCTGAATCAGGTCTCCAACCCTTGGAACACAAATGTGGCTATCAAATCTCAAGACACCCTCAGAATCTATGGTAACCTTTTTGGGCTCACCACACAACACTTGATCATGGAGTATACAAAGTCTCTTATCCTTATACTGTAAGACCTCGCAAAATTTCTAACTTAATTAGTCCTTTAAGCTTGTTAAGGGGTCCCAGACCTAGAAAAAAATTCTAGCTAAGTATTCAGACTTCGTTTATTTTTAGCCTTCAAAAGTTGGCATTATCATTTTTTGACGTTAATATCATTTAAATGTATATGTTTTAGTTAATTCATGATCAGGAAGGTCAATAGGTGTTCCCAGACAAGCTTCGGATTTTTCAGACTTCATTTGAAGCTCCTTTGGAATTCCAAAATAGTGTACCAACGCAATCTTGGCACGCTGCATGGACTATCACGTTGGTTAATATTTTCCCCAGCTACCAGCGTCAAATTCTAGTGAGTCATCACGATCTTGATGGGACGTGTTGGATATCGCATCAGTGCCATCGACGCGCCGCGTAGACCTACGCGTCGACAATCCAGTTTTCACTTATTAAAAGATCGTGTTCTTGGGGGTATTTGGGTATTTTACCCCGACTCTCAACCCCTAAAACACAAAATTTAATATTATAGGAAGCAAATAAACCCATTCTTTCTCAATTTCTCTCAAGAACAAGCTTTAGGGTTTTTAAAATTTCAAATCAAGAACTCAAGATTTCCACCATTTATTTCTAGAAATTCTTCAACAAGTTACGTAAAGTGTTCATCCAAGGGTCCCTTCCACCCATGGAGTTCAAGAAACTTCTTTTAAAAACATGAATTGTGATTTCCATGTTGTGGGTTTGAATGTAATCATGTTGATGTTGTGGTATGTGTTCCAAGTTGAAATCTTTATGTATTTCTTGATATTATGATAGCATGTAAGTTGAATTTTGATTCTCTTATATTGAAACCCTTGAATTATTAAGCCATGATGTATTAGAATTGTTGTTCATGCCCAAGTATAAAGCTATGCCTACCATGTGTTTTATAAAATGCTAAATTGAGATTATGGTGCTTTTATGATCCGTTGGTGATCTAAATGATGAACTTATGTTATACCCACATATTCACAATGTCTTCAATGCTAAAGCTATACCTTGTATATGTTTGATGGAATGCTTATGAGATTGGTTTAATGAAATTATGATGTGTTAGCATGCATTCCTATTCATGTGCAAGTTCATAACTTTCAAGTGATTGATGAAATGCATCTTATATTGTATTGTGAGTTGTTGACTATTGTCAAGTATTCAAGAATTGTCATGTCTTATTATTTTTATGCTATCGAGTTCTGGGGGTATTTAATAATCGATAATTTAGCTGTGTTTCTAGAGCCAGTGTCAGTTACAGAACAGTCTAAGTCATGTCCCCGATTAGTAGTACTTTATTTATGTTACAGAACTCAGGAAAACTTATTAAACTCAGTATCAATCAAGTCCCATTCAGTATTTTATTCAGTCCTCTATAAGCTCAGTCAGCTAATAGAACTCAGTATTATTCCATCAGTCAATGGAACTCAGTAAACTCAGTTCAGTTCAGTTAATCAGTACAATCAGTAATCGACCAGTCCAGCCTAGTATGAACTAGGAAATTATTCCAATGTCTATACAATTGGGAGTAGGATTCAGCATCAAGTGAACCCAGGGATGGGGGCTCACCAACCAGCAGAGGGTGTGATCCTTAGAAGCAATCCTTTTATTCAAAAACTACGTAGCCAGTGTAGGTTGAGAAATAACCCTACGAGTCCAGGGTTAATACATCTTATTTGAGTTCTCCTATGAATGAGGGGTTGATAAAAGAGCTCCCTATCAGAGGGTTAACTCACATCTTGTATTTAATCATTGTACGGTACTGATACCCTTCCAACTGGGGTTACAGGTTGGACCATAAATAGTTCAAAAATGGGCATGTCAGTTAGATTATTACCTTCCATAGTCTCAGTCTTAGTCTTCAGTAAAGAACTCAGATAGTTCTATAAATTTCAAGACTATCAGATACAATCACTCAGCTCAGTACAAAACTCAGCTAGTTCCATCAGAAATAGGACTGTCAGACACAATCACTTAGTAAATAGTATATCAGTTATCAGTAATCCACGTTATTAGTAAACTTAGTATTCAGAATCCTTATGCCTTAAGTTACAGTTATGTATTCATGCATGTATTCTCACGCTTTCATGTTCATGTTATTCAGTCAGTTATAGTTCATGCATATGAACCCTTGCATTCACCCTTACCTCACTTTGCGTACCAGTACATTCACACGTACTGACACATATTATTATTTTACGCTATGGTGTTTTATACCATAGACTCAGACGTACGGGATCAAAAGCACCTTTAGAAGATCAGGCATTCAGCAGATAGAGTAGTGGTGAGTCCTCATAGTTTGAGGACATATTTATTCATTATGTATCTCAGTTTAATTTTAGTAGTTGGAGTTAGTTGGGGGCTTGTACCATCAACTCCACAGTTCAGACAGTTTTAGAGACTTTTTAGACTAGATATTTAGACAGTTTTCAGTATTTTGGATTCTGATGTTTTATCAGACTTTGTCATTTTCTTTGTATCAGTATTACAATTTTGAACCTTATGGCATTTTAGCCCATTATTCAGCATTATCTAGTATTATTAATCAGTTATTACAACATATACCAATCATGGGTTGCTTGTGGTCCTTCGGGATTATGAGCACCATATAGCATTTGGGGTACCAGACTCAGGGCATTACAAACTTGGTATCAGAGACTAAGGTTCAACAGAGTCCTAGGAAGTCTGAAAGCCACATCTAGTAGAGTCTTGTGCATGGGTGTGTAGCGCGCCACACTATGAATAGGAGGTTATGAGATGTTGTAAGAATAGTTCCCCTTCTTTCAGTATTCATGTCGTGTGAGAGAGAATGAGCTCCAGTTAAACTCTTATTCTAATCCGCTTCTTCCTTTGATTTACAGAACATGCCTCCCAAAAGGACTAATAAAAGAATAACCATAAACCAGTCAGCACCTCAGCCCGTTCAGGCAGATCCCCTGGACGAGCACATCTCTCATGCAGAATTCAAAACTATATTCACTACTCTAACCAATTTAGTAGCAGCCCAGAATGAATGACTAGCTGCTTTTCCGACCAACCTAGTGGCCAATATTGCTGTAGCCAGGATTCGAGACTTCACCCGAATGAATCCTACTTTATTCTCAGTATCTAATCCAGAAGAGGATCCATAGGAGTTCCTTGATCAGGTTTTAAAAGTCACAGATATCATGGAAGTGACTTCCAATGAGAGTGCTAAGTTAGCCGCCTATCAGCTACAAGATGTAACCCATATGTGGTTTAAGTAGTGGGCAGTAGAAAGAGGTGTAGATGCAGAGCCCATAGAATGGGAAGAGTTTGCTACGGCCTTCTTAGATAGATTCTTTCCCTTAGAGTGAAAGAAGCCAAGGTGTTGGAGTTCATCAATCTCAGGAAAAGAAGTGTGAGTGTCAAAGAGTATTCCCTTAATTTTACTCAGTTAGTCAGGTATGCTCCCCATGTAGTGGCATACAATAGATCTGGAATAAGCAAGTTTGAGTCTGGGGTATCGGGTAGAGTGGTTAAAGAGTGTAGGACTATGATGTTAATTAAGGAGATGGACATATCTAGGATTATGGTCCATGCTAAACAGATTGAGGAGCAGAAGCTTAAGACGAAGGAGAGAGAAAATAAGAGAGCTAGAATAGGTAGTTTTAGCTTTGCTCAGCCCCGGTCCGAGGGTGGGAATCATTCTTAATTCTGCCTAAAATCTACAACCCCAGTTCTATCTTCAGCTAGTGCACCAATACCAAACTTTAGGAATGACAGTCATGATGGGGCGCTAGGCTCCAAAACCCAGAGTAGTGCAAGCGGTGTTCGAACTAATCTATGTTGCGAAGAATATGGTAAGAATTATAAGGGTATGTGTATAGACAGTAGTGATGCGTGTTTTAGATGTGGCGAGTCAGGTCACAGAGTTTGAGATTGTCTTATGCCTGGCCTACGAAGTCAGCACAGTCATCCTTCAGCTCAGTTCGGTCGCCCGAATCAGTAGGGTGCCACTTCCAGCGCCGCCAGTGGGCAGTACCCAAATAGGCTTTATGCACTTTAGTCCAGGCAAGATCAGTAAATTTCTCCTGATACAACTACTAGTACATTACAAACCTCCTCTTTCATATGTTTATGCCTCATCCAATTCAGGATCTTCTCTATCTTTTGTAACTCTTTACATAAAAGTTAACTTTAGAGTCAGACCAAATATTAACAAAACTATCCTCAGTCTCCACCTTAGTGGGTCAGTCTATTGTAGCCCAACGGGTATACAAGAATTGTTCGGTTATGATATCTCAGGAAGTCAGGCTTCCAAATTTCAGTAGTAACATTAGTACATGTAGAAAATTAAAGGGTGGAAATAATTCCCAGCCCATATTTACCTTAGTTCAAAGCTTGTACTTCAGTCATCAAGATACCTACACATGCTTTACGTCTCAGCTCCATGAACACAACTTATATTAATGCACTTTTCATAGAATTGCGTGCGCCTATAGTTCCTAGTATGAGGAGTTCCAGTTCACTCAGTAGTACGAATCATGTTCCATGAGTGCAGAAAACTCCAAACTTAGGTCGTGCATATCATTACTACTACTCTTATACCTTACAGTGTGTTTAGGCCCCATTACCGTCTTGATTATAGTCATTGTTATAGTCTCAGACATAGTATCTGCCTTAGTCTCAGTCTAGTAATCAAATTCGTAACTCGGTTAAGTCTCAGGATTGCTCGACTATAGCGTAGAGTTATTAGTTACTCAGATTATTAGTATTTCAGTACCTTAGTTTACAGACTATTTCAGAATCATATCATATGCTTGGTCTTGCATTCTCAAATAATACAAATTTCATAAATTAATGCTCAGTTATTTCATGTTATCCAGTCAGTCCTTACCTCGTATACATGACAGTCTATGGTTTCAGTTTAGTTCTTCAGGCTAAGAACAGTTCTATCTTACAGACCCAGTAATTCAGTTAATTCGATAAGTTAGTATGTTTATGCATTTGTGCTAAGCACCCATGTAAATATTTTTCGTAGTCTCAGGTGATGGGTTGTACTAAGGTAGAGAGTATAGTTGAAAAGATATTCATGGGATATATCTAAGCTCAAAAATTTTAGTTGCAATGCATAAGGCTTTGCCACTTCATCTTAGATCATGTTTCGTAGTCCATGACTCATATTATAGAACTTATTTAGACCATGCCAAGATTTCCTTACCCCATAAAGACATGAGAACTCTATAGAAAGAGAATCAGAAAAAGTCCCCAGTTTGTATAAGTTTTTTGCATAAGTTAGTCCACAGAGCCTTTGATTTAGTTTAGCAGTCAGACGGACAAGGTCGTACGGTTTCCCATCTTTTCATTTATTCGTACTAACTGAAGTTTCATGAACATAACTGTTCCAAAATGGGGCAACCAGGTAGTTGCATATTCATCCCAGTCCATAAATCATGTCTCAGTTTTAGACCCCAGATATTATATCTAGTCACGACTCAATTCATAGGTGCCCTGTGCATCATCCCAGTTTTTCTCAGTATCTCAACCAAGTCAGTATTCTTTGAGGGATATAATTTCCCAAGGGGGAGATGCTCTATAACCCTTGAGATATCATGTCCTAAACCTTCTAGCTTTTCTTCACATAACGAATCTAGTTTAGAATGGTGGGTACTCATAGGTTGACCCTCAAGTTCCAATCTCAGCCGTGAGCCATGTATTCAGGGGCTTAGTTCAGTGCCTGATATTTAGTCCATGCATCAAACTTCAGACTTAGTAATGTCACCAAGTCCCTCTAGTCAAAGTTCTTTGGCAGAATCAGTTTGTTGGGGGAGCTACTTGGGAAGCAGAAGCAGACATGGGGATCAAGTATCCTCACCTCTTCTTCGCTAATCTAGACTCAGCCTAAGGTAATGGCTTTCCTTGAGCTTATTCAGTTTCATGCTCAAATTTCCATTATAAACTTGGTATTATTTACCTTTGAATATTTAGTTATATGTTCATGAGTCAGTTCAGTCATGTATTTATGCATCAAATATGCATGATCAGTACAAAAAACCCAGCTTATCTATACTCCCAGTCATGTATTCAGGAACCAGCTCAGTTATGGACTAATGCATCAGATATGCATGTTCAGTGTGATAATTCAGTATATCAGTAATATTAGTCCTATAGTTATGTCCCAGATATTCATGTCCAGTAAGTCGATTCAGACTACTAGTACTCTCAGTTCAGTCAGTCTCATTTGAGGATGAATGTACCTAAGGTTGACATATTGTAAGACCCCACAAAATTTCTAACTTAATTCAGTCCTTTAAGATTGTTAAGGGTTCCAAGACTTATAAAAAAATTCTAGCTAAGTATTCAGACTTAGTTTATTTTTATCCTTTGAAAGTTGTCAATCTCATTTCGCGACCTTAATGTCTTTTAAATTTTATGTTTTTGTTAATTCATGATCAGGAAGGTCAATAGGTGTTCCTGGACAAGTTTCAGTTTATTTGGACTTCGTTTGAAGCTCCTTTGGAATCCCAAAATAGTGTTCCAACGCGATCTTGGAGTGTTGTGTGGCCTATTGTGTTGGTTAATATTATCTTTAGCTACCAACGTCAAATTCTAGTGAGTCAGTGCAATATTGATGCAATGCGTTGGATATCGCATCGGTGCCATCGACGCACCACGTAGACCTGTGCGTCAACAATCCAGTTTTCACTAATTAAAAGATCGTGTTCTTGGGGGTATTTGGGTCTTTTCCCCTGACTCTCAGCCCCCAAAACACTAAATTTAATACCCTAGGAAGCAAATAAACCCATTATTTCTTAATTTCTCTCAAGAATAAGCCTTAGGGTTATTTAAATTTCAAATCAAGAACTCAAGATTTCCACCATTTATTTCAAGAAATTCTTCAACAAGGTATGTAAAGTGATTCATACAAGGGTTCCTTCCATCAATGGAGTTCAAGAAACTTCATTTAAAAACATGAATTGTGATTTCCATCTTGTGGGTTTGAATGTAATCATGTTGATGTTGTGGTATGTGTTCCAAGTTGAAATCTTTATGTATTTCCTTATATTATGATAGCATGTAAGTTGACTTTTGATTTTCTTATATTGAAACCCTTGAATTATGAAGTCATGATGCATTAGAATTTTTGTTCATGCCCAAGTATAAAGCTACGCCTACCATGTGTTTGATAAAATGCTAAATTGAGATTACAGTGCTTTTATGATCCTTTGGTGATCTAAATGATGAACTTATGCGATACCCATATATTCACAATTTCTTCCATGCTAAATATATACCTTGTATGTGTTTGATGGAATGCTTATGAGATTGGTTTAATTAAATTAAGATGTGTTATCATGCATTCTTATTCATGTGCAAGTTCATGACTTTCAAGTGGTTGAAGAGTTTTTGACTATTGTCAAGTATTCAAGAATTGTCATGTCTTATTATTTTTATGCCATCAAGTCCTGGGGGTATTTAATACCCGACAATTTAGCTGTGTACCAGACTCAGGGAGCTATAAACTTGGTATCAGAGACTAAGGTTCAACAGAGTCCTAGAAAGTCTGAAAGCCATATCTAGTGGAGTTTTGTGCATGGGTATGTAGATCTCTAAAATTATGTACATGAGGCAATGAGATGTTGTAGGAGCAGTTTTCCTTCTTTCAGTATTCATGTCGTACAAGTGAGCATGAGCTCCAGTTAAACTCTCATTCTAATCCACTTTTTCCTTTCAATTACAGAATAGGACTCCCAAAAGGACTAATGAAAGAAAAACCGAAAACCAGTCAACACCTCAACCCGTCCAGGGAGATCCCCTGGATGAGAATGTCTCTCTTACAGAATTCAAAACTATATTCACTACTCTAGATAATTTAGAAGCAGCCTAGAATAAACGGCCAACTGCTGTTCTAGCCAACCTAGTGGCTAATATTGCTGTAGCCAGGTTTTGGGACTTCACTCAAATGAATCCTCCTTTATTCTCTGGATCTAATCCTGAAAAGGATCCACAGGAGTTCCTCGATTAGGTTTAAAAAGTCACAGATATCATGGGAGTGACTTCCAGTGAGAGTTCTGAGTTAGCTTCCTATCAGCTACAAGATGTAGCCCATACATGGTTTAAGCAGTGGGAGATAGAGAGGGGTGCAGATGCAGAGCCTATAGAATGGGAAGAGTTTTCTATGACCTTCTTAGATAGATTATTTCCCTTAGAGCTGAAAGAAGCCAAGATGTTGGAGTTCATCAATCTTAGGCAAGGAAGTGTGAGTGTGAAAGAGTATTCCCTAAAGTTTACTCAGTTATCCAGGTAAGCTCCCCATGCATTGGCAGATAATAGATCCAGAATAAGCAAGTTTGTGTCTAGGGTATTGGTTAGAGTGGTTAAGGAGTGCAGGACTGCGATGTTGATTAAGAAGATGGACATATCTAGTCTTATGGTCCATGCTAAAAAGATTAAGGAGCAGAAGATTAAGAAGAAGGAGAGAGAAAATAAGAGAGCTAAAATAGGTAGTTTTAGCTTTGCTCAACCTAAGTTAGAGGGTGGGAATCATTCTCAGTTTCTCCCCAAAATCTATAGCCCCAGTTGTATCTTTAGCTAGTACACCAGTACAAAAGTTCAGGAATGACAGTCCTGATGGGGTGCCAGACTCCAAAACCCAGAGTAGGGCAATCGGTGTTTGAACTAATCCATTTTATGAAAAATGTGGTAATAATCATAAGGGTATGTGTAGAGCCAGTAGTGATATGTGTTTTGGATATGGCGAATCAGGTCATAGAGTCTGAGATTGTCCTAAACCTTGCCCACGAAGTCAGTACAGTCATCCTTCAACTCAGTCCGATCGCTCGAATCAGCAGGGTACCACTTCTAGTGCGGCCAGACGGCAGCGCCTAAATTGGCTTTATGCACTTCAGTCCAGGCAAGATTGAGAAATTTCTCCTGATATGGTTACTGGTATGTTACAAACCTCTGCTTTCATATGTTTATGCCTCATCTGATTCAAGAGCTTCTCTATCTTTTGTAACTCCTTGCATAGCAGTTAACTTTAAAGTCTAACCAAATATTAACAAAACCTTTCTCAGTCTCCACCCAGTGGGTTAGTCTATCGTAGCCCGATGGGTATACAAGAACTGTTCTGTTATGATATCTCAGGAAGTCAGCCTTCCAGATTTCAGTAGTAAAATTAGTACGTGTAGAAAAGTAAAGGGTGGGAATGATTCCCAACCCATCTTTACCTCAGTTCAAATCTTGTACTTCAGTCATCACGTTACCAGCACAAGTTTTATGTCTCATCTTCATGAATACAACTTATATTCATGGACTTTCCATAGAATCGTGTGCGCCTATAGTTCCTAGTATGAGGAGTTCCAGTTCACTTATAGTACGAATTATACTCCATGAGTGTGGAAAACTCCAAACTTAGGTCATGCATCTTATGAATACTACTCTCATGCCTTACAGTGTGTTCAGTCCCCATTACCGTCTCAATTACAGTCATCATTACAGTCTTATACATAGTGTCAGCCTTAGTCTCATTCCAGTAATAGGATTTGCAACTCGATTCAGTCTCAGGATTGCTCGACTATAGCATGGAGTTATCAGTTACTCAGATTATTAGTATTTTAGTACCTCAGTTTGCAGACTATTTTAGAATCATATCATACGCTTGGTCTTGGATTCTCAAATAATACAGTTTTCATGAATTCATGCACAGTTATTTCATGTTATCCAGTCTGTCCTTACCTCGTATACATGACACTCTATGGTTTTAGTTTAGTTATTAAGGAAAATTACAGTTCTGTCTTGCAGACCCAGTAATTCAGTTAATTAGATAAGTTAGTATGCTTATGCATTCGTGCTCAGCACCCATGCAAATATTTTCAGTAGTCTCAGGTGAAGGGTTGTACTAAGGTGGAGAGTATAGTTGAAAGGATATTCATAGAATATCTCTAAGCTCAAAAATTTTGGTTGCAGTGCATAAGGCTTAGTTACTTCATCTTAGATGATATTTCGTAGGCCATGAATCACATTACAGAACTTATTCAGACCAAGCCAAGATTTCCTTACCCCCTAAAGCCACAAGAACTCTTT
The DNA here is from genome assembly GCA_030864215.1 of Capsicum pubescens. NCBI lineage: Eukaryota > Viridiplantae > Streptophyta > Magnoliopsida > Solanales > Solanaceae > Capsicum > Capsicum pubescens. The sequence goes on from CM061541.1 coordinate 175,932,748, forward strand.
AGAAAAAGCATTAGAAAAAGGCCTCAATGGAGTATAAGTTTTTAGTATAAGTTGGTCTGAAGAGCCTGTGATTCAATTTAGCAGCCAGATGGACAAGTTCATATGGTTTCCCATCTTTACATTTATTTGTGCTATTCGAAGTCTCATGAACGTAACTGTTCCAAGATGGGGCGACCAAATTGTTGTGTATTCATTCCAGTCCATGTATCATGCCTCAATTTTAGACCCCAAATATCATATACATTCACAATATGATTCTTAGGTGCCCTATGCATCATCCTAGTTTTCCTAAGTATCTCAGCCAAGTCAGTATTCTTTGAGGGACATAATGTCCTAAGGGGGAGATTCTCTATAACCCCTGAGCTATCATATTATAAACCCTTTAACTTCTCTTTACATAAAGAATCCAGTTTGGAATGGTGGGTACTCATAGGTTGACCCTCAAGTTCCAATCTCAGCCGTGAGCCATGTATTCAGGGGCTCAGTTCAGTTCCTAATATTCAGTCCATGTGTCAAACTACAGACTCAGTAATGTCCCCAAGTCCCTCTAGTCAAAGTTCTTTGGTGGAATTAGTCTATTAAGGGAACTACTTGGGAAGCAGAAGCAGACATGCATACCAAGTATCCTCACCTCTTCTCTACTAACCCGGACTCAGCCAAAGGTAATGGCTTTCCTTGAGCTTATTCAATTTCATGCTCAGATTTCCACTACAAACTTGGTATCATTTACCTTTGCATATTTAGTTATATGTTCATGAGTCAGTTTAGTCATGTATTCACGCATCAGATATGCATGATCAGTATGAGAAACCCAGCTTATCAGTACTCCCAGTCATTTATTTATGAACCATCTCAGTTATGTACTCATGCATCAGATATGCATGTTCAATGTGATAATTTAGTAAATTAGTAATATCAATCCTATAGTCATGTCCCAGATGTTCATGTCAGCAAGTAGATTCAGCCTACTACTACTCTCAGTTCAGTTAGTCTCATTCGAGGACGAATGTTCCCAATGGGGAGATATTATAATACCCCATAAAATTTCTAACTTTATTTTGTCCTTTAAGCTTGTTAAGGGGTCCCAGACTTATAATTTTTTTTTTATCTAAGTATTCAGACTTAGTTTATTTTTATCCTTCGAAAGTTGGCAATCTCATTTTGCAACCTTAATGTCCTTTAAATGTCTATGTTCTAGTTAATTCATGATTAGGAAGGTAAATAGGTATTCCCGGACAAGTTTTGGATTTTTTGGACTTCGTTTAAAGCTCATTAGGAATCCCAAAATAGTGTACCAACGTGATCTTGGTGCATCATGTGGCCTATCATGTTGGTTAATATTTTCCCTAGTGACCACTGTCAAATTCCAGTAAGTTGGTGCGATCTTGACGCAATGCGTTGGATATCACGTCGGTGCCATCGAAGCGCCTTGTTGACCTGCACGTCGGCAATCCAGTTTTCACTCATTAAAAGACCATGTTCTTGGGGGTATTTAAGTCTTTTCCCCTGACTCTCAGCCCCCTAAACATAAAATTTAATACCCTAGGAATTAAATAAATCCATTCTTTCTTAATTTCTTTCAAGAACAAGCCTTGGGGTTTTTTATATTTCAAATCAAGAACTCAAGATTTTCACCATTTATTTCTAGAAATTCTTCAACAAGGTATGTAAAGTGTTCATCCAAGGGTTCCTTACACCCATGTAGTTCAAGAAACTTCATTTAAAAACATGAATTGTGATTTCCATGATGTGGGTTTGAATGTAATAATGTTGATGTTGTGGTATGTGTTCCAAGTTGAAATCTTTATGTATTTATTGATATTATGATAGCATTTAAGTTGAATTTTGATTTTGTTATATTGAAACCATTGATCTATGAAGTCATGATGTATTAGAATTGTTGTTCATGCCCAAGTATAAAGCTACGCCTACCATGTGTTTGATAAAATGATAAATTGAGATTATGGTACTTTCATGATCCTTTGGTGATCTAAATGATGAACTTATGCTATACCCTTATGTTCACAATGTCTTCCATGCTAAAGCTATACCTTGTATGTGTTTGATGGAATGCTCATGAGATTGGTTTAATGAAATTATGATGTGTAAGAATGCATTCCTATTCATGTGCAAGTTCATGACTTTCAAGTGATTGATGAGTTGTTGACTATTGTCAAGTATTCAAGAATTGTCATGTCTTATTATTTTTATACTATCGAGTCCTTGGGGTATTTAATACCCAAAAATTAAGATGTGTCCCTAGAGCCAGTGTCAGTTATAGAACAGTCTCTGTCATTTCCCGATCAGTAGTACTCTAGTTCAGTTATAGAACTCAAGAAAACTCAGTAAACTCAGTATCAATCCAGTCCGATTTAGTATTCAGTTCAGTCCTCAATAATCTCAGTCAGCTAACAGAACTCAGTAGTATTCCATCAGTCAATGGAACTTAGTAAACTCAGTTTAGTTTAGTTAATCAGTTCAATCAGTAATAGATTAATCCAACATCGTATGAACTTATAAATCAGTAAAGTGTCTATTCAGTTGAGAGTAGGATTCAACACTGAGTGAACCCAGGAATGGGGGCTCACCCGCCAGTAGAGGGTGTGATACTTAGAAGCAATCCTTGCATTCCAGAACTAGGTACCTAGCGTAGGTTGAGATATAACTTAATAAGTCTAGGGTTAATGCATCTCATTCGAGTTCTCTTGCCAGCGAAGGGTTGACAGAAAAACTCCCTATTAGAGAGGGTTAACTCATAGCTTGTCTTTACCTGTGGCACGGTATTGACACCCTTCCAACTGGGGTTACAGGTTGGACCCCAAACAATTCATAAAGGGGCATGTAAGTTAGATGATTACCTCCTACAGTCTCAGTCTTCAGTAAAGAACTCAGATAGTTCTACAGATTTTAGGACTGTCAGATATAGTCACTCAGCTCTGTACGGAACTCAGCTTGTTCCATAAAAAATAGGAATGTCAGACACAATCACTTAGTAAATAATATATCTGTTATCAGTTATCAGTTATATCAGTTATTAGTAATCCATATTATCAGTAAACTCAGTATTCAGAATCCTTATAACTTCAGTTATAGTTATGTATTCTTGCATGTATTCTCACGCTGTTATGATCATGTTATTCATTCAGTTATAGTTCATGCATATGAACCCTTGTATTTAGCCTTACCTCACTTTTTGTACCAGTACATTCACTTCACACGTACTGACGCATACTTTCCTTTTATGCTACGATGTTTTATACCATAGGTTCAGACGTACGGGCTCCAGAGTACCTTTAGCAGACTAGACTTTTAGCAAACAGAGTAGTGGTGAGTCCTCATTGTTTGAGGATATGTTTATTCATTTAGTATCTCAGTTTATTTTCAGTAGTTGGAGTTAGTTGGCTTCTTGTCCCATCAACTCAATAGTTCAGACAGTTTTAGAGGCTTTTCAGACTAGATGTTCAGACAGTATTCAGTCTTTCAAATTCTAATGTTTTATAATACTTTGTCATTTCCTTTTTATCAGTATTACAGTTTTGAACCTTATGGCATTTCAACCTATTATTCCACATTAAACAGTATTATTACTCAGTTATTGCAGTAGGTACCAGTCATGGGTTAGCTTGTAGTTCTTTGGCATTATGATCACCGTGTATCATCCTGGGTACCAGACTCGGGGCGTTACACATACTGGAGATCCAAGATCTTCTCAAATAGAAGGGATCTTACCTCAACACTAGCAAAGATCCTGCTCGGGTCTAAAATATCATGTCACACCATCAAGTTGGCTAAAGACTGAATGTCCCACACCAACAACCTCTAAGAAACTAAAAAACAAGCCAAGCTATCCATGATTACTGCCTTCTAACTCAAGGCGTCTTCTACCATATTAGCCTTACCTGGATGATACAAGATTGTAATATCATAATCCTTAAGCAACTTTATCCATCTACGATGCCTAGAATTTAGCACTTTCTGGGTTATAAGATGTTGAAGATTGCGATGATCTATGAAAATATCACAATGGATAGCATAAAGATAATGCCTCCAAATCTTAAGCGTAAAAAGTATCGCTGCCAACTATAATCATGAGTGGGGTAGCTGCACCATGCACCTCAAGCTACCTCAAAGCATAAGCTATAACACAACCCTACTGCATTAATACACAACCAAAACCAACACTATAAGAATAAAAATACATAGTGAATCCATCACCCTCAATAGGAAGAACCAAAAAAGGAACCAAAGTGAGGAAATACTTGAGCTTCTCATAGCTCAACTCACACATGTTCAGATCATCAAAAATAAATCTTCTTCTGAGTAAATCTAGTCATAGGTGTTGAAATAATAGCAAATCCCTTAATGAATCATCTATAATAACCGACAAAGATGATAAAGGTGCGAACCTCAGTCGAAGATGTAGGCCTGGACCAATCACAAATATCCTCATTCATCACTGGGTCAACCGTAATCCTATTCTTAGACCTCATATACCCAAGAAATTTCACCGACCCAAAACTCATACTTACAGAACCTGGCAAAAAGAAAATGATCTTTCAATGTCTGGAGCACTACCCTCAAATATTGCGCATGATACCCTCTACTCCTCAAATACATAGGGATGTAGTCAATGAACACAATCATAAAGGAATTGAAATAAGGTCTGAACACTCGATTGATAAAATCCATGAGTGAGGCTGGAGTGTTTGTCAACCCAAAGGACATTACCGAAACTCATAATGACCATAACGGGTCCAAAAGGCTACCTCAGATTATCCTTATCCCAAATCCTCAATGGATTGTAACCAGACCTCAAATCAATCTCAGAAAACACCATTGCATCCTAAAGAAGGTCAAACAAGTTATCAATACGAAGCATAAGATAACTGTTCTTCACCATCACCTTATTAAGCTGCCTATATCAATAAAAATATGCAAGGAGAAATCCTCTTTCTTCACAAAAACATAGAAGCTCCCTAAGGTGACATACTTGATTTAACAAAACCCTTGCAAAGAAGATCCTAAAGCTGAGAATTTACCATGTTAAGCTTGATAGAAGACATATGGTAAGGTATCATAGAAATAGGTTCGGTGATAGGCTCAAGAAAAATAGAAAACTAAATCTCATAGTGAGGAGGAACGCCCGACATATTAATAGGAAAAATATTAGGAAACTCACAGACTATAGGAACAAAATCAAGCGACGAACCCTCCACACTATGATAAATAATATAAGCGAGATAAGACTCATAATTCCTCAATGAAAGTCTCCTAGAATTAACACAAGAAATAATTCCCATTAGCTCATAACTAATAGCTTCTTGCCACACATTCGGGGGTATGCCGGGCATGGCTATGGTAGCGGTTTTAGCAAAACAATCCATGATCGTATCATAGTGGGATAACTAGTTCATGCCTAGGATCATATCAAAATATACCATATTTAATATTATGCAATTAATATGAGTATCAATATCTTTAACAATCACAACACAGGATCTGAAGATCAGACCCACTAATAAAGAACCACCCACAAGAGTAGATACATAGAAAGGCACATATAACAAATCCTAATATAATTCTAACTGCAGGGCATATTAGGAATTCATATAACAGTAAGAAGATACCGAATCAAATAAAGCAAAGGCCGATTGATGGTACACCAAAATCATACTTGTGATAATAGCATCGAAAGACTCAACCTTAGGCCAAGAAGGTACTGCATATAATTGACCACGCCCACCATCTGGTTGGGATCCTAACTAATCTCCTACTGTACATGCTTGAGAATCTCCATGATCACTCTGGGGACCACCCTTATGAAAATGCATACCATATCTAGCTGAGATATAAATTGCTTTAATAAGAAGAACACTCTAAGCTTCGATAACAATTGCCCTATGACTAAGGCACTCTTACTAGTAATGTCTTAAAGCTCTACAACCATAACATGCCCTATGAGATAAACCAAAATTAAATGATCATGCTTACCTAGAATAATCACCTCGACTCGAATAACCAAAAGAAAAACCCTTTAAAGTCTGGCCACTAACCTGACTATAGTGATCAGTAACAAAAGACTAACCTCTATCAGTAATCTAAAAGCTACCAAAATGGGTCTAGTAGGCTAATATGATAATTGCAGAGGGTTTCTACCTTGATGACTGCTACATCTGAATTGTGAGCTACTATAGCTCTAACAAAAATTCCTTGATACAAAGGTCTTTTATTGCTTCCCCTTGGGCCTCGTGATACATCTGCTTTATTACCTAAGCATGGTAAGATACCTCAGCAATAGACCTATCCATAGTGACCAAAATCTGAGTGGACATGCAAAGAGGAAGTCTCAATCCTAAAAAAAATCAATGAGCTCTCTCATACTTTGTAGTAAGAATAGAAGTAGCATGCCAAGAAACTAATGAAAATGAGCCTCAAACTCCATTAATTTCATGGATCCCTGCTCCAACCTTAATAACTAAACCCTTAAATGATCCCTAAGACTATAAGGCCTAGATTTAAGATTACATCACCAATGTCAACCTACCAAGTCCAACTAAAAAGTAGTGTAATACACACCACGAGTTTTAACTAGGACTAAATTGTAGAGCCCATCCTTACAAACAATCGGAAACTACTATGCAGCCTCACCTGATACATCACAAAACCTAGGTAGAGCCAATCAAAGAAATCTTACCAATATTTTCTTCTCCTCAACAAACATAACAACTTGGGAAACCATAGCCTGAGAAACTATTGGGTGAGAAACTATCGGTGTAGGAGGGACCTCAACTCTTAGAGTTACAGCTACAAGTTAAACTTCTACCTTAGTGCTATTTTGATCCGTATACTGAGAACCATCAGATGGTGCACTACTTACAAACTCTATAAGCTAAAGAAAACAATCCCTAATCATTAAAGAAGAATAAATCCTAATTAAGCCTAGGTCAGTCCCTAGCCTACCACTGACAGGGGCAGAAAAACCTTTAGCTCCAGAGCAAGAATAGGGTCAAGTGAAGAACCCCTATCCTATCCACTTTGAAACACTCCAAACATTGAACTTAAAAATTTACAAAGTTTTGAGCCATATGATCATCATACGAATCATACCATGATAGTTATTATAATACCCCGTAAATTCCTTTTCCAGTATGAGCCTTAAAGCATATTCAGTAAAGTAGAAATCCGAGTCTAAAAGTTTTAGAAATATCTTTCCAAGTATGAAATACTTTGGATGGTGTGGAATTTCCCTAATCATCATCCAGAATCATCTCCGATGTACTCAAGTTTGTATGTTGGTCCTTATTAAATCTAGTATCAAAAAAAGAAAGATGCACCACAACTAGCCAACCTTTTTTCCCCTTATATGTCAACCCAATTTGCACAACACCAATATGGAGATGAGTAAATCCAAGACTTTCCCATTGTTGTGGAAAGTCCTCTGGCATCTGTAGTGATATGAACTATTCCTTTGGAGCTATCAGAATAGGGTGCTGAACAAGTGGTGTTGGAGCAATAAATTCTTTAACTCCTTGTAGCTTTTCTTGGACCATAGAGTGAATCTTCATCTTGGGATTGCATACCTTCTTTGAAATAGCGGAATAGGGTTTTTGTAAAGGAGTGATACATATCTGATGTTGTGATAGTAGAACCTCTACCTCATATATATAGTCAAGTTTACATGATAGCGTATCACTAGGAGTAGCAGATATGTTTATCTTGACATAAGGAATGTAAAAACTGGATGAGGATTCTATAGTAGACATATTTTTTGTTTTTTCTAGACTATAAAGACTCAATGTATTTGTTCTAAGGATCTATAGGAAAAACATAATAAAAGGGAAACTCTTTTTGTATTTGTAAACTGACTCTATATATTTGTGCTAAAGTTCTAAGGATAAAGTAAACCAAATATTTGTATTAAAATCTATGAAAGTAACTACAACTCCATTATGTACCAGAAGCAGAACACTATACTTTGAAAACACTGACTTTGATATGTAAAAAAAGCTACGACTCAACAATACTAAAGTAAAAATAAAAGAAAATAATAATGTAAAGAAGGCTCATGCATTTGAAATCAACAGAGATGGATGCAAAATCCTACTTCCTCCCATCTTCCAGGAGTGGGGATGTCTCTAATAACAAATAGACGGAGAGGCAGAGGGGCACAAAAGACTGTCGGAGAGAGCATCTAGGCAGACAGGTAGTAGACCCCAAAGTCTCCAACATGACAGGCGATTTCACGACCATGTAGGTGGCACACCATAAGAAATTAAAGCTTTCATCAAACACCACAGACATAGAACCTAACTTTTCAACAGGTTTTGACATGATGGAGGCGGTATACCTTAATAAGTCAAAGCTTTCGCCCACACCACAGACATAAAGACAAACCTTTCTCACATGATAGGTGATTCACATCCATATAGGCAGCATGCCATACGAAATCAAATCTTTTAGTCAACACACCACAACTTTCTTATGACTGAGCTACACATCTATATAGATGGTTTGATTTTTGTCTACAAAGCCTTCATAAACCTTAAAGAGATGGTTTGACTTTGAAACTTCAAGCTACACATCAAGGATGGTTTGCCTCGGTAACAAAGACTTCATAACCCAAAAGAGGGATGGCTTGACTTTTCCAGTCTTAAAACACATGATATTCCTTGTCTTCTTAGTACACAACTATTCTGTATTTTTCTAAAATGGGTCTTACGATGGCTCTCCCTGGTCTGTTTCCCTCAAAATGGCCACAAAATAAAAGGTGTACTAAGTCAAACCACAAATCTGCATGTTCTTTCTCAAATATTGAATCTTTTTGGAAAGCTATGGCATGGACTAAACCAATTTCGTTTCATATACTTGGAAAGGACTTACATATCTACATCGTGTGAAAAAATCCAACTTCGTTAATCATTGAAAGTACTTAGGCATCTATATTGTATGGACAAAGCCAACTTCATTTCATAAACATGGAAAGTAACTTTGGGTTACCATTGTTGTCATTGCAACTAGCTAACAATTCGCCGTAGTATTTCCTAACCCCCCTACTCTGACCTAGAGGATCAAAGTACCCATCCTTATGGAAGAGAGAAAGAAAGAGTAAGAGAGTTTAGCTAACAAATATTTTCATTGATAGCGGAGAGAAACTATACAAGAGGTTTTTAGGTAGAGAAGATGATGCCTCTAACCTAAAGGCCTAGGTTTCCTTTTATAGTAGAAGGAAGCTTAAAATCTAAGATATTTTATGGATAAACATGAAATAAAGTAATACAATCCTATCCTATCTTGGAAACTCAACCAAGGGATAAGCATTATCCGTTATGACTGGATAAGTCTTATCCTTCTGGATGGGATACGCATTATCTGTTATGGCAACATAAGCCTTATATTTATTCATACTGGGCCCTACTAACATATGGGGGCCAAATAAAAACAAAACAAACTATGTTATTGGCATATGATAGCATGTGCAAGCAGGTGAGTCAGCAGCTTGCAAGTAGGTGCATCCACAGCTTCACAGGCATCTTACTAGCAGATGGATAAGCACCTTATCTTTGAAGTAGCTGAGTCAGCATCTTTAAAAAACCCATCTGAAAGGGTAACCCATTGAGGAGGGTTTCCTTGGAGAGAAGTGTAACTCATGGAAAGGGTAACCCACTATCGAGGGTAACCCATCTGACAGGGTTTCCTTAGAGATGAGGTAAACCCATTGGGAAGGGTAACCCAATAGACAAGGTAACCTACCGGGAAGGGTAAACCACTGGGGAGGGTAACTTTCAATCACTTGTCATCTGATGTCATCTCTCAGGCATCGATAATAGATGGTGCCGACGGTGGTGAGCTCGCGTATCCTTCTTTCATCGAACATTCTACACCGTGTATGATTATTGGGCGCATAAGCTTGATGGCCGGCATTGTTTCCTTTTTCTCTTTTCTCAAATAGTATTTGGAAGACAATTCCTCCTACCTTGATAGGAAATCTACCAGGATGTTCTCCTTTCCCTTGATATGTTTGACTTTGAATTTGTAGGGAGAAAACTATTGAGACCATCAGAGAATTTGTGGATTTGGGATGATCTTTGGATTCAGCTAGACTATTTTGGGTAAAACCCGTATATCTATCTAGATATGAAATTCAATGTGAATAAGGAAGAAGTTAAACTTTTTGATTCCGTTCTTCACAACAAGAATTTCCTTGAAGGTGGAATGATAATGTTGTTCTGCCTCTTTGGACGTTTCACTTGCATGTCCACATATCTTTTGGTGGTCTTCTTTTTCTTCTAGGATAATTGTACTCTAATAGTTATTGCTGGCGTCGGTCTGTAATATCATTTGTCCGTCCAATGGGATATGGAGTGTCCTGACCTTACTGGATATTCTTTTTATCTTTCGAACTGCATCATCCTGCTCTTTTCCCTATCCTGGAGCAATCTTCTTGAGCATCTTCGTGAGTGGGGAGATGTATGTGGAGACATTGGGGATGACGTCCCTCACATAATTAATTACACCAAGAAATTGCTGAAGCTGTTTCACTGAGAAGTGGGTGTCTTGAAAGTTAAGCAGTTTTTGGCATATGTGCGGTCCTGGAGTGTAAGACCCATGGGAAAAGAACATCCCCAAGAAATCAATTTCAGCTTTTACTAAGGACATCTTCTTCGCTGAGAGCATAACTCTATGCTTTTTCACCAGGTCATGGAACTGATGGAGGAGGTCCAGGTGTTCCTCCATAGTGTTGCTGAAGAGAAGTATGTCATCGATATAGACCAATGACATATTTAGGATGGGCTAGAATAATTTGACCATAGCCTTTTGGAAGAGTGAAGGGGCAGGTTTGAGCCCAAACGATATAACCTTCTACTTATAGTGGTGATCGGGTATGCAGAAGGCTGTTTTTTCTCTATCTTCTCGGTGTATGCCTAGCTGTCAAAATACAAATTTGACATTGAATTTAGAAAAGTGGGTGGATTTTCCTAGGTGTGAGAATAGGGCCAGCTTATTCAAATTGGGGAATTTATCGTCGAGAAGAAATTGGTTTAGGGGTTGGTAGTTTATGACTAGACAAAGTTTTCCCCTCGTCTTCTCAGTGCACATGTTGACATATAATGTTTTACAAGCCCACTAGGAATCTGATATCTTAATAATCCCAAACTCCAAGAGTTCAGCACATTCTTTCTTTGCAAGATGAAAATGTTCAGGATTCATACCAGAGTGACTTTCCTTTGTGGGGTTGATCTTTTTACTCTTCTTGAATGGGATTCTAATGAAGAATTCATGATTGAGCCATAGGGGATGTTTAGTATTCTTGAGGAACTCTTTGTGGAATTTAACCCAAGATTCTTCTATCAGCTAATTCTCCATCTTCTTTACTAGATTTTCGTCAAGAATCTGGAACATCCTCGATATGGTGGAATATCATCTGAATCGGCCTATGAAGGTTATACCTTCCATTAGAATGATGAGGCGGTTCTTCAGCTGCCTATAGGTTTCATAACCAATAATCAGATCCTTTCTCGGTATTCTGAAGTTGAGGAGCTTTGTCCAGTAGAGTACGCCCGGGAAGAATTCAATAATAATTGGCTGCCTCTTGATCAGCTTTGTTGTGAGGACTCCTCTTTTTGATGTTGTACCAAATGTTCTAAAGTGAGGAACCCAATGATCATCGGTAATGATGTCGAGATATAGTATAGAGACAGCTGCACCGGTGTCCATGAAGGCGATGACTTGAAGGGGCTTGTCCCATCTTGGTGGATATATCTTGAGTTCGATATGAGGTGTTTCTAGCTTAGAGATCATGTTGATTTCTTCTGTGAGCATGCTGATCTCTTCCATCAATTTTGCTGAACAATTGAATTCCCCTTCGCTGATGGGCAATGATACCTTCTCCAAGTAGTCATCAATAATAAGGGGTTGAGGTTGGCCATTAATGAAGAGGGATGGACAGTCTTTGTACACTCCTGTCTCTGTGTTACTAGTAGATCTAGGAATTCTCTGTGGACCTTAAAGAGCCTTATCTTTGATCGGGGACTTGTCAACCTCCATTTTTTCTTCTAAGGATGGAGCCTCCCTTTTTGTCTTCTTGGACTTAGGACACGTATTTTCCAAGTGTCCTTTGTTATGACAGATGAAGCATTTGGCCTTTCTTGGATCTTTCTTTCTGGGAGATGTGTTGTTGACGCTGGATATCTGCTCTTTATCCGGTGGTTTCTTCTTTCTGGACCGCCTATACTGTATGTACCTTTTGTGCCTTGCCGGATATCTTGAGAGTTAGGGGGATTTATCTGGATTGACATGATTGGTGGTAATCACACCTGTAATTGGATTAGCCTCAGCAAGAAGAATCGCCTTAGGATCATAGTTTGAGATTATCATGTTTGCCGAATCCATTGGCTGAAGATGTTGCTGGTCTTTTTCTTCCTCTGGGATAACGTCTTCAGGGGCATAAGTGGGATTCAAATATTACTCAATAGGATCTCCATGGAATTGCTGAGGAGTATGATTTCTGGCTTCTGCTAAATCGAACTCTGAGATGGCCTATTCTGGAAAATAAGGGTCTTCTATCCAGAAGAACTTTGGACATATGTAGTCACCATGATGGAGACTATGTTCAATGGAATCCCAGTCCTTATCCTGTGGCAGTTCCTGTGCGATCTATAGGTTACCATTTAGGACTATAGCATCTATTTCTGCAAAGATATCATCTTGGGTTGGAGCGATAGCCGTTGAGTTTAACAAATCAGCATCATAAAGGGCCTTCTTCCTTTTGGCTTGTCCTTGGGTTTGCTAGCAGTCTAACATGACCTCCTTTCTTTTCCATGATCCGATGGGAAGATTAGATCTATGCTTATCTTCTTGAGTTGGACTGAGGAGTTCAGAGGTGGATAGGCTAGTAAAGATATGGGAAAAAGATGGTGTGTTTTTTGTGGTGATGTGGGAAGTACAACATATATTGGGATATTTTGTGGGTTGGTGGTGCCATACCTCAATAGAGTAATCTGCTCATCAAGTGATTCCACTTCATTTCCTTAATGATCTATAAAGGGTAGAATGGAGGTGGCATGGCCTGAATCACAGTATTCATCATCATCATCGTCTGGCCAGGTTATGTCATAATTTGCACAACTAAAATTGCTGACCCATGGACAGTGTCCCATGAAAAGACATTTGAACCAGTGTATGTTGCATCCCTCATTATTGAACTGCTGGACCCAATCATTATCTCCCATGATCCCTTCGAAGGAGTAGGAGTCAAATATCGGGTCTGAGCTTTTCTCTTCTGGATATATATCATTGGGGATAACCATTTGAATAGGCAAAGATGTCTGGTGAGGGGTTACTTCAGATAAGGTTCAGAGACGATGAGAATAAAATCTCAACTTCTTATAATAGTTGAAACATACATTTGAAGTGATTTTGAGTAGTTCTTCCCTAGACACTTGGTTTGATATTTGTACACCAAGGGTGGTTCGTCGGGTCGTATTTATGGCTAAGGACAAGGATGTCTGGTCGCCTGGCATGGATAGAGTATCTTCGTAGTTTTTCACTCGCCAAGTTATTTGGTGGTGTATGGTTGGATACAAGCTAGCCTCTGGTATGTCCAGGATTTAGACTTGGAGATTTAGTGCCTCAGTTAAGTTTGGTTCAGAAAGGGACATGGTAATATCTAGAAATAGAGTTACAACGAGTGTCCCAACATCCAGGATAACATGTAGACTACCTAGATTTGCATCTTGGTATTTGTGGAATCTCGTATCAAGGAGAGAAAATGATGCCCTTAAGGGCTATCCTTTTCTTCAAGGATGTGCCAACGCAATGCGAAAAGCACCAAAATGGATATGGGTATAACCATGGTTTCTCCACTCTTTTGGGAAGTTTTATGAATTTTCAGAGAGATGAAATGATCATCAAGAATAGTAAGGATATGCTGATCAAGAGTTGTGGCAGCAAAGTATTCCTTAAATCCCTCTAACCTATTCTGATGTAGGGAATCAATCTGCATCCATGGATTACGTGCTTTCTTCACAAAGGCAGAGTAAGGGTTAGGTAGAGCTACATATATGGAGTATATATCTTTTTTGGTTTGTAACACCTCTACTTCACAAAGATTTTTATGTTTACATGACAAGGTGTTGTGAAAGGTTGGTAACATGGCTAGCTGAGGAAAGAACCGGTACGGATCAAACAAAGTGGAAGGAACTGTAGAGAAAGACATATTTTTGTATTTTCTGGACTGTAAAGACTCGATGTATTTGTTCTAAAGATCTATGGAAAAGACTTAATAAAAATAAAAATCTTTTTGTGGTTTTTTGGAGTGACTCTCTATATTTGTGCTAGGCATCTACGAATAGGACACAAGTAATCTTTGTTCTAAAATCTAAGAAAGTAACTATGACTCGATTATGTACAGGACACAGTAAATGAAGAGTGGAAAATTCTAACTCTAATAATGATAGTAAAACTATGAAACTAATATTTACAAGACTTGAGTTGTAAACTTTGGAAGAAAAGACTAAGGTTAGATCTAAGAGTAGTAGTTTGGACAAGTAAAACTAAAAACTAAGAATAAAAATGTAAAGCTGGCTCACGTGTTTGCAATTAGCAGAGGTGGATGCAAACTCCTGCTTCCTCCGATCCCCCGAGAGTGGGGATAGCTCTAATACCAAATAGACAGAAAGGTAGAGGGGCACGTAACACTACCAAAGAGAGAAGCCAGGTGGACAGGAAGCAGGCCCCAAACTTTCCAACATGAAAGGCGATTTCACTACCATACAGGCGGCACACCATATGAAATCAAAGCTTTTGTCAAACACCACAGACACAGAGCCTAACGTTCCAACATGTTTCAACACCATGGAGGTAGTATACCTTACCAAGTCAAAGGTTTCATCAACACCACAGACACAGAGACTAACCTTTCCCACATGACAGGCGATTCACATCCATATAGGGGGAATGCCATACAAAATCAAAGCTTTTAATTGACACGCCATAAAATTCCTATGACTGAGCTATGCATCCATATAGACGGTTTGATTTTTAGCTACAAAGCCTTCACAACCCTTAATGGGATGGCTCAAATTTGGAACTGTAAGCTACACATCAAGGATGGTTTGCCTCGGCAACAAAGCCTTCACAACCCAAAAGAGGGATGGCTTGACTTTGCCAGTCTTAGAACACATGAGATCCCGTGTCTCCTTAGTACACATCTATTCTGTATTTTCCTAAAATGGGTCTTATAGTGGCTCTCCCTTGACTGTTTCCCTCAAAACGATCGCAAAACAAAAAATGTACTAAGGCAGACCCCAAATCTGCATATTTTTTCTCGAATATTGAATCTTTTTGGAAAGCTATGGCATGGACTAAGCCAATTCCGTTTCATATACAAAAAGATGCTGATACATCTACGTCGTGTGGACAAGGCCAACTTTGGTATTCATGGAAAGTATTTAGGCATCTACCTTGCGTGGACAAAACCAACTTCGTTTACTAAACATGGAAAGTAACTTCGGGGTGCCATTGTTGCCGTCACAAAAATCTAGAACTTCTCCGTAGTATTTCATTATCCCCCTACTCCGACCTAGAGGATTAATGTACCCATCCCTTTGGAAGAGAGAAAGCAAGAGCAAGAGAGTTTAGCCAACAAATATTTTTATTAATAGGAAAGACAAACTATACAAGTGGTTTTTAGGTAGAGAAACTGATGCCTCTAACCTAAAGGCCTACGCTTACTTTTATAGAGGAAGGAAGCTTACTAGATAAGCTAAGCTATGGATAAACATCAAATAAAATATTATAATTCCTATCCTAATAGCTACGGGATAGGCATTATCCAATAATAAGGATAAGTCTTATCCTTTTAGAAGGGATAAACATCATCTTTTATGACTAGATAAGCCTTATCTTTATTCACACCGGGCCCTATTAATATATGGGAGGGGGCAAATAAAAACAAAATAAACTATGTTGTTGGCAAGTGATAGCATGTGCAAGCAGGTGAGTCAGCAGCTTACAGGCAGGGGCATTAGCAGCTTCACTGGAATCTTAAAAGTAGGTGGATAAGCTCCTTGTCTTCAAAGTAGTTGAGTCAGAAGCTTCAAAAACCCATCTGAAAGGGTAACCCACTGAGGAGGGTTTCCTTAGAGAGGAGGGTAACCCACTGGAAAGGGTAACCTACTGGCGAGGGTAACCCATCTAACAGGGTTTCCTTGGAGAGGAGGGTAGCCTACTGGGAAGGGTAACCAACTAGAGAGGGTAAACCACTGGGAAGGGTAATCCACAGAAGAGGGAACTTTTTTGCACATGTCATCTGACGTCTTCTTTCAGGCAGTGTTGGATGGTGCCGACAACGGTGAGCTCGCGTGTCCTTCTTTCCACCAATATACTACGTACTTTTTCATGAGGCATTTATTTCCTTCCAAGCTTCTCTTCATCGATCTGGTGAAGTAACTCTTTTTGAAGGATAAATATTTGCATTCTTGAGGTGGAGCCTTCATTCGTATTCTTGTGGCTTCATTGATTTTGAACTCATATGGTGGCTGACATTCTGTTGTAGTTCATTGGACTTCATTATCAGTATAGTCCTATTTATTTTAAATGCATTTCTTTTTTTACAAAGTAAAGCATTGTTCTTCACAACTTTCATCTTAAAGAGAGAGTCAAATCAGGAAATTCCCAGAGTAGTGAAATTTTCGATTGAGCTTGGACATCAGGGCCTGTGATTCCTACTAGATGATACAACTTAAAGGACTTTTCATTGTAGGAACCCTTGAAGCATCGAATCTAATATGTGCATGGCATGGACCAAAGCATGAATCTTTTCAAATCTTGTTGGATTCGATTAGAATGCGGAAAGGCATAACACCTGAACTCCATGACGATATAATAGTTATGGTAAATTTATCAAAATAGCAATAAGAGTTCTAGTTGAAAGTCATCGGCTAGCGTAATGAACACATAAAAGAAGAGATATCCTAGATGTTCTCCGAACAACTTCACGATTGGGTTGTTGCGCCTGGTGAACACTTGAAGCTTACTGAAATTTGGATTTCTCAGAGGATAGATGGATATGAAGGTTCCAAATATCTATTTAATAGATCTACAGAGCAATCTGCTATTCGGGAAGATAATATTCCTAATGTGTTGAGCATGACAAACTAACTGGCTAATTTCTAGTTGTCTTCTCCGGTGCAGGATATCAGGTAGAACTTATCAACATTCATATCACCTAATACCGTATAAACATCTACTAATAAGATTATGTCCTCTGATGGTTCTTCTTTCAGCGCGAATACCGCTTCAAGGTCATCCTCTTTGTTGAGATAGATTCCAACATAATCTGCTTTTTCTTCAAAGATGTGGACAAAGTCCTTCGACTTCTTGAGTTGAGGACAGTACTTTGTAAAGTAACCAAGATATATAAAGATAAAGTAGCTATCAATGTTCCTCTGGTAATCTGCTATACTTCTTCATCTGGAATACCTGGTTTGCCCAACTACCTTAGGCTCGTCGTCTGGAGGCCTGGGTAGTTTGAATCTTTTGAACAACAGATTTCACTGTGATCCTACCTGATGGCTTGAACAGGGACAATCGAACTTCATAAAAAGATTATTCCTTCCATAATAATAATCAAGAATTAGGTAGTTCTCAATGATCTGATTCAGCACAGATCTCTTCTTGTATAAACTATTCAAGGCCTGGAAAATGGCCTACCTGGTGTTGCTCGCGTCTTTGATGAAGGCTTATAGTAAGATTCTGGTGTGGGTGGAAAAGTCCTGGCATGTGAGATAATTTGTTTTATCCATAATTCCAAGCGTATTCCACCAGCATATAAGGACTTTGGAGAATCTGGATATGCAATCTGATAGTATCATGCATTCCAGATTCTTTATCATCATAAAAGTTGTAAAGTCTTGAGGCAGGAATAGAATTGAAGAAATGATTTTTTCCGCCTCTTTCGTTGGTCCTTGCCTTCTTTCTAGGACTAGATCACTAGTCATGTTAGATTGTTCAGAGACTGGTCGAGAGACCGCTGGTTTGTTAGAGTGGTTTTCTAACATAGATAGACATTCCTCCTTAAGTATTTGGATCGAGTGCTGCAAAGCATCTTCATCACCTTCGACCCATTCACTAGCATAGAGTTCATCATTGGCATCAGATAACTGTATACTAGTGGAAGCCCGTGATTGATTACTAATAAAGATGTCCTTAAATATTCCTTTCTCTACGCTGAAAGCATATATGGGAATGTCTTTTATAGCTGGATGAGGATCACCAATATCTTTGGGACAAGCCATGGAGGCTCATGCTTCCCTCTTCGCCTTTCTGGATTTAGGACATCCTTTTTCAAAGTGTCCTTTGTCATGGAAGATGAAACATTTATGCTTGCCTAGATTTTTCGTGCTGGAGGATTCGGAATCTGTGCTGATAAAATTTTTTTTGTTCGGCATTTTTTTGGCCCATCTGAACTATATGTATCTCTTGTGCCTTTCCTAATGCCTTGATAGCTGAAGATATCCTTTTATATCGAGAACTAGATTTTCATGCATACCATCAGAGTGGATAGATTGGGAAAACTCATCCAACATGGGGTTGTCGAACAAAGTTTCCTTATGCCTCTCTGAAGGATGGGAGTAGTATGATATGATGACTCTTTTTGTATAAGCTCATCACCCTTTGGAACAACAACACTTATGTTAACTCGATTGAAGTGGATCAGGTCAACAACTTTGTCATTATTCTGTAGAAGACATATCTTTAGAGAGATATATTCTCGATTATGGGATTCCTCCTTGGAGATCTGCAAGTGATCATCTAAAGTGGTGGAATCTCATACACAACTCATGATCATCATGTGTGCTGGATCAATATTATTGTCATTGTTGTCCTGCAATTATTCTTTCAGATCATATTTCGGTGATGCTCTCTAGATAGAAGGAGCCTCTGTTAGATCATACTGAATATCTATACTCTAGATCTTAGGATCATCAGCTGAGACTACAACAGTAGGACCATGGCCAATGGGTATGTGTGTCGACACCATCTTATTAGTATCAAATGTAACCCGACTAGAATACTTTATCTTCTCAACGCTTAGTGTTATGACATCTCTCCTTTTCTTTTCATCTTCTAGAGTAGAAGTGAATATCATGGATGAATAGTGCGGATAAGGTTGGTTAATTCTCTGTGAAGAATATCCATATGGAAATATGGTAGATACTCTGGCATTTTGTTGTATGGCATGGTCGTACTCCCTTTGGGTTGCCATGGCATCCTTTCTTTCCCATACAAATTTGGCAAAGTCAAACTCCTCTTGTTCATCTTTGGGAGCTGGAAAAAATAATTCTTGTATGGATGGATGAGGTGGGATGGTGGAAAAGGGCTGGACTGAACCTCGTAAAGGATATGTTTTGGGAAATATGATTGTTTCTTGGGTATTTTGGAGTTTGGCATAATCGTATATAAGAAGATGGATCTATTTTTCCAATGAGGCCATTTTCTTCCGTTGTTGGTCAAGAAAATATAGTATTGAGGAAACTATTCGGCATCTCTCAGACTATATAGTTTGCAGCCTATTTTCTAACGCTCTGATAAGAATGGCATATTGAGGGGCATCTGAAGAATTTTCTGATTGGATAACATAAGGTGATTTTGGAGCTCGGGTTAGGTTATCCTCTTTAGTTTGGGGGTATGATGGGTACGCATCTATGTGACTGGATGTAGAGAGGGGAATTATAAACATTTCAGGTTGAGTAGCTACAACAATCAGTCATCCATGGGTAATGTCCTGAGAAAGGGTATTTACACTACATCAGACTACGACCCTCATGTTTGAAGTTCCTTATCCAATCATGTTGTCTCATAAATCCAGTGAGGAACTTAAGGATGGTGTCTGGGTCTTTTACATTTGAAAAGTCATCACTTAGGTTGTACCTGGTCAAAGCCAACTTCATTTCATAAACATAGAAAGTAACTCGGGGTGCCATTGTTGCCATTGCAACAAGCTAGAACTTCACCATAGTATTTTCTTACCCCCTACTCTGACCTACCCCCTACTCCGACCTAGAGGATCGAAGTACCCATCCCTTTGTAAGAGAGAAAGCAAGAGCAAGAGAGTTTAGCCAACAAACATTTTTATTAATAGCAGAGAGAAACTATACAAGAGGTTTTTAGGTAGAGAAGCTGATGCTTCTAACCTAAAGGCCTAGGATTCCTTTTATAGAGGAAGGAATCTTACAAGCTAAGATATGCTATGGATAGACATGAAATAAAATATTATAATTCCTATCCTAACAGCTAAGAGATAGGCATTATTCATTAATAAGTATAAGTCTTATCCTTTTGAAAGGGATAAGCATTATATTTTATGACTAATAAGACTTGTATTTATTCTCACCGGGCCTTACTAACATGTGGGGGGCCAAATAAAAACAAAACAAACTATGTTGTTGGCATATGATAGCATGTGCAAGCAGGTGAGTCAGTAGCTTGCAAACAGGTGCATCAACAGCTTCACAGGAATCTTGAAAGTAGGTGGATAAGCTCCTTGTCTTCGAAGTAGCTGACTTAGTAGCTTCAAAAACCCATCTGAAAGGGTAACCCATTGAGGAGGGTTTCCTTAAAGAGGAGGGTAACCTACTGGAAAGGGTAACCCACTGGAAAGGGTAACCCACTGGTGAGGGTAACCCACTGGTGAGGGTAACCTATTTGATAGAGTTTCCTTGGAGAGGAGGGTAACCCACTAGAATGGGTAACCCACTCGAGTGGGTAACCCACCGGGAAGGGTAACCCACTGGAGAGTGTAACTTTCTTGCACATGACATCTGACGTCATCTTTCAGGCAGTGTTGAATGGTGCCGGCGGTAGTGAGCTCGCGTATCCTTCTTCCTTCCAGCAATCTATTCTGTGCTTCTGCCTAAGGCATTCTTGTCCTTCCAAGCTTCTCTTCATCGATCTGGTGAAGTAACTTCTTCTGAATGATGAATCTTCACATTTCTGTTGGGGAGCTTTCAGCCGTATGTTTCTAATGGAGCCGGTGACTTTATCTCTGGTGATCTCATACTGCGACTGATATTGTTTTGCTGAAGGTTGGACCTCATTCCAGTGGGGATGACCGTCATATGCATAGTTCCATTTTCCCCATTCCTTTATCCAGATTTCCTTAGGAATTCATCTGTTCTACTGGAAAATAAAGTGCTAGGCTTCATAGTATTCATCTTCTAAAGAGAGTATGGACACGGGAATTTTCCAGAGGAGTGAAATTTCCAACTGAGATTGGACGTCGTGGTCTGATATTCCTATAGGGCGATGCAGCATGAAGACCATTGCATCGTAGGAATCCTTGAAGCATCGAATCCAGTATTCTTGTGGCTTGAACCGTAACATGAATCTTTTTAGAGAAGGTTGTTGATCTTGGGTGTATTTATACTTCTAAGAACCATAACTTATCCATATTTTAGCTAAGTTTAGAGAACAATGTGCATAGTTTCTTATGTTCTTACTCTAGTTCTATGTAATTGAGCTAACAGATGTGATTAGCATGATTTCCGGTATTAATGAAGTAGATGAAGTCATAATGGGACTATGGAATGTGGATGTCATATGACACAAGAGAGCGTAGCAGTCTAGACTAAATGTGGTGCCTAGAAACTATGTCCAAGATTACTTTATCATTTATAATTAGTTTAGGGACTTAGAAGCTAATTATGAGAGAAAATATTATTAAAGGCTTAATGATGAATTTTTATTCATGATTTATTATTTTGTATTATTTTGCGAGAGGAGAGAGGTGGCCTACACCAAGGGAGAAATGTTATTCATCTTCTCCACCAAGATCGTCTTCTAGTTTTTTGTATGATGAATAGTTCTATTGTGATTTTCGTTTTACCCATGAGTAGCTAAGTTTATTAGTTAGGGTTATGGAAGCCTTGTAGCGTACAATATATCACTTTGGGTTTTGAATTCATTATGCATTGATTTGTTTACATCATACTCTCTTCGCTTATCTTGAATTCTTGTGGTTACAAACATAAAGGATATGCCTTAAAACACAACTTGTTCGAAAGAAAGGTTTATGTTCGGAAAAGAGAGTAGTGACAAGAAAATAGGATTTCCAACCCCTATTTCATACGTTAATACCTTAACAGGATTAACTACTTGGAGATTTCGTATTGTTTTTATTAAACGCTTTTGATTCGACATAACTAAAGTGAATTAATTATTGATGGTTGAGAAACACTAGGATTATGTTATTAAATACAATACGTTTCTCTGTAAGCACAATGCATGTATGAATTCGTAAAGCCCATAGTTAGAAAGTATTGAAAACTACAACGTGGACATAACCCTAACTTTTTATTTCTCTGAATTTGAATACTACTACATGTATTTCATCTTGTTAAACTAAAATCATTAATTCATGAACTGAATCAAATCCCCCAATTTATTTTACGAAAATAAACGATTAAAAGTCAACTAATCTGCATACAACTTAATTAGAATCATATTCCCAATGGGATTCGATCCCAACCTAGTTGGGTTATATATTTGATAATGACCGCTTACTCTCGTAAGAGAGGTGTAGTTTGGGCTTGGTGTGTGGTGCCTAAGATTACATAGCCCATGGAAAAGGCATCGCCTAAGACATAGCCTAAGATCACCCTCACATATGCTATAGCCTATGCATTGCACACCTTAACTTTGGCGATGGCTTGTGCGTCGCACACCCAACCACACACCCTCACTATTTTACTTGTGCGATAACCAATTCGGCGCACAACCTAATCTGTGAGATACCTTGTGCGACACACACTTAACCTTGTGCGATAACATATGTGATGCACACTTAAATGCACATGCCCACTGCCTCACCTGTGCAATGCCTAATTCACCGCACACCTTAATATGTGCAATACCTTGTGCGGCGCACACTCAAAGATTTTCCTTCCCTTTTGCGTTGCATACCCTTCCTAATTTAGCTTAGTACCTAACTTCTAATTGGGTCAATTTGATCCGAATTTTACCCTTTAATAGAATCCACATCCTAAATGCCCAAATTCATCCTTATTTCACCCTTAATCCGTACAATATTGAGCTCCCACCATTCTCTTTGTCCTTCACTAATCTTTCATCTTTAAGGTAAGTTTTACTTTCTTAATCCTCAGTTCTTGTGACTCTATGTTATAGCTAATTAATTTCTTAAGGATTACGAATTAAATTCTTGCCATGGCGATATTGTGAAAGTGATGGTGTTTTTGTATATTTTGATAGGGTTGAAAGTGTAGAGCATGACTCTGTTCAAAAAGTGCTTCATTGAAATAGAATTGGGGGAATTGAAGTGAGTGAATTGTATTGTGACTAATGTTGATGGACCATGTTAAAGTGTATGTCAGCAAAGTTTGAGTACCCGACAACAACACTTAATTGGTTGATACTAACAAATTAAGTGTGGGGTAGTGACTTTACCACCCTCATCTTAATTATAGTTAGTTTTATTATGTATGGCTGACGTGGATGATATGATGAACATAGGAAAAATGGCTCTGATGATGATCTCAATGCAGGTGGCATGACTCCTAATATGGACGAGGAGTACTACTAACTAGGTTCTTTATCTTGTTATTTGCACTGGGGACAGTGCTTAGCCTAAGTGTGGGGTGGCTGGTTACTTAGCTACTTGTTTTGTAAGAAAATAGTACCTTCTTCTAGCATTCTTCTATGATAGGATTAGTTATTTTGTTTATTTTATTACTTGTTAGATGTTTATTCTATTTAGTCATAATTTGGTGCTTTTCTCGATGATGGATGGATGATGACCGTCTTAAGAGAAAATTAGCCATTTAATTGCATATAGCTGTTCTTGTGGATCACATGACATTATAACATAAGTATGTGATGGATCATTACATTTGAAACACCTAGGCTCTAGTTGTGACTCTTGTTGTGATTGTTGGTTTTATTTGAATTCATGTAATTGCTAGGTTGAGAATCTATAATTCTCCTAATTGAGTCGACCATGTGCCATGAGTGTGTAAGACTGTTGTATATTCCTTATTGCAACTGATGCTAGAACTTTCCTGGTGTGGGTGCAAAGCAAAATAAAGATTATGAGTTTAGGAGATGATTTACGCATTTTTTTGATAGCTATTGTTCATACCTTCTTTTGACCTACCTTTGTACATTATCTTAGCTAGCCCCATTGAGCCTTTAGCTTGTTCTTTTGTTAGCCTCATATGTAGCCTAATCTGTTCTTTAATAGACCGTAATTTGATCCAAAAGCTCCTAAGTGCTTTAATGTAAAATCAATGTGAGTTAGGAGTTTGACAATTAGAGAAAAAATGTGAAATTGATGCCCCAAAGTCTAGTTATTGGCGTGTGAAATTGATGTGGTTGGGAGTAGCAAAAATTGTTGAAAAAGTTCCAAATTTTATCTCGGACATATTATAATGAACTTGTTTTGGACCTGGTCCTTCTTGGACATTGTGCACCTCAACTAAGGTAAATTGCTTAAGTTAAGGGTGGCTATTATAAGGGTGTGTAACATGAAAAGGGTGCAAATATATATATATATATATATATATATATATATTTGAAAGGGTTGCATACTCCCACCACAATGTTATTAATTGAGCTTAACGAGTTGGGGTGAAAAACAAATCTGTGAAGATAGCAGAAGTGGAAATTGGTTGTTAGAGATTCTTCTTAATTGCATAATGTAGTGTATTAAAGAGCTTAGGGAAGATAGTTACTATTTCTAGCCAAAATAGTTCCTACCCATCCTTTAGCCCGCATTACAACCCGTAAAAGACCTATTTGATACTAATCTTAGCATTCTGATATTAGTGGAGTCTTACACTAAGGAAAAGCATATGGTCATCAGTTGTAATTTGAGAATTCATTGTGAGAGTGAGCACAACTTAATTCTTGTACCCATTTTGTTAGAAATTGCATGATTGTGAGTGATTATGGGTAACTTTCTTGTTGTGAGGGCACATGGTTGATTAAGGTTGGGTAATTTATATGATTTCTTTGCTTAAATGGTATGCATGAAATTGCCAACTTAATGAGTCTATTCTTGAGGGTAGGTTGTCTCTAGTAATGATTCCTGAATCTACTTCTTGTTCATAATTATTGTGTGAGCCTATTTGAGCATATTTTCTTCCTTTGTGGGTGCTAAGGCTTGTGTAGTATGCATAAATAGATATGTTGTTCGAGGATGAACAAAAATTTAAGTGTTGGGTGGTGATGTTGGGTGTATTTATACGCCAAAGTACCATAACTTATCCATAATTTAGCTAAGTTTAGAGAATAGAGTGCCTAGTTTCTTATGTTTTTACTCTACATTGATGTAATTGAGATAACCGATGTGATTAGCATGATTTCAGGTATTAATAAAGTAGATGAAGTCATAATGGGACTATGGAATGTGGATGGAATATGACACAAGAGAGAGTAGCAGTTTGGACCAAATATAACACCTAGAAACTATGTCCAAGACTACTTTGTCATTTATAATTAGGTCAGGGACTTAGAAGGCAATTATGAGAGAAAAGATTATTAAAAGACTTAATGCTGAATTTTTATTCATGATTCATTATTCTGTATTATTTTGCGAGAGGAGAGAGGCGGCTTACACCAAGGGAGAAACACTATTCATCTTCTCCACCAAGATCGTCTTCTAGTTTTTGGTATGATGAATATTTCTATTGTGATTTCCGTTTTACCCATGAGTAGCTAAGTTTATTAGTTAGGGTTATGGAGGCCTTGTAGCATACAATATATCACTTTGGATTTTGAATTCATTATGCATTGATTTATTTACATCATACTCTCTTCGCTTATCTTGAATTCTCGTGGTTGCAAACATAGAGGATATGCCTTAAAACATAACTTGTTCGAAAGAAAGGTTGATGTTCGGAAAAGAGAGTAGTGACAAGAAAATAGGATTTTCAACCGCTATTTCATACGTTAATGCCTTAATAGGATTAACTACTTGGAGATTTCGTATTGTTTTTGGTAAACACTTTTGATTTGAGAGAACTAAAGTGAATTAGTCCTTGATGGTTGACAAACACTAGGATTATGTTATTAAATACAATACGTTTCTCTGTAAGAATGATGCATGTATGAATTCATAAATCCCATAGTTAGAAAGTATTGAAAACTATAAAGTGGACATAACCCTAGCTTGCTAATTCTCTGAATTTGAATTCTACTACACGTATTTCATTTTGTTAAACTAAAACCATTAATTTATGAACTGAATCAAATCCCCCCTATTTATTTTATGAAAACGAATGATTAAAAGTCAACTAATCTACATACAACTTAATTAGCACCATATTCCTTGTGGGATTCGACCCCAACCTGGTTGGGTTATATATTTGACAACGAACGCTTACTCTTTCGTAAGAGAGGTGTAATTTGAGTGTATAAATTATATTCGATCAAAATGCCTGAAGGAATCACACTTGAACTCCATGAGAATGTATTGGTTGTGGCACAGATACCAGAATAGCCATAGGAGTTCTTGCGAAAAGTCATTAGCCTGTGCTATGAACACATGGTAAAAGGGATATTTCGGGTGTACTCCGAATGGCTTCAGGATGGATCCGCCATATTTTCTAAACACTTAAAGCTTGTAGAAGTTTCTTATTTCTCAAAGGATGGATGGATCAATGGGATCCACATACTGGATGAACAAATCTGGAGGGTAATCTGCTAGCCCAAAAGACAGTATCCCTATTGAGTTGAGCATGAAGATTTGGCTGGCCTGATGCTGGTAGTTTTCTCCATTGCTGGATATTAGGTAAAGATCATCAGCGTACATGTCGCCTGCTTCTTCAAATACATCTATGGATAAAAGGGTGTCCTCCATCGATTCTTCTTCCAGCGAGAAGACCGATTTGAGGTCGTCTTCCATGCTAAGATAGATTCCCGCATAATATCTATCTCTTCAAAGAGGTGTATGTAGTTCTTCGATTTCTTCACTTGTGCACAATTTCTGGCAAAGTGGCAAGGCTTTTTGCAAATGAAGCAACCATCATCATTCTTCTTGTAGCTGGCTGGGATCCTCCGTCTGAAGTACCTGGTTCATCGGGTAACCCTACTCTTATCATCGGGAGGCCTTGGAAGTTTAAACCTCTTGAATAGTAGCTGAATTTTTGTGCTCGTCTTGCGGCGAGGGAAGGAGCAGTCGGACTTGGAGATGAGGTCGTCTTTACTGCAGGATCGATCAAGGACTGGATTATTTTTGACGATCTTCTTTAGCATGGTCCTCTTGATGCATATGCTTTCTAGATCCTAGAAGATGGCCTGCCGGATGTAGCCTATTTGTGGGACTGTTATAGACTTGAACTTCTCCTCCACAATCATCGTCGTGTGGTTTGTTAGCATCATCGGTAGTGATGATATGAAGGCTTGCTTCAGGCAGAGATCCCCACCCAACTCAAAGTAGATCTTCGCCATCCTATAGAAGTGGATATCAATGACATTTCTGTCGAACGATAGACACTTCATCTCGAAAAGCTATCACCGTATCCTCTCGTACCTCTAGCCTATATCTCCACTGAATACCTCGTGTAGGATCCTGATGTTAAAGGAAAAGTCTTGGGATGTCAGATATGTGTTCTTGTTTGAAATCCCAAGAGCATTCCACTTGTCTCTGAGTATACCAGAGAATCTGGATGTGAACTATGAGAGTATCATGTATTTCTCCTGCTCGACCATATTCATCATCTCCATCCAAGTGTAGAAGTACTGGATCTGATAGGGCCAGGATAAAATCTTTATGTCGTCGAGGGTCAAGGTGTGAAATCTAGTTTCGATGGTCTTTCTCGCCGGTGTACCTAGATCTATCCTTCTTTTAGGGATTGGATCATCTGTTATCCCATCTTGGTCATCGACAACGTCTGAGACCTCTGGTTCCTTGGACTGGTTCATGTATATTAGCGGATAGTCTTTTTCTACTGTGTATAGCCTGTAGCCTACTATCCAGTGTTCTGATAAGTATGGCATGTTGAGTTGATGCTTCTGGCTCCTCTCTTCCAACAGATAGAATAACATATGGTGATTTTGGAGTGTAGCTTTGATTATTCCTTCTGGGTGGGTAGTTTGGTAGGAATGCATAATTGGGAGTGGAATTGGTTTCAGATATCATGAACATTAGGGGTTCAGGATTAGGATCTGGTCTGGAGTCGGAGGGTTTACCTTGTGATGGAGAGGGCAGTGATGGCCATTCTTATGGTTTGTAGGAGACTTCAAATGGGTGGTCATTGTTTTGGTGGTCTCTTTCCTCCAAATTCCTTTGATATTGGGGTTTCTGGAATCCCTAATACTCATCCCATTCTAGTTCATCTTCCTCCTCATCAGATTCACTCAACCAGTCCTCTTCGCATCTTTGGCAATCGCAGTCGATATCCCATAGGCAGTGTCCAGTGAACAGGTGTTTGAACCAGTGCACCGTATGCCCATCGTGACCGAAGTGTACAATCCAATCCTGCTCATTCATGGAACTAGTGAGATAACCTGACATATTCACTGGGTCTGAATCCTCTGCATCCAGAAAAGTATCATCATGGGTATGCATATGGATGGAGAGAGATGTTCTGTAAATTTTTTTGGTGAATATAGGTTTCGGTGACATGAGATATTGAGGAAGAACTCTCATTATATCATAACTTCTGAGCCATGATTTTGGAAGAATCGTGAGGATTTCCTCCTTTGGGACATCTTTTAGACTTGGATACACTGAGTCATACCTTTGCTGAAATCTATGGTTAGGAACATCGAATGGTGGACACCAGGAAGGGATAGGTTTATTCTGTGGTTTTGGACTTGCCAAACTATCTGGAGGTGTAATGTCATTTGTGTAGGGCTATAATCTGGTGGGGCTCCAAGAATTTGGAATTGAAGCCTTAGTGCCTTTGTAAGACATGGATCTGAGAGGGACATGGTGAACTTGGGGAACATAGTAGCGACAACTGTCCTTGAGTCCAATATGATGTAAAAAGTGCCCAAATTCGCACGTTTGTACTCTTCAAATCTAGTATCAAGAATGGAAAGGTATGCCTTTAACGGTTGTACTTTTCTCCCTGTATGAGTTAGGGCAATTTGAATTTCACCAAATTGGATATGGGTAAGGCTATACCTTTTCCACTGCTTTGGAAAATTCTTCATCATCTGCAAAGTGATGAATTGTTCATCTGGAGTTGTAAGGATGTATTGATCAAGTTTTTTTCCAGCAAAGTATTCCTTTCCTTCTCATTTCCGTTGATATAAGGAATCAATCTAAAGCTCTGGATTACACGTCTTAATGGAAAAGGCAGAGTATGGATTTTGTATGGGTAGATCTGTAGAAGACAGATCTTGATCTTTTGTCAACACATCTACTACATAAAGATAGTCTCTTTTACATGACATAGTTTTATTGATAGCTGGTGACAAGTGCAATGTTTCCAAGGATTTACATAAACTGTTCTTAGAAGGCGTAGACAGTGAAGACTCTGAGATGAACATATTTTTATATTTTCTGGACTATAAAGACTTGATTTATTTGTTCTAAAGATCTAAGGAAAAGACTCAATAAAATGAAAATCTTTTTGTGATTTTATGGACTAACGCAATATATTTGTGCTAAGTATCTACGAACAGGACACAAGTAATAATTGTTCTAAAATCTAAGAAAGTAACTACGACTCGATTACGTAAAGGACGCAGTATATGAAAAGTGGAAAACTCTAACTCTGATAATGATAGTAAACTATGAAACTACTATGTCCAAGACTTGAGTTGTAAACATTGGAAGCAAAGACTAAGGACGGATCTAAGAGTAGTAGTTTGGACAAGTAAAACTAAAAACTAAGAATTAAAATGTAAAGCTGGATCACGAGTTTGCAATAAGCAAAGGTGGATGCAAACTCCTGCTTCCTCCGGGAGTGGGGATGGCTCTAATACCAAATAGACAGGGAGGCAGAGGGGTAAGGAAGACTGCCAGAGAGAGTAGCCAGGCAGACAGGCAGCAGACCCCAAACTTTCAAATATGAAAGGTAATTTCACGACCATACAGGCAACACACCATATGAAATCAAAGCTTTCATCAAACACCAAAGACACAGAGCCTAATGTTCAAATAGGTTTCAACACCATGGAGATGGTATACCTTAACAAGTCAAAGCTTTTGTCAACACAACAGAAAAAGAGACTAACCTTTCCAACATAACAGACGATTCACGTCCATATATACGACATAAAATATGAGATCAAATCTTTTAATCGATATGCCACAACTTTCCTATGACTGAACTATGCATCTGTATAGACAGTTTGCTTTTTCGATTCAAAGACTTCACAACCCTTAATGGGATGGCTTGACTTTGGAACTTCAAGCAATACATCAAGGATGGTTTTCCTCGTCAACAAACCTTTCACAACCGAAAAGAGGGATGGCTTGACTTTTTCAGTCTTAGAACACATGATATTCCTTGTCTCCTTAGTACACAACTATTCCATATTTACCTAACATGGGTCTTATGGCGGCTCTCCCTGGCCCATTGCCCTCAAAACTTTTGCAAAACAAAAGGTGTACTAAGGTAGACCCCAGATCTGCTTTTTCTTTCTCAGATATTGAATCTTTTCGGAAAGCTATGGAATGGACTAACCCAATTTCGTTTCATATACATGGAAAGTATTTAGACAAATATGTCGTATGGATAAAGACAACTTAGTTATTCATGGAAAGTACTTAGGCATCTATGTTGTGGACAAAGCCAACTTTATTTCATAAACATGAAAAGTAACTTTGGGGTGCCACTGTTGCCGTCGCAATAAGCCAGCACTTCTCCATCGTATTTCCTTACCCGTTACTCTGACCTAGAGGATCGAAGTACCTATCCCTTTAGAAGAGAGAAAGAAAAAGCCAAAGAGTTTAGCCAACAAACATTTTTATTGATAGCAGAGAAATTATACAAGAGGTTTTAGGTAGAGAAGCTGATCCCCCTAACCTAAAGACATAGGCTTCCTTTAATAGAGGAAGGAAGATTACTAGCTAAACTACAGATAAACATCAAATAAAATATTACAATTCCTATCCTCACATCTAAGGGATAGGCATTATCCGTTAATAAGGATAAGTCTTATGCTTTTGGAAAGGATAAGCATTATCTTTTATGACTAGATAAGCCTTATCTTTATTCACACCAGGACCTACTAACATGTGGGGGGCTAAATAAAAACAAAACAAACTATGTTGTTGGCATGTGATAGCATGTGAAAGTAGGTGAGCCAGTAACTTGCAAGCAGGTGCATCAGCAGCTTCACAGGCATCATGCAAGTAGGTGGATAAGATCCTTGTCTTCAAAGTAGCTGAGTCAATAGTTTTAAAAACCCATCTGAAAAGGTAACCCAATGAGGAGGGTTTTCTTAGAGAGGAGGGTAACCCACTAGAAAGGGTAACCTACTGGCGAGGGTAACTCATCTTACAGGATTTCCTTGGATAGGAGGGTAACCCACTGGGAAGGGTAACCCGCTAGACAAGGTAACCCACTGGGAATGGTAACCCGCTGGAGAGGGTAAATTTCTTGAATATGTCATCTGACGTCATCTTTCAGGTAATGTTGGATGGTGCCGATGGTGGTGAGCTCGCATATTCTTCTTCTATCCAGCAATCTACTCCATGCTTTTTCCAGAGGCATTCTTGGCCTTCCAAGCTTCTCTTCATCAATCTAGTGAAGTAACTCTTTCTGAAGAATGAATCTTTGCATTCTTGAGGTAGAGCCTTCATCCGTATGCCCGTGGCTTCATTATTTTTGAACTCATACGGTGGCTGACATTCTGTTGTAGTTTGTTGGACTTCACTATCAGTATAGTCCTATTTCTTTTGAATGCATTGCTTTTTCTGGATAGTGAAGCATTGTTCTTCATAGTCTTCATCTTCAAGAGAGAGAGTTGAATCAAGAAATTCCCAGAGTAATGAAATTTCCAACTGAGCTTGGACATCATGGCCTATGATTCCTACCATATGATAAAACATTAAGGCCATTGCATCACAAGAAACCTTGAAGCATCAAATCCAGTATAGTCGTGGCTTGAACCACAACATGAATCTTTTCAAATCTTTTTGGATTTGATCAGAATGCCAAAAGGCATAACACTTAAACTCCATGTTGATATAATAGTTATAGTAAATGTAGCAGAATAGCCATAGGAGTTCTTGCTGGAAGTCATCGACTAGCATAATGAGCACATAATAGAAGAGATATCCCGGTTATTCTCTGAATAGCTTCACGATAGAGTTGTGGCGCCTGGTGAACACATGAAGCTTATTGAAAGTCTAGCTTCCTTAGAGGATAGATGGATCTAAAGGATACAAATATCTGTTTAAAATATCTAGAAAGCAATATACTATTCTGGAAGATAATATTCCTGATATGTTGAGCATGACAGACTGACTGGCTAATTTCTGGTTGTCTTCTCAGGTGCAGGATATTAGGTAGAGATAATCAGCATTGATATCTCCTGATACTGTATAAAAATTTATTTAGAAGATGATGTCCTCTGACAGTTCTTCTTTAAGTGTGAAGACTTCTTCAAGGTCATCCTCTTAATTGAGATAGATTTCCAGCATGATGTGCTTTTTCTATAAAGAGGTGGACAAAGTCCTTAGACTTCTTGAGTTGAGGACAGTGCTTTCGAAAGTAACCAGGATTTCTATAGATGAAGTAGCTATTGATCTTCCTCTGGTAATATGCTGGACTTCTTTGTCTAAAATACCTTGTTTGTCCAACTACCTTAGGCTCGTCATCTGGAGGCCTGGGTAGTTTGAATCTCCTGAACAATAGCTTTCGCTGAGATCCCGTTTGGCGACTTAAACATGGGCAATTGGACTTCGTAACTAGATTATTATTGCTAATGTAAGGATCAAGAATTGGGTAGTTCTTAATAATGTGCTTTATTACAGATCTCTTCTTACATATATTATGCAAGGCCTGGAGGATAGCCTGACTGGCATAGCTCGTGACTTTGCAGAAGTCATTCAGTAGGATTCTAGTGTTAGAGCAAGTGAGGATATCGGAGAATTTAGATATGCAGGCTGATAGCATCTTGCATTGTTCTCTTGCAGCCAGATTCTTCATCGTCCTGAAGTCTTGATGCAGGGATAGAGTTGAATAGATAGTTTTCTCCACCTCTTTTGTTGGTTCTTTCCTCCTTTTTAGGATGGGATATTATTCAGAGACTGGTTGAGAGACCACTGGTTTGCGGAACTATTTCTCTAACATAGATGGACATTCCTCCTTGAGTATTTGGATTGAATATTATAAAGCATCTTTATCACCTTTAACCCATTTACTAGCATAGAGTTTATCATTGGCATCAGATAACTGTCTACTAGTGGAAGCTCGTGGTTGATCACTAATAAAGATGTCCTCAGATGTTTCTTTCTTTGCGCTGAAAGCAGAGATGGGAATGTCTTCTGCAGCTGGATAAGGATCACCAAGATCTTTAGGACAAGCCATGGAGGCTCATTCTTCCTTCTTCGCCTTTATGGATTTGGGACATCCTTTTGCAAAGTGTCCTTTGTCATGGCAGAAGAAGCATTTATAATTTCCTGGATCTTTCGTGATAGAGGATTCGACATCTGTGATGATAAATAGTTCTTTGTCCGATAGTTTCTTTTTTCTGGCCTGTCTGAATTGTATGTATCTCTTGTGCCTTGCCTGAGGCCTAGATAGCTAATGAGATCCTTATAGCTCGAGGGATAGATCTTTATGCTTATCAACAGAGTGGACAGATTGGGAAAATTCATCCGACATAGGGTTTCAAACAAAGTTTCCTTATACTTCTCTGAAGGATGAGAGCCTGCATGATTTGATGACTCTTTTTGCATAAGCTCATCACCCTTGTGAACAAAAACACTCGTGTTAACTAATTAGAGGTGGATCAAGTTAGCAGCTTTGTCATTATTCTGGAGAAGACATCTTTTTAGAGAGACATGTTCACCGTTATGGGATTCCTCCTTGGAGATTTGCAAGCGATTATCTGAAGTGGTGGAATCTCGTTCATAGTTTTTGATCATCATATGTTCTGGATCAGTGGTGTCATTGTTTTCCTATAATTTTTCTTCAGGATCACAATTTTGTGATGCTCTCTCAGATGATAGAACCTTTGATGGCTAGTTATAATAGGTTTTTGTTCTCTGGATTCATCATAATAGATGAGACTCCACGACTATACTGGATTCGATGCTTCAAGGGTTCCTGCACAACAACGGCCTTTTTGTTGTATCATCTGGTAGAAATCACAAGCCATTATGTATATGCTTATTCAAAATTTCATTACTCTATGAATTTCCTAATTTGACTCTCTCTCTTGAAGAGGAAGGCTATGAAGAACAATGCTTCACTCTCTAAAAAAAGTAATGCATTCAAAAGAAATAGGACTATACTGATAGTGAAGTCCAACGAACTACAACAGAATGTTAACCACCGTATGAGTTCAAAAATGATGTATCCATAACCATACAAATGAAGGCTCCACCTCAAGAATGCAAAGATTCATCCTTCAGAAAAAGTTACTTCACAAGATCGATGAAAAGAAGCTTGGAAGGCAAAGAACGGCTCAAGCAAAAACATGGAGTAGATTGGTGGATGGAATAAGGATACGCGAGCTCACCACCACTGGAGCCATCCAACACTGCCTGAAATATGCCGTCGGATGACATGTGCAAGAAATTTACCCTATCCAACGGGTTACCCTTCCCTGTGGGTTACCCTTCTCTCCAAGAAAACCCTCCTCAGTGAGTTACCTTTTCAGAAAGATGATGTATGATGACATTTTCAAGAAAGTTACCCTGTCCAATGGGTTAACCTTCCCAGTGGGTTACCCTCTTCAGCGGGTTACCCTTTCTAGTGGGTTACCCTTCTCTCCAAGGAAACCTTGTCAGATGGGTTACCCTCGCTAGTGGGTTACCCTTTCCCGTGGGTTACCCTCTACTCCAAGGAAACCCTTCTCAGTGGGTTACCCTTTAAGATGAGTTTTTGAAGCTGCTGACTCAGCTAATTCGAAGACAAAAAGCTTATCCACTGCTTGCAAGATGCCTGTGAAGCTACTGATGCACCTGTTTGCAAGCTGCTGACTCACCTGCTCTCACATGCTGTCACATGCCAACAACATAGTTTGTTTTGTTTTTATTTGGCCCCCACATTTTAGTAGGGCCCGGTGTGAATAAGTATAAGGCATATCTAGTCATAAAAGATAATGTTTATCCCTTCCAAAAGGATAAGACTTATCCTTATTATCAGATAATGCCTATCCCTTAGATTTTTGGATAGGAATTATAATATTTTATTTAATGTTTATCCGTAGCTTAGCTTATCTAGTAAGATTCTTTCCTCTATAAAAGGAAGCATTGGCCTTTAGGTTAGGGGCATCAGATCTATACCTAAAGACCTCTTGTATAGTTTTTGTCTACTATCAATGAAAATATTTGTTAGCTAAACTCTCTTTCTCTTGCTTTCTCTCTTCAAAAGGGATAGGTACTTTGATCCTCTAGGTCGGAGTAGGGGTTAAGGACATACTATGATGAATTTCTAGCTTGTTGCGACGACAACAATGGCACCCCAAAATTACTTTCCATGTTTATGGAATAAAATTAGCTTTATCCATGCAACATAGATGCCTAAGTACTTTCCATGAATAACGAAGTTGGGTTTGTCCACACGACATAGATGTCTAAGTCCTTCCCATAAATATGAAACGAAATTGGGTTACTCTATGCCATAACTTTCCGAAAAGATTCAATATCCGAGAAAGAACAAGTTGATCTGGGGTCTGCCTTAGTACACCTTTAAGCAATAGGCTAGGGAGATCCACCATAATACCCATTTTAGGAAAATATGGAATAGTTGTGTACTAAGGAAACAAGGGCTCTCATGTGTTCTAAGACTGGAAAAGTCAAGCCATCCCTCTTTTGGGTTGTGAAGTCTTTGTTGTCGAGGCAAACCATCCTTGATGTGTATCTTGCAATTCAAATGTAAATCCCTACAGTTAAGGGTTATGAAGGCTTTGTAGGTAAAAAAAACCCATCTATATGGATGCATAGCTCAGTTGAAGAAATGTTGTGGTATCTCGATTAAAATCTTTCATTTCATATGGCATGCTGCCTAAATGGACGTGAATCGCCTGTCATATCGGAAAGGTTAGTATCTGTGTCTTTGGTGTTGACAAAAGTTTTGACTTGTTAAGGTATACCGCCTCCATGGTGTTGAAACCTATTGGAACGTTAGGCTCTATGTCTGTGGTGTTTGATGAAAGCTTTGATTTCGTATGGTGTGATGCCTTCATGGTTGTGAAATGTCCTTTCATGTTGGAAAGTTTGGGGTCTAATGCCTATCCGCCTGGCTTTTCTCTCCGACAGTCTTCTATGCCTCTCTTGCTCCCCATCTATTTTTGTATCAGAGCCATCCTTACTACTGAAGGACGAGAGGAAGCAGGAGTTTGCATCCACCTCTGCTGATTGCAAACGAGTGCGCCAGCTTTACATTTTTATTTTCTTATGTTTTTACTTTAGTCTTATTGAGTCATAGTTTTAGTTACATATCGGAGTCAGTTTTTTAAAAGTATAGTGTTCTGTGTCTTGTACATAATCGAGTTGTAGTTACTTTTATAGATTTTAGAACAAATATTTGGTTTACTTTGTCCTTAGAACTTTAGCACAAATATATAGAGTCAGTCCATAAAATACAAAAAGAGTTTCTCTTTTATTTAGTCTTTCCCATAGATCCTAAGAATAAACACGTTGAGTCTTTATAGTCCAGAAAAAACCAAAAATATGTCTACTACAGAATCCTCTTCCAGTTTTTACAATCCATATGTCAAGATAAACATGTCTGCTACTCCTAGTGATATGCTATCATGTAAACTTTACGACATATATGAGGTAGAGGTGCTACCATCACAACATCAGATGTGTATCACACCTTTACAAAATCCCTATTCCGCTATTGCAAAGAAGGTATGCAATCCCAGGATGAAGATTCACTTTATGGTCCAAGAAAAGCTACAAGGAGTTAAAGAATTTGTTGCTGCAACACCACTTGTTCAGCACCCTATTATGGTATCTCGAAAGGAACAATTCATATCACAACAGATGCTAGAGGACTTTTTGTAGCAATGGGAAAGTCTTGGATTTACTCAACTCCATATTAGCACTGTACAAATTGGGTTGACATATCAGGGGGCTGTTCTGTTGTGGTACATCTTTCTATTCTGGATACTAGATTCAATATGTACCAACAAGAGAACTTGAGTACATCATAGATGATGATGGTACAGTCTTTGTCACCATGTTCCCTGACTTCAACATACCATTAACTGATCCACATCTAAAGAAGGCATTGAAGATCCAAGTACAGATTCTCGATGTTCAATAGGACAAAGATGCCGGTCAGTCAACTCTCCACTGTCAGATAGCCTGGTGAGTTCAGAACTATGACATGAACCCTCTTTCTTCAAGTGGAAGGAACTCTCTATTCTTGACCATCTCTGATAGAACCACAGAGTGAACCAAAATCCCGAGAAATATATCTAGGGATGAACTGGTAAGCATTATCCCAACTTCATGGGTCACTAAATATGAGAAGTTGAGAGCCTATCCTCAACCTCTCATCCCCACTGATGATTTTAACCACCACTATCTCAAAAGGACACCATCCTCAAGTTCCTCACTGGCTTTATGAAATAACATGATTAGATAAAGAACTTTAATCTTGAGGGTCGTAGTCTGATGTGGCATAAATGCTATTTCTCGAGACATTACCCATATGCGACTGATCTTGAGTGTAGAATCTATAGAAGAAGGGCTTCTGCGACTGCTCAGCCTGAGATATTTATAACGCCCCTCTCTCCATCCAATCACGCAGATGTTTTCCCATTAAACCACCAATTTAAATAGAATAACTAGACCCAAACTCCAAAATCTCTATTTTTTATCCAATCAGATATTGCTCCTGCTGCCTCTCAATATGCCATACTTATCAGAGCGCTAGAAATCAGGCTACAAACAATAGAGTCTGAAAAATTCCCAATAGGATCCTTGATACTACATTTTCTTGACCAACAACGGAAGGAAATAACCTCATTAGAAGAACAAATCCATCTCCTAAAATACCATCATGC
This sequence comes from Capsicum pubescens, assembly GCA_030864215.1. Lineage (NCBI taxonomy): Eukaryota > Viridiplantae > Streptophyta > Magnoliopsida > Solanales > Solanaceae > Capsicum > Capsicum pubescens. The sequence continues at coordinate 175,970,917 of CM061541.1, forward strand.
TAAACTCCAAAATGCCCAAAACACGACCGTATTTACCAAACCATACCCTTTATGAGGTTCAGTCCAACCCTTTTCCATCATCCCACATCGTCCATCCATACCAACATTGTTCTCTCCAGTTCCCATTGACGAACAAGAGGAGTTCGACATCGCCAAGTTTATATGGGAGAGAAAAGATTCTATGACAGCCCAAAGGGAATAAGACCGTGCCAATGCGAGAGTATCTACCGTACTCTCACATGGATATTCTTCATAGAGGATAAACCAACTTTCTTCACCTTGTTCATCCATGTGATTCACTTCACCTCCAGAATTTGAATGGAAAAGAAGAGATGCCATTACACAAAATGTTGAGAAGATAAGGTATTCTAGTCTGGTTCCATATAATACTGATAAGATAGTATTGACACATGTTCCCATCAGCCATGATCCAGTTGCTGTAGTCTCAGCTGATGATCTGAAGATCTAGAGAATAGAAACCTATTATGACGAGCCATTAGAGGTTCTTTCATCTAAAAGAGCATCACAAGATTGTGATCCTGAAGAATAATTGCAGGACAACGACGACACCGCTGATCCAACACATATGATAATTAGAAACTATGAACAAGTTTCCACCACTTTAGATGATTACATGCAGATCTTCGAGGAGGAATCCCATAACGATGGACATGTCTCTCTAAAGAGATGTCTTCTCCAGAACAATGACAAAGCTACTGACCTATTCTACCTCGATCAATTTAACCCGAGTGTTGTTGTTCCTAAGGGTGATGAGCTTATGCAGAAAGAGTCATCACAACATGCAGGCTACCATCCTTCAGAGAAATATAAGGAAACTTTGTTCGATAACCCTATCTCGGATGAATTTTCCCAATCTATCTATTCTGATGATACGCATGAAGATCTATCCCTCAATCTAGAAGGATCTCCACAACAATCAAGGCATCAAGCAAGGCACAAGAGATATATGTAGCTCAGACGGGCTAGAAAAAAGAAACCGCAGGACAAAGAACTGTTTATCAGCACAGATGTCGAATCCTCCAGCACGAAAGATCCAGGCACGTATAAATGTTTCATCATTTTTCAAAAGGATGTCCCAAATCAAGAAAGGCAAAAAGGTAATCACGAGCACCATGTTTTTTCCTAAAGATATTGGTGATCCTCATCTAGCTATATAAGACATTCCCATCTCTACTTTCAGCATAGAGAAAGGAACATCCAAGGACATCTTCATTAGTGATCAACCATGGGCTTCCACTAGTTAACAATTATCTGATGCCAATGATAAACTCTATATTAGTGAATGGGTCAAAGTTGATGAAGATGCTTTACAACATTTAATCCAAATACTTAAGGAAAAATGTACATATATGTTAGAGAAACACTTCATCAAACCAGCGGTCTTTCAACCAGTCTTCAAATAATATCCAGTCCCAGAAAGGAGGCAAGAACCAACAACAGAGGCAGAGAAAACCATCGATTCAACTCTATCCCTGCCTAAGGACTTCAGGACGATGAAGAATCTGGCTTTCAGAGAACAATGCATGATACTATCAGCCTATATATCCAAATTCTCCAATATTCTTACTTGCCCCAACACCAGAATCCTGCTGAAAGACTTCTGCAAAGATGCGAGCTATGTCAGGAAAGTTATCCTACAGGACTTGCATAATCTATGCAAGAAGAGATCTATACTAATACAAATTATTGAGAACTACCCGGTTCTTGATCCTTACAGCGGCAAGAATAATCTTGTTACGAAGTCCGATTGACCCTGTTCAAGTCGCCAGACGAGATCTCAGCGAAAGCTGTTGTTCAAGAAATTGAAACTACCCAGGCCTCCAGACGATGAGCCAAAGGTAGTTGGGAAAACCAGGTATTTCAGACGAAAAAGTCTAGCAGATTACCAGAGGAAGATCGATAGCTACTTCATCTACAGAAATACAGGTTACTCTGCAAAGCACTTTCCTCAATGCAAGAAGTTGAAGGATTTTTTCCACCTTTTTGAAGAAAAAGTAGATCATGCTGGAATCTATCTCAACAAAGAGGATGACCTTGAAGCGGTCTTCTCGCTGAAAGAAGAATCGTCATAGGACATCATCTTCTTAGCAGATGGTTATACAACATCAGGGGATATCAATGCTGATAATCTCTACCTGATATCCTACACTAGAGAAGACAACCAAAAATCAGCTAGTCAGTCTATCATGCTCAACACATCAGGAATATTATCTTCCAGAATAGCAGATTTTATTCTAGTTTTGTTAAAAAGATATTTGGATCCTTCAAATCCATCTATCCTTTGAGAAAGCCATACTTTCAATAAGCTTCAAGTGTTCACCAGGTGCCACAACCCTATCGTAAAGCTATTCGGAGAACATCAGGGATATCTCTTCTGTCATGTGTTTATTATGCTAGCCGATGACTTCCATCAAGAACTCCTATGGCTATTTTGATACATTTACCATAACTATTATATCTTCATGGATTTTAGGTATTATTCCTTTTGGCATTCTAATTGAATCTAACAAGATTTGAAAAGATTCATGTTGTAGTTCATGCCACGACTATACTGGATTTGATACTACAAGTGTTCCTGCAATGCAACGACCTTTATGTTGTATCATCTGGTAGGAATCACAGGTCATGATGTCCATGATCAGTCAGAAATTTTAGTACTTTGGAAATTTCTTGATTCTACTCTCTCTATTGAAGATGAAGGCTATGAAGAACAATGCTTCACTCTCCAAAAAAACCAATGCATTAAAAAAATGGGACTATACTGATAGTGAAGTCCAATGAACTACAACAGAATATCAGACACCGTATGAGTTCAAAAATGATGAAGCCACAAGCATACGATGAATGCTCCACCTCAAGAATGCAAAGATTCATACTTTAGAAAGACTAACTTCACCAGATCGATGAAGAGAAACTTGGAAGGCCAAAAATGCCTCAGGTAAAAGAACGGAGTAGATTGGTGGATGAAAGAAGGATATGAGAGCTAACCACTGTCGGCACCATCCAACACTACCTGAAAGATGACGTCAGATAATATGTGCAAGAAAATTACCCTCTCCAGTGGGTTACACTTCCCAGTGGATTGCCCTCACTAGTGGGTTACCCTTACCAGTGAGTTACCCCCCTCTACAGGGAAACCCAGTTAGATGGGTTACCCTTTTCAGTGGGTTAGCCTCCTTTCCAAGGAAACCCTCCTTAGTGGGTCACTCTTTCACATGGGTTTTTAAAGATGCTGACTCAGCTACTCTGAAGACAAGGATCTTATCCACCTGCTTGCAAGATGTTTGTGAAGCTGCTGATGCAACTGCTTACAAGCTACTGACCCACATGCTTGTACATGCTGTCACATGCAATCAACAAAGTTTGTTTTGTTTTTATTTATCCCCCACATATTAGTAGAGCCCGGTGTGAATAAATATAAGGCTTATCTAGTCATAAAATATAATGCTTATCCCTTCCAAAAGGATAAGACTTATCCTTATGAATGGATAATGCCTATCCCTCAGTTGTTAGGATAGGAATTATAATATTTTATTTGATGTTTATCCGTAGTTTAGCTTAGCTAGTAAGCTTCCTTCCTCTATAAAAGGAAGCCTAGGCCTTTAGGTTAGGGCATCAACTTCTCTACCTAAAAACCTCTTGTATAGTTTCTCTCTACTATTAATGAAAATATTTGTTGGCTAAACTCTCTTTCTCTTGCTTTCTTTCTTCCAAAGGGATGGGCACTTCGATCCTCTAGGTTGGAGTAGGGGGTAAGGAAATACTATGGCGATGTTCTAGCTTTTTTCAATGGAAAGAATGGAAACCGGAAGTTACTTTTCATGTTTATGAAATGAAGTTGGCGTTGTCCACACAACGTAGATGACTAAGTACTTTCCATGAATAACGAAGTTGACTTTGTCCACACGACGTAGATATCTAAGTCCTTTCTATGTATATGAAATGAAATTGGGTTAGTCCATGCCATAGCTTTCTGAAAAGATTCAATATCTGAGAAAGAACACACAAATCTGGGGTCTGCCTTAGTACACCTTTAGTTCTGCAGCCTTTTTAGGGAAAAGGCCAGGGAGTGCTTCCGTAAGACCAGTTTTAGGCAAATACAGAATAGTTGTGTACTAAGAAGACTAGGGATTTCATGTGTTCTAAGACTGGAAAAGTCAAGCCATCCCTCTTTTGGGTTGTAAAGGTTTTGTTGCCGAGGAAAACCATCATTGATGTGTAGCTTGCAGTTCCAAAGTCAAGCCATACCGTTACGGGTTGTGAAGTCTTTGTAGCAAAAAATCAAAGTGTCTATATGGATTCATAGCTCAGTAGTAGGAAAGTTGTTGCGTGTCGAATAAAATCTTTGATTTTGTATGGCATGACACCTATATAGACATGAATCGCGTATCATGTTTGAAATGTTAGTCTTTGTGTCTGTGGTGTTGACAAAAGATTTGACTTATTAAGGTATACTGCCTTCATGGTGTTGAAATCTGTTGGAACGCTAGGCTCTGTGTCTGTGGTATTTAACAAAAGCTTTGATTTCATATGGCGTGCCACCTGCATCATCGTGAAATTTCCTTTTATGTTAGAATGTTTAGGGTCTGCTGTCTGTCTGCCTAGCTGCTCTCTTCTGCAATCTTCTTTGCTCTTCTGCCTCCCCGTCTATTTGGTATTAGAGCCATCCCTACTCCTGGAGGATGGGAGAAAGTAGGAGTTTGCATCCACCTCTACTGATTGCAAATGCGTGAGCCAGCTTTACATTTTTATTCTTAGTTTTTAGGTTTACTTGTCCAAACTACTACTCTTAGATCCGTCCTTAGTCTTTGCTTACAAAGTTTACAACTCAAGTCTTGTACATATTAGTTGCATAGTTTTACTATCATTATCAGAGTTAGCATTTTCCACTTTTCATATACTGCATCCTGTATATACTCGAGTCATTATAGTCCCAAAATACAAAAATATGTCTTCCTTTGAGTCTTCTTCTTTAGGTAGGTCCAGTTCATGTAGATCTCTAGCAAAAGTAAATATGTCCCCTTCCAAAAATCTGTCATCAAAATTCGATTACCTATATGAAGTAAATGTTTTTCCACCAGAACAGAAGATTATCTTCAACACATCTACCTCTCCTAAACCCTTACTCTGCCTTAGCTAAAAAGACATATAACCCATGGCTGCAGATCCATTCTTTGGTGAAGCAGAGACCGAAAGGAATTAAAGAATATGTTGCTGCCTCAAAACTAGACCAGCATCCTATTCTTGCAACTCAGGAGGAACAGTTCATCACTCTACAGAAGCCGCAAGATTTTCCAAGATAGTAGAGGAACCAAGGTTTCACCCATATCCACTTTGGTGCTGTTAGGATTGTGTTGTCATATCATGGAAGAAAAGGCCAACCCGTGGTAGGGCGTCTTCCCTCCTTGATACTAGGTACAATTAATACTAATATGCCAACTTGGGAACTTCAGAAATCACATTGAACGCCGGGACAATCTCCATCCCTATATTCCCCAACTTTAATATGTCTCTCTTTAATCCGTAACTAACGGAGGCGTTGAAGATCCAGGTCTAGATACTCGGAGATCCACAATCCAGAGATTCTATCTAGGCAACTCTCCAATACCAGGTATCTTGGTGGGTTCAGAATTATGCTATGGATCTATCCCTTCCAGGTGACGGCGATGCTTTGTTCTTGAATATAGATGCCACCAATGGAACTACTCACTGTGTCCAGATGCCAAGGAAGATACCCAGAGATGAACTTGTGAAAGTACTCCCAGATTCATGGGTCACAAACTATGAGAAGTTGAGAGACTATCCTCAACCTCTCCAGTCCAAAGAGCCAACCTTTGACAGAAGGAGTGACAACACTTTCACGATTAGCTTCAACCACTCACACCTAAAATAGCCTCCCAAAACCACCTTCTCAATCCACATATATCAACCTTCCGATGATATCCCACTGTTAGACGACCAAAGCTTGACAGAAGACCTAGGGTTCATGCGCTGGCTCATAGATAGCTGTATGGAAGAGCATGATTGGATACACCACTTCGATCATGATGGCCAATATACAGTATGGTGCAAATGTCCTTTCTCCAGACACTGTCCATGAAAGTCGAATTTCAGATGCCACCTATGCATCGGGGTCTCCTCGCCCTCTCTACCATATACAAAAACCACCAGAACTAAAGAAAACCTGCCGGCTACCAAACTCCTCATGATGTCTCACTCTGGCATAGGATAGTCAGATGACTTCCCGCCAAACAAACCATTCTAAAAGGATAACACGACCCACGCTCCAAAGATACCAACCAAAACTATTATCCTGCGGTTTGGAGAGAAGATACCCCTCAGCGGCACCGAAGCAACACACAACTGGTAATCTGAAAATATCATAAGCCAAAATAAGATGCTATCCAACATCAACCAAGCTGTGAAGAATGTTGCTCACTCTCAGAATAAGTTGGCGAGCAAAGTTGAAGGAATGAACAAGAGAGCAGAATAAGCATCAACTCAGCATGATGGACTTATTCGCCAGTTGGAGCTCAGGCTCCAATCCTTGCAGTATGACATATGTCCGCCAGGCACTTCAATGTCACATTTCTTTGACTAGTAATAGAAAGAAATGGCTTCTCTGATGGAACAAATCAAACAGCTGAGACACGGTGGGTTTCAGCCCCAGAGAACCCCTAGTTCACTACCAAACCCAACCTTGTTCCATGTGTCTCCACATGCATACTCTCCGCTAAAAATGAGGCACATCTTTCCCACTCTTACTTCGATCTCCCATATGCCGATATCCCCAGATTCTCAAGAAGATAGGGAGTTTGATATTGCCTAGCATGTATGGGATAGGAAAGATGCCATCGCTGCCAAGAGAAAAACCGATGAAACTCAAAAGTAGACCAAGAGGAAAATGAAGTCTGACACAGACAAAGAGACCATGATGATCTCGGATCACAACATCACATTCCAAAATGACAATCTGATAATCCACAAGCTAGAAGTTCTATGTGAAAATAAAGAATGGAATGACTTGCTGAAATATGGCCTTCTTAATCACAAGTGGTTGCCATCCCAGCGTGATACAAATAGTGATTCAGATCAGCTTATCCCAAATCTGAATAGCTTGAACATCAATGACGATGATGTCCTAGATCCACAAGCCACAACAATCCTTGATCCATTTGAAAAATCCCTGAGGTGCAATGAACAAATCCAGAATGCTTATCCCATTGATCTTGATTCGAGTAAAGAACATTCCTATGATGTAGAGGAATATTCCAAAATCGGCGATATCTTTACAACTGATGGGTACGTGGAGGACATCGAAGAGTCTGTCGATTCACGAGAATATATTAAGGATACTCCTGAGCCCTCAATAAAATCTCCAGAAGAAGACTATCCACCGATATACATGAACCATTCCAAGGAACCAGAGGTCTCTGAGGTTGTCGATGACCAAGACAGGATTATGGATGATCTAATCCCTGAAAGAAGGACAGATCTAGGTACACTAGCGAGAAAGACCATGGGAACTAGATTTCACACCTTCACCCTCGACGACATAAAGATTTTAGCCTGGCCCCAGCAGATCCAGGACTTCTACACTTGGATGGCGATGAAGAATCTGGATGAGTGGGAGAAATACATGATACTCTTAGAGTTCACATCCAGATTCTTCGGCATACTTAAAGACTGGTGGAACACTCTTGGGATTTCAGACAAGAACACATATCTGACATCCCAGGACTTTACCTTCAACATAAGGATCCTGCATGAGGTATTCTATGAAAATGCAAGCCAGGGGCACGAGAAGCTCCGACGATAGATTTTTGAGATGAAGTGTCTATTGTTCGATAGAAATGTCATCGATATCTACTTCTAGAGGATGGAGAAGATCTACTTTAAGTTGGGAGGGGATCCTAGCCTGAAGCAAGCCTTCATATAATCATTGTCGATGATGATAGCAAACCACAAGATGGCGATTATGGAGGAGAAGTTTGAGTCCATAACCGTCCCACAAATAGGCTACATCCGATAGGCCATCTTCCAGGCTCTGGACAACATATGCATCAAGAGGACTATACTAAAGCAGATCATAAAAAACAATCCAATTCTTGATCGAGCCTGTAGCAAAGACGACCCCATCACCAAGTCTGACTGCTCTTGCCCTCGCTGCAAGATGAGAACAAAAAGGTGGCTACTGTTCAAGAGGTTCAAACTACTAAGACCTCTGGATGACAGGAGTAGGGTTACCCAATGATCAAAGTACTTCAGACAGAGGAGCCTAGCCAGATACAAGAAGAAATATGATGGATGCTTCATCTGCAGAAAGCTTGGCCACTTTTCCAGAAACTATACTCAATCCAAGAAGTCGAAGGACTCTATACACCTCTTTGAAGAGATAACAGATCACGCGGGAAACTATCTTAGCATGGAGGACAATGTCGAATTGATCTTCTCACTGGAAGAAGAACCGACAGAGGATACCCTCTTCTCCAAAGATGAATATAAATAAGCAGGCGACATCTATGCTGATGATCTTTACCTGATATCCAACAATGGAGAAAACTAGCAGCATCAGGCCAGCCAAATCTTTATGCTTAATACAGCAGGGATACTATCTTCCAAGCTAGTAGATTACCCTCCAGATCTGTTCAACTAGTATGTGGATCCCTTTAATCTATCTATCCTCCGAGAAAGAAGAACCTACTATGAGTTTTAAGTGTTCAGAAAATATGGCGGATCCATCCTGAAGCTATTTGAAATACACCCAGAATATCCCTTCTGCCATATGTTCATAGCACTGGCAAATGACTTCCCGTAAGAACTCCGGTGGAAATTCTTATATCTGTGTCACCAGTACTACATTCTCATGGAGTTCAAGTTTGATGCCTTTAAGCATTTTGATCAAATCCAACCTGCTCTGAAAAGATTCATGTTGTGTTTTTAGCCACAAGAATACCGTATTCGATAATTCAAGGATTCCTATAATGCAATGGTCTTCATGCTGCATCTCCCTATAGGAATATCAGGCCACGACGTCCAAGCTCAGTCGAAAATTTCACTCCTCTAGAAATTTCCCATGTCTATACTTTCTATAGAAGATGAATACTATGAAGCCCAGCACTTCATTTTCCAGCAGAATAGATGCATTTTGAAGGAAATATGGCCAAAGAAATGGGGAAAAAAGAACTATGCAGATGACGGTCATACCCACTGGGATGAGGTCGGATGAGAAGTAAAACAATATCAACCATTGTATGAGATCACCAGAGATGAAGTCACCGGCTCCATCAGAAACATACGGCTGAAAGCTCCCCAACAGGAATACGAAGATTTATCATTCAGAAGGATTTACTTCACCAGATCGATGAAGAGAATCTTGGAAGGCCAAGAATGCCTCAGGCATAAACACAGACTAGATTGGTGGATGGAAGAAGGATATGCGAGCTCACCGCCGCCGGCACCATCCAACACTGCCTGAAAGATGATGTCAGATGACATGTGTAAGAAAGTTATCCTCTCCAGTGGGTTACCCTTCCCAGAGGGATTACCCTTTTCTCAAAGGAAACCCTTCCCCTCAACAGGTAGGAAAAATGCCCAATAGGATCCTCGACACTACATTTTCATGACCAACAACGGAAGAAAATAACTTTATTAGAAGAACAAATCTATCTCCTGAAATACGATCATACTAAACTCCAAAATGCCCAAAACACGACCGTATTTCCCAAAACATACGCTTCATGAGGTTCAGTCCAACCCTTTTTCACCATCCCACCTCGTCCATCCATACCAATATTGTTCTCTCTGGTTCCCATTCACAAAAAAGAGGAATTTGACATTGCCAAATTTTTATTGAAGAGGAAAGATGCCATGGCAGCCCACCAAATGAGATATTACCGTGACAATTCCAAAAGATCTACCCTATTCACACATGGATATTCTCCATAGAGAATAAACCAACCTTCTCCACTTTGTTCATCCATGTGATTTACTTCACCTCCAGAAGCTGAATGGACAATTAAAGATGCCATGACATAAATGATCGAGAAGATAAGGCATTCTAGTTGGGTTTCATATGATACTGATAAGATGGTATCTACATATGCTCCCGCTGGCCATGATCCAGTTTCTATAGTTCCAGCTGATGATCTGGAGATCCAGAGAACAGAAACCTATTATGATGAGCCATCAGAGGTTCTTTCATCTCAGAGAGAATCACAAAATTATGATCCTGAAGAACAATTGCAGGACAATGACAACACTATTGATCCAACACATAAGATGATCACAAATTGGGAACGAGATTCCACCACTTCAGATAATCTCTTGAAGATCTCCAAGGAGGAATCCGATAGCAGTGAACATGTCTCTTTGAAGAGATGTCTTCTTCAAAACAATGACAAAGCTACTAACCTGATCCACATCGATTGAGTTAACATGAGTGTTATTGCTCCAAAGAGTGATGAGCTTATGCAAAAAGAGTCATCACAGAATGCAGGATCCCATCCTTCAGAGAAGTATAAGGAAACTTTGTTCGACAACCCTATGTCGGATAAATTTTCCCAATCTATCACTCTGATGATATGCATGAAGATCTAGACATAAATCTAAAAGGATCTCCTCCGCAATCAATGAGTTAGGCAAGGCACAAGAGATACATGCAATTCAGACGGGACAAGAAAAAGAAACTACCGGACAAAGAACTATTTATCAGCACAAATGTCGAATCGTCCAGCAAAAAAGATCTAGGCAAGCATAAATGCTTCATCTTACATAACAAAGGACACTTTTTAAAAGGATGTACCAAATCCAGAAAGGTGAAGAGAGAAGCACAAACCTCCATGGCTTATCCTGAAGATCTTGGTGATCCTCATCTAGCTGTAGAAGACATTCCTATCTCTACTTTAAGCACAGAGAAAGGAACATCCGAGAACATCTTCATTAGTGATCAACCACAGGCTTCCACTAGTTGACAGTTATCAGATGCCAATGATGAACTCTATGCTAGTGAATGGGTCAAAGGTGATGAAGATATTTTACAACATTCAATCTAAATACTTAAGAAGGAATGTCCATCTATGTTAGAGAAACACTTCAGCAAACCAGCAGTCACTCAACCAGTATCCAAACAATATCCAGTACCAGGAAAAAGGCGAGAACAAAAAATAGAGATGGAGGAAACCATGGATTCAACTCTATCCCTACCTCAGGATTTTAGAACGATAAAGAATCTGGCTACAAGAGAACAATGCATGATGCTATTAGAATGTATATCCAGATTCTCTGATATCCTCACTTGCGCCAACACCAGAATTCTACTGAATGACTTCTAAAAATATGCAAGCTATGCTAGGAAGGCTATCCTCCAAGCCTTGCACAATAAATGCAAGAAGAGATATGTACTAAAGAAGATTATTGAGAACTACCCGATTCTTGATCCTTACAATAGCAGGAACAATCTTGTGATGAAGTCTGATTGCCCTTGTTCAAGTCGCCAGATGGGATCTCAACGAAAGCTGTTGTTCAGGAGATTCAAACTACCCAAGCCTCCAGACGATGAGCCTAAGGTAGTTGGGTAAACCAGGTATTTCAGATGAAGAAGTCCAGCAGATTACTAGAGGAAGATCGATATCTACTTCATCTACAAAAATCCTAGTTACTTTGCAATGTAATGTCCTCAACTCAAGAAGTCGAAGGGCATTGTCCACCTCTTTGAAGAAAAAGCAAATCATGGTTGAATCTATCTCAACAAAAAGGATGACCTTGAAGCGGTCTTCATGCTGAATAAAGAACCATCAAAGGACATCATCTTCTCAGCAGATGTTCATACAGTATTCGGAGATATCAATATTGATAATCTCTACTTGATATCCTGCATCGAAGAAGACAACCAAAAATCAGCCAGTCAGTCTGTCATGCTCAACACATCAGGAATATTATCATTTGAAATAGCAGATTACTCTCAAGATCTATTAAATAGATATTTGGATCCTTCAGATCCATCTATCTTCTGAGAAAGCCAGACTTTCAATAAGCTTCAAGTGTTCACCAGGTGCCACAACCCTATAGTGAAGATGTTCGGAGAACATCCAGGATATCTCTTCTGTTATGTGTTCATTATGCTAGATAATGACTTCTAGCAAGAACTATAATGGCTATTCTGCTACATTTACTATAACTATTATATCGTCATGGAGTTCAGGTGCTATGCCTTTCGACATTCGATCGAATACAATAAGATTTGAAAAGATTCATGATATGGTTCAAGCCACAATTATATTGGATTTGATGCTTTAAGGGTTTCTGTTATGCAATGACCTTTATGTTATATCATCTGGTAGGAATCACAAGCCATGATATATAAGATCAGTCAAAAATTACATTGCTCTAGGAATTTCCAGATTCAATTCTCTCTCTTAAAGATAAAGGCTGTGAAGAATAATGCTTCACTCTCCAAAAAAGTAATGCATTAAAAAAAATAGGACTATACTGATAGTGAAGTCCAATGAGCTACAATAGAATGTCAGCCACCATATGAGTTCAAAAATAATGAAGCCACAAGCATATGGATGAAGGCTCTACCTCAAGAATGCAAAGATTCTTCCTTCAGAAAGAGTTACTTCACCAGATCAATGAAGAGAAGCTTGGAAGGCTAAGAATGCCTCAGGCAAAAACAATAAGTAGATTGGTGGATGGAATAAGGATACGCAATCTCACCACCTCCATCTCCATCCAACACTACCTGAAAGATGACGTCAGATGATATGTGCAAGAAAGTTACCTTCTCCAATGGGTTACCCTTCCTAGTGGTTACCCTCTCTAGTGGGTTACCCTTCCCAATGGGTTACCCTCCTATCCAAGGAAACCCTCCTCAATGGGTTACCCTTTTAGATGGGTTTTTAAAGCTGCTGAATCAGCTACTTCGAACATAAGGAGCTTATCCACCTACTTGCAAGATGCCTATGAAGCTACTGATGCACCTGCTTGCAAGCTGATGACTCGCCTACTTGCACATTCTATCACATGCCAACAATGTAGTTTATTTTATTTTTATTTACCCCCCACATGTTAGTAGGGCCCGGTGTGAATAAAGATAAGGCTTATCTAGTCATAAAAGATAATGCTTATCCCTTCAAAAAGGATAAGACTTTCCTTATTAACGTATAATGACTATCCCTTAGCTGTTAGGATAGGAAATCGTAGATTAGATTAGCTATTAAAAGACCCAGACACCATCCTCAAGTTCCTCACTGGCTCTGTGAGACAACATGATTGGATAAGGAACTTCAATCACGAGGGTCGTAGTTTGATGTACCGTAAATGCCCTTTATCATGACATTACCCATAGTTGATTGATTGTGACTGTAGAGTATGAAGAAGAAGGGTTCCTGTAGCTACTCAGCCTGAGATGTTTATGATGACCCTCTCTACATCGAGTCACATAGATGCTTGCCCGTCGGAACCCCAAAATGAAGAGGATAACCTAAACCGAGCTCTAAAATTGCCATATGTTATCCAATCAGATATTGCTTTAGCTGCCCCTCAACATGCCATACTTATCAGAGCGCTAGAAAGTAGGCTACAAACTATACAGTCTGAGAGATGCCTAATAGGATCCTCAATGCTACATTTTCTTGACAAAAAAGTAATGAAATAGCCTCGTTGGAAAAACAGATCCATCTTCTGAAATACAATTATGCCATACTCCAAAATACCCAAGAAATAATTGTATTTCCTAAAACATATCCTTCACCAGGGTTCAGTCCAGCCCTTTTCCACTATCCCACCTCATCCATCAATACCAGAATTGTTTTTTCCAGCTCCCAAAGATGAACATGAGGAGTTTGACATCACTAGATCTGTATGAGAGAGGAAGGATGCCATGGCAACCCAAATGGAGTACGACCGTACCATATAATGAAATGCCAGAGTATCTGCCATATTCCCACATAAATATTCTTCACAAATAATAAACCAACCTTCTCTGTGCTATTCATCCATGAGATTCACTTCTACTCTAAAAGATAAATAGAAAAGCAGAGATGCCATGACACAAAGCATCGAGAAGATAATGTATTCTAGTCGGGTTATTTGTGATACTGATAAGATAGTATCGAATAACGCCCCTATAGGCCATGGTCCAGTTGATATAGTCTCAGCTGATGATCCTATGATCTAGAGTACAAATAAGCAGTATGATCTATCAGAGGCTCCTTCAATCCAAAGAGCATCACCAAACTATGATATGAAAGAACAATTATAGGACAACAACAATAATGATGTAGATCCAACACACATGATGATCATGAGTAGTATACGAGATTCTACCACTTCAGATGAACACTTGCAGATCTCCGAGGAGGATTCCCATAACAGCGAACATATATCTCTGAAGAGGCATCTTCTCTAGAAAAATGATAAAGCTGCTGACCTAATCCACCTCGATCGAGTTAACACGAGTGTTGTTGTTCCTAAGGTGATGAGATTATATACAAAGAGTCATCACATCATACAGGAGCCCATCCTTCAGAGAAGCATAAGGAAACTTTGTTCGACAACCTTCTCTAGAATAATAACAAAGCATTTGACCTAATCCACCTTGATCGAGTTAACATGAGTGTTGTTGTTCCCAAGGTGATGAGCTTATATACAAAGAGTCATCACATCATATAGGCGCCCATCCTTCAGAGAAGCATAAGGAAACTTTTTTTGATAACCCCATGTCGGATGAGTTTTTCCAATCTGTCCACTCTGATAATACTCATGAAGATCTATCCCTCAAGCTAGAAGGATATCCTCCGCTATCAAGGCATCAGGAAAGGCATAAGAGATACATGCAGTTTAGACGGGCCAAAAAAAAGAAACCGTTGGACAAAGTACTCTTTATCAGCACAGATTTTGAATTCTCCAGCACGAAAGATCCAGGCAAGCATAAATTCTTCATATGCCATGACAAAGGACACTTTGTAAAAGGATGTCCCAAATCCAGAAAGGAAAAGAGGGAAGCACGAGCCTCCATAGATTATCCTGAAGATCTTGGTGATCCTCATCCAGCTATAGAAGATATTTCCATCTCTGCTTTTAGCACAGAGAAAGGAACATTTGAGGACATCATCATTAGTAATCAACCACAGGCTTCCACTAGTAGACAATTATCTGGTGCCAACGATGAACTCTATACTAGTGAATGGGTCAAAGGTGATAAAGATGCTTTGCAGCATTCGATCCAAATACTTAAGGAGGAATTTCCATCTATGTTAGAAAACCACTCTAACAAACTAGCGGTCTCTCGACTAGTCTCCGAACAATCTGAGCTGACTAGTGATCCAGTCCTAGAAGGGAGGCAAGGACCAACAACAAAGGCAGAGGAAATCATTGCTTCAACTCTATTACTGCCTTAGGACTTCAAAAATTTCATGATGATAAAGAATTTGGAATGCATTATACTATCAGAATGCACATCTAGATTCTCCAAAATCCTCACATGCTGGTGGAATATGCTTGGACTTGTGGATGAAACCAATTATCTCACATTCCAGAACTTTGCTGCTATCACCAAAATCCTACTAGAAACCTTCTGCAAAGATGTAAGCTACACCAGTTAGGCCACCTTCCAAGCCTTGAATAGTCTATGCACGAAGAGATCTATACTTAATTAGATCATTGAGAACTACCTAGTTCTTGATTATCATTATGGAAGGAACAATCTTGTTATGAAGTTCGACTGTCCCCGTTCAACCCATCAGGTGGGATCGTAGTGAAAGTTGTTGTTTAGGAGATTCAAACTACCCATGACTCCAAATGATGATCCTAAGGTAGTTGGGCAAACCAGGTATTTCATACGAAGAAGTACAGCTGATTACCAGAGAAAGATCTATAGCTACTTCATCTATAGAAATCCTGGTTAATTTGTAAAGCACTGTCCTCAACTCAAGAAGTCGAAGGACTTTGTCCACCTCTTTGAAGAAAAAATAGATCATGCTGGAATCTATCTCAATAAAGAGGACGACCTTGAAGCGGTCTTTCTCTTCTATAAGCCTGTATATCCAGATTCTTCAATATCCTCACTTGCGCCAACAACAGAATCCTGCTAAAAGACTTCTGCAAGGACATAAGCTATGCTAGGAAGGATATTCTCCAGGCCTTTCACAATCTATGCAAGAAGAGATATGTACTAAAGCAAATTATTGAGAACTACCTGGTTCTTAATCCTTATAGCAACAGGAATAATCTTGTTATGAAGTTCGACTGTCCTTGTTCAAGCTGGTAGGAGGGATCACAGTGGAAATTGTTGTTCAGGAGATTCAAACTACCCAAGACTCCAGGCAACGAGCCTAAGGTAGTTGGGCAAACTAGGTATTTCATTCGAAGAAGTCCAACAGATTACCAGAGAAAGATCGATAGATACTTCATTTACAGAAATCCTGGTTACTTTGCAAAGTACTGTCCTCAACTCAAGAAGTTGAAGGACTTTATCCTCCTCTTTGAAGAAAAAACAGATTATACTGGAATCTATCTCAACAAAGAGAACGACCTTGAAGCAGTCTTTGCCCTGAAAAAAGAATCGTTCGAGGACATCATTTTCTCAGTAGATGTTTATATAATATTAGGTGATATCAATGCTAATAATCTCTACCTGATATCCTGCACTGGAGAAGACAACCAAAAATTGTCCAATTAGTATGTCATGCTCAACATATCAGGAATATTATCATCTGGAATAGCAGATTGCTCTCTAGATCTATTAAACATATATTTGGATCCTTTAGATCCATCTATACTCCGAGAAAGATAGACTTTCAATAAGCTTCAAGTGTTCCCCAGGCGCCACAATTCTATTTTGAAGCTGTTTGGTGAACATCCAGGATATCTCTTTTGTTATGTGTTCTTTATTCTAGCCAATAACATCCAACAAGAACTCCTATGGCTATTCTGCTATATTTACCATGACTATTATATTGTCATAGAGTTCAGGTGTTATGCCTTTTGGCATTCGAATCGAATCCAATAATATTTGAAAAGATTCATGCTGTGGTTCAAGCCAAGACAATACTAGATTCGATGCTTTAAGGGTTCCTGTGATGGAACGGCCTTTATATTGTATCATCTGGTAGGAATCACAGGCCCAGATGTCCAAGCTCAGTCAGAAATTTCATTACTTTGGGAATTTTCTGATTCGACACTCTCTCTTGAATATGAAGGTGGTGAAGAATAATGCTTCACTCTCTAGAAAAAGCAATGCATTCAAAATAAATAGGGCTATATAGATAGTGAAGTCCAACAAACTACAATAGAATGTCAACCACCAAATGAGTTCAAAACCGATAAAGCTACAAGCATACGGATGAAGGCTCCACCTCAAGAATGAAAACATTTATATTTTAGAAAGAGTTACTTCACCATATCGATGAAGAGAATCTTGGAAGGCCAAGAATGCCTCAGGTAAAAGAACAGAGTAGATTGGTGGATGGAAGAAGGATACATGAGCTCACCGCCTTCGGCACCATCCAACACTTCCTGAAAGATGACATCAGATGACATGTGTAAAAAAGTTACCCTCTCCTATGGGTTACCCTTCCCAGTGGGTTACCCTTCCTAGTAGGTTACCTTTCTCTCTAAAGAAACCCTGTCAGATTGGTTGCCCTCACCAGTGGGTTACCCTTTACTGTGGGTTACCCTTCTCTCTAAGGAAACCCTCCTTAGTGGGTTATCCTTTTAGATGGGTTTTTGAAGATGCTAACTCAACTACTTCAAAGACAAAGAACTTATCCACCTGCCCGTAAGATGACTGTGAAGATGATGATGCATCTGCTTCTGCTAACTCACAAACTTTCACATGCTGTCACATGCCATCAACATAGTTTGTTTTATTTTTATTTGCCCCCCAGATGTTAGTAGGGCCCGATGTGAATAAGGATAAGGCTTATCTTGTCATAAAAGGTAATGCTTATCCCTTCCAAAAGGATAAGACTTATCCTTATTAGCGTATAATGCCTATCCCTTGGCTGTCAGGATAGGAATTATAATATTTTATTTGATGTTTATCCATATCTTAGCTTATCTAGTTAGCTTCTTTCCTCTATAAAAGAAAACCTAGGCCTTTAGGTTAGAGGCATCAACTTCTCTACCTAAAAACCTCTTGTATAATTTTTCTCTGCTATCAATAAAAATGTTTGTTGGCTAAACTATCTTGCTCTTTCTTTCTCTCTTCAAAAAAGATGGGTACTTCGATCCCCTAGGTCAGAGTAGGGGGTAAGGAAATACTACGGTGAAGTGCTAGCTTACTACGATGACAACAATGGCGCCCCGAAGTTACTTTCCATGTTTATGCAATGAAGTTTGCTTTGTTCACGAAATGTAGATGCCTAAGTACTTTCTATGAATAACGAAGTTGGATTTGTCCACATGACGTAGACGTATAAGTACTTTCCATGTATATGAAATGAAATTGGCTTAGTCCATGCCATAGCTTTCCGAAAAGATTCATTATCTGAGAAAGAACACGCAGATCTGGGGTCTGCCTTAGTACACCTTTTGTTCTGTGGCTATTTTGAGGGCAATAGTCCAGATAGATCCACCGTAATACCCATTTTAGGAAAATACAGAACAACTGTGTACTAAGGATTCAAGGGATCTCATGTGTTCTAAGAGTGTCAGAGTCAAGCTATCCCTCTTTTGGGTTGTGAAGGCTTTATTGCCGAGGCAAACCATCCTTGATATGTATATTCAGTTCCAAAGTCAAGCCATCCCATTAAGGTTTATGAAGGCTTTGTAGATAAAATTCAAACTGTCTATACGGATATGTAACTTAGTCGTAGAAAAGTTGTGGCGTGTCTATTAAAAGCTATGATTTCATATGGCATATAGCCTATATGGATGCGAATTTCTTGTTATGTTTGAAAGGTTAGTCTCTGTGTCTATGGTGTTCACAAAAGCTTTGACTTGTTAAGGTATACCGCCTTTATGGTGTTGAAAGATGTCAAAATGTTAGGCTCTGTATCTGTGGTGTTTGATGAAAGCTATGATTTCGTATGGCGTGCTGCCTGCGTGGTTGGGAAACCGCCTTTCATGTTGGAAAGTTCAGGGTATGCTTCCTGTCCGCCTGGATTCTCTCTCCGACAGTCTTTCGTGCCCCTCAGTCTTTCGTGCCCCTCTGCCACCATATTTATTTGGTGTAAGAGCCATCGCCATTCCCGTAGGATGGGAGGATGTAGTAGTTTGCATCCACCTCTGCTGATTGCAAATGCGTGAGCCAGCTTTACATTTTAATTTTCTTTTGTTTGTACTTTAGTCTTGTTGGGTCATAGTTTTAGGTACACAATCGAGTCGTAGTTACTTTCGTAGATTTTATAAAAAATATTTGATTTACTTTTTATCCTTAGAACTTTAGCACAAATATATAGAGTCGGTCCACAAAATACAAAAAGAGTTTCTCTTGTATAGTTTCTCTCTGCTATCAATAAAAATATTTGTTGGCTTAACTATCTTGCTCTTACTTTCTCTCTTCCAAAGGGATGGGTACTTTGATCTTCTAGGTCAGAGTAGGGGGTAAGGAAATGCTACAGTGAAGTGCTAGCTTGTTTTGATGGCAACAATGGGACTCGAAAGTTAGCTTCCATGTTTATAAAATGAAGTTGGCTTTGTCTATACAATGTAGATGCCTAAGTAATTTCCATAAATAACAAAGTTGGCTTTGTCCACACGGCGTAGATGACTAAGTCCTTTCCATGTATATGAAACGAAATTGGCTTAGTCCATTCCATAGCTTTCCGAAAAGATTAAATATTTGAGAAAGAACACACAGATCTGGGGTCTACCTAAGTACACATTTTGTTATGCGTCCATTTTGAGGGCAACAGGCTAGAGATAGCCACTGTAAGTCCCGTTTTTAGAAAAGAGGGAACAATTGTGTACTAAGGATACAAGGGCTCTCCTGTGTTCTAAGACTGGCAAAGTCAAGCCATCCCTCTTTTGGGTTATGAAGGCTTTGTTTTCGAGGAAAACCATCCTTGGTGGGTAGCTTGCAGTTCTAAAGTAAAGCTATCCCATTAAGGTTTGTGAAGGCTTTGTAGATAAAAAGCAAACCGTCTATACGGATGTGTAGCTCAGTCGTAGGAAAGCTGTGGCATGTCGTTTAAAAGCTTTGATTTTGTATGGCATGCCGCCTATATGGACGTGAATCACCTATCATGTTGGAAAGGTTACTCTCAGTGTCTGTGGTGTTGATGAAATCTTTGACTTGTTAAGGTATACCACCTCCATGGTGTTGAAACTTTTTGGAACGTTAGGCTCTATGTCTGTTGTGTTTGCCGAAAGCTTTGATTTCGTAAGGCATGCCACCTGTATGGTCAAGAAACTGCCTCTCGTGTTGGAAAGTTTGGGGTCTGCTTCATACCCGCCTGGATACTCTGTCCGATAGTCTTTCGTGCCCCTCTGCCTCCCCGTCCATTTGGTATTAGAGCCAACCCCACTCCCAGAGTTCGGGAGGAAGCAGGAGTTTGCATCCACCTCTGCTGATTGCTAACGCGTGAGCCAGATTTACATTTTTATTTTCTTTTGTTTTTACTTTAGTCATGTTGAGTCATAGTTTTAGTTACATATCAGAGTTAGTGTTTTCAAAGTATAGTGTTCTGTGTCTTATACCTAATCTAGTCGTAGTTACTTTAATAGATTTTAGAACAAATATTTGTTTTTCTTTGTCCTTACAACTTTAGCACAAATATATAGAGTTCGTCCACAAAATACAAATAGAGTTTCTCTTTTATTGAGTCTTTGCCATAAATCCTTAGAACAAATACATTAAGTCTTTATAGTCCAACAAAAACCAAAAATATGTCTACTACAGAATCCTCGTTCAGTTTTTACAATCCTTATGTCAAGATAAACATGTCTGCTACTCCTAGTGATACGCTGTCATGTAAACTTGACTATATATATGAGGTAGAGGTGATACCATCACAACATCAAATGTGTATCACACCTATACAAAATCCCCATTCCACTTTTGCAAAGAAGGTATGCAATCCCAGGATGAAGATTCACTCAATGGTCTAAGAAAAGGTATAATGAGTTAAAGAATTTGTTGCAGCTACACCACTTATTCAGCACCCTATTCTGGTAGCTCTAAAGGAACAGTTCATATAACTATACATGCCAGAGGACTCTCCGCAGCAATGGGAAAGTCTTGGATTTACTTATATCTATTTAGGTGATGTGCGAATTGGGTTGACATATCAGGGAGAAAAGGCCGGCCAGTTGTAGTGCATCTTTATCTTCTTGATACTAGATTCAATAAGTACCTTCATGCGAACTTGAATACATCGGAGATGATTCTGGACGATGATGGTACAGTGTTTTTCACCATGTTCCCTGACTTCAACATACTATTAGCTGATCCACATCTAATAAAGGCGTTGAAGAGCCAAGTCCAGATTCTCGATGCTCAATAGTACAGAGAATCAGGTAAGGCAACTCTCCACTGCTAGATAGCCTAGCGAGTTCAAAACCATGACATGAACCTACTTCTTTCAAGTGGAAGGAACTCTCTATTATTGACCATCGCTGATAGAACAAGAGAGTGCACCAAAATCCTAAGAAACATATCTAGGGATGAACTGGTCAACATTATCCCAGCTTCATGGGTCACTAAATATGAGAAGTTGAGAGCCTATCCTCAACCTCTCATCCCCATAGATGATTCCGACCACCACTATCTCAAAAGGCCACCTAAAACCACCTTCTACATCCCCATGTACAACCCAAATGATGATTTTTCGAATGCAAAAGACCTGGACACCATCCTCAAGTTCCTCACTGGCTTTATGAGACAACATGATTGGATAAAGAACTTCAATCATAAGGGTCGTAGTCTGATGTGGAGTAAATTCCCATTCTCAGGACATTACCCAAGGATGACTGATTGTGAGTTTAGAATCTGTAGAAGAAGGGTTGTTGCGACTACTCAGCCTGAGATGTTTATAAAACCTCTATCTCCAACCAGTCACACAGATTCTTACCCGTTAAACCATCGATTCAAAGAGGATAACCATACCCAAGCTCCAAAATTTCCATTTGTTATCCAATAGGATAATGCTTCAGCTGCCCCTCAACATGCCATACTTATCAGAGCACTAGAAAATAGGCTACAAACAATACAGTCTGAAAAATGCCCAATAGGATCCTCAATACAATATTTTCTTAACCAATAATAAAAGGAAATAACCTCATTAAAAGAACAAATCCATTTCCTGAAATACGATCATGCACTTAAAAATGCCCAAAACACTACCGTATTTCCCAAACCATGCCCTTAACGGGTTTAGTCCAGCCTTTTTCCATCGTCCTACCTCGTCTATCCATACCAACGTTGTTCTCTCCTATTCCCATTATTGAACAAGAGGACATCGACATCGCTAAGTATGTATGGGAGAAGAAAGATACCATGGTAGCCCAAAGGAAATACGACCGTGCCAATGCCAGAGTATCTACCATATTCTTACATAGATATTCTCCACAGAGAATAAACCAACCTTCTCTACCTTGTTTATTCATGTGATTCACTTAACCTCTAGAAGATGAATGGACAAGAAGAGATGCCATGGCACAAAAGGTAGATAAAATAAGGTATTCTAGTCGGGTTTTATATGATACTGATAAGATGGTATCGACACATACTCCCATCATCCATGATCTAGTGCTGTAGTCTTAGTTAATGATCTAGAGATCCAGAGAATAGAAACTTATTATGATGAGACATTAGAGGTTCTTTCAGATCAGAGAGCATCACAAAATTATGATCCTGAAGAACAATTGCTGGACAATGACGATACCGCAGATCCAACACATATGATAATCATAAACTGTGAAAAAGATTGCTTCACTTTAGATGATCGCTTGTAGATCTCCAAGGAGGAATCCCATAACAGTGAACATGTATCTCTGAAGAGATGTCTTCTCCAAAACAATGAAAAAGTTGCTGACCTGATCCACCTAGATCGAGTTAACATGAGTGTTGTTGTTCCAAAGGGTGATGAGCTTATACAGAAAGAGTCATCACAGCATGCAGGCTCCCATCCTTCAGACAAGTATAAGGAAACTTAGTTTGACAACCCTACATCGGATGAATTTTCCCAATCTGTCCACTCTAATGATACGCATAAAGATCTAGCCCTCGATCTAGAAGGATCTCCTCATCTATCAAGGCGTTAGGCAATGCACAAGAGATACATGCAGTTCAGATGGGCTAGAAAATAGAAATCACCGGACAAAGAACTATTTATCAGTGCAGATACTGAATCCTCCAGCATGAAAAATCTAGGTAAACATAAATGCTTCATCTACAATAACAAAGGCTCCACCTCAAGAATGCAAAGATTTATTCTTTAGAAAGAGTTACTTTACCAGATCGATGAAGAGAAGCTTGGAAGGCCAAGAATGCCTTAGGCAAAAGCACGGAGTAGATTCGTAGATTGAAGAAGGATACATGATCTTACCATCTCCTGCACCATCCAACACTACTTGAATGATGATGTTAGATGACATGTGTAAGAAAGTTACCCTTTCCAGCGGGTTACCCTTCCTAGTGGGTTACCCTCTCTTGTGGGTTACCCTTTCCAGTTGGTTACCCTCCTCTCCAAGGAAACTCATCTCAGTGGGTTACCCTTTCAGATGGGTTTTAAAAGCTATTGACTCAACTACTTCGAAGATAAGGAGCATATCGACCTTCTTGCAAGATGACTGTGAAGCTGCTGATGCACCTGCTTGTAAGCTGCTGGCTCACCTACATACACGTGCTGTCATATGCCAACAACATAGTTTGTTTTATTTTTATTTGGCCCCCCATATGTTAGTAGGGCCCGGTGTGAGTAAATATAAGGCTTATCTAGTCATAAAATATAATGCTTATCCCTTCTAAAAGGATAAAACTTATCCTTATTAATGGATAATTCCTATCCCTTAGCTGTTAGGATAGGAATTATAATATTTTATTTAATGTTTATCTATAGCATAGCTTAGCTTGTATGATTCCTTCCTCTGTAAAAGGAAGCCTAGTCCTTTAGGCTATGGGGATCAACTTCTCTACCTAAAAATCTCTTGTATAGTTTCTCTCTACTATCAATAAATGTTTATTGGCTAAACTCTATTGCTCTTGCTTTCTGTCTTCCGAAGGGATGGGTACTTCGATCCTCTAGGTCGGAGTAGGGGGATAACGAAATACTACGGTGAATTTCTAGTTTGTTGCGATGGCAATAATTGCACCTCGAAGTTACTTTCCATGTTTATTAAACAAAGTTAGATTTGTCCATGCAACGTATATGCCTAAGTACTTTCCATGAATAACTAAGTTGGGTTTGTCCACACGATGTAGATGTATAAGTATTTTCCATGTATATGAAACGAAATTATCTTAGTACATTCCATAGATTTCTAAAAATATTCAATAGCTGAGAAAGAACACGCAGATCTGGGGTATGCCTTAGTACACATTTTGTTCTATGGCTGTTTTGAGGGAAACAGGACAGAGAGAGCTACTGTAAGACCCGTTTTAGCCAAATACGGAATAGTTGTGTACTAAGAAGATAAGGGATCTCATGAGTTCTAAGACTGGCAAAGTCAAGCCATCCCTCTTTTGGGTTGTGAAGGCTTTGTTGCCCAGGTAAACCATCCTTGATGTGTAGCTTACAGTTCCAAAGTCAAGACATCCTAAGGGTTTTGAAGGCTTTGTATCTAAAAAGAAAACCATCTATATAGATGCGTAGCTTAGTCATAGAAAATTTGTGGTGTATCGATTAAAAGCTTTGATTTCATATGGCATGCTACCTATATGGACGTGAATTACCTGTCATGTTTGAAAGGTTAGTCTCTATGTCTGTGGTGTTGATGAAAGCTTTGACTTGTTAAGGTATACCACTTCTATGTTGTTGAAACCTATCGAAACATTAGGCTCTGTGTCTATGGTGATTGATGAAAGCTTTGATTACATATGGCATGCTGCCTGTATGGTCGGGAAACTACCTTTCATGTTGGGAAGTTTGGGGTCTGCTGCCTGTCCGCCTGGCTGCTCTCTACTGCAGTCTTCTATGCCCCTCTTCCTCCGCGTCTATTTGGTATTAGAGCTATCCCCACTCCCGGAGGTCGGGAGGAAGCAGGTGTTTGCATCCACCTCTACTGATTGCAAATGCATGAGCCAATTTACATTTTTATTTTCTTTTGTTTTTTACTTTAGTCTTTTTGAGTCATAGTTTTAGTTACATATCATAGTCAGTGTTTTCAAAGTATAGTGTTTTGCGTCTTGTACATAATCGAGTTGTAGTTACTTTCATAGATTGTAGGACAAATATTTGTTTTTCTTTGTCCTTAGAACTTTAGCACAAATATATAGAGTCAGTCCTCCAAATACAAAAAGAGTTTCTCTTTTATTGAGTCATTCCCACAGATCCTTAGAACAAATACATTGAGTCTTTATAGTCCAGAAAAAACCAAAAATATGTCTTCTACAGAATCCCCGTCCAGTTTTTACAATCCTTATGTCAAGATAAACAAGACTGCTACTCCTATTGATACGCTGTCATGTAAAATTGACTATATATATGAGGTAGAGGTTTTACCATCACAACATCATATATGTATCACACCTATACAAAATCCCTATTTCGCTGTTGCAAAGAAGTTATGCAATCCCACGATGACGATTCACTCTATAGTCCAAGAAAAACTACAAGTAGTTAAAGAATTTGTTGCTGCTATACCACTTTTTCATCACCCTATTCTGGTATCTCCAAAGGAATAGTTCATATCACAACAGATGCCAGAGGTCTTTTCACAGCAATGGAAAAGTCTTGGATTTACTCATATCCATATTGGTGTCGTACGAATTGGGTTGACATATCAGGGGAGAAAAGGCTAGCTAGTTATGGCACATCTTTCTTTTCTTCATACTAGATTCAATAAGTACCAATGTGCTAACTTGAGTACATCGGAGATAATTCTGGACGATGATGCTACAGTCTTTGTCACCATGTTCTCTGACTTCAACATACCGTTAGCTAATCCACATCTAATGAAGGCATTGGAGATCCAAGTCTAGATTCTTCATACTTAATAGGACAGAGATGCCAGTCAGGCAACTCTCCACTGTAAGATAGCTTGGCCAGTTTAGAACCATGACATGAACCTACTTCTTTCAAGTGGCAGGAACTCTCTGCTCTTGATCATCGCTGATAGAACCACAGAGTGCACTAAAATATCGATAAACATATCTAGGGATGATCTGGTTAGCATTATCCTAGCTTCATGTGTCACTAAATATGAAAAGTTGAGAACCTATCCTCAATCTCTCATCCCCATCGATGATTCCGACCACCACTATCTCAAAAGGCCACCTAAAACCATCTTCTACATCCCTATGTACAACCCAAGTGATGACTTTTCTGATGTAAAAGACCCAGACACCATCCTCAAGTTCCTCACTGTCTTTATGAGACAACATGATTGGATAAAGAACTTCAATCATGAGGGTCATAGTCTGATGTGGCGTAAATGCCCTTAAATAGGACATTACCTATGGACGAGTGATTGTGGTTGTAAAATCTGCAGAAGAAGGGCTGCTATGGCTACTCAGACTGAGATGTTTATGACGCCCCTCTTTACATCCATTCATATAGATGCTTACCCATCAGACCACAAAACTGAAGAGGATAACCTAACCCGAGCTACAAAATCGTCATATGTTATCCAATCAGAAAATGCTTCAGCTGCCCCTCAACATGCCATACTTATTAGAGCGCTGGAAAGAAGGATGCAAACTATATAGTCTGAGAGATGCCCAATAGGATCCTTAATACTACATTTTCTTGACCAACAATGGATGGAAATGGCCTTATTGAAAAAACATATCCATCTTCTGAAATACGATTATGCCAAACTCCAAAACTCCTAAGAAATATTCTAGCCCTTTTCCACCATCCCACCTCATCCATCCATACCAGCATTATTTTCTTCATCTCCCAAAGACGAATAAGAGAAGTTCAACATCTCTAAATTTTTATGGGAGAGAAAGGATGCCATGGCAACCCAAAGGGGATATGACCGTGCCAATGCAAGAGGATCTACCATATTCCCATATGGATATTCTCCAAAGAAAATAAACCAACCTTTTCCACCATGTTGATCCATACAATTCACTTCACCTCTAGAAGATAAATGGACAAGTAGAGATTCCATGACACAAAGGGTTAAGAAGATAAGGTATTCTAGTAGGTTTCCATATAATACTGATAAGATAGTATCGACATATGCTCCCTCCAGCCATAATCCAATTATTGTAGTCCCAGCTGATGATCCGGAGATCCATAGAATAGAAACCTATTATGACGAGCCATCAGAGGTTCTTTTATCTAAGAGAGCATCACAAGATTGTGATCCTGAAGAACAATTGCAGGACAATGACGACAACGCTGATCCAACACATATGATGAACACAAATTATGAATGAGATTCCACCACTTCAGATAATTGCTTGCATATCTCCGAGGAGAAATACCATAACGGTGAACATGTCTCTCTGAAGAGATGTCTTCTCTAGAGAAATGACAAAGCTATTGACCTAATCCATCTCGATCAAGTTAACATGAGTGTTATAGTTCTAAAGGGTGATGAGCTTATGCAGAAAGAGTCATCACAGCATGCAGGCTCCCATCCTTCAAAGAAGTAAAAGGAAATTTTTTTCGACAACCCTATGTTGGATGAATTTTCCCAATCTGTCCACTCTGATGATATGCATGAAGATCTATCCCTCGAGATAGAAGGATGTCCTCAGTTATCAAGGTGTCAGGCAAGGTACAAGAGATACATAAAGTTCAGATGGGCATAAAAAAGAAACCACCGAACAACGAACTATTTATCAACACAGATGCCAAATCCTCCAGGACAAAAGATCCAGGAAAGCATAAATGCTTCATCTTTCATGACAAAGGACACATTTCAAAAGGACATCCCAAATCTAGAAAGGCAAGGAGGGAACACGAGCATCCATGGCTTGTCTTGAAGATCTTGGTGATCCTCATCCAGCTGTAGAAGACGTTCCCATCTCTACTTTTAGCGTAGAGAAAGGAACATCCGAGGACATCTTCATTAGTGATCAACCATAGGCTTCCACTAGTAGACAGTTATCTGATGCCAACGATGAACTCTATGCTAGTGAATGGGTCAAACATGATGAAAATGCTTTAAATTATTCAATCCAAATACTTAAGGAGGAATGTCCATCTATGTTAGAGAAGCACTTCAGAAACCAACGGTCTCTCAACCAGTCTCTGAACAATATCCAGTCCTAGAAAGGAGGCAAGAACCAACCACAGAGGTAGAGAAAACCATCGATTCAACTCTATCCCTGCCTCAGGACTTCAGAATGATGAAGAATCTGGCTGCAAGAGAACAATGCATGATACTATCAACCTGCATATCCAGATTATCCGATATTGTTACTTGCGCAAATACTAGAATCCTGCTGAATGAATTCTGTAAAGAAGCGAGCTACACCAGGCAAGCCATCTTCTAGGCCTTGAATATTCTATGCAAGAAGAGATATGTGCTGAATCAGATCATTAAGAACTACCTAGTTCTTGATTATTATTACGACAGGAACAATCTTGTTATGAAGTATGACTTTCCCTATATAAGTCATCAGGTGGGATCACAATGGAAGCTATTTTTTAGGAGATTCAAACTACGCAGGACTTCAAACGATGAGTCTAAGCTAGTTGGGCAAACCAAGTATTTTAGATGAAGAATTCTAGAAGATTACCAGAGAAAGATCGATAGCTACTTCATCTATTGAAATCCTGGTTACTTTGCAAAGCACCGTTCTGAACTCAAGAAGTCAAAGGACTTTGTCCACCTCTTTGAAGAAAAAGCAAATTATGCTGGAATCTATCTAAATATAGAGAATGACCTTAAAGTAGTCTTCACACAAAAAGAAGAACCGTCAAAGGACATCATCTTCTCAGAAGATGTTTATACAGTATCAGGAGATAACAATATTGATAATATCTACTTGATATCCTACAACGAAGAAGACAACCAGAAATTTGCCAGTCAGTCTATCATGCTCAACACACCAGGAATATTATTTTCTGAAATAGCAGATTGCTCTCTAGATCTGTTAAGCATATATTTGGATTCTTCAGATCCATCTATCCTCCGATAAGTCTAGACTTTCAATAAGCTTCAAGTGTTCACCAGGCACCATAACCCTATCGTTAAGCTATTCAGAAAAAATCTGGGATATCTCTTCTATTATGTGATCATTATGCTAGCTGATGACTTCTAACAAGAACTCCTATGGCTATTCTGCTACATTTACCATAACTAATATATCGTCATCCAGTTCAGGTGTTATTCCTTTCAGTATTCTGATCGAATTCAATAAGATTTGAAAAGATTCATGATGTGGTTTAAGACACAACTATACTGGATTCAATGCTTCAAGGGTTCTTGCGATGTAACAACCTTTATATTATATCATCTGGAAGGAATCACAGGCCCTTATGTCCAAGCTCAGTCAAAAATTTCATTGCTCTGGGAATTTCCTAATTCGACTCTTTCTCTTGAAGATAAAGGCTGTGAAGAACAATGCTTTACTCTCCAAAAAAGGCAATGCATTCAAAACAAATAGGACTATACTAATAGTGAAGTCCAACGAACTACAACAGAATGTCATCAACCGTATGAGTTCAAAACCGATGAAGCCACAAGTATACGAATGAAGGCTCAACCTCAACAAATGCAAAAATTTATCCTTCAGAAAGAATTACTTCATTAGATCGATGAAGAGAATCTGGGAAGGGTAAGAATGCCTTAGGAAAAAACACATAGTAGATTGGTGGATGGAAGAAGGATACACGAGCTCACCACCACCGCCACCATCCAACACTACCTAAAAGATGACGTCAGATGACATATGCAAGAAAGTTACCCTATCCAGCATATTAACCTCTTTAGTGGGCTACCCTTCCCAGTAGATTACCCTCCTCTCTAAGAAAACCCTGTCAGATGGGTTACCCTTTCTAATAGGTTATCCTTTCTAGTGGGTTACCCTTCTCTCCAAGGGAACCCTTCACAGTGGGTTACCATTTTAGATAGGTTTTTGAAGTTGCTGAGTCAGCTACTTCTAAGACAAGGAGCTTATCCACCTGCTTGCAAGATACCAGTGAAGCTGCTGATGCACCTTCTTGTAAGCTGCTGACTCACCTTCTTGTACATGATGTTACATGCCAATAACATAGTGTGTTTTATTTTTATTCCCCCCATGTTATAAGGGTCTGATGTGAATAAATATAAGTTTTATCTAGTCATAAAAGATAATTCTTATCCCTTTTAAAAGGATAAGACTTATCCTTATTAGCGGATAATTCCTATCCCTTAGCTGTTAGGATAGGAATTGTAATATTTTATTTGATGTTTATCCATAGGTTAGCTTAGCTAGTAAGCTTACTTCCTCTATAAAAGAAATTCTAGGCCTTTAGGTCAGAGGCATCAGCTTCTCTACCTAAAAACCTCTTGTATAGTTTCTCTCTGCTATTAATGAAAATGTTGGTTGGCTAAACTCTCTTGCTCTTGCTTTCTCTCTTCCAGAGGGATGGGTACTTCGATCCTCTAGGTTGGAGTAGGGGGATAAGGAAATACTATGTGAAGTGCTAGCTTGTTGTGACAGCAACAATGGCACCCTAAAGTTACTTTCCATGTTTATGAAATAAAGTTGGCTTTGTCCACGCAACGTAGATGCCTAAGTACTTTCCATTAATAACGAAGTTGTATTTATCCATACGACGTAGATGTCTAAGTCCTTTCCATGTATATGAAACAAAATTGGCTTAGTCTATGCCATAGCTTCCAAAAAAGATTCAATAACTGAGAAAGAACACGCAGATCTGGGGTCTGCCTTAGTACACTTTATGTTCTGCAGCCATTTTGAGGGCAATAGGCCAGCGAGAGCCACTGTAAGACCCGTTTTAGGCAAATACAAAATAGCTAAGTACTAATAAAGTCTTTATAGTCTAGAAAAAACCAAAAATATGTCTAATACAGTATCCTCGTCTAGTTTTTACAATCCTTATGTCAAGATAAACATGTCTGCTACTCCTAGTAATATGCTGTCATGTAAACTTGATTATACATATGAGGTAGAGGTCCTACCATCACAATATCAGATGTGTATCACACCTTTACAAAATCCCTATTCTGCTGTTTCAAAGAAGGTATGCAATCCCAGGATAAAGATTCTTTCTATGGTCCATGAAAAGCTATAAGGAGTTAAAGAATTTTTTATTGCAACACCACTTGTTCAGCATGCTATTTTGGCAGCTCCAAAGGAACAGTTCATATCACTACAGATTCTAGAGGACTTTTAGTAGAAATGTGAAAGTCTTGGATTTACTAATCTCCATATTGGTGCTATACGAATTGGGTTGATTTATTAGGGGAGAAAAGGTCAGCTAGTTGTGGTGTATCTTTCTCTTCTTGATACTAGATTCATTAAGTACCAATATGCAAACATGAGTACATTGGAGATGATTCTTGACGATGATGGTACAATATTTGTCAACATGTTCCCTGACAAAGTCCAAGTTCGCATGGTACAGTCTTCTTGATACCGTTAGTTGATCCACATCTAATGATGGCATTGAATATCAAAGTACTGATTCTCGATGCTCAATAGGACAGAGATGCCAGTTAGGAAACTCTCCACTGTCAGATAGCCTGGCAAGTTCAAAACTATGAGATGAACCTACTTTCTTCAAGGGGCAGGAACTCTCTGTTCTTGACCATCGCTGATAGAACCACAGAGTGCACCAAAATCTTTGGAAACATATATAGGGATGATCTGGTCAGCATTATCCCAGCTTTATGGGTCACTAAATATGAGAAGTTGAGAGCCTATCCTTAACCTCTTATCCCCACTGATGATTTCGACCACCACTATCTCAAAAGGCCACCTAAAACTATCTTCTATATCCCCATGTACAACCCAAGTGATGAC
Source organism: Capsicum pubescens (assembly GCA_030864215.1). NCBI lineage: Eukaryota > Viridiplantae > Streptophyta > Magnoliopsida > Solanales > Solanaceae > Capsicum > Capsicum pubescens. The sequence goes on from CM061541.1 coordinate 176,002,976, forward strand.
TTTTCAGATATAAAAGACCCAGGTACCATCCTCAAGTTCCTCACTGGGCTTTATGAGACATTATGATCGGATAAGGAACTTCAATCATGAGGGTCGTAGTTTGATGTGGCATACATGACCTTTCTCAGGACATTACCCATGGACGACTGATTGTGACTGTATAATCTCCAGAAGAAGGGCTGCAACGGCTACTCAACCTGAGATGTTTATGACACCCCTCTCTACATTCAGTCACATAGATGCTTACCTATTAGTCTGCTAAAATGAAGAGGATAACCTAACCTGAGCTCCAAAATTTCCATATGTTATCCAATAAGAAAATGCTTTAGCTTCCCCTGAACATGGCATACTTATTAGAGCGCTGGAAAGAAGGCTGCAAACTATATAGTTTGAGAGATGCCCAATAGGATCCTCCATACTACATTTTCTTGACCAACAACGGAAGGAAATGGCCTCGCTGGAAAAATAGATCCATCTTCTGAAATACGATTAGGCCAAACTCAAAAATACCCAAGAAACAATCATATTTCCCAAAACATATCCTTCAAGAGGTTCAGTCCATCCCTTTTCCACCATCCTACCTCGTCCATCCATACTAACGCTGTTCTCTCTGATTTCTATTGACGAACAGGAGGAGTTCGACATCGCCAAGTTTGTATGGAAGAGGAAAGATGCCATGGTAGCTCACCAAAGGGGATACCACCATGCCAATGCCAGAGGATCTACTATATTCCCACATAGATATTCTCCATAGAGAATAAACCAACCTTCTCCACCTTGTTCATCCTTGCGATTCACTTCACCTCCAGAAGATGAATGGAAAAGTAGAAATACCACGACACAAAGGGCCAAGAAGATAATGTATTCTAGTTGGGTTCAATGTGATACTGATAAGATGGTATCAGCATATGCTCCCTTCGGCCGTGATCCAATTGTTGTAGTCCCAGTTGATGATCTAGAGATCCAAAGAACAAAAAACTATTATGACAAGCTATCAAAGGTTCTTTCATCTCAGAGAGCATCACAAGATTGTGATCCTGAAGAACAACTACAGGAAAACAACAACACCTCTGATCCAGTATATATGATGATCACAAACTATGAATGAGATTCTACTACTTCAGATAATCGCTTGCAGATCTCCGAGGAGGAATCCAATAATGTTGAACATGTCTCTCTGAAGATATGTCTTCTCTAGAACAATGACAAAACTGCTGACCTGATCTACCTCTATCGAGTTAACACGAGTGTTGTTATTCCAAAGGGTGATGAACTTATTCAAAAAGAGTCATCATAGCATGCCGGCTACCATCCTTCAGACAAGTATAAGGAACCTTTGTTCAACAACCCTATGTCGGATGAATTTTCCCAATTTGTCCACTCTGTTGATATACATGAAGATCTATTCCTCAATCTAGAAGGATCTCCTCATCTATCAAGGTGTCAGGCAAGGCACAAGAGATACATGCAGTTTAGATAGGAAAAAAAGAAACCGCCGAACAAAGAACTTTTTATCAGCACAGATGTCAAATCCTCCAGCACGAAAGATCCAGGAAAGTTTAAATTCTTCATCTGCCATTATAAAGGACACTTTATAAAATGATGTCCCAATTCCAGAAAGGCGAAGAGGGAAACACGAGCCACCATGGATTGTCCTGAAGATCTTGGTGATCTTCATCTAGCTGCAAAAAACATACCCATCTCTACTTTCAGTGCAGAGAAAGAAATATCCGAGGACATCTTTATTAGTGATCAACCACAGGCTTCTACTAATAGACAGTTATCTGATGCCAATGATGAACTTTATGCTAGTGAATGGGTCAAAGGTGATAAAGATGCTTTGCAGCATTCAATCCAAATACTTAAGGAGGAATGTCCATCTATGTTAGAGAAATACTTTAGCAAACCAGCGGTCTCTCAAGCAGTCTCTGAACAATATCCAGTCTCATAAAAGAGGCAAAAACCAACAACAGAGGTGAAGGAAACCATCGATTCAACTCTATCTCTTCCTTAGGACTTCATAATGATGAAGAATCTGGTTGTAAGAGAATAATGCATGATGCTATCAGCCTGTATCCTGATTCTCTGATATCCTCACTTGGGCCAACACCAGAATCCTGCTGAATGACTTTTACAAAGATGCAAGCTATGTTAGGCAGGCTATCCTCCAGGCTTGCACAATCTATGCAAGAAGAGATCTTTACTGAAGCAAATTATTGAGAACTACCCGGTTCGTGATCCTTACAGTGGCAGGAATAATCTTGTCATGAAATATGATTTCCCCTTTTCAAGTCACCGATGGGATCTCAACGAAAGCAGTTGTTCAGGATATTCAAACTACACAGGCATACAGACAACAATCCAAAGGTAGTTGGGCAAGCCAGGTATTTTAAACGAAGAAGTCTAGCATATTACCAGAGAAAGATTGATAGCTACTTCATCTACATAAATCCTGGTTACTTTGAAAAGCACTGTCCTAAACTCAAGAAGTCGAAAGACTTTGTACACCTCTTTGATAAAAATGCAGATCATACTGTAATCTATCTCAACAAAGAGGATGACCTTGAAGAGGTCTACACACTGAAAAAAGAACCGTCAGAGGATATCATTTTCTCAGTAGATGTTTATATAGTATTAGGAGATATCAATGCTGATAATCTCTACCTAATATCCTGCACCAGAGAGGATAACCAGAAATTGGCCAGTCAGTCTGTCTTGCTCAACATATCAGGAATATTATCTTCTGGAATAGTAGATTGCTCTCTAGATCAGTTTAACAGATATTTGGATCCTTATGATCCATCTATCCTCTGAGAAAGATAGACTTTCAATAAGCTTCAAGTGTTTACCAGGCGTCACAACCCTATCATGAAGCTGTTCAGAGAAAATCTGGGATATTGCTTATGTTATATGTTCATTATGCTAGCCGATGACTTCCAGCAAGAACTCCTATGGCTATTCTGCTACATTTACCATAGCTATTATATCATCATGGAGTTCAGGTGTTCTGCCTTTCAACATTCTGATCAAATCCTACAATATTTGAAAAGATTCATGCTGTGGTTCAAGCCACAACTATACTAGATTCGATGCTTCAGGGGTTTCTTTGATGCAACGACCTTTATTGTGTATTATCTGGTAGAAATTAGAGGACATGATGTCCAAAATAAGTTGGAAATTTCATTACTCTGGGAATTTCCTAATTCAACTCTCTCTTGAAGATGAAGTGTCACGACCCGAGCCTAGGCCCTAGCCATGATGAGCATCCCGAACCATGAAGGCCTGGAACACCCATTCTCTATCTGGTTATCATGCACAACATTCGTAATCATAATAAAATGCGGAATTGAAACTGAGTACGGAAAACATGGTCAAGTTCTGCAACATTTCTGAATAATACTATCTGACATCAGTCTGCGAAATCTCTACTAAGAACACAAACATCTGTCTGAAAAGAAACTGGGACAAGGCCCCCAGTAAACCAAAAATATAATAAATAAGATAATGTCTGACATAATTAGGCCTTCCGAATAATAGAAGGCTCACCACTATGAGATCAAGTCTGCAAATCCGAGAATATCTACTGAGTAGCTGGACCCCTAGACTATGCCTCAGAACCTGGAAGGAGGGGGGGTCAGCACAAAAGTACTGGCACGCGAAGCAATCCAAAATATAGTATAATGGAACATACATATATATATATATATATAAGTGAAAGAAATTTTTCATCAAGACATCTCGTATAAAACTGTTTCTGAAAAATACATGGCCACTTTCTGAAAACATGCAACCTGTCTGTTCATTTCAAATCATGATCTGTGATTTACTTCTGAGTTAGGTAGTATTCCCCTACAAGTCTGAATATTCCACGGGCTGTACGGAATCCGCCATTGACTCGGCGGGGAAGCCCCCAACCCAAGTGTGCCGTAAGGGTTGGAGTGTCTGAGTCTGATACGCCACAGGACATTTAAGTCAGCGCATAATAATATACCCGGGTCGGCAAACCACGGTTTTAGGCAATGAGTTGTCTGAACTCCCGCCTTCTTCAGGGAACCACCTAAGCTCTCTTTATGCCCTATTTTAGCCTTTTCTGAACATGTATCATTCTGAAATTTCTAAATCATGAAAGTCTGATAAAAATTTGATTTCTGAACTAGTCTGTGTCTGTTATAGCATTTGTCTGAGTTGGTATTGTCATACCAAGACTTGCAAGTCCTATTTCTGAGCCATAATGTATTAAGCAAGAGCTTTCATTCAAAACATAGTTTAGACCACCCAAACATGCAATTTGCATTAAAGATGTCATGTTCCGAAACTCAAGTCAAATCCATGCAAAACTTTCATCAAACATATGGTGGTCATGTGTATTTTGGAAAAACCATGCATTCTTTCATTACATGCATATTCAACATTCACAACCGTCTCTTTCGTGTTCAAGAATCGTATTCCAAACATAGAAAAAGTCAAAACACTTCATATCATAATTTCTTTTCTTCAAGATGTCTTTCAAAACAATTTATATTACGTGAAACATGGAAAAATTTACATTAAGAGAGGGGTTTCATGAAAATCATGCTCTCAATTCATATATGTATAAAAACTGTCAAATCGCTTTGGAGATGGTCAAAAGACCAAAACAATGATGTTAAAATATCTTATACATAAATATATATACATAATTTAAAACCCCATTCTAAAACATGATTTTTCTATGCCCATGAGAATTTAGGAAAACCCCGCGTACCTTGTTCTCCAAGGATAATAGATGTTTCTTGAAGCTTGCGGATTGGTGATTCAGAATATGTAATTATCTTTGAAAACTTACGGTCGAATCTTGAACTATTTGGGTTTTTATTTTGAAACCCTAAGGAGAATTCTTGAGCAATTGTGAGGAAAGCATGTGTATTATGGTGTTTGAGGGATTAAATCCCGTGTTGGTGGTATATATAGGGGTGGAGGATGACCAAAATACCCCTAAGGAACAATTAAGGTAAAATCTGTCCCTCAGTTGACAGTTTGATAGGCTGGAGTAAATCGATTATAACTTTTTACTCATATATTCAAATTGGATGAAACCAACTGCATTTGAAAGAGGACTCAAAGATATTTTGTTTGATATATTATATCCCACACATTTCATTATATACAGGGAGTTATGATCGTTTTAAGTTGACCCTGAAATGCTGAAAAACTGGGCAATAGGCTATGCGTTTTGCTACTGTTTTGAAATCCAAACGCAGCCTTATGCATTCCAAAAAATTCCAAAACTTATCCGAGATGTACTATGAGATTTTCCGATCGTAACACAACTTGAAAATCTAAAAATTAAGGTCGGGAAGGTCGAGAAGTTGTATCCCGAAGGTTGCCAGCTATGAATGAGTCTAAGTCATTTCAACACTTAGAAAAAAATTTAAAACTTAAGTCTAAAGCTCAAAAATTATAGTCTAATACATGCATGACTTTTACGGGGTGTTACATGAAGGATGTGAAGAACAATGCTTCACACTCTAGAAAAAGCAATGCATTCAAAAGAAATGGGACTATACTGATAGTGAAGTCCACTGAACAACAACAGATTATCATCCACCATATGAGTTCAAAAATGCTGAATCAACAAGAATACGGATGAAGGCTCCACATTAAGAATGCAAAGATTCATCCTTCAGAAAGAGTTACTTCACCAGATTGATAAAGAGAAGCTTGGAAGACCAAGAATGCCTCAGAACAAAGCACGAAGTAGATTGGTGGATAGACGAAGGATACGTGAGCTTACCACCACTGGCACCATCCAACACTTCCTAAAAGATGATGTCAAATGACATGTGCAAGAAAGTTACCCTCTCAAGCGGGTTACCCTTCCCAGTGGGTTACCCTTTCCAGTGGGTTGCCCTCCTCTCCAAGGAAACCCTCCTCAGTAAGTTACCCTTTGAGATAGGTTTTTGAAGCTGCTGACTTATCTACTTCGAAGACAAGGAGCTTATCCACCTTCTTGCAAGATGCCTCTTAAGCTGCTGATGCACCTGCTTGCAAGCTGCTGACTCACCTGCTTGCACATGTTATCACATGCCAACAACATAGTTTGTTTTGTTTTTATTTGGCCCCCCATATGTTAGTACGTCCTGGTGTGAATAAAGATAAGGCTTATCTAGTCATAAAAGATAATACTTATAACTTCCAAAATGATAAGAATTATCCTTATTAACGGATAATGCCTATCCCTTAGATGTTAGGATAGGAATTATAATATTTTATTTGATGTTTATCCATAGCTTATCTTAGCTAGTAAGCTTTCTTCCTCTATAAAAGTAAACTAGGCCTTTAGGTTAGAGGCATCAACTTCTCTACCTAAAAACCTCTTGTATAGTTTCTCTCTACTATCAATAAAAATATTTGTTGGATAAACTCTCTTGCTCTTGCTTTCTCTCTTCCAAAGGTATAGGTACTTCGATCCTCTAGGTCGGAGTAGGGGGTAAGGAAATACTACAGTGAAGTACTAGCTTGTTGCGATGGCAACAATAGAACGCCGAAGTTACTTTCCATGTTTATGAAATGAAGTTGGCTTTGTCCATGCAACATAAATGACTAAGTGCTTTCCATGAATAACAAAGTTTTCTTTGTTTACACGACGTAGATGTCTAAGTCCTTTCCATGTATATGAAATGAAATTGGCTTAGTCCATGCCATAACTTTCTGAAAAAGATTCAATATCTGAGAAAGATCTCCACTACCAGGTAGCTTGGCGGGTTCAGAATCAGGCTATGGATTTATCCCTTCCAGGTGGCGGTGATGCTTTGTTATTGAATATAGATACCACCAACGAAACTACTCAGTATGTCCAGATCCAATGGAAGATACCTAGAGATGAACTTGTGAAAGTACTCCCAGATTCATGGATCATAAATTATCAGAAGTTGAGAGACTATTCTCAATTTCTCCAGTCCAAGGAGCCAACCTTTGCCAGAAGGAGTGACAACACCATCACGATTAGCTTCAACCACTCAGCCCTAAAACAACCTCCCCAAACCACCTTCTTAATCCACATATATCAACCTTTCGATGACATCCCACTGTTAGATGGAAAAAACTTGACAGAAAACCCAGGGTTCATGAGCTAGCTCATAGAAAACTTTATGGAAGAGCATGATTGGATACCCCACTTTGATTATGAAGGCCTATATACAGTGTGGCGCAAATGTCCTTTCTCTGGACACTATCCATGTAAGTTAAATTGCAGATACCACCTATGCCATGGGTCCACCTCACCCTCTCCACCCTATGCCAAAACAACTAGAACTAAAGAAAACCATCCCGCTATAAAACTCCTCATGATGTCTCACTCTGGCATTGGTTACTCAAATGACTTCCCACCAACCAAACCCTTCAAAAAGGATAACACGACCCATGAACCAAAGATACCAACCAAAACTATTATCTTACCTTTCGGAGAGAAGATACCCCTCAATGACACCGAAGCAACAATTAATTGGAAATCTGAAAATGCCATAAGCTAAAATAGGATGCTATTCTGCATCAGCTAAGTCATGAAGAATGTTGTTCACTCCCAAAATAAGTTGGCGAGCAAAGTTGAAGGAATGAACATGAGAGCACAACAAGCATCAACTCAGCATGCCGAACTTATCTGCCAGTTGGAACTCAGGCTCTAATCCTTATAGTATGATATATGTCCGCCGGGAACTTTGATGTCTCATTTATTTGACCAGCAATAGAAAGAAATGGCTTCTCTAAAGGAACAAATCAAATAGCTAAGACACGACAGGTTTCAGCCCCAGAGAACCCCTAGCTCACTACCAAAGCCAACCTTGTTCCCTGTGTCTCCACATGCATACTCTCTGTAAAAAAATGAACCACATCTTTCCCACTCCTACTTTGAGCTCCCATATGCCAATATCCCTAGATTCTCAAGAAAAAATGGAGTTTGATATTGCCAAACATGTTTGGGTTAGGAAAGATGCCATCGCTACTAAGAGAAAAGCCAACGAAACTCAGAAGCAGACCAAGAGAAAAATAGAGTCCGACACAGACAAAGGGACCATAATGATCTCAGATCACAACATCACATTCCCAGATGACAATATGATAATCCACAAGCCATAAGTACCATATGAAGATAAAGAATGGAACGCCTCGCTGAAAGATGGCCTTCTCAATCACAAGTGGCTGCCATCCCATCGTGATACAAATACTGATTCAGATCATCTTGTCCCAAATCTGTATGGGTTGAACATCAATGATAATGATGTCCCAGAACTACAAGCCACAACAATCCTTGATCTAGTTGAAGAATCCCTGAGGTGCAATGAACAGATCCAGAATGCTGATCCCACTGATTATGCTTTGAGTAAAGAAGATTCCTTTGATGTAGAGGCATACTCCAACATCAGCGATGACTTTCCATCCGATGGGTACATGGAAAAAAGCGAAGAGTCTATCAATTCATGAGAATATGTTGAGGATACTCCTAAGTCCTCAATAGAATTTCTAGAAGAAGACTATCCACCAATATATATGAACCATTTTAAGGAACCAGAGGTCTTCGAGGTTATCAACGACCAAGATAGGATGATGGACGATCCAATCCCAGAAAGAAGTCCAGATCCAGGTAGGCCAGCAAGAAAAATCATGGGAACCGAATTTCACACCTTCACCCTCGACGACATAAAGATTTCATCTTGGACCCAACAAATCCAGGACTTCTACACTTGGATGGAGATGAAAAATATAGCCGAGTGGGAGAAATACATGATACTCTAAGAGTTCACAAGAAAGACTATGCAAAGTTCCCTTATAGTCTAAGCCTTATAGCGTGTCAAGTAAAGTGTAATTACGACCCTAAAATATTGAGAAGTAACATCCCAAGTGATTGATATTTAAACCATATAGAATTTTCTTAAATTTGACTTTTTTTCATATAGAGAATTGAATTAGATTTTCTACGACACCAATTTCGTCCAAATCTAGCATCGGGGTGAGAATTATACCATTTTATTGAGAGTTGTTGGAACCGCCCAGGTGCGATACACCATCGCACGGAACTTCGTAACCAAGGAAGAAACTCCCTTTCCTGGACCAGGTACGATGGCCAGGATGATGGACCATCAAAGCTACGATGGACCGTCGCTGAGACCGTCGCCACTAAGGAAGTGTGGTCACATCTTGGCCATCAAGCGGTGGATGATCCAATGGACCGTCGGACCTATGATGGACCGTCGATCCATCCATTGCATTGAGGCAGTATGTCCCTTTTATGGTTATCGTTCGATGGACGACTCGACGGATCATCGGATTTGCGATGAACCATCGATCCGACCATTGCAGACCCCGTTTAATATTTTAAGTCCTTTTTTAAAAGGGGATTTTGTGTACTTTCCCTTTTAACCCTTAGATATATTCAAAACAAACCTGATAGCCTTATTATCTCCCAAAACATCCAAAGGCTAGGGTTTCTCCCTCAAGAGCAAATCTAAAACCCTTCTCCAAGGAATCCAAGAACTCACCATGGATTCTACTAATTGAGTTGATATTTGAGTTTCCCAAGTTCAAAGGTTGCAAGTACTCTATCTCAAGAGTAATAAGAAGAGTTTAGAGCAAGCTCGTCCATCCAATTTCATAATCTAAGGTATGCGGGGTTTTGAACAAGGGTAATCCTTTCATCCTTGTGCCCAAAGGCTTATTTAAACTATGATTTTCTACAATCTATGAGATTTTACATGAATTTGAATTAGGTTTTTTCACCCATTATTATTGATTGCAATATATTGTTGTTTCCCATGAATTGAGAGTCTAATGGTATGATTTTCACATGTTTTCTTGAGAAATTACAGTTAGGTCTATACCCCATGATTTTAATCCTTGAGAAGTTAATAGTTGAAATGTTTGAGATATTAAAGTATATGAGTATGTTGAGATTTTGAGACAAATTGCTGAAATTTCCAGATTTCTACATGAGTTATGAATCTATATGCTATCTATTATGCTTTTGATGAGTTTTAACTTGAGAATGAATTACGGGTTATTGAGCCCTACTTGAGATTTGCAATTTTATAAACTCTTATGCTATAAGTACCCATGATTTGAGTATTCTGAGATTGTTGAGAAATGTATTGAACTAATGGTTTTTGAGTTTTGAAATTCACTCTACTACATGAGATTACATATTTGATTATTGGATTCTTATTGAACCATGAGATTATTCTAAAGTGGATTTTCATGAGATGAGCAAGATAAACTAAAGGGAGTAGTATTCAGCACCGAGTAGATAAGTTACTATGGTTTCTTACCCAAAAACTACGTGCCACTGGAGGTTGGGCCTGAGGAAGAGTTTATGATTATTATTGGCCCTAAGGCTGAGTTGATATTAGGACCGAGGTCGATTTTTTTTTAGTATTCACTGGACCTAGGTTATACTTCCTGGAAAGAGTATGACGCCTCTCCCCAACGTGAGGTCTCTTTCTTAGGAGGACAAAACGTTGGACTCCATCTAGCATGCATGGTTTATGTCGGTTAAGAGAAACCCCCTAAACTAAAGTATTTTCCATTGAGATAAAATATTTTCCCTTAAACTAAAGCTTTGAGATAAGATATTTTTCTTTAAAACTAAAAAATACTTTCCCTTGATATGAGTATTTTCCCCTAAAGCTTGAAATGAGACATTTTCATAATATGAATGAAATGCCTTCAAGTATGTTCCAAAGTTATATGATTTTGAATTCCAAGTATTTTAGTTCAAAAGTATTATGAGTTCTTGAGAATTGAAGAAGTTTTTACTCTCCATGAGACATATGCATGAGTTGAAAGCATTGCTTAAAGTTTTCTTTAGCCTTGAGTAATGAAAATAAGAGAAAAGTATAAATTTCAAGTCTGAAAGTTTAATGACTCACGAGATTGTGTTATATGTTCCATTTTACATGATTCATGAGCTTAGCATTTTATACTTATTCAAGCCATGTTAGTCATTACTTATTACATGCATGATTTGATTAAAGAGTATTGGTGTTGTTTTATATAAATGTATGCACCCCAACATACTTAGTATATTCTCAAGTGCTGATCCACATATACATCTTTGTGCTACATTGTCTTATAATGTAAGTTTAAGTGCTCAGTCCCAGCCTCGTCAGTGACTTTCAAGTACCTCTGTCTACATCCCTATAGTGGTGAGTCCTTATGGTTCGAGGACCTATCATCATACATTTCAGTATTTTGAGAGACTATGTTATTACTTTCAGTTCATTTTGAGTCAATTGGGGACCTGTCCCAATGGATCTCTTGTTCATGGATTAGTAGGGGCTTTGTCAGACTAGTTATAAGATTGTGATTGTGTTGTGGTTTCCGGTATTTCTTGCTCATTTGGACCAAGCATTTTCTCCATATATCCTTTCATATGATATGACTATGCTAGTGTTTGAATTATTTCATCTTGAGATGAGTGTTATTAGTAGAAATAGGCTCAAAGGGTTAGCTTGGGGCTACTTATATCCTTAAGCACCATGTGACATCCTGGGAAGTGATTTTGGATCATTACAAACTTGGTATCAAAGCCTATGGTTTTTAAGGAGTCGTAGGGAGTTTGGCAAGCTACATTAAGTAGAGTCTTGATCATTGGTGTGTAGCATGCCACATCTATGAGCAAGAAGCTATGATACATTTTAGAAAAAAGTTGTTTCTTCTATCATATTCTATCGTGCCTACAGTTGTCCCTCTCATCTAATAAGTCGTGCTCTTCTATTTTAGAAAATGCCTCTCCAAAGAGCAAATGTCCACAGAAATAATGATGAGCAACCCCCACCTATTGATCCTTTAAATAGGATGGTATCTCATGCTGGGTTTTGGGTGGCCTTTCAGGCATTAGTCCAAGCAGTCACCATCAATGTTCGGGACAATTAATAGGCTATACTTTTTAATCAGTAGGGAGGTGATATAGCTGCGGCTAGGATTCATGATTTCATGCGGATGAATCCACCAGATTTTTATGGGTCTAAGGCAGATAAGGACCCACAGTTATACCTTGAGGAGGTGAGAAAGATCATGCTGGTGATACATGTTTTTGAGGAGGAAAGTGTTGAGTTGGTATCTTACAGGTTGAATGACATAGCTTTTGACTGGGTTGTATCGTGGAGCAAAGGTAAAGGTAAAGATGCTGCTCCTATGACTTGGCAGGCATTCCAAGATGCATTCTTGGACAAGTTGTTTCCTCTGGAGATAAAGAAAGCAAAGATTAAGGAGTTTATGAACTTGAGGCAGGGCTCCATGACTGTTAAGGAGTACTGCTTGAAGTTCAATTAGTTGGCCAAGTACGCTCCTGATTTTATTTCTGACACCCGGGCTAGTATGAGCAAGTTTGTGATCGGTGTTTCTGGGTTAGTACTGAAGGAGTAGGACTGCGATACTATATAGGGATATGGATCTGGCTAGGTTGATGATGCATGACCAACAGATAGAGATGGATAAGATTAGGGAAAGAGATTGAGTGAGGGGTAACAAGAGGGATAAATCTGAGCAGCATGAGTATAGCCAACCTAGGTTCCATGGAGGGATCCACCCTCAGTTTCAGAGGCATTCGTCTATGCCAGCGTCTTCATCAGCTAGTGCTCCCGCGCCTAGAAGCAGGCAGAAGCAAGAGGGAAGATTCTTTATGTTTAGGTCGTAGAACAGTGTTGGTAACAGGCATCGCTATCCTCATTATGCTAAATATGGTAGGGATCATCCCGGTGAGTGTTTCGTAGATCTGAGGGGTTGTTTTGGTTGTGGCAAGAAGGGCCACATACTTAGAGATTGTCTTTATGCTAGATAGGGGAACAGAGATGCCTGACCTCAGGAACAGGCTACTAGTGCACCAACTTTTGTACCCTATCCTGCCCCTACTCAGGGCACTTCATCTAGAACTGCTGGAGGCCAGTGCTAGAATTGATTCTATGCCTTACCATCCCATCAAGATCAAGAGGCCTCTCCCGATATTGTTACCAGTATGCTTCGTGTCTTTTTCCTTGATGTCTATGTGTTGTTGGACCCCGGGTCAAGTCTTTCTTATGTGACCTCACTTGTAGCTGTGAATTTCAAAATTCGTCCCAAAAAGATTCTTGATCCTTTCCTAGTCTCCACCACCATAGGGGAGTCAATTGTTGCTAAACAAGTGTATAGAGATTGTCCTATTACTGTTCTTCGTAGAGTCATACTTGCTGATTTGATAGAGTTAGACATGGTGGATTTTGACCTTATTTTGGGTATTGATTGGCTTCATTCTTTCTATGCTTTTATAGACTCTCGTACCCATGTAGTCAAGTTTCAGTTTCTTGATGAACCAACTTTTGAGTGGTCCGAAAGTTCAATATCTCCCAAGAGTCATTTTATCTCCTATTTCAAAGCCAAAAAGCTAATATCAAAAGGTTACATTTATCACCTAGTTAGAGTCAAAGACGCTAAGTTCGAGGCTCCAACTATTTAGTCAGTTGAAATTGTTAATGAGTTTCTAGATATTTTTCTGGAAGATCTCCCAGGGGTACCTCCTGATAGAGAGATAGAATTTGGGATTGACATTCTCCCCGACACGCATCCCATTCCTATTCCACTATACCGTATGTCACCTGCAAAGCTTAAGGAGTTGAAAGAGCAACTCAAAGATCTCTTAGAAAAAGGTTTCATTAGGCCTAATATTTCTCCTTGGGGTGCACCAGTCTTATTCGTGAGAAAGAAAGATGGTTCTTTGCATATGTGCATTGTCTACCGTTATCTTAACAAGGTCACCATCAAGAATAAGTATCCTCTTTCGAGAATTGATGACCTGTTTGATCAGTTGGAAGGTGCAAGTTATTTCTCCAAGATAGACCTTAGATCCGACTATCATCAACTTAAAGTGAGGGAATGTGATATTCCAAAGACAACTTTCCAAACCCTCTACAGTCACTTTGAGTTTTTAGTCATGTCCTTCGGGCTAACCAAAGCCTCGGCAGCCTTTATGGACCTCATGAACCGAGTATTCAAGCAATATCTCGAAATATTTGTCACTATCTTCATAGATGACATCCTTGTGTACTCCCGTAATGAGAATGACCATGGGAACCACCTTAGAATTGTCCTGCAAACTCTTAGAGACTACCAGTTGTTCGCTAAATTCAGCAAATGTGAATTTTGGCTAAGGCCTGTAGCCTTTCCGGGTCATATAATTTCAGTCGAGGGTATTAGAGTTGATCCCCAAGAGATAGAAGCTGTAAGAAATTAGCCTAGATCTATCTCTCCATCTGACATTAGGAGTTTCTTGGGTCTAGCGGGCTACTACCGCCATTTTGTTGAAGGTTTCTCTTCTATTGCATCTCCCATGACTCAGTTAACCCAAAAGAAAGTTAAGTTCCAGTGGTCAGATTCCTATGAGAAGAGTTTTCAGGAGTTGAAGAATCGACTTACTTCAGCCCCTGTGTTGACATTGCCTAATGGTACAGATGGTTTGTGGTGTATTGTGATGCCTCTAGAGTTGGTTTGGGTTGTGTGTTAATGCTACAAGGTAAGGTTATAGCTTATATCTCTAGGCAGTTGAAGCCGCATGAGAAGAATTACCCAACCCATGATCTTGAGTTAGCTGCTGTGGTCTTTGCTTTGAAAATTTGGAGACATTATCTTTATGGTGTCCATGTTGATGTGTTTACTTATCATAAGAGCTTGCTGTATGTGTTTACTTAGAGGGAGTTGAATCTTAGGCAGAGAAGGTAGTTGGAGTTGTTGAAAAACTATGATATGAGTGTGCTGTTTCACTCGAGCAAGGCCAATGTAGTGGCAGATGCCCTTAACAGGTTGTCTATGGGTAGTGTTGCCCATGTAGAGAAAGGTAAGAAAGAGTTAGCTCGTGATGTGCATTATTTGGATAGATTGGATGTTAGGTTGCTTGATTCAGCTGAGGGAAGTACTTTAGTGTAGAGTAGTTTCGAATCCTCTTTAGTTTCAGAAGTGAAGGAGAAGCAAGATAAGGATCCTAGTTTAATCAGACTGAAGGAGGCAGTTAAGGAACAAAAGGTACAAGTTTTCTCTAAAGGGGGAGATGGTATGTTGATATTCCAAGGTAGATTTTGTGTTCCGTGTGTTGATGATCTGAGGCATAAGATTATGGCTGAAGCACATGGCGTGCGGTATTCTATTCATCTCAGCACTACCAAGATATACCGCAACTTGCGGGAAATTTATTGGTGGAATGGTATGAAGAAGGATATAGCCGAGTTTGTAGCAAAGTGTGAAACTTGTAAATAGGTTAAGGTAGAGCACTAAAGACCTGGTGGTATGATACAAGAGTTTGGTATACCCACTAGGAAGTGGGAGGTGGTGAATATGGACTTCTTGACCGGGTTACCTCTTTCGCGTTGTCATAATGATTCTATTTGGGTTGTTGTGGATAGGCTGAGTAAGTCTGTGCATTTATTACCCGTGTATACATCTTATACAATTGAGGATTATGCTAGATTGTATATCCGGGAGTTAGTTAGGCTGCATGGAGTTCCCTCACCCATCATTTCGAATAGGGGTACTCAATTTACTTCTCAGTTTTGAAGGGCGTTTCAACAAGGTCTTGGTACCCAAGTTCTTTTGAGTTTTGCTTTACACCCACAGAAAAATGGTCAGGCTGAGAGGACAATTCAGACCCTATAGGATATGTTGAGGGCATATGCTCTTGATTTTAAAGGTAGTTGGGATGAGCATTTGCCATTGATAGAGTTTGCCTATAATAATAGTTACTATGATATCATCGGGATGGCACCATTTGAGACCTTGTATGGTAGGAGTTGTTGATCACCTATAGGTTGGTTTGAAGTGGGTGAAACTGCCGTGACTGGGCCTGATGCAATGTTTGAAGATATGGAGAAAGTTAAGTTGATTAGAGAGAGGTTGAAGACCGCCCAGAGTCATCAAAAGTTTTATGTCGATGTGAGGAGAAGAGATCTTGAGTTTGAGGTGGGTGATTTGGTATACTTGAAGATTTCACCCATAAAAGGGGTGAAGAGGTTCGGTAAAAAGGGAAAGCTTAGTCCCCGTTATGTTGGTCTGTATAGAGTTTTGAGCCGTGTTGGGAAACTAGCCTATGAGGTTGAGTTGTTCGCAGAGTTGTCAGCTGTTTATCCTATTTTTTATGTCTCCATGCTTAAAAAGCATATTGGTAATTTTGTTGTAGTAGATCCCTCAGAGAGTACTGATATTCAAAACAATCTTTCATTCGATGAGATTCCTGTTGAGATTCTATACTTTCAAATCCGTAGACTGAGGAACAAAGAGGGTCCTTTAGTCAAAGTTTTATGGTGGAACCAGTCACTTGAGGGCGCTACTTGGGAGGCAGAAGGAGACATGTGAGACAAGTACCCACACCTCTTTTTCGTGAGTTCAGATCAATCTGAAGGTATTATTCTTCCTGAATTCAACTTTTCTAATCTAAAGTTCATCTATATGTATCTGTTCTGGCATGAGTTCTTGCAATTTCTGAGGCATTAGAGAGTTTTGAGAGATTTTGAACCCATTTTACCTACTTTCTTCAGCTATGTGTACTCTGTTTTTCCTGTGTTCCTAGTCTAACTAGCAACATTTGGGGACAAATGTTTCCAAGGGGGAGATATTGTAAGACCCAGCAAAGTTCCCTCGTAGTCTGAGCCTTAGAGCGTGTCAAGCGAAGTGTAATTCCAGCACAAAAAGATTGAGAAGTAACTTCCCAAGTGATTGGTATTCAAACCATATAGAATTTTATTAAATTTGACTTTTTTTCATGTAGAGAATTGAATTAGCTTTCCAACGACACCAATTTCGTCCAAATCCGGCATCAGGGTGAGAAGTTATGATCGTTTTACTGAGAGTTGTCGGAACCGCCCAGGTGCGATGGATGATCCGATGGACCGTCGAGTCTGTGATAGAACATCGTAACCAAGGCAAAAACTCCCTTTCCTAGACCAAGTGTGATAGCCAGGACGACGGACCGTCAAGCTGCGACGGACTGTCGTTGAGACCGTCACCACTAAGGCAGTGTGGTCTCATCTTGTCCATCAAGCAACGGATGATCTGATGGACTGTCGAACCTAAGAAGGACCATTGATCTGACTATCATATTGAGGCAGTACGTCCCTTTTCTGGTCATCGTGCGATGGACGACCCGACGGACCGTCGGACTTGCGACGGACCGTCGCAGACCCTATTCAGTATTTTTAAGTCCTTTTTTAAAAGAGGATTTTGGGTCCTTTCCCTTTTAACCCTCAGATATATTCCAAATGAATCTAATAGCCTCATTATCTCCCAAAACATCCAAAGGCTAGGGTTTCTTCCTCATGAACAAATCTAAAAGCCTTTTCCAAGAAATCCAAGAACTCACCACGGATTCTACAAATTGAGTTGAGATTTGAGTTCCCCAAGTTCAAAGGTTGAAAGAACTCTCTCTCAAGAGTAAGAAGAAGATCTTAGAGCAAGATCTTCCATCCAATTTCATAATCAAAGGTATGTGGGCTTTTGAACAAGGGTAATCCTTTCATCCTTGTGCCCGAAGGCTTATTTAAACTATGATTTTCTGCAATCTATGGGATTTTACATGAATTTGAATTAGGGTTTTTCACCCATGATTATTGATTGCAATATGTTGATGTTTCCTATGAATTGAGAGTCTAATGACATGATTTTCACATGTTTTCTTGAGAAATTGCAGCTCCCCATGATTTTAATCCTGGAGAAGTTAATAGTTGAAATGTTTGAGATAGTAAAGTATATGAGTATGTTGAGATTTTGAGACAAATTGCTGAAATTTCAAGATTTCTACATGAGTTATGAATCTATATGCTATCTATTATGCTTTTGATGAGTTTTAACTAGAGAATGAATTATGGGTTATTGAGCCCTACTTGAGATTTGCAATTTTATGAACTCTTATGCTATAAACACCCATGATTTGAGTGTTCAAAGATTTGTTGAGAAATGTTTTGACCTAATGGTCATTGAGTTTTGAAATCCACTTTACTACATGAGATTACATATTTGATTATTGGGTTCTTATTGAACCATGAGATTATTCTAAAGTGGATTTTCATGAGATGAGCGAGATAAACTAAAGGGAGTAGCATTTATCACCAAGCGGGTAAGTTACTATGATTTATTACCCCAAAACTACGTGCCACCATAGGTTGGGCTTGAGGCTGAGTTTATGATTATCATTGGGCCTAAGGCAGAGTTGATATTGGGTCCGAGGCCTAGTTTGTTTAGTGATCACTGGACCTAGGTTATACTCAATAGCAAGAGTATGACACCTCTCCCCAACGTGAGGTCTCTTCCTTAGGAGGACAAAACATTGACTCCATGTAGCACACATGATTTATGTCGGTTAAGAGAAACTCGCTAAACTAAAGTATTTTCCATTGAGATAGAATATTTTCCCTTAAAACTAACTCTTTGAAAAAAGATATTTTCCTTTAAAACTAAAATACTTTCCCTTGATATGAGTATTTTTTCCTAAAGCTTGAAATGAGACATTTTCCTAAGGTGAATGAAATGTCTTCAAGTATGTTCCAAAGTTATATGATTTCGAATTACATGTATTCGAGTTCAAAAGAGTTATGAGTTCTTGAGCAGTGAAGAAGTTTTTACCCTCCATGAGACATATGCATGAGTTGAAAGTAAGTCTTAAAGTTTCCTTTAGCCTTGAGTAATGAGAATAAGAGAAGAGTACAAATTTCAAGGATGAAAGTATAATGACTCACGAGATTGTGTTACATGTTCCATTTTACATGATTCCTGAGCTTCACATTTTATACTTATTCAAGCCATGCGAGTCATTACTTATTACATGCATGATTTGATTAAAGAGTATTGATGTGGTTATATATAAATGCATCCACCCCCATATACTCAGTACATTCTCAAGTGCTGATCCATATATACGTCTATGTGCTACATTGTCTTATAATATAGGTTCAGGTGCTTAGTCCCAGCCTCGTCAGTAACTTTTGAGTACTTCTATCTACATCACTATAGTGGTGAGTCCTCATGGTTCGAGGACCTATCATCAGACATTTCAGCATTTTGAGAGACTATGTTATTACTTTCAGTTCATTTCGAGTCAGTTGGGGACCTGTTCCAATGGCTCTCTAGTTCATGGATTAGTAGAGGTTTTTTCAGACTAGTTATCAGATTGTGGTTGTGTTGATGTTTTTGGTATTGCTTGGTCGTTTGGACCAAGCATTTTCTTCGTATTTCCTTTCATATGATATGACTATGCTAGTCTTTGAATTATTTCATCTTGAAAGGAGTGTTATTAGTAGAAATATGCT
The DNA here is from genome assembly GCA_030864215.1 of Capsicum pubescens. Lineage (NCBI taxonomy): Eukaryota > Viridiplantae > Streptophyta > Magnoliopsida > Solanales > Solanaceae > Capsicum > Capsicum pubescens. The sequence continues at coordinate 176,022,265 of CM061541.1, forward strand.
CAAAGGGTTAGCATGGGGCTACTTGTAGCCTTAAGCAATGTGTCACATCCCGGGAGGTGATTTTGGATCGTTACATCACATCCAAATTTTTCGGCATACTCAGAGACTGGTGGAACGCTCTTGGGATTTCATACAAGAACACATATTTGACACCCCAGGACTTTTCCTTCAACATTAGGATCCTGCACGAGGTATTCTGCGGAGATTATGGCCAGAGGCTCGAGAAGCTCCGGCAAAAGCTTTTTGAGATGAAGTGTCTATTGTTCGACAGAAATGTCATCGATATCCACTTCCAGAGGATGGAAAAGATTTACTTTGAGTTGGGTGGGGATCCCATCCTGAAGCAAGCCTTCGTATCATCATTGGCGATGATTCTAGAAAACCACACGATGACGATTGTGGAGGAGAAGTCAAGTCCATAACCATCCTATAAATAGGCTACATCCGGTAGGCCATCTTCCAAGATCTGGACACCATATGCATCAAGAGGACCATGCTTAAGCAGATCATAAAAAATAATCCAGTCCTTGATCGAGCCTTCCGCAAAGATGACCTCGTCACCAAGTCCGACTGCTCCTGCCCTCTCTGCAAGACGAGCACGAAAAGGCAGCTGTTGTTCAAGAGGTTTAAACTGCCAAGGCTTCCTGATGACAAAGTAGGGTTACCCAGTAAACTAGGTACTTCAGGCGGAGGAGCCCAGACAGCTACAAGAAGAATGATGATGGTTGCTTTATCTGCTGAAAGCCTGGCCACTTCACCAGAAACTATACTCAAGCCAAGAAGTCGAAGGACTCCGTACACCTCTTTGAAGAGATAGCAGATCACACGAGAATCTATATCAGCACGGAGGATGACCTCAAATCGTTTTTCTCACTAGAAGAAGAACAGACAGATGACACCCTATTCTCCATAGATGTATATGAAGAAGCAGGAGACATCTACGTCGATGATCTTTGCCTGATATCCTACAACGGAGAAAACTACCAGCATCAAGCCAGCCAAATCGTCATGCTCAACACAGTGGGGATACTATCTTCTGGGCTAGCAGATTACCCTCCAGATCTGTTCAACCAGTATATGGATCCATTTGATCCATTCATCCTCCAAGAAAGTAGAACCTTCTACGAGCTTCAACTGGTCAGAAAATATGGCGGATCCATCCTAAAGCCATTTAGAGTACACCCGCAATATCCCTTCTGCCATATTCTTATTGCACTGTACAAAGACTTTCCACAAAAACTCCTGTGTCTATTCTGGTATATGTACCTCCAGCACTACATTCTCATGGAGTTCAAGTGTGATACTTTCAAGCATTTTGATCGAATCCAACCTGCTCAGAAAAGATTCATTTTGTGGTTTAAGCCGTAAGAATACTGGATTCGATGCTTCAAGGATTTATACGATGCAATGGTCTTCATACTATATCGCCCTATAGGAATCTCAGGCCATGACGTCCAAGCTCAGCCAAAAATTTCACTTCTCTAGAAATTTCCCGTGTCCATACTCTATCTGAAAGATATAAACTATGAAGCCCAGTGCTTTATTTTCTAGTATAACAGATGCATTCAGAAGGAAATATGGACAAAGTAATGGGTAATATAGAACTATACAGATGACGGTCATCCCCACTGGGATGAGGTCCGATGAGCAACAAAATAATATCAGCCACAGTACGAGATCACCAGAGATGAAGTCACCGGCTCCATCCGAAGCATATGACTAAAAGCTCCCCAAAAAGAATGCAAAGATTCATCGTTCAAAAGGAGTTACTTCACCATATTGATAAAGATAAGCTTGGAAGGCCAAAAACTCTTCAGGTAGAAACACAGAGTAGATTGGTGGATGGAAGAAGAATACACGACCTAAACACCTCCGACACCATCTAACACTACCTGAAAGACGACGTCATATGACATATGCAAGGAAGTTACCCTCTCTAGAGGGTTACCCTTCCTAGTGGGTTACCCTTTTCAGTGGGTTACCCTCCTCTCCAAGGAAACCCGATCAGATGGGTTACCCTCGCCAGTGGATTACCCTTTCCAGTGGGTTATGCTCCTCTCCAAGGAAACCCTCCTTACTGGGTTACCATTTCAGATGGGTTTTTAAAGCTACTGACTCAGCTACTTCGAAGACAAGGAGTTTATCCACCTTCTTACAAGATGCCAGTGAAGCTGCTGATGCACCTACTTGCAAGCTGCTGACTGACCTGGTTACACATACTATCACATGCCAATAACATAGTTTGTTTTGTTTTTATTTGGGACCCACATGTTAGTAGAGCCCAGTCAGAATAAAGATAAGGCTTATCTAGTCATAAAAGATAATGCTTTTCCCTTCCAAAAGGATAAGACTTATCCCTATTAACGGATAATTCCTATCCCTTACCTATTAGGATAGGAATTAAAATATTTTATTTCATATTTATCCATAGCATAGCTTAGCTTGTAAGCTTTCTTCCTCTATAAAAGGAAGCCTAGGCCTTTAGGTTAGAGTCATCCATTTCTCTACCTAAAAACCTCTTGTTTAGTTTCTCTATGCTATCAATAAAAATGTTTTTTGGACAAACTCTCTTTCTCTTGCTTTCTCCCTTCCAAAGGTATGGTTACTTCAATCCTTGTAATACTCCGGGAAATTTTTCGTTGAAATTTTGTGCGTAAACGTGTTGGGTTCTATATTCTAGAATGAATTATAAATTTTCTGTATGGAATATATTAGATTATGACCCACCATTGTGTAGAGTATCGAATAAGCTGTACAACTATATGTGAATCATCCAAAACGGACACCCGAGCGACGAGTTATGAACATTCCAATCGAACCGTGAATGGTAGTGAACAGTAAAACGTGCAGGAAAAAAGTACTGAGGCCTGGCGTATTTTTTCTCCAACTTTAAATGATCATAACTCCTTGTACATAATGATCTGGGTGATCTACTATATATCAATGGAAATCTCTACGAGTACTCTTTCCGATGAAATTGGTTTCATCCAATTTCTCTATTGGAGCAAAAAAATGTTATGGTCGATCTACTTCAGCCTATCAAAAGTGAATTTTTGGGTCAACTTCAAACAATCATAACTCCTCGTACACAATGATCTGGGTGAGATACTATATATCAACGAAAATATATGAGCGTCCTCTTTCTAATGAAATTACTTTTATCCAATTTGGATATCGGAGTAAAACATTATGGTTGATCTACTTCAGACTATCAAAACAGTCCACCAAAGGACAAATTCGAGAATTATTTGATTTTTAGGGGGGTTTTGGTCATTCCCCCTCACCCAAAATCCATCCAAACCCTATATTAAAGCCTATTAGAAGCATTATATGTTATATTTCATCAAATTTCCTCAAAAAGAAAACCCTAAGCTCCTACATCCAACTTCAAGAACCTCCAAAGTACACCATTAATTCTGCAAATTTATTCAAGATTCCAAGTTCCTAGTTCAAGAACTTCAAGAACCTCCAAAGTTCACCATTAATTCTGCAAATTCATTCAAGATTCCAAGTTCCTAGTTCAAGAACTCCAAGAACCATCATTCAAAGGCACGATTAACATCTCAAAAATGAGTATCGATCTAAAGTTCATCATTCAAGGTATGTGGGGTTTTTCAACAAGAACTCTCTTTTGTTCTTGTGCCCAAAAGTAATTTTCTTTACAAAGGCATGATTTTTATTTGATTTTTATGAATTTGAAGCATGAACCCATATCTTATGATGATTATTATGAAATCTTGATGTTTATGATTTTGAAAGATAAATTTACATGTGTGGTGATATAAAGCATGAATCTTAAATGATATTTATCATGATTTTGATATTTGGGTCGTGAATTCCCATTGGAAATTGTGTCTTTGAGAAAATATGTGCTATATGCACGTTGGTGTTGAATATTTGAGATGTTTTGAATGATTTGACCTTTTGGTCATGAATGAGTTATTTTGAACTTGACTGTGAAAGAAATCCACGTTTTATTGATTATGATAAAGAGGTAGCAAATTGGCTCCCGATGAAAATTGTTGAAGTGTTTATTGTGGATTTTCTTTAATGTGAGCCTGAGGCTGATTTAAATTTCTGAGCTAAGTCCGGCAGTAATCTTTAGCATCGAGTGGGAGGTATAAAGTGATGTTACTTCCCTAGAACTACGTGCCCCCGTAGGACGTGAGCCTGAACTGATTTATATAGTGATCACTAGTGTTTTTGGATTGATATTGGAAGTCCTACTCCGATGGCAAGGATAGGACGACTCTCCCCAACGTGGGTTGTACGTTGGACTCCATGTAGCTCACATGGTTTATGTCGGTTATAGGATCTCCTAATGTGTGTGTGTACTCTTCTATCTGAGATGAAAATATATTTGCTTAAAAGGCTGAGTTTGAGAAAGTCATTATTCTTAAAAGATTTAAGGAATATATTCTAATGAGAATTGACATGAGATTTGATTGTTTTGATGATTTGAAATTGAGATGAAAGTGAATTGAGAACGTATTGTAATGACTCCCTTGTTTTACTTTACATGTATTATTCATCTATGATTTTGATATTTTAATTCGAGCTAAGTGAGTCATCTATATCAGCATGCATAATTTTATAAACTGTGATGATATTAAGATATTATTTTATATATGCATTGCACCCCCATATGCTCGGTATCTTTCCATGGTACTGACCCGCATATTTGTATGTGGGCTACATTTTCTTGGAATATAGGTACAAGGTATAGTTGCACCTTCGGATCCAGTCAGTTCATGGTATCCAGTTAGCAGGTGATGAGTCCTTTTGATTCAAGGGCTTGGGTTAGTTATGTAGAGTTTATAGTGTTGTATTTTCTTTATTCAGTTATATTGAGTTGGGGTAGTCGGGAGTCATGACCCGACTACCTACATTCAGTACTAGTAGAGGCTTCATAGACAGTCAGTAGAAGTTGATGTATTTTGTTTCAATTTTGGTTGTAAAGGCAGAATTGTAATCCTGTAAAATTCCATTTTTGTATCGATCAGATTCAAAAAAGAGTTAATTTCTGCTGATTTGTATGGATTTGTATTTTTATTCAGTTGCTTATGAGTTATGCCAGTAGAAGGGTTAGCTTGGGGTCACTTGTGATCCTAAGCACCGTGTGACATCTCAGGACCCAATTTTGGGGTGTTACAATCCTCTAGGTCAAAGTAGGGGGTAAGGAAATACTGCAGCGAAGTGCTAGCTTGTTGAAATGGCAATAATGGCACCCCGAAGTTACTTTCCATGTTTATGAAATGAATTTGGATTTGTCCATGCAACGTAGATGCCTAAGTACTTTTCATGAAAAATGAAGTTGGCTTTTTCCACACGACGTAGATGTCTAAGTCCTTTCCATGTAAATGAGATGATATTGTCTTAGTCCATGCCGTAGCTTTCCGAAATGATTCAATATCTGAGAAAGACACACAGATCTGGGGTCTACATTAGTACACCTTTTGTTATACGGCCGTTTTGAGGGCAACAGGCCATGGAGATCCACCGTAAGACCCATTTTAGGCAAATACAAAATAGTTGTGGTCTAAGGAGACAAGAGGTCTCATGTGTTCTAAGACTGGCAAAGTTAAGCCATCCCTCTTTTGGGTGGTGAAGGCTTTATTACCGAGGCAAACCATCCTTGATGTGTAGCTTGCATTTCTAAAGTCAAGACATCTCGTTAAATGTTGTGAAGGCTTTGAATCTAAAAAGAAAACAGTCTATATGGATGCATAGCTCCATCGTAGGAAAGCTGTGGCGTGTCGATTAAAAGCTTTGATTTCATATGGCATACTGCCTTATGGACGTGAATTGCCTATCACGTTGGAAAGGTTTGTCTCTGTGTCTGTGATGTTGATGAAAGCTTTGACTTGTTAAGGTATACCGCCTCTATGATGTTGAAACCTATTTGAATGTTAGGCTCTGTGTCACTGGTGTTTGACAAAAGCTTTGATTTCGTATGGCATACCGCCTGCATGGTCGTGAAACTTCCTTTTATGTTGGAAAGTTTGGGTCTACTGCCTATCTACCTAGCTTCTCTCTTCGGCAGTCTTTCATGCCCCTCTTCCTCTCTTTATATTTGGTATCAGAGCCATCCCCACTCCCGGAGGATATGAGAAAGCAGGAGTTTGCATCCACCTCTGCTGATTGCAAATGCATGAGCCAGTTTTACATTTTTATTCTCTTTTTACTTTTTCTTTGTCTTAGTTTTTAGTCTTAGATCTGGTCCATAGTTTGTATGTTCCATTTTATCACTATCCAAGTCCTGTACATATTAGAGTCATAGTTTCATTTCAAGTATCAGAGCCAGTGTTTTCAAACTATTGTATTTTGCTTCTTGTAAATAATTGAGTCATAGTTACTTTCATAGATTTTAGAACAAATAATAGTTGTGTCTTGACCTTAGAATTTTACCTCAAATATATAGAGTTAGTCCATAAAAACACAAAAAGATTTTCATTTTATTGAGTCTTTTCCATAGATCCTTAGAACCAATACTCAAGTTTTTACAGTCCAGCAAAACCAAAAATATGTCTATCACAAATTCCTCATCTAGTTTACACAAGCCTTTTGTCAAGTTAAATATGTCAACCACTCCTACTGATGCGTTGTCATGTAAACTTGACTATGTCTATGAAGTAAAGGCATTACCATCACACCAATGGATGTGTACTAAACCTTTATAGAACCTGAATTTAGCTATTGCTAAAAAGATATGTAATACCTGGATGAAGATCCACTCTATGGTCCAAGAAAAGGCAAAGAGAGTTAAAGAATATGTTGCTGCTACACCACTTGTTCAGTATCCTATTTTGGTAACTCCATAGGTACAGTTCATATCACTATAGATGCCAGAGGACTTTCCAAAGCAATGGCAAAGTCTTGGATTTACTCATCTCCATATTGGTGTTGTACGAATTGGTTTGACATATCAGGGGAGAAAAGGCCGGCCAATCGTGTCGCATCTTTCTCTTCTTGATACTTGATTCAATATGTATCAACAAGTGAATTTGAGTACATCGGAGATTCTTCTGGATAAGGGGACAGTCTTTGTCACCATGCTCTCCGAATTTAACATACCATTAGCTGATCTACATCTAATAAAGATGTTGAAGGTCCAGGTCCAAATTCTCGATGCTCGGTAGGACAGAGATGCCAATCAGGAAACTCTCCACTGTCAGGTAGACTGTCTTGTTCATAACCATGACATGAACCTACTTTCTTTAATTGGAAAGAACCCTTTGTTCTTGACCATTGATGCTGCAGATAAAACCACAGAGTGCAACAAGATTCTGAGAAATATATATGGAGATGAACTGGTCAGCATTATCCTCAGTATTTACCATATTCCCACATGGATATTCTTCACAGAGAATAAAACAACCTTCTTGGCGCTATTCATCCATGATATTTACTTCTACTCTAGATGATGAATAGAAAAGGAGAGACGCCATGACACCAAGTGTTGAGAATATAAAGTATTCTAGCTGGGTTGCATGTGATACTGATAAGATGGTGTCGACACACGCCTCCATCGGCCATGGTCCATTTACTATAGTCTCAGCTAATGATCCTGAGATCCAAAGTACATATATGAAGTATGATCTATCAGAGGCTCCTTCTATCCATAGAGCATCACCAAATTATGATTTGAAAGAATAATTGTAGGATGACAATGACCATGATGTAGATCTAGCACACATGATGATCATGGGATGTGTACGATATTCCACTACTTCATATGATCTCTTGAAGATCTCTAAGGAAGAGTCCCATAACGGCGAACATGACCCTCTGAAGAGGTGTCTTCTCCATAATAATGACAAAGTTGCTAACTTGATCCACGTCGATCGAGTTAACACGAGTGTTGTTATTCCAAAGGGTGATGAACTTATACAGAAAGAGTCATCACATCATACTGGCTCCCATCCTTCAGAGAAACATAAGGAAAATTTGTTCGATAACCCCATGTCGGATGAGTTTTCCCAATCTATCCACTCTGATGATACACATAAAGATCTAGATCTCAAGAAAGAATGATCTCCTCAGCTATCAAGGTGTAAGGCCAGTCATAAGAGATACATGCAGTTCAAACTGGCCAGAAAAAAGAACTGTCGAACAAAAAATTGTTTATTAGCAAAGATGCTGAATCCTCTAGCATGAAAGATCCAGGCAAGCATAAATGCTTCATTTACCAAGACAAAAGAGAATTTGCAAAAGGATGTCCCAAATCCAGAAAGGCAAAGAGGGAAGAAAGAGCCTCCATGGCTTGTCCTGAAGATCTTGGTGATCCTCATCCAACTGCAGAAGACATTCCCATCTCTTCTTTCAGCGCAGAGAAAGGAAAATCCAAGGACATTGATGTTCTGGCTTTTGACAGAACATTTTGCATCTTTTCTTGGGAAAATTGGATGTTTTCAAGAAACCAAGGTTGCATTTTATTTTGGTTATTAGTGTTTCAGGGAAAGGAGTTAGCTGAAGGAAAAGACTCTAGAAAGTGGAATAAAAGTTTTTTTGACGGTTGAAATGGTGGACTGTCACACCTTCGACGGACCACCAACCTTATTGTCAAGTCTTAGGGAGAACCCAAGGTTTCAGAACTCTCTGTGATGGACCAAATGGTGGACCGTCAGATATGCGATGGACCACCAGCTTGGCCGTTAGTCTTATCCAGAACATTGCCTCCTGAAAGACTTAGCAACGGATCAAATGGTGGATCGTCAAAGCTGCGACGAACCACCAGATTGGCCGTCAGTCTTATCAAGAACATTACCTCCTAAAAGACTCAGCGACAAACCAAATGGTGGACGGTCAGTATTTTAACTGACCACCATATTGGCCGTCAGCCTTATCAAGAATATGACAATCCAGGATCAGCAGTGACGGACCAAATGGTGGACCGTCAACCCCTCGACGGACCACCAATTTGGCCGTCAGTATAGACGCGGCTCTCTGAATTCAAATTTTAGATTCTTTTCACCTGGGAACGTATAAATACCAGTTTTAGGTTTTATTATTGGGGATATTTTTTTATCTTTTATTTTTATCTTTTATCATAGTCTCCATATCGTGAAACTCTTGGTAACCTAGTATTTTGGGGGAATTAAGCAAATCTTGTGGATCTAATCATTCTATCTCTATTGAAGATTCAAGAACAAATTCTTGTAACCTTTGAAAGTAAATCTTGAATTAATTCATGAATAACACAATGATTTCTTCTATTTCTATTATGGAGATGTATGGCTAAGCTCCCATAACTAGGGTTATGGAATCTAGTATATTCCCATGATAAATCAATTTTGCATAAACCCTTCTTCACTTTAATGACTTTTCTTGGTTGCAAACTTGAAAAGCGAGCCCAAGAACATCACTTGTTCGAACGGAAAAGTGTTTGTTGGGAAAAGAAATGGTTTACACAAATCTAAAGGATTAACCTTTGGATAGAGGGTAGATGCCTTAACCGGATCAACCCATGTGAGAATATAGTTGAACAAATAATATGTTACGTATGTTTGAAAGAATTAAGGGATAAAATTACTCATTTAGGTTGAGAAACTAATGAGTGAACAATAGAGTTCAACTACTCTTGCAATTAGAATTGTTCATAGGGAATTCAAAATAGTTCACAAACCTAGCTGCTTAACTATCTTGGTAACAATAACTCTAGTTTGACTACTTTTACCAAATTACTATTTTTAATACAATCAACAAGTGGATTAATTTCTGTGACAAGAATTTTTATACAATTGATAAATCAAACCCCCCCTCAATTTTGCTCAGTAACCTTCGATCAACAATCTAATAACAACCATAAGACTTAGTGAACACAATATTCCCTGTGGGATTCGACATCGAACCCAGTTGGGTTCTATATTTGACAGCGACCACTTACACTTTCATAAGAAGGTTGTAATTTGGTTGTATCAAATTTTGGCGCTGTTGCTGGGGAATACGGTTGTCAATTAAGTTTGTGATAGTTAATCGACCCTTTGGTCAAAGCGTCCTAAAGATTTACGTTTATCTTTTGTTTTTGTTTGTGCAGGTTGATTATTGTGTATGCATAATACACGGAGATCAGGTGCACCATTATTACCAATACATCCAGAGACTCAATTGATTAGTAGAATGACTGATCCACAAGAGGCAGAAAGATTAGCTGCCTTAGCTAATGCTCAAGTAAATCAGAAAAATATTGATAACCCAAGCTGGGTGCCAAACCCTGATGATGAGGACCTGGGAGATGATGACTTATTGGATCCTGTAAACCTTAGGCGTGCTGGGAATATAGATGCACCTATGAATCACAATGTACATCAAAATTTCCCTTTAAGGGGAAAACAGGACCACCAACCTGTTCAGTATGATCTTAATCACGATGACGATGGAATGGATGGAGTAGGGGCGACTGGAGCTATTAATCCTCCATCGTTCGCACTTGGAGAAAAATTTAATATCACCAGTATGATGATCCAACTCCTGTATCTAAAAAGGTTATTCAGCGGTCTTCCAGGAGATGATCCTAACATGTATTTGGTGAATTTTGTCACCATTTGCAAATCTTTGGACAATCCTAGAGTAGGTCAGAATGTTATTGCTTAAGGTTATTTCCATTGTCTCTGTCTAGGGAGGCAACATTATGGATTAACGAACTGAAGCCCAATTCTATAACCAACTGGAGGCAGTTAAAGGAGGATTTCCTAGAAAGATTCTTTCTTCCCTCCAGGAGGGTACAATTGAGGGATGAGATCAGTAATTTTAGACAACTCCCAACCGAAGCTCTTCACAAAACTTGGGAGAGGTTTAAAAAGAAGTTGATGCAGTGCCCAAACTAGAATATAATGGATATTCACCTGATGGAGACTCTTTATAGGGATTTGAACTCTATTACAAAACCAGTTGTTGATAATACTGCAGGAGGATCATTTATGGATCTCACTTTTCAAGAGGCCTCGGAGATGCTTGATAGGATGACCAAACGAAGCAGAGCTTGGCATACTAGGGATTTTATGGTAGCAAGGCCTACTATTTCTATTGGAATGACTATAGAACAACATAAGAAAGAGGAAGAACACAGTCAACATATGGCATATTTGAAGATGCAGATGGACTTGTTGACCAAGCACATATTATCGGTAAAGACTGAAAAAGTGAAGGCAGTTGCATCCCACGGTATAGATGATTCTGATTCAGAAGAAGAGGCAAATTATTTGAATAACCAAGGGGGGTTTCTGAGGCAATAGCCAAGGAAATCAAGGTTGGACTTATTATGAGAAGTCTGGATATTAGGAGAAGGATCAAGGAAACTAGAAGAGCAAGAATGATAGAAGTCGGTTGTATGTACCTCCCGGAAGCAGAGATAATACTGCAACTAGCTCTGGTAAGATTTCTATAGAGGACATGATGGAGAAAATTTTAAAGGGAGTTGAGGCTAGAAACTCTGGGGTGACCACTATGAAGACTGATTTTTCCTCTATGAGTCAGTTAGTAAACTCGCACTCCACTTCGATCAAACAGTTGGAACAATAAGTGAGCCAACTCTCTGCAACATTGAATCAGAGAAAAAGTAGAACACTACCAAGTGATACAATTTAGAACCCTCATAATGATGGTTCATGCATGGCTATTACCACACGGAGTGGTTAGGGTTTATTAGGCCCTTCTTTGGGCAAAGATGTAAACTATGCAGGTGACCGAACAGTTAGAAAAATGTTGCAGAGTGGCTATTATTAGCCAAAATTATTCAAGGATGCTCATGAGTTTGTGCTAAAGTGTGACCAATGTCATAGGCAGGGGTCGATCTCCAAGAGGCATGAGATGTCTTTGACTAAGATGCTTAAAGTAGAATTATTTGACATCTGGGGCATCAATTTCATGGTCCCTTTTGTAAGCTCGTATGGAATAAAGTATATTTTAGTTGTTGTGGATTATGTGTAAAAATTAGTCGATGCCATTTCCTTGGCTAATAACGAAGGGAAGAGAGTTATGGCATTTCTCAAGAAGAACATCTTCTCTCACTTCGGAGTACCATATACTATTATAAGCGACGGAGAATCTCATTTCTCCAATAGAGTGTTCCAGGATGCTTTGGTGAAATATGGAGTGAAATAACATAGAGTAGAAACTCCATACAACCCACAAACTAGTGGGCAATGAAGGTGTCGAATCAGGAGATTAAAGCCATCCTAGCCAAAACAGTGAATGCTAATAGGCAAGATTGGTCTCGAAAGCTAGATGACGCTTTGTGGGCATATCAGACTGCTTTTAAGACAACAATGGGTATGCCACCATATTAGTTAGTCTACAGAAAAGTATATCATTTACCAATCGAGATGGAACACAAGGCTTTGTGGGCTCTTAAAAGGTTAAATCTAAATTGGAAGGAGGCAACAAAGATAAGATTAGGGCAACTGAATGAGATGGATGAATTCCATCTTGGGGCTTATACAAGGGTAGATCTTTACAAATAGAAGATGAAGAAGTACCATGATCGAAGGATTGATAGTAGAGATTTTCGAAAAAGAGATTTGGTGCTTCTATTAAACTCCAAACTCAAATTTTTTCCAGGTAAACTCAAGTCCAAGTGGTCAGGACCGTTTAAAGTCAGTCAAGTCTACTCATCTGGAGTAGTTGACCTTGAAAATGAAGATGGAAGCATCATCAAAGTTAACGGGTAATGAATCAAACTTTATATCAGTCCAAAAGACTCGATAAAAAGTATTAATACCTTATATCTTGATGAAGTCTGAGTAATCAAGATATCTAAGTCATGCCGTGATGATAAATCAGACACTAGTGGGAGGCAACCCACAAATTGTTGTTGTAACCATAGTTTGAGTTCATGTTATGTGTTTGTGCATTTTTATGTGTTTGTGGAGTATGCAGGACAAAAAATGCAGTAAAAAGGGGGAAGGAGGGATACAGTTGAAGATAGGACACAAATTTGAGCTACTGGAACAAAATTGATGGTTGATTTGGCGGACCCCCAGTCATCTGATGGGCCACCACTTCAACCGTCAGAAAAAGGCAAGAAAGTTCATTCACTAGATTGAGTTGATGATAAAAGTGGTGGGACATCAAAATCTTGGTGGGCCGTCAAATCAACCATCAATCTCAACATGGGTGACCTACGTTCTGGTAAGGTTTGAAGGTCAGAATAGTGGACCATCAAAATCTTTGTGGTCCATCCCACTAACTGTCACAATAAAGCAGAACTACCAAAATGTTGGTAAGTAGCAACGACCAGGGTGGTGGTCCATTGTAAATATGACAGACCTTCAGGATCACCGTCGTTTTAACCCTAATTTCAAATTGGGTCGGGTTAAATCTGTGCTTTTCTTAAGTGGTCCGTATTTGACCCAATTCATTTTAACCATTTACGTACTTTAACTGTTCCACTACCTTAGGATTCAAAGAATATGAAGGTAGTTCTTCCATCTAAGACTCCTCATCTCTTTCAACTTCCCTTATTTAATTAAGCTCATTCTCTCCCTCTCTTCATCACAAACAAAGAATGAAAGTAGTGCTAAAGTTCTAAGTTAATTTTTTCCCCTGAAGTTCCAAGAAAGTAGATTACTGCAAAACCAGTGTATGCGCATAACCTACTCTTTTTGTTCTCTATAAGAAGTGTAAAAGAATGATTTGTTCCCTTGGAGTGCTTCTTTTGTGTTGAGTATGGATGTTTTGAGTTGAAAATTTAATGTATCCTATTGGGTGAAGTCTGAACTAATTAAATTACTTAAAATCAGAAGAAAGGTGCTTTAAATATGAATTTCATGTCATTGCTATAGCTAAAAATTAATCTGCCATATGAGTTGCTCGACATAAGGTTGAATCAAAAGCTGTAGCTGAAGACGGAGGTGCAACGGCCAAACTAGTAAACCGTCAACTTTGTGAAGGACCACTAAATTAACTATCGTAGGACTGATTTAAATGACACTTACTGGATAAGCCACGACGGATAAGCTGGTGGACCGTCAAATTTGTCACGGACCACCAAATTGACCGTCGTAGGGCTCTAAAATTTTCTACACACTGGTTAAGGTACGACGGCCAAATTGGTGAACCATCCCATCACTGGTGAACCACCACTTTGACCGTCAAGACACAAAATGAAATGATTTGACTATTTTTGAGCTTTGAACAAATTTTTTATTTTTTTCCAGGTGTTATGGCTCCCAAACTACCAGTAAATATAGGAGGAAGATCCCAAAGGGGTGGCGGCAGACCTGCATCCAGATACAACATAAGACAAAGTGGAAGGTAAAATCTACCACTCTCCTAGTATGAAGAGAAGAGTGAGGATAGTACTAGTAATACCAGTTTGAGCACAGATGAGGCTGTAGTTGATATCATTCCACCTAAGCCTGCTGATGTTGAAACTGAGGATGCTAATATTGAAGGGAAAACTGAAGTAGAGAATGTTAAAACTGAACCTGAAGATGCTAACATTGTCAGATGAAAGGATCCTCATGTTCGGGAGGCGATTAGGTGGCAGATAGAAAGAGCACGTGAGAAGTTCTATGATGGGTTAACACCCACTGCGAAAAGGATCAAAAGGTCATTTGCGGAAGAGCATAAGATTGTTACAAAGGACTTACATGAATATCCTGAGTTGGAACACTATTTCAACGAGTATGAACTAGCATGGATGAGCCATCCACCGGGATCCTATCAACCTAATTGGGTAAGAGAATTCTTTGCAAATTATCTTGCACTGGTAGAACAGGATTTCCCAAAGGGGATATCAATTACAAATTTTCCAAACAGAGAGTCTGTACCTATTTGAGGAGTCACTGTTGATATTTTAGCCCGAACAATCAATAGGATGTTATTTGGACCAGAGTACGAGGCCCCATTTGCTATACCTAATCTCGAGTACAGATTGAGAAATGCTTTCGCTCAAAAAAAGTGGGTGGCTTCATATTTGACTGAGGATGGTAACCCCTCTTGGTTGACCAACTCACAGGAGAGTATTGCAAAATACTCCCTTAGTTTTAAGGCTAAATTCTTGTGGGCTGTTGTTCGTTTGATGTTAATGCCAACAAAAGAAGATAGAAACATGGATAAACATAGAGCTGTGTTGGTGGCAAGCTTGATCTCAGGACTTCAAGTTGACTTTGTCCAGATAATTACAGATGAGATGTTTGTGAGGTCCCACAAAACTTGTAGTGCATTGCCATTTCCGTGCTTAATCACAACTTTATGCAGATAGGCTGGTGTGCCTTTGATTCATGGAGTAGATAATGAAATCTAGGCTATACACAAACAAGAAATTGAGAAGTAAAAAGATGGCTCGAAATTCGAGATACATGTCACAAAGCCTCCAGCTTACCAGACTCAATTTGCATCAGCTCCTGATACTACAGAGATCCCCACCTGCATGCAAGTTGCTAACTCACCTGCTTGTATATGCTATCACATGCCAACAACATAGTTTGTTTTGTTTTTATTTGGAAACCCACATATTAGTAGGGTCCTGTGTGAATAAAGATAAGGCTTATCTAGTCATAAAAGATAATGCTTATCCCTTCCAAAAGGATAAGACTTATCCTTATTAATGGATAATGCCTATCCCTTAGCTGTTAGGATAGGAATTGTAATATTTTATTTGATGTTTATTGATAGCTTAGCTTAGTGAGTAATATTTATTCCAATATAAAAGGAAGCCTAGGCCTTTAGGTTAGGGGGATCAGCTTCTCTACCTAAAAACCTCTTGTATATTTTCTATCTGCTATCAATAAAAATGTTCTCAGCACGGAGGACGACCTTGAATCTTTCTTCTAATTGGAAGAAGAACCGACGGAGGACACCCTCTTCATCATAGATGTATATGAAGAAGAAGGCGACATCTATGCCGATGATCTTTACCTAATATCCAGCAATGGATAAAACTACCAGTATCAGGCCAGTCAAATCTTCATGCTCAATACAATAGGGATACTGTCTTCCGGGCTAGCAGATTACCCTTCAGATTTGTTCAACCAGTATATGGATCCCTTTGATCCATCCATCCTTCGAGAAAGAAGAACCTTCAATGAGCTTCAAGTGTTCAGAAAATATAGCGGATCCATCCTGAAGCCGTTTGGAGTATATCTGGAATATCCCTTCTGCCATGTGTTCATAGCACTGACCAATGACTTCCCGCAAGAAATCTTATGGCTATTATT
This sequence comes from Capsicum pubescens, assembly GCA_030864215.1. Classification (NCBI taxonomy): domain Eukaryota; kingdom Viridiplantae; phylum Streptophyta; class Magnoliopsida; order Solanales; family Solanaceae; genus Capsicum; species Capsicum pubescens. The sequence continues at coordinate 176,038,425 of CM061541.1, forward strand.
GTATCTGTGCCACCATCACTATATTCTCATGGAGTTCAATTTTAATGCCTTCAGGCATTTCGATCGAATCTAACCTGCTCTGAAAATATTCATGTTCAAGCCAATAAAATACTAGATTCGATGCTTTAAGGATTCCTATGATGCAATTGTCTTCATGATGTATCGCCCAGTAGGAATCTCAATCCACGACGTCCAAGCTCATCCAGAAATTTCACTCCTTTTGAAATTTCCCGTGTCCATACTCTCTCTAGAAGATTAATACAATGAAGCCCATCGCTTCATTTTCTAGCAGAACAAATTCATTCTGAAGGAAATATGGCCAAAGAAAAGGGAAAAATGGAACTATGCAGATGGCGATCATCCCCACTGGTATGAGGTCCGACGAGCAGCAAAACAATATCAGCCATATTATGAGATCACCAGAGATGAAGTCATCGGCTCCATCAAAAGCATACGGATGAAAGCTCCCCAACAGGAATGCGAAGATTCATCATTCAAAAGGAGTTACTTTACCATATCGATAAAGAGAATCTTGGAAGGACAAGAATGGATCAGGTAGAAGAATGGAGTAGATTGGTGGATGGATGAAGGATAGGCGAGCTCACCGCTGCCGACACCATCAAACACTGCCTGAAAGATGACATCAGATAACATGTGCAAGAAAGTTACCCTCTCCAGTGCGTTACCCTTCCCAATGGGTTACTTTCTCCAGTGGGTTACCCTTCTCAGTGGGTTACCCTCCTCTCTAAGGAAAACTTGTTAGATGGGTTACCCTCGCCAGTGGGTTACCTTTTCCAGTGGCTTACCCCCATATCCAAGGAAACCCTTCTCAGTGGCTTACCTTTCCAGATGGGTTTTTGAAGCTGCTGACTCTACTATTTCAAAGACAAGGAGCTTATCCACCTACTTTCAAGATGCTCTGAAGCTGCTGATGTATCTTCTTGCAAGTTGCTGACTCACCTACTTGCACATGCTATCATATGCCAACAACATAGTTTTTTTTTATTTGGCACCCCACATGTTAGTAGGGTCCTGTGTGAATAAAGATAAGGCTTATCTAGTCATAAAAAATAATGCTTATTCCTTCCAAAAGGATAAGACTTATCCTTATTAATGGATAATGCCTATCCCTTAGCTATTAGGATAGTAATTATAATATTTTATTTCATGTTTATCCGTAGAAGATCTTATCTTATAAGCTTTCTTTGTCTATAAAAGAAAGCCTAGGAATTTAGGTTAGAGGAATCAGCTTATCTACCTAAAAACCTCATGTATAGTTTCTCTCTGCTATCAATAAAAATGTTTGTTAGATAAACTATCTTGCTTTTACTTTCTCTCTTCCAAATGGATGGGTACTTCGATCCTCTAGGTCGGAGTAGGGGGTAAGGAAATACTATGGCAAAGTTCTAGCTTGTTGTGATGACAACAATGGCACCCTAAAGTTACTTTCCATGTTTATGAAATGAAGTTGGCTTTGTCCACACAACGTAGATGCCTAAGTATTTTCCATGAATAATGAATTTGGCTTTGTCCACACGACATAGATGTCTAAGTCCTTTCCATGTAAATAAAATGAAATTGGCTTAGTCTATTCCATAGGTTTCCGAAAAGATTCAATATCTGAGAAAAATCACGCAGATCTGGGGTCAGCCTTAGTACACTTTTTGTTTTGCGGTTATTTTGAGGGCCACAAGCTAGGGTGAGCTGCCGTAAGACCTGTTTTAGGAAAATACGAAATATTTGTGTACTAAGGAGACAAGGTATCTTATGTGTTCTAAGACTGGCAAAGTCAAGCCATCTCTCTTTTGGATTATGAAGGCTTTGTGGCCGAGACAAACCATCTTTGATGTGTAGCTTGCTGTTCTAAAGTCAAGCCATACTGTTATGGGTTGTGAAAGCTTTGTTGCTAAAAATAAAACCATCTATAGGGATGCATAGCTCAGTCATAGAAAAGTTTTGGTGTGTCGATTAAAATCTTTGATTTTGTATCACATGCCGCCTATATGGACATGAATCGCCTGACATGTTGGAAAGGTTAGTATCTGTGTCTGTGGTGTTGACGAAAACTTTGACTTGTTAAGGTCTACCACATCCATGGTTTTGAAACCTGTTGGAATATTTGGCTCTGTGTCTGTGGTGTTTGACGAAAGCTTTGATTTCGTATGGCATGCTGCCTGCATGGTCGTGAAACCGCCTTTCATGTTGGAAAGTTTGGGGTTTGCTACCTGTCCGCCTGTCTTCTTTATCTGGTAGTATTCCGTGTGTCTCTGCCTCCTTTTCTATTTGGTATCAGAGCCATCCCCACTCCCGGAGGTTGGGAGGAAGCAGGACTTTGCATCCACCTCTGCTGATTGCAAATGTGTGAGTCAGTTTTACATTTTTATTTTCTTTTGTTTTTACTTTAGTCTTGTTGAGTCATAGTTTTAGTTACATATCAGAGTCAGTGTTTTCAAAGTATAGTGTTCGGCGTCTTGTACATAATCGAGTCATAGTTACTTTCATATATTTTAGAACAAATATTTGGTTTGCTTTGTCCTTAGAACTTCAGCCCAAATATATAGAGTCTGTCCTCAAAATACAAAAAAAGGTTTCTCTTTTATTGAGACTTTCCCATAGATCCTTATAACAAATAGATTAAGTCTTTATAGTCCATAAAAAACAAAAAATATGTCTACTACAGAATCCTCATCCATGTTTTACAATCCTTATGTCAAGATAAACATGTCTGCTACTCCTAGTGATACGTTGTCATGTAAACTTGACTATATATATGAGGTAGAGATGCTACCATCAAAACATCAAATATGTATCACACCTTTACAAAATCCCTATTACACTGTTGCAAAGAAGGTAAGCAATCCAAGTATGAAGATTCATTCTATGGTCCAAGAAAAGCTACAAGGAGTTAAAGAATTTTCTACTGCAACACCACTTGTTCAGCACCCTATTCTGGTAGCTCCAAAGGAATAGTTCATATCACTACAGATGCCAGAGGACTTTCCGCAGTAATGGGAAAGTCTTGGATTTACCCATCTCCATATTAGTGTTGTGCGAATTGGGTTGACATATCAGGGGAGAAAAGGCCGTCCAATTATGGCACATCTTTCTCTTCTTAATACTAGATTAAATAAGTACCAACATGCAAACTTGAGTACATTGGAGATGATTCTAGATGATGATGGTACAATCTTTGTCACCATGTTCCCTGACTTCAACATACCGTTAGCTGATCCACATCTTATGAAGGTGTTGAAGATCCAAGTCCAGATTCTCGATGCTCAACAGGACAGAGATACTAGTGAGGCAACTCTCCACTGTCAGATAGCCTGGCAAGTTCAGAACTATGACATGAACCTACTTTCTTCAAGTGGAAGGAACTCTCTGTTCTTGACCATCGCTGATAGAACCACAAAGGACTCCAAAATCCCAAGAAACATATCTAGGGATGAGCAGGTCAGCATTATCCCAGCTTCAAGGGTCACTAAATATGAGAAGTTGAGAGCCTATCCTCAACCTCTCATCCCCACTGATGATTCCGACCACTACTATCTCAAAAGGCCACCCAAAACCAACTTCTACATCCCCATGTACAACCCTATGATGATTTTTCAAGTGTAAAAGACCCGGACTCTATCCTCAAGTACCTCACTAGCTTTATGAGACAACATGATTGGATAAAGAACTTAAATCATGAGGATCATTGTTTGATGTGGTGTAAACGGACTTTCTTAGGACATTACCCATGGACGACTGATTGTTACTATAGAATCTGCAGAAGAAGGGCTACTGCGACTACTCAGCTTGAGATATTTATAACGCCCCTCTCTCCATCTAGTCACATAGATGTTTACATATTAAACCATTATTTTAAAGGGGATAACCAAACCCAAGCTTAAAAATCGCCATCTGTTATCTAATCGGATATTGCTTTAGCTTCCCCTTAACATGCCATACTTATTAGAGCGCTGGAATATAGGATATAAACAATAAATTCTGAAAAATACCTAATAGGATCCTCGATACTACATTTTCTTGACCAATAGTGGAAGTAAATAACCTCGTTAGAAGAACAAATCAATCTCCTAAAATACGATCATGCTAAACTCCAAAATGCCCAAAACATGACCTTATTTCCCAAACCATACCCTTCACGAGGTTCGTTCCGGCCCTTTTCCACCATCCCACCTCATCCATCCATACCAACGTTGTTCTCTCCAGTTCCCATTGAAGAACAGAAGGAGTTCAACTTCACCAAGTTTGTATGGGAGAGGAAAGATGCCATGGCATCCCAAAGGGAATAGGACCGTGCCAATGCTAGAGTATCTACCGTATTCTCACATGGATATTCTCCACAGAGAATAAACCAACCTTCTCCACCTCGTTCATCCATGTGATTCACTTCAACTCCAGAAGCTGAATGAATAAGAAGAGATGCTATGACACAAAAGGTCGAGAATATAAGGTATTCTAGTCAGGTTCCATAAGATATTGATAAGATGGTATCGACACATGCTCCCGTTGGACATGATCCAATTTATGTAGTCTCAACTGATGATCTGGAGATCCATAGAATAGAAACCTAGTATGACGAGCCATCAAAGATTCTTTCATCTCAAAGAACATCACAAGATTGTGATCCTAAGAACAATTGCAGGACAATAATGACACCACTGATCCAGCACATATAATGATCACAAACTGTGAATGAGATTCCACTACTTCAGATAATCGCTTACAGATCTCCGAGGAGGAAACCCATAATGATGAACATGTCTCTCTGTAGACATGTCTTCTTCAGAACAATGACAAAGCTTCTGACTTGATCCACCTCGATCGAGTGAACACGAGTGTTGTTGTTCCAAAGGGTAATGATCTTATACAGAAAGAGTCATCACAGCATGCAGGCTCCCATACTTCAGAGAAGTATAAGGAAACTTTGTTTGACAACCCTTTGTCGGATGAATTTTCCCAATCTGTCTACTCTGATAATACACATAAAGATTTATCCCTTGAGCTAGAAGGATCTCCTAAGCTATCAAGGCATCAGGCAAGACACAAGAGATACATGTTGTTCAAACGGGCCAGAAAAAAGAAACTACTGGACAAAGAACTATTTATCAGCAGAGATGCCGAATCCTCCAGCAAGAAAAATCCAGGCAAGAATAAATGCTTCATTTTCCATGACAAAGGACACTTTGCAAAAGGATGCCCCAAATCCAGAAAGGCGAAGAGGGAAACACGAGGCTTCATGGCTAGTCCTGAAGATCTTGGTGATCCCCATCCAGCTGTAGAAGACATTCCCATCTCTACTTTTAGCACAGAGAAAGAAATATATGAGGACATCTTCATTAGTGATCAACCACGGGCTTCCACTAGTAGAAAGTTATTTGATGCCAATGATGAACTCTATGATAGTGAATGGGTTGAAGGTGATGAAGATACTTTACAACATTCAATCCAAATACTTAAGGAGGAATGTCCATCTATGTTAGAGAAATACTTCAGCTAATAAACGGTCTCTCAACCAGTCTTCGAACAATATCCAATCCCTGAAAGAAGGTGAGAACCAAAAACAGAGGTGGAGAAAACAAGTAATTCAAATCTATCCCTGCCTCAAGACTTCAGGATAATAAAGAATCTAGTTGCAACAGAACAATGCATGATGCTATCATCCTGCATATCCAGATTCTATGATATCCTTACTTGCGCCAACACCAGAATACTGCTGAATGACTTTTGCAAAGATGCAAGCTATGCCAGGAAGGCTATCCTCTAAGCCTTGTTAAATCTATGAAAGAAGAGATCCGTACTAAAGTAGATTATTGAGAACTACCAGGTTCTTGATCCTTACAGCGGTAGGAATAATCTTGTTACGAAGTCCGATTGCCCCTGTTCAAGTCTCCATATAGGATCTCAGCGAGAGCTGTTGTTCAGGAGATTTAAAATACCTAGGCCTTCAGAAGATGAGCCTATGGTAGTTAGGCAAACCAGGTATTTCAGACGAAGAAGTACAGTAGATTACCAGAGGAAGATCAATGGCTACTTAATAATATAAGGAAAAGAATGTAGTATAAATGGAAATAAAGAACAACACATAATAAAGCCCCAAAACATATTGGTATTAGTAAAAGAGTGATCATGCCTAAACAACACCTGCTATCAGATGATGATACAATTGCTATCAAAATATAGTAATCCAACAAAGGTTGGGTTTGAATCCCACGTGAATATGTGGACTCATGGATCTCAGATATTTTAATCGACGGGGAAGAACTATTAAGTAAATGAGGAGTTTTGAATGGAAATATAAAAGAAAGAGAAACTATAAACTTTTTTCGTGATCAGTCTTGGTGAACACTAGGATTGTGTTCCCCTGGCTTCTTAACTTCATTATCTTATCTTGCAATGTTGAACAAACCCGATACCTTGCATGCAGAATCGATAAGTTATATACCATTTATAGTGTTTTGGTTGAGTAGACAGATTTCACCCTTAACCTTTTGAGTCTCAGGATGTCGGCTTACCAACCCTTTTCTTGATCTAAGTTAACTATTACCTTTTGAGTCTCTAGTTATTAGATGAAATCTAACAATATTACATAGATAATAACTAGTAGTGTGGATCGAAAGCTACACACCAAATAACTATTTTCATTATCTTTTCCTAGTCAATACTCATATTTTAGAGTAAGTAGCAATGATCAAGGTGGGATCTTAATGTTGTCCACCGCTAAGAAATCTATTATAGTGAAGATAATGAAATGCATATCATGGGTATCGATTAAATTAAACAATCGTACTTCCACTACTTCATCAATTTCCCGGGGTTTCCACAACCCTATTTAAGGGTTCTATCCGCTCATACTTGAGAAGAAATCAATATCATTCATAGATTAAAGAATAGATGAAATCACAATGATAATAATTGTAGAAACCCACAACCGTTACCGAAATAATCAATGAAGTCAATACACGTAAATCCCAAGATCAATATTGAATATGGAATAAAAATATGTTTGTGCATAACTCCTACTAAAACATATAAATTTTATTTATAGTACATGAGAAAAAACTAAGACCAAAGCTAAAATAAAATAGGAGAAAATAGAGTCGGTGGCCAGATATGGTTTGTATCCGCAGTATGGCACAGGGCGCAGGTAGTACCTGTAGTCCTGGCCTTGGGCACAAGTACAAACTGTGGGCACTATATGGAAAAAATCCTATAAATTTAGCTCTCGGCATTTTGGACTTCAGGCACTTTCTTTTCCTACTTGTGGTCTGTAGGTCCTATATGCGTTCGTAGGTTCACTTAGTATGTTCTAGGAGTCATCTTTTTAGATCTTCTTCGAATCTCGAACATGCTTTGATTACGATCAAGCCAGAAAGTGTCTCAAACATCCATAATTTCTCCAATAATAGCCCAAAGCACCTTTTTTCAACCATGATTTTTTGAGTAACATACCCAAAAAAACATCATATCTGACAAAATAACCTCAAAAACTTGCTTATTTTGCTCGTTTTAGGTTTCAAAAGTTTTATATTTCTATAGCACATCAAAAACCTCAACTTAGAATGTTTGCATGTCCTCAGTCAATGAAACACAACATTAACTAAACTTATGCTTAACTAGGAGAATCTAAGATATTTAAGGTAGTTAGTCAACACTTTAAACTAAAACTAAAACATCCCCTCCAATCTTAATTTTCAAAACTAACTATGTATCAACAAGAAGCGCAACAATGTGACACAATGGGATCAAGGTATGTCAATTACATTAGTTATAAACAACCACTCATATTTACAAGTTACAATACCCGAAACAAGCAAATAGTTAGCAATATGACTCAAGTGCCCTTCAAAATTAGGACGTCCCACTCAATCATATAAAATAATGCATGTCAATGTAGGGAAGTTCAAAAGGCACTCATACTCAGAAGAGAAGTTCCAATCAATTCATGTCAAATACCATAGGGTTGCCCTTATTTTCTTTACCTTAGCATTCAGATAGTAAAGTTAGTATCACTATAGGGCTTTAATTGGATTGTAATGTAGGCTTAGGGGCTAGTATGGTACATATGTACATATCAAGTAACTAACCCTCCTTGGAACTACACTAACCTTGAGGTCTCACTTACTAGCCTATTTTCTTTTTATTCCACCCTTACTTATCCCCTTTTATTCTTTATCGCACATTTTGGTTGGGTATGGTCTTTTATTTTTTCTTTTTCTCTTTTTCACAATTTTTAAACCACACCCATCCCTACAATTTTTTTTTTATATTATTTTACCTTTCTCCATACCCATTTTACACTATATACCCCTATGATAACCACCCTCAACTTAGGAATTTTTCCTGAGTTGAGGTGCACAATATCCTAGGATGAGTAGGGCCAAAAGAGGTTCATTGTAATATAAATGGGAAGGTGAATGGTGAAAAATGAAAAATACTCCTATAATGATCACAACAGGGATCAAGGGATATTATTTACACATGAAAGGTCATTTAGTCTAAGAGTGGACTAAAATCAAAATGGGCCTATAATCCTTTCCTAACTGACTATCCTTCAAATTAGGCAAGACTTACTAGGAAGGTTCTGAATTCGACACACAAAAGGAACTAGGTAGTATCTCACACACACATGGTATAGAGTTACATCACAAGCTACTACCTATCCGGTTCGTGCAATCATTAGCAAGTGCTTATCATGTCCCTAATTCTAATGCCATAATATAATCCATAATGTTCACACATATATGCATTGATAAAGTTCTAAAACATAAAATTTGTGAGGTGTATCAAAAATAAATCAAAACATCACTACAACCCTAAATCCTTAAAAATCTCCCTGTTACACAAAAACAACATAAAATTATCTTAGACATAGTTGTTCTACAACCATACCACAACCGATAAGAAAATAAGCATGACAAATAAAACATGTGGCAGCATGGTATTCCCTTATGTCCACTGCCAACTAAAAACTATCCACTGTGGTCAATGTGTTAAATTAAAGTAATACAAAAAGAAGTGAAAACATACCTGGGAAGCAATAGGAGTCTGTGTACCTTGGGTTTCCTCCTAATTGATGCCTAATTTAATATCGTGGCATGACTCAGTTCCCTTGGCTATTCATACTTTGCCAAGGCCCATTTCTGCATAATCTCTTACCTATTCCAGGTTTCCCATGTATTATTTCTCATTCTCTACCCGTGAACTTTAAATGGGATATACCCTTCACATTTTATCTTAATATCACCATATGGAACACCTTAACAACAATGAATGGTCCAGTCTATCTTGATTTCAGCTTTCTAGGAAACAAGTGTAGTCTTGAATTATTTAACGACCAAATCACTAAGTTTGAATATTCTCTTCTCAATCTTCTTGTGATAATACAACTTCATTCTTACTTTGTATATGTCAAAACTCTCATAAAATCAAATTCAAAATTCTTTTAACTCATTCACCTTGCTCAACCTTAAGTTTGTTGCATCACGCCACTAAAATATTAGCCTTTTCAATGCCTATAGTAGCTTATGCTCAAGCTCAACCAGTAAGGGGCATGCTTTGTCATACACATTCTGATAGGTAGAGGAACCTATGGGGGTCTTACAGGTTGTCCGGTAGGACCATAATACATTATCTAACTTTCTAGACCAATTAGTGTTATTTGTATTCACGGTTTTTGACAATATGGACTTTATCTCTCTATTGGAGAATTCCACTTGCCCACTTGTGTGAGGATGGTATGGTGAAGCCACCTTATGCCTTACACCATACATATTATGTATTGCTTTGAAAAATTAATTGCATCACCCATTATCACTAATAATTGCATGTAGAGTGCCAAACCGGGAAAAAATATTTCTCTTAAAAAAGGCAATGACATTTCTACCTTCATTATCTTGACGTGAAACTGCCTCCACCCATTTTTATACATAGTCAACTGCTACTAGAAGGTATCTCATGCCATAGGATCTTACAAATGGTCCCATGAAATCAATCCCCTGCACATCAAATAACTTTAACTCCAGAATAGTTATCATGGGGAGTTCCCGGCGTTGTAAAATATTGCCTTGACGCTGACGTTAGTCATAGGATTTAGCAAAATCATTAGCATCCTTGTAAATTGAATGCCAGTAAAACTCACACTATAGAATTTTTTGGGTTGTCTGTGTGCCACTGTTGTGACCCCCAACTAGTAATGAATCACAAGCTTCTAGAATGCTCATCATCTCCACCTCTGGAATACATCTCAAAATCACCCAAATAACAGAGATCCTAAACAAATATTGACCATTCAAAATGAACTTCCTTACCTCGTGCCTAAATTTCTGTCACTACTGGAAGAATAGATCTTCTAAGTTAAACTCACTTGCCAAATAGTTGGCAAAATTAGCAAACTAGGGAATCAAATCATGAGATGCTTCCAACACTTGCTCATCAGGAAAAAAATAATCTATCTCAAGCTTATCCCCTATTTTTTGTATGGTCTCCTCCTCAAAGTAGTATGCAACTTGATTTTCCTTCCCTTTTTAGTACTTAACCTCAAATCAAACTCTTGTAGCAAAAGAACCTGATGAATCAATATTGGTTTATCATCTTTCTTTATCAAGTACCTAAAGGATGCATGGTCAGTGAGCACTATAACCTTAGTCCCAATAAAATAATACCTAAATTTTTCAAAAGCAAAAACAACCGCAAGTAGCTCCTGCTCTATAACTATATAATTTTTCTGCACAAGGTTTAGAGCTTTACTGGCATAGTAGATGGAATGCAGTATCTTTTCTTTTCTTTGGCCTAGAACAACTCCCAAGGCAACTCCTCTTGCATCACATATTACCATAAAAGGTGCTGACCAAACAAGAGACAATGATGGGCGCTGAAATCAACCGTTCCTTTAGGCATTTGAAAACCTTAAGAAAAACATCATCGAATAAAAATTTTCACCTTTTTCTCCAAAAGCTTGCATATAAGACTTGAAATTTTAGAGAAGTCCTCTATGAACCTTTTGTAAAAGCCTAGATGACCCAAAAAAACTTTGTATGTCTCTAACTAACACTGGCGGCGGCAACTTCCCAATTACCTCAATCCTTGCTTTGTCCACCTCAATACCATGTTTGGAGATCTTGTGACCTATAACGATAACTTCTTTCACCATGAAGTGACATTTTTCCTAATTTAGTACCAAGTTACATTCTTTATATCTCTGCTTTACACGGGAAAAATGTGCTAAATAGTCATTGAATGTTTCCCCAACCACTAAAAATTCATCCATGAATAATTTAATAGTTTCTTCCACCATGTCGGGGAATATGGACATCATACACCTTTGAAAAGTGTTAGGCCCATAACATAACCCGGATAATGTCCTTTTGAATGAAAATATCCCACAGGTGCAATTAAAAGTAATTTCTTTCTCGGTCTTCAAGATCAATCATGATTTGATTGTAACCCAAATATTCATTAAGAAAATAATACCAACCTCTGCCTTCAAATATGTCCATCATCTAATCTATGAATGGCATAGGGAAGTGGCCTTTTGTGTCCCCTTGTTCAAATTTTTGTATTCTATGCATATTCTCCAATCGGTCACTGGCCTTATTGGTACTAATTCATTCTTTTCATTTGGAACCACTGTGAATTCTCTTTTCTTTGGTATACATTGAATCGGGCTCACCTACTTTCTGTATGCAATAGGAAAAACTACCCCAACATCTAACCACTTGATTAACTTATTTTTTACTACATCCTGCATAGGAGGATTCTATCACCTCTGGTTCTCAGTATTGGGAATGCTGTCGGGCTTAAGGTGTATCTTGTGTGTGCATATACCTTGTGGAATCTCTATAATGTCTACAATGGTCTACCTAATAGCTCTCTTAAACTTTAATAATACTTATATCAAACTTTTAACCTTTGTTTTTGCAAAATTTGTAGCAATAATTACCGTTAAAGTATTGTTGTCCCCCAAGAATTCATACTTCAAGTAAGGTAGGAGGGACTTTATATCCTATACTGATGGTTTTTAAATTGATTGTCTTATAGGAGGTGTTGTTCTGTTCTTCAAGTCAAGATCCAGCTTCTTAGGGACATATTTATAATAATCTATGCCATGTAGTTCCTAAACCAAGTCATCATATTCATCTATCCCATCACTCATAAAGCTCATGATTACTGCTGCTAATGGTTCTACCCCTAATCTTAACTCAATAGGTATATCCACTACAATTACATCATTATCCGCTGGATCAATCACTTTTATCATTTTCATATCATCAGGCTGCTAAATTGTCAAGCATATATTCAACACTATTTTCTTATAATATCATTTGAAAGTAGTTTCTTCTAGGTCCATATCAATCAACACCCTGCCAGTGGAAAAATAAGTTCTACCCAAGATAATCGAAGAGTGGGCATCCACTTCACAGTCTAAAATCATGAAATTTGTTGGATAAGTGAATAATGACACCCTCACTTTTACATTGTACACAATACACTCTGGTTCCTTTACAAATGAACCATCCTTCAACAACCTTGCAGGTTTAGACTTTAGTTTGACTAACCCCAATACCTTGTATATCACCAATGGAATTACATTTATTCCTGCTCCCAAATCTCATAGATCCTAATTAATTTCATAAGTCCCAGTAGAAAAAGGTATGGTGACTGTACTTGGGTCTCCCTTCTTTTCTAATGATAGTGCATGAAAATCTATACTAAATTGCTACAATATATCTTAGAACTCTTTTTCTACCTAGTCGTCATCCTTATCACTCCCCAAATCATCATTACTATAAGTTAACTTCTTAAATTTAACTTCAGGTGGCTTATCAACAACAATATTGTCCTTCTTTGGATAATTAGTAGAAAGAAACAAGTGCTCATTAGGTAAAGAATAACTTCTCGTGTTAATATCTAGATAATGAACCAGTTTTAGAGGGTTTGGCACGTTCTCACTAGAAAGTTCACCTGTCTGACGTTAGGCCAAAGTGGCAGAGATTTTCCCAGACTACTGCTCCAAATACTTAATAGCAGTTGAATGTTATTCAACCTTCTATGTCAATCCTTAATCACCTGCCTTGAGTTCTTTTAGGCAAGTTTGCATACTCTCTTAACCCTTTATCAGCTTAGCCAACATCTCTTCTATTCTTGATTCCACATTTTGTCTGTCGGGTTGAATGTATTTGTCTCTATCATCATTGTTCTGACCTTGATTCCTTTGACCTTGTTCTCAAAAACCCAACAACTAATGATAAATATTATTTTACTCCTCCTCTAACTAAGACTCATGCATCCTAAAAGTTTTACCCCATGCCCATCCTGCATTAATCTTTGCAGAATTTATTATTGCAAATTATTTAGCCAACTCACCAATGACTAGCCTCAATAGTGAAATCTCCTAAGCTAGAACATACTTAGTTACTCTCCATTCATCGGAAGCACCAATGCTATAAACATTAGACCCACTCTCAACCTCTCGAGTTTGCCACCCTAGGTTAGTTATTAAGATCTGATTCATAATGCTCGAAGCCATCTCCCATCGTAATCTTTTAAAGGATCCTCCACGAATAGTGTCTTCCATTTACTCTATAACTAATAGTCAGGGCTAATTAAAATATCTCTAATAAGTTTGTCCCTGATATCCTGTGGTTGGGAACCATGCTAACATTCTTCTTGAACCAGAACTACGCCACACATATAGATTCTAACTACAGCTTCCTAAAGTTATAAATCTAATCCTTGAGGTGCAATCCCCCTGATGAAGGAAAGAACCTGTTCAATAATTATCTTCATAACTCGCTCTATGTAGAGATAGACCCTCTTAGAAGTTCCCCTAGCTATAAAGATGCCTCTACAGTAAGTGAGAAGTGAGACAGACTCAGTCTCAATACCTTCTGATCTACCCCAAGTATGGTATATGAAGTGCAGATCCCAGTGAAATTTTCCAAATGTATGTGTCATCTATAGGAAACCCTACAAACACGTATATCAAGTATAAGAGCTAAATCATAGCACTAAAAATGTTCAACTTGACATCAGGGAAAAGCAGGAGGAATGATAGCTGCAGACTCTTCCATCTTAACATATCCCATAACCTCTTCATCATTTTCATATGGCTGAACATTCTGATATACTGGGATTATGTTAGGTTGGACTCCTCTGAATCTATTTTGGTTTCCACCGAGTACTGCTCGGCGGTTTGTTGCCTGTAATTTCTTAGCTAATGCTTTCTTTTGAGCTATGCATTGAGATTTTTCTACCAACCTCCTCTCACTATTATCTTAATCTAAAAGATCACCAGTCTATCAATCAATAATGTCCTAAGCTCCTTCAGGAGGAGGGGGATACAAATTGTCTCTTTTCTTCTATGATATCCTACTAGGTATTTCTAGGATCCTCCCTGGATTTGGATTCAATAGGAGTAAGGGATTACCTCTAGTACGTGTTCTAGGCATACATGGTGCATGCTCAATTAAGAAGTAAAAGAAAAACATGAAAACTACAATGACTTCAATTCACAAATCAACACCGTATTCCCTAAAAATGATGTAAAATTTTTTATGACATCCACACTACACCTCCTCTCTAAAGATGATATAGTCTCTGTCAAAATATAATAACCCAACAAATATTGGGGTCGAATCCCAAGGAAACACGCAGAATTGTGGATCTCGATAGTTTTAGTCAGTAGAAAGAATAAGAAAAGTAAATCGGGGGTATTGTGTAGTAATCTCGAGAAAGTAACTATATCAACTCTGGTTGTAATCAGTTATAGGTAGACACTAGTATTATGTTCCCCTGGCTTCTCAAATCCATAGGATAATTGTTCTTTCTTGAACCAACCCTATATCTTGCATGCAAAATCAATACGTTATGTACCTTCTGCAGTATTTGGATGAGCAGAAGGATTTCATCCTTTACATTTTGAGTCTCAATATGTCTCGGTACTAACCGTTATATTGATCCCAGTAAACAATTACCTTTTTAGTCTCTAGTTAATAGGTGAAAGCTAACCATCTTACTTAGATATTACCTAGTAGCATGGATTTAAAGTTAAACCTCAAGTTACTATTTTCATTATCTTTTCCTAGTCACTACTTCTCTTTTTAAATAAGTAGCAATAGTTTAGGCGGATACCATCATTTGCAACCGTTAAGATAACTATTATAATAAAGATAATACAATGCATCCATGGATATAAGTTCAGATAAACAACAACACTTCCACTATTTCATCAATCCACCAGGGTTTCCATAACCCAAGCTTTGGATTTTTAGCTGCTAATTCTAGTGAAGAACTCAATAACACTAATAATAAAAAGCATAGATAAAATCACAATGATAAGAAGTATAAAAACCCACAACCATAATTGAATTAATAAGATGATGTCAATACAAGAAAATTCCAAGATCAAAATCAAATATTGGAATCAAAATATATTTGTGAGTATTAGTAGTGTGTAACACCTACCAAAAAACACTTAATGAATATTTATAGTACAAAAGGAAACCCTAAAATTGAAGACCAAATAAAATAGGAGAAAATATGGTCGGTGGACACATGTGGACAATACTTGTGCCCTGACCCTGGGTGCAAGTAGTATCTGCAGTCAACAGGATGAGCACAGGTACCAGATAAAAAATCTTGCAGGTCAGCTCTTTAGATTTTGGACTTCTGGCACTTGCTTTGCCTACTTGAAGTTCATACGTCCTACATGCTGAGAGTCATCTTTTCAACTCATCTTCAATTCTTGAACATGCTTTGATCATAAACAAGACAGAAAGTGTCCTGAACATACATAATTGCTCCAAAAAGTATCCAATCACACAATTTTCACCTTTTAAACAAAATTAACATAAAAAACATGATTTCTTGCAAAATATACCCAAAACACATCATATCTAAAAATATAATCTTAAACAATTTCATACTTTCCTTGTTTTAGGATTTGAAAGTGCTATATTTCTATTGCACATCACTTCTTAACCCAAGGGGCATTAGTACCTAACCAACAATCTGCTCTGCCACTAATTTAGCAAAGTCCACTCTTTGTACTCTATTCTATGTGTCCCTCATTGTGTGTCTACTTTACACTATCTACATATGGTAGTCAAACTTTGTTGTTGTGGCCGACCCTACACACTTAAACCCAAACAACACCCGCCTGACTACTATATGAAAATATCTACCCTAACCCCTTTGACTAATATATAGGTCATATGTGGATGCTAAAATCATCTACCCTTGTATATGGTAACCAAGTAAATAGATGAATCATAGTAGGCATATAAGTCCCATACAATCTCTGGATTGTACGAATGAAAGGGTGAGTTATCCACCCAAGTCGGTATCTCTCAAATAAATCCTATAGGTCAAGATCTCCTGCTATATTAGCCAACTCAATCATGGACTCCCCTACAACACCACGTCGTGGTCAAGCCTACTCAGCAACAAAGCTATCTTTGTTATAATTCTTCTACATGCCCTCCACACACCATCTTGGATAAACCTGAGCTATGGGAACTACATAGATGTGGGTAAAGTCCGACTCCTAAGTACTAAGAGTTTAAGATGTAGCCTCAATACCCTGAGCAGTGGGATGGGTACCTTATTTTGAAGATGACAAGATCTTCTATTTAACTTAAGCTGCATCCATATCTTCATCATGCTGGGGTACAACTGAATATGGAGGAAATCTCACTCTCAACTGAACTGGATGCAGACTCTTAGTGGTACATAAGAAAGCTACTTATAAACTGGTATGTAGTACCTACAGTGCAATAGGTAGCCACAGTAGGCACTAGATAAAACACTAAAGCATCAAGGCTTCAAATTTAATACCTATAAGGCCACCTAATAGCTTGTAGGTACTACTTACAAGCGTGTAAGTAGCTTTCATAAGTACCACTCTTAGAGTAAGTCAAATCTACACAAAAATTTTCATCCCTCGCAATCATAATTTCAAATTTTTAGACCAATTTAAATACTACAACATGCAACAAGTCAATTTCCATAGGTGTTGAACATACTATTCATACTATTAAACTTCTAATTCTATTTATATTTGTGATGATAGTCTTCCCAAAAAAATAATGCAAAAAAATTAACTTTCACCAATTTTAGGCACATATTTAAAGAACTATGAGAATTGAACAATTTTAATTTATATCATGCACTATCTTAAGTTCCATATTTAAGAACGCATGTTTAGACAAGTTAGGGACAAGAATTCTTACCTTAAATGTAGATTTTGGAAATAGAAGGTGATCATTTGATTTTATGCCTAACTTCAGTGAGAATTAGTGCAAGTGGAGTGCTTATGAGATGATTTTTTCCTTTAATATAATAGAGTGGAAGTCGGAGAGTTTTAAGGGAAGAGGGACTTTTGAATTTGAAGAGCTGGAGTGTTAAAGGGTCAGTTATTAGAGTTAAATAGCATAGGGGTGTCATATCGGGTTGGGTAACATGGGCCCGAAATAGATTTTGAAAATTTTAACCCAGCTACAGGACCTACTTATGGACCATATGTAGCATCTATGACCCTCATAATTAGGGATTGTAGGTTGGTCCTACACCCTGAGTTCTTGGATTTCTATGACCCCAACTTTCGGGGTTGTAGTCTATACTTACGGGATCATAGATAGGATCCATAGGTACAACTTCAGAGACCTAAATATTCTTCTGATTCCCACGACTTTAACTTACATGTCGTGGGTTGGACCTACGACCCTGTAAGTAGGGGCATAGGTCCACTTACTTAGACTTGTCAAAAATTTGCAATTTTTACCACCTTTTAGGTGTTTCTCCGTGATTTTGACGTAAAAAGTAGAAACAAAGTGAACACTTACACTTTGTGTTTCCTCTTAAGCAGTGCTTGATTTAATGTTGTGACACGATGTGACTATGTTGGATACTCAGTCTTCA
This sequence comes from Capsicum pubescens, assembly GCA_030864215.1. Classification (NCBI taxonomy): domain Eukaryota; kingdom Viridiplantae; phylum Streptophyta; class Magnoliopsida; order Solanales; family Solanaceae; genus Capsicum; species Capsicum pubescens. The sequence continues at coordinate 176,056,353 of CM061541.1, forward strand.
CAAACAATCCCATGGGCTGCCTCCTATTTAATGTCGTTGGGCATTGCAACACGAATTGGTTTCCTTGGCTACTTAGACTTTTCCAACGCTTACATCCTTACACACCTTCAAATCCTTCATTCTTCCCACATAGTGCTTAACACGATGAGCTTTTACCTTGAATGGGGAATCTCCATCTCGATTCAACTTAATTGCATAGTGTGGAAATACTCTAATGATGAATTGTCCAGACCACCTATACTTCAACTTGCCAGGCAGTAAGCGAAGTTTTCAATTATACAACAGAATCATATCACCAGGTTTAAATACCTTTTTCTCAATCTTTTTGTTGTTGTACAACTTCATTTTCTCCTTATACAAGGTAGAACTCTCATTAGCACGTAGATAGAACTCCTCTAACTCATTTATCTTACATATCCTCAAGTTTGCAACATCACTCCTCTCAAAATTCAGCTTCTTCAATGCCTATAGTTCCTTATGCTCAGGTTCAATTGGCAAGTGGAATGCCTCCCCATACACAAGACGATACAAAGAGGAACTTATGGGAATTTTTTAAGTAGTATGGTAGGCCCAAAGTGCATCATCTAGCTTCCTTGACAAATCAGTCGGTAGGAATTCATAGTCTTCGCCAAATGGACTTTATCTCACGATTGGAGACCTCAACCTACCCACTTGTGTACGAATGTTAATATATTTCCACCTTATGTTTCACGCCATATTTCTTAAGAAGGACCTTAAATAGACAATTGAAGAAATAGAACCCCCCACTACCAATGATACAACGTAGAGTACCGAATGGGAAGAATGGTTTCTTCTTTAAAAATATTGTGCCACTGCGACCCTCATTATTGGGTATCGCAAATACTTACACCCACTTATAAAGATAGATGACTACCACCAAAATGTACTTTAGGACATGCAAACTCACAAATGGACCCATGAATTAAATTCCCCACACATCAAACAACTAAAGCTCAAGAATATTTATCATCGAGAGCATATATTTTCATGAGATATTTCCTTGGCGTAGGCATAGGTCATAGGCCTATCGTAATCATGTGCATCTTTATAAATAGTCGACCAATAGTAACACAAATATAGAATATTGTGGGCTATACGAGTACTACCATGGTGACCCCTAACCAGATATGAATGGCAGGTCTCAAAAAGGCTCATCATCTCAGCTTCGGGAATACACCTACAAATCACACTATTCACACACTCCCAAAATAAGTAAGTCTCATCCTAGAAAAACTTGTGTAACTCATGCATAAATCATTTTGTCTATTGAAACAACATGTCTTCCGGGACAAGATCACTAGCCAAATAATTGGAAAAATTAGCAAACTAGGGGCTTAAGTCTTGTGATGTTGGCAAGACACACTCATTTAGAGATGTATCATAAATATCAAGATTATTCCCTAATTTAAGAATCACCTTCTCTTCTAGGTGGGATAGATGGTCTACAACCTGATTTTTGGTATCCTTACGGTCCTTCACCTCAAAATAAAACTCTTACAGCAATAGTAGCTATTGAATCAACCTAGGCTTCGTATATTTCTTTTTCATAAGGTACCTTAGAGTGGGATGATCAGTATGAACAATTGCTTTTGTCACAATCATATAGGACCAAAACATATCATAGGCAAACACCACTTATAGTAAATCATATTTGGTGACCATAAATCTTTTTTGCGCGAGGTTAAGTGCTTTGCTGACATAGTAGATTGGATGAAGTATTTTCTTGCATCGATAGCTTAGGAAAACTCCTAGGGCCACACAACTAGCAGCACACATCACCTCAAAAGAAAGAGTCCAATTCGGAGACACAATGATAGGAGCTGAAATCAACCATTCTATTAGGAACTCAAAAGCCTTGAGAAAAGCATCATCAAATGGAAACTTCATCTCTTTCTCAAATAATTTTTATAATTGTTGTTAAATTTTAGAAAGTCCTTGATGAACCTCCTATTTAACACTACTTGACACAAGAATCTCCAAACACCTTTTATAGAAATTGGTAGAGGAAATTTTTCAATCACCACAATTTTATCCCTATCAACCTTTATTCCCTAATATGAAATCTTGTGCCCTAAAACTATCCCATCTTTAGCCATGAATTGATGCTCCTCCCAATTCAACAACAAGTTTCACTTCTCACATATTTTAAGTGCATTAACTAAGTTGTCCAAATAGTCATCAAATGAGTCATCCACAATAGAGAAATCACCCATAAAGACCGATAAAGTGTCCTACACCATATAAAAAATTATGGATATCATACAGTATGGAAAGGTGGTGGGAGCAGTACAAAGTATATAAGGCACCATTTTTAATGCGAACACTCCATATAGGCATGTGAAAGTGGTTTCTACTTGGTCTTTGGGGATAATATATATATGATTATACCTCGAATAACTATCAACAAAATAATACCATACACTACCTTATAGATGGTCTAACATTTGGTCCATGAATGGCATAAAAAAGTGATCCTTTTGAGCACAGGTATTTAGCTTTTGATAATCCATGCAAACTACTCATCCCATAACTGATCTCATAAGGACAAACTATTTCTTCCCATTAGGGACCACAATAATCTCAACCTTTTTTGGCACTCACTGAATCGGGCTCACCTACTTGGTATCGGTAATAGGGTAAACTATACTTACATATAACTACTTAATGATCTCCTTTTAACCATATTTTGCACAGGTGGAATTAGATAATGTTAATGCTCAATATGTGTCTAGTTCCAACTAAATATTTTGAGTGAAAATCCAGTGGAATCTGAATAATATCTGCAATAGTCTAATAAATTGCCCATTTAATCCTTTGCAATATTGAGAGTAAGGCCTCAACATGAATATAAATCAAATCTGCAGCAATAATTACTGGAAAGGTATTGTTGGCCCCTAAGAATGCATGACGTAAGTGATAAAGGAGGGACGTCAATTCTAAAACTAGAGACACCTCAATAGATGGTCGAGCTAGTCGGCTTGCTCTATTCTTAAAGTCAAGATGCAACTTTTTTGGCGCATAAGAATAAGAACTTCATCCAATAAAGAGCACTTACCATCTTATCATACTCATCAATATCATGATTGTAAAAATTCATCAACACGGCCTCCAATGCCTCCACGCCAAGTCTCTCCTAAATGGGTGCAATCAACATATATTCATCATAAGTCTCTATCACCGACACCACCCTAATAAATTTTGGTTGCCCCTCGACTAACCTATATTGAAATAAAATTTTTCATAATTGAGCCAAAATTTTATCTATTCCATCTCCATGTCAACTAATTACCTAGCCGTAGATTTGAAAGGCCTTCCTAAGATAATAGAGATGTCATAATCCACCTCACAGTTAGGAATAAAAAAATAAATTAGGAATGTAGAAGAATTATCCTTTACCAAAACATTACAAAAAATATCAACTATCTTCTTCATAGTCCTACCGGCCATCATTAATCTTATAGAAGTCTGCTTAGGTTCTCCCAACCCCAACTTTTTGTGAACAACTCATGGAATCATATTAATACCAGCTTTTAAATCACATAATGATTGTGCATAATACAGGGATACAATAATATAAGGAATAGCGAAATCTTTGGGGTTCTCTTTCTTCTCGACAAAAGATTAAAAAGCAATTGCACTACCGTGATGCATATCATAAACAGGCTCAAAACTCACCATTTCTTTCTTCATCACTAAATCCTTTATAAACTTTTAATAACCAAGCATATGCTTTAACGCTTCTGCAAGAGAGATATTCACAAACAAAATTTTTAACATCGTTATGAATTTATGATATTTCCCTTCTTCATTCTTCTTATTCAACCTTTTCCAAAAAATGGGGGAGGTCGTGGAATAGGCTTCAAAATTGGTTCGACCTACTTTCTCATTCCTTTATCAGTATCCACCCAGTTTTCAACACCCATTGATTTTTATGACGTCTCACTATTATCCACCAACTTCTCAGTTTCTACTTCAGGTTTATTATTGATCTCAACAATATCATCTTGTACCTCATCTTCTATAGGAATAGGTGGATCAATTGTAGCCTTACCACTCTAAGTAGTGATGTCAAGGAAGTGATTGTCATTCATTGGGTTCTAAATAGCATTGATCAAAAGAGTTCTTGGTTGACGTTGATTCAAAGTAACCGATATCTACCCGAACTACTGCTCAAGTTGTTTAATCATAATAGCAAGTAATTATACTTCTTGGCTCAATCCCAAAATATCTTCCATAATCTCCATAAGGTAACTCTCTTGGCTCTCTGAACCTTTAACCCACTTTGATAGAATTCTTCAATCCTCGCATCAGTATCATAGTTACCTAGTGGAACATACACACCACTCTTATCTTTATAGTCATTCTTTATCCTCCAATAACCATCTATTTCTTTGATTTTATCCCTATACCTATCCCCAGTTCCAACCTTGATTCCCTTGCCTTGAGTTCCAAGTTTCCTGATTGGACTCTTGTCCATTGGCACAAAAACACTCCATCTCTTTATCCAAGTACTTAGCTTTCTCCTCTAAGTCAAACTCATCATCAAAAGTATTTATTTTTCACACCCACTGCATTCACCTTTTCTAAATTAATAGTAACAAATTGCTTGGCAAGTAACCCTATATCTGTCCTCAACTATGCTTCCTCTTGAGCAATTGTATCATTTATGGCTCTCTGCTTACTAAAAGCACCAATAGCAGAAGTATTTACTCTTCTTTCTACCTCCCGAGTATGACACACTCGGTTGGACTTAGAGATCTAATATTGGATTTTCAAATCTAGCTCCCAATGAAGGCTTATGAAAGCCGCATCAGTACTAGTATCAACAAAAGCTTTGGTGTTTGCATTCAGGGCTTGATAGAATATCTTAAGAAAATTCCTCTCTAAAAATTAATGATTGTTCACATTCATCAACTTTTTGAATCTCAAACTAAGTCTCGTACAATGCCTCTGAATAAAATGACCTAAAATTATAAATCTCATCTTTCAACAACAACATTCTTGGAGGTTGAAAAAAATTATCCAAGAATTATATCTGCAACTCATTCAAAGAGGTAATGGACCCATGAGGTAGTTTCCCTAATAATAATGTCACTAATACTATAAGAGAGAATGGGAACAACGTGAGTCTCAATGCTTACTGACTCACCCCTATTATATTATATGAGACACAAATGCCAATGAAATTTATGATATGCATGTTTGCATCATCAATCAGCGAACCAACAAACACACCCTTCAGATTAAACAACTGAACCATTACACTTATAATGTAAGACTTCACTCCTTGAGAAACTCTAGAGAAATAAATCCTCCTATCTCAATAGGTTCAATGTATCCTAAATCTTCCTCTAGATCAACATAAACTGGTAAGTACTAGTAAGCGAGGGCCAGAATTCTATCACTTTTAGCTCTTTCTTTATCAAGTGTTTCTTGATCTTCTTCTTCCAGTCTTGCACTTTAATTTGAATGGGTTGCACATTGGGTTGCTTCCAACCGTGTATTCTGTTTAGTCAATAATTGATTAGTGGTTTGTGTAGATGTTTCTAGAACACCATACGGAGGTGACGAATTCAAGGAATTTGTTTCATATTAAACCCTATAATACTGAGCTCCATGCTTATACTCTAACATCTTACAATTTTATATTAAGATTTGTTCAATCTCAGGATCAAAAAATATTAGGGGATTACCTTGTAACCCCAAAGTCGAGGAGGTGCGACTAACACCTGGTGCCATACTTGACTAGATAAATCAACTAAAACCCAAGCAATTAACATTAGTGGACCATCAAGGCCAATTTGAATTTGATAAAATAACACCATCAAGATAAACACAAATGCAACAAAAGTATAATATAAAACAATTGGACTATAACTGACTACCTGGCTCACAACAACAATTATCTACAAATGTCTAGGATGAGAAATCGCGAATCAATAGTCGAAACAAGCCTCGTAGTACTCATTAGTTAAAAAAGTCAAATTAAGGTCTAGACTCGATAACTCCAAAAAGAATAAAGCATACCAACCATAAGTTGAACTCATTCAAATACGGCGAGGACCCTTTTCCTCCTAATAACCTACAGGCATGAGTGCAGTGCCCCCATCCAATAGGGATATTTGTACGAAAGAATTTACTGGGTATGTAAGGCATAAAATGACCATATGTAAAATAAAAGCTCAAATGAAATCAACTATCAATGTATAACCCTATGGTCAAGGATAAAGACCATTTTCCTTATAATTAAGGAATTGTGTACATCACATTCTTTACTTTATTTTACATTTCTCTATTTTATAAAATTTGTAATATATGACATAATGACTAGCTGATTAGTGGTAGAAAAGGAAGACCCTCACAAATACATCAATTGATATTGGCCCATGCTAGGTATCGTAACCCTTGAACTGCCACTAATAAACACATAAACTAAGAATAACCCTATGTTAGGTATCAAAACCCCTTAGGATGCAACCCACGAACATATCAACTAGGATCGACCCTATGCTAGGTATCAAAACCCTTTGGGATGCCACTCATAAATACATCAACTAAGATTAACCCTATGCTAGGTATCAAAACCCTTGGGCTGCCACCCATAAATATAGATTTACGTTACTCAACTTATTTAACTTTTAAGATTGTTACTTTGGTGATCATAATTCTTTTAAGATATTGGCACTACAGACATGTGATATAGAGATGTGGATAAAATACTAGAGGCAATGACAATGATATGGGTAGAAAAAAGAGACTTCGATGTGATACTTTGGAACTAATAGGATTCAATGAGAATTATTTAACACAGTAAATATACACTACTGAGCCATGATGACGTGTGAGAAGTAAGGACTTTAGTCCTATAAATGATCCACCATTGTGTATAAAAATGGACAAAATAGTTCTATTTAGCAAAAAGTTCATTTAAAACATATCTAAACATTCCAAATTTGTGTGTTTTGAATGGTGACATGCAACTTCTCAGATAAAGAGGTTTAGACTATATAATGAATGCTTACAATATGATAACAATTAAAAGGGAACAAGAGCATGGAAACTACTGAGCCTCCTTGGCACTACACTAACCTTGGGGTCTCACATACTAGATAATTTTATTTTTATTCCACCCTTATTCCTCTTTTTTATTATTTACTGCACGTTCACGTTGGGTGTGGTTTCTCACATCAATCATGAACATAAAAACAAATAACAAAATACCTTGTGTTGACTTCTAAGACGCGCCATATGTACTGTTGGGGCATGACTCAGTTCCTTTTTCTACTAAGACTTTGCCAAAGTCTATTCCAGTATAAACTCTTACTTCTTCTAGGTTTCCCGTGTAGTATTTTAATCATTGTCCATTTATTTTATAATATATATCGCCATCACTCTTCATATTAATAGAACCATATGGGAACACCTTAACTATAGTGAATGTTCTAGTTCATATTGATTTCAGCTTTCCATGAAACAAGCATAGTCTTGAATTGTACAACAAGACCAAATCACTGGGTTTGATGTAACACCCTAGTTTCTGGACTTTAAAAATTTCCATGATTTCTTATTTCTGGGAAGGTAATACTTAGGGGAATGAGTTATACACTTGGGTATGGGTTGTATAGTCCAATCATTTTCTGACTAGGTTTGGTTGGTGGGATGGATTTAGTTATTGGAATTGGTACGACTTTGTGGTACGGGTCATAATGGTGGATATAGATCATTTGGTTCCTTCATTGAATCTTAGACCTGTTCGCTTAAGTTGGATCTGACTATGAGTGGATCACTTTAATCCATAAGCCAGGATCACTTCAAACATCCCGGATCCTATCTTGCCAGAGGTACAATTTATAGGTACTAGTCATACACTTGAATACAACTTGGTTTTAGGTGATTCATACCTTGGACATTATTGGATCCATAGGGGAAACCAAGGGTATGTGTGGTGGGTACCACTCGAATAAGGTGGATACAATTTGTAAGGATCAGTTGTATCTCTATGACAGAATTTTTTTGCATATTAAGTGGGGGTATTCTGGACATTTCCCCACTTATCCTAATATGGTCCAACAACTTATATTGCACTTGGGAGGTTTTTTTCCCTATTATTATATTCTAAAACATTTGGAAAACACTCTTAAATCCTCTCTAGAGTTCTTGGGCAATGGAAGATAGAGTCTCATCTTAAGGAATAAATGAGGGCTTGTATTGGTGATTTCTCTCCATCATCACCTTGGTTTAAGGCATGTTCTCTTCCCGCATTGTAAGTTCCACCTAAAAGCATGGTTTTATACAATTTTTTCATGATTTGAATATTGAATGATTTTGGGTTTTCAAATTTTATTTGGGGGTTTTGGTTATAAATGCTTGGTTATGGTTTTCCCATATTTTAATTATGATTTTATATGTATTAATTCTGGTTTTGGATAATTCATTTCATAAGAATGGTTCTTTGGTAATGGACTTTGGTTTTGGAAATACTATGCCCCCAATGTGTTTGATAAAAATGACTATAACAATATTTTTACTATATATTGGTTTATCAATGGAACTAATTCATGTTTTAAACTTGATAATGGAATCCTAAATGATATGAATGATTTAACTTATTTTAAATGGATTGGAAAGGCATTGGTGGCCATGGTTTTGGATAATTGGAATCATGTGGGATACATGTGAATCCCATAATAATTGGCTAAGGATAATACTTGCAAGTTATTGTTGGTATGATGATACCACTACTAATAGCCTTGGTTAATAATAATGGAATAATGGTTTTGATAGAAAATGGTTTTAATTATCCTTAAAGAAGATAGGTGTAGCAAAGACATGGAAAGTAGAGGTCCCAAGGGGATCTAACTATGAAAATCATATTTGCTAATATGGGGTTTGGTCCTAGTGATCGTATGCATTATGTTACACTATATATTTGGGGGATATACTCGTAATTCTAGGTTTTCTTCCCTAGTCGTGCGGCTTCACGCACTAGGGCCATTTCAGCAGGGGGAGCTGAACTCATATAGTCTATGGGTGGTTTATGACATCAAATCTATACAACCCAGGTAAAGATGTTAATGGCATGCTAAACCAGGTCTGCTTTCCTGACATGGTTATGTGTATATATATATATGTATGGTTGTGTGCATATGGATGGGTTTTACTTAGTTTTATAAATGACATTATTTTATCCTTATCTTGAGTTCATACTAGCATTCACCCGCTAAACTATCTTTGCATGTTGTATACCCACGTGTGCAGGAAATGGCCGTTCCACTACTCATGCTTAGGTATTCAGACTTAAAGATCAATATTTTGGGTTAAAGTGGTGAGCTACCAACTATTCGTAAGGCTCCATTTCATGGATGTTATTTCATACTTTGACTAATTTATGGATATTAGTTTTGGCTATGGTTGGGTGCATGTCCTAATTAGATTTTGGTATTCTTTTGGTTAGAGGATTTGTGGTTCTACTATGGGTTTGAATCGGCAGGATCGGCATTGGCGTCGGCCTTAATATTGACATTGGTATTAGGGATGACATTATTTGACATAATTTCTTATTGTTCTATCGTGTTTCATTTTGGGATTAGTCATATAATATTTTGGATCTCTTTTGATTATGGCCTTGTTTATGTCCTTTGGATTGGTATTAGTTTAACTTGGTTGTTTTGTTGGTATGGTTTAGCGGATGGGATGACTTAGTAAGGATGGTCTAAGAATAGACCTATCCCAAATTCAATCCTTATCTAGTTACTTTATCTTGTTATATGTTCAAAATCTAGCCAACTTAAGGTAGGCGACTAAAAGTTGGGATGAGTAATGCGGGTCGTCTCTGATCATAGTTGGACTGGGGATGCCCTTTATGACAAGGCCCCAGGTCGTGTCGTGTCAAGATGGCATCAGAGATTTTCGTTCATGGTCAATTGTGAGTCAAAAAAGTTGTGTCTGGTAGAGTCTCTTTAAAAGATGTGTAGTGCACCACACTCATAAGAGAAGGGCTACAAGGCATTTAGTAATGTTTTAGTTTCTAGGTATTCTATTTTTAAGCTTGGAGGCTAAGTTCTGGAATTCGTCACTAATCCTTGCTTGTTAAATTTTCATATCATGCCTCGATGATCTAGAACACAAGGAAACTCTTTAGTCCCATCTGAGGACAATATTGACCGAGCACGTCTTACGTCTGTAGTTCATCTTCGATCTCAGGGTCCTACCCCTGAAGTTCTAGAGTTCCTCTGGTTGCTACTATCCCTTCTCAGGGTGAGGTAAATAATGCATAATTTTGCTAGTCTATCCATACTATTGCTCAATTAGTTGCTTCTTAGGATGAGCAGGATACGTCTGGCGGGTTGTCTTCTGAGGCCACAAGGGTTGGTTAGTTTATGAAACTGAATCCTCTTACTTTTACTAGTGTAAAGGTGGATAAGGATCCTTAGGGTTTCTTAGATGAAATAGATAAGATATTTAGGGAGATGCAGGATACTAGTGTGTAAGGTTTAAACTTTCCAGCTTATCAGCTCAAGGATGTTACATACCAATGGTACAAAGAATGGGATAGGGATAGAGGTAAAGTGGAGGAGATGTCCTTGTAGGATGCTTTTTCTAGTTCTTTTCTGGATCATTTCTTTTCTCAAGAGCTGAGGGAAGCAAAGATGGAGGAATTTGTAAATCTTATGTAAAGGACAATATCTGTTAAGGAATATACCTTGAAATTTCATCAGTAGTCAAGGTATGCTCCCTATTTGGTGGATGACATGAGAACGAGAATGAGAAAGTTCATTTCTAGGCAATCTAAAAATTTGATAATCAAGAATATGGACAGTTTGAGGTTAGTTATCCACATGCAGTAGATAAAGAATAAGAAGAGAAAATAAGCAGAGTTTGGAGATAGATAGGATAAGAGGAGCAGGTTTTTAGATCAGGTAGGTGCTCAGTTATAACGTTGTCGGGATGGAGGAAAATTGTTGAAGAAAAGTGAGGGAGTTCTTGTTCCTTCTCTACTACTAGTGCTCCTTACTCGAGGTTGTCGGGTGATAGGCGTCAGTAAGGTGGTGATAAGTTCTAGGCACTAGGTGCCAAATCTCAAGAAAGTGGTGGTCAGTTGGTTTCTTTATGACCTCATTACTGGTTTTGTGGTCGTCTTTATCAAGGTTATTATTATGAAGGAAGGGACAAATGTTTTATTTATGGCCAGCCAGTCCATATGCTCAAGAATTATCTTGTTGGCAAAGGGAGCTCTAAGAGCAGTCAAAGCTCAAGTTGCTTCATCTTTTGCTCCTGTGCCAGGTGTGCAACTTCAATGTTTTCTCCTTTTTTGGTACTAGTACTGGATGGAATAGGTTTTGTTCTCTTACATCTCGATAAGAATTTAAGGTATCACCTGATGTCGGTACTGGTATGTTACAACTCTTTTCTTGTGACGTGTATTATCTGCTTGATCTGGGTTCCACTTTTTCTTATATGACCCCATGTGTTGATATATCTATTTATTTTGATCCTGAGGTTATTATGGATCCTTTTTCTATTTCTATCACAGTAGGTGACTTTGTTATTACTGAGAGAGTCTCTATGGGGTGTGTTGTATCTGTTGGTGGTAGGCAGACTTTGGTGGATTTATTTGAACTTTATATGGTGGATTTTGATGTTATTCTGGGGATGGATTGGTTACACTCTTGTTATTCATCCTTGGATTGTCTATAAGGTTGTCTTTAGGTTCCCTAGTAAATCGATTAGAGTGTGGGAGGGTGGTTCCCTAGCTCCTAGGGGGAGGTTTATTACTTATCTTAGAGATCAAAAGTTAATCTCTGAAGGTTGTCTTTGTCACTTAGTTCAGGTTAAAGATTCTAACTTGGAAGGTCCTTTTTTACAGTCAGTTCTCATGGTAAATAAGTTTCCTGGGGTCTTTTTGAATGATCTTCCTGGGTTCCTCTGTATAGGGAAATAGAGTTTGGTATTGTTTTGGTTTCGTGAACACGTCCAATATCTATTCCTCCTTATAGAATGGCTCTGGATAAGTTGAGGAAACTCAAGGAGCAAGTTAAGGATCTTCTGGATTAGGGGCTTATTCATCCTAGTGTATCCCTGTGGGGTACACCGACATTGTTCATACGAAAAATGATCATTACTTTTGGATGTACATTGACTATCGACAGTTAAATAAGGTAACGATCAAGAACAAGTATCCTTTTCTAAGGATAGATGATATATTTGATCAGTTACAAGGTGACAAGTTCTTTTCTAAGATAGATCTTAGGTTTGGGTATCATCAGCTGAAGATTAGGGAGGAGAATATCCCTAAGACAATTTTTTGTATTCGATATGGGCACTTTGGATTATTTGTGATGTTATTTGGTTTGACTAAAGCCCCGATGGCATTTATGGACTTGATGAATAGGGTTTTTAGGTAGTTCTTATATCTCTTCTTCATTTTTTTTATTGATGACATTCTGTTTTATTCCAAAAGTGAGGTGGATAATGGTAATCACCTCCATGTGGTATTGTAGACCTTGAAGGAACAACAGTTGTATGCTATGTTCTCCAAGTGATAGTTTTGGCTGAAAGTTGAAACTTTTCTTGGTCTTATTATTTCTATCGAGGGGGTCATGGTGGGGTTGCAAAAGGTGTTTGTGGGTAAAAGGTGGCCTAGACCTATGACTCCAATTGATATTTAGAGTTTCTTAGGTTTGGTTGGGTATTATCGTTGGTTTATGTAGAGCTTTTCGACAATAGCTTTTCCTATGACTAAGCTGACTCAGAAAAAGGTAAAGTTTTCATAATCAGATGCCTTGAGGGTAGTTTCGTAAAGTTGAATGATAAGCTAACTTCGGCTATGATCTTGACATTTCCTAAGGACAACGAGGGGTTTGTTGTTTATTGTGATGCATCTTCGGTGGGACTTGGTTGTGTCCTAATGTAACATGGGAAGGTAATTTCCTATGCTTCTATGCAGTTAAAGGTACATAAGAGGAATTATTCTACTTATGATTTGGAGCTGTTGGCAGTGGTTTTTTCTTTAAAATATGGAAACATTATCTATATGGAGTTCACACAAACATCTTTTTTGATCATAAGAGTCTACAGTATGTGTTCACCCAAAAGGAGTTAAATCTCAAGCAAAGGAGATGGTTGGAGCTTCTCAAAGACTATGACATGAGTCTTCACTATCACCTAGGTAAGGCTAACTGTAACAACCTGAGCCAGGTACCCTAGATGCTACATGGTGCACACAATCCTGAAGGACCACAAGCAAACCTATGACTTGTACCTACTGCAATGACTGTAAAATAATACTAAAATATGCAGAAGAATGGGCTGAAATTATCATAAGGTTCAAAACTGAAACATAACTGATAATATGGAATAAAAATACCAAAAATGAAATAACTCTTTGAAATACTCCAGTCAAAAAAAGCTTCTAAACTGTCTGAATAAGGATTTGATGGGAAATGTCCCCAACTAACTCCAACTGCTAAAATAAGCTAAATATTGAAGCACTGAAATAGTGAAATAATCACGTCCTCAGACTATGAGGACTCACCACTACCTCTGACTACTGAAATCTAAACTCCTAAGTGCGATCGGGACCCTGAGCGTCCGAACCTATGGTATAAAACACCATAGCACAAGAGAAAAGTATACGTCAGTAAGAATGTACTGGTATGCAAAGTGAGGTAATAAGCTGAATGCAAAGGTTCATATGCATGAAATATAACTGAATGAATAACATAAACATGACTGCATGAGAATACATGCATGAATATGTGGACTGTAACTGAGGTCGTGATAATGCTGAATACTGATTAACAGATGCTTAAGTCTATGGATACTGTATAACTGATAACTGAACGAATGTATCTGACAGTTTTGAATCTGTGGAACTATACTAAATTTACTGATAACATAGATTACTGATAACTTATATACTATTAATTGAATGACTATTTCTGATAGTCCTGACTCTGATGGAACTAGCTGAGCTCCATACTGAGCTAAGTAACTATATCTGACAGTACTAAAATCTGAGGAACTATCTGAGTTCCGTACTGAAGATTGAGACTAAGATTGTGGGAGGTAATCCTTTAACCGACATGCCCCATAACAGAACTGGTGGGGTCCAACCTATGACCCCAGTTGGAAGGGTATCAATACTGTGTCACGGGTAAAGAAAAGCAGTGAGTTAACCCTCTGCTGATAAGGAGCTCTTCAGTCAACCCCTCGCTGGTAGGAAAACTAAAATGAGATATATAGCCTTAGACTCGTAGGGATATATCTCAACCTACACTGGGTACGTAGTTCTGGAATGCAAGGATTGCTTCTAAGGATCACACCCTCTACTGACTGACAGGTGAGCCCTCATCCCTGGGTTCACTCGGTGCTGAATCCTACTCCCAACTGAATAGATACTGAACTGATTTCCTAGTTCATACTAGGCTTGACTGAGTTGTTACTGATTGTACTGTTTAACCAAACTGAGTTTACTGAGTTCCATTGACTGACGGAATACTACTGAGTTCTATTAATTGACTTAATTTATTGAGGACTGAATTGAAAACTGAATGGTACTGAACTGATACTGTATCCATTGAGTTTTCCTGAGTCATGTAACTGATTGAGTTCTACTGAGTTCTGAAATTTGACTGAGAGTACTACTGATCATGGCTTGACTGAGGTTATCTTGAAAACTGACATTGGCTCTAGGCACATAGCTAAATTATCGGGTATTAAATACCCCTAGGACTCGATAGCATGAATATAAATAGGACATGACACTTTTTGAACACATGACCATAGTCAACAATTCTCAATACAACTATTAAGGGATTTCATGAAGCATTTGCAAGTCATAAGCTTACACATGAATGTGAATGCATGCTAACATAACATAATTTCACAAATCCATACTTATGAGCATTCCACCAAATCATTACAATACATAACTTAAGCATGGGATTCATTTTGAACATGTGGGTACATCATGAGTTCATCATTTAGATAACAAATGGGTCATAAAGCACAATACTTATTCACTTAGGCATTTTAACAAACACATGGAAGGCATAACCTTTTCTATGGCATAAATCAACAACTAATACATCATGGCTATATCAAGCACTTCAAATTTAAGGATTTAAATCCACATAATAACATAAAGTCATGAAAATTTAATAAAGATTTAATCTTGGAAGTCATACCACAACATTAACATGTGTACAATTAAGCCCACAACATGGAATTCAAAATTCATATTTTGAAAAGGGTTTCTTGAGCTCCAAGGGTGGAAAGGACCCTTGGATGAACACTTAACATACCTTGGATGATGATTTCTTGAATATTAGTGGAGGAAAGCTTGAGTTCTTGATTTGGAATTAATCACCTAGAGTTTTCTTCTTCTTGAGAAATTGTGAATGCATTTAGCCAAAAAGGGGATAAGTTTCATATTATGAGGGCTGAAGGTTGGCGGAAAAATACCTAATTACCCTTAGGGACGCGATCATTTAATGACTAAAAACTGGGCATCGACGTGATTGTCGATGCAGTGCATCGATGGCATCAACGTGACACTCGACACGTTACACCATGATCGCACCGTGTCTCAAGAGTTTGACTCTGGCAACCTGCAATAATGTTAACCAACATGATAGGCAATGCAACACACTAAGATCGCATTGGTCCACTATTTTGGGATTCCGAACGTGGTTTGAACGCCGTCCAAAAAATCTAAAACTTGTCCGGGAACACCTATTGACCTTTCTGATCATGAATTAAGAAGAATATAGACCACTAAAGGACATTAAGGTCGCGAAATGATATTTCCAACTTTTGAAGGCTAAAACTAAACTAAGTTTGGAAACTTAGGTAGAATTTTCTAAGCCTGGGACCTCTTGACAAGCTTAAAGGACTGAATTAAGCTAGGAATTTTGCGGGGTCTTACAATATCTCCCCCTTGGGAACATTCATCCTCGAATGAGACTGATTAAGATGAGGGAAAAGATAAGCTGAATTACATACTGAACATGAACATTTGAAACATGATTTCATGACTGGTATAACTGTTAAGATGAGTTTATTATACTGAACATGCATATCTAATGCATGAATTACTGACTCATGAATGCATGACGAGGATTACTGATAAGCCAAATTTATCAAGACGAACATACATATCTGATGTATGAATACATGACTGAACTGACACATGAATGCATGACTTAATATTCAATGGTAATTAATACCAAGATTATAATGAAAATTTAGACATGAAACTGAATGATTTCAAGGAAGACTATTACCTTAAATTGAAACTATGGACGAACTTGAGATTATTTACTAAACATGCATGAGCGAAAACATGAGAACATATTTGAGATTGAAACATGAAACATGAACTGAACATCATGAACTAAACTGAGTCTTTGAATACATGTCTTATGGATGAGATTTGAATTTGAGGGTCAATCTATAAGTACCCCTTTCCCCAGACTGGATTCATTACATGAAGAGAAAATGGCATGTTTTGAGTCATAAAAGTTTGAGGGATTATAGTGTATCTCCCCCTCAGGAAAATACATTCACTGATAGATACTGACTTGGCTGAGCTTCTGAGAAAGGACTGGAATGCTGCACAGGGCACCTATGAACTAAATTGTGACTGCATATCTGGGATCTGGAAACTGGTTGGTCCATGTTAGAATGTTTACACCCATTCAGAGATTTTGGATAATGCGAATAGATGGAAAGTTGGGAAACCATAAGAACTCATCTGTCTGACTGCTAAACAGGGTTATGGGTTGTACAAACTGACTCATACTAAAAACTTATTCTCAGCTGGAGATTTTCTCTGACACACTTTTATAGAGTTATAGTGGCCTTAGGGGGGAGGAAAACTTGGCAAAGTTTGAATACAATAGTTGAATATGAAAATATCATCCTGGCTAAGATTCTATAATATAAGACGAGGCCTACACTTCCTCATCTAGGGTAGGGTGACTAAGCCTTATACACTGCATCAAAAATTTTCAAGCTTAGACATACCCCTCAATTACTCTTTGAACTATACTCTCTGCCCTAGCACAACACATCACTTGAGACTACTAAAAATATTCACCCGGGTGTTAAGTACGAATGCGTAAATATACTACTCATCTGATTAACTGAATGACTGATAACTGAATACTGGGTTTGCAAGATTGAACTATACTTAGTCTGAATAACTGGACTAAAACTGTAGAGTATCATGCATAGAAGGTATTGATTGACTGGGTAACATGAGGTACTGAAATACTAATAACTAAGTAACTGATGGCTATATGTTATGGTTGGGAAATCCTGAAACTGAAATGAGTTTCTAATCTGACTACTAGACTAGGACATGGATTGATATTGTAGATAAGATGGTAATTAAGATTGTAATTGTAACTAAGACTGTAATTGAGACTAAATGATGGTTTCTGATAACTGAGGTATAGACTGGTACTAAAGTACTAAATTTTGATGGCTAAGTAACTGATAACTGAAAGCCATGGTCCTTTAGGACTATTTGAGTCCTTTACTGAATATTAATTACTGAACTGATGCTATAATTAATGCCTGCGGGTTAGAGCATCATCACCACAAATTCACTGAGGAATCTAAATTGTGGGTATATATGACATAGTCTGAGTTTGTCTGATCACAATGATTAAAACATGAGTCATGTAGGCTAAGCATAGTGTAAAGAATGACATGAGTGCATGATTCATGAGCTGTATGACCTGAGTCTGAAGTTCCTGTACTCATGGAACATGATTCGTAACACTGAGTAAATTGGAACTCCTCATACTAATAACTAAAAATGCACACAATTCTATGAAAAGTACGTAAATATAAGCTATACTCATGGTATTGAGACGTAAAACATGCGCAAGTATCTTGATGACTATAGTACAAAAATTTTCTTTGAGATAGGGATGGGTCGGGAATAATCTTCCCTTATTGATTTCCTACAAATACTAGCAGTACTATAAGAATTTGAAAGTATGATATTTTTGAGATATCATAATCGGACAGTTCCTGTATACCTATCGTGCTATAATAGACTGACCCAATGGGTGGAGACTGAAAAAGGTCCTATTAATATTTTATCTGACCTTAAAGTTTGACTGTTATGCAAAGATTTACAAAAGACATAGAAGCTCCTGGATATGATGAGATATAAACACATAAATATGAGATTTATAACATACCAGTGACTGCTTCAAGTAAACTTTCCTGATCCTATCCGGACTAAAGTGCATAGAGTCTGTTTGGGCGTTGTCCACTGGTGGCACTGAAAGTGGCACGCGGCTGATTCGGGTGACCGGACTGAGCTGAAGGACGACTGTGCTGACTTCATGGACCGTGCTTAGGATATTCTCAGAATCTATGACCTAAATCACCATATCTAAAACAAACATCACTACCGGCTCTACACACACCCTTATGGTGCTTGCCACAAGTCTGACAAAGAGGATGGGTTCGGGCACTTCTGACACTACTCTGAGACTTAGAGCCTGGTGCCCTATCTTTGTTACCATTTTGAACTTAAGAACTAGAGAACTGGCTAAGAAAGGAGCTAGAACTAAAAACTTCTAACTATACTGAGAATGGTTACCACCCTCTAACCTTGGCTTGGCAAAACTATAGCTACCCATTATGGATCTTTTATTTTCTCTCTCCTTCTTCTTGATATTTTTCTCCTTAATCTATTAAGCATGGACAATAAAGCTAGATATGTCCATCTCCTTAATCAACATTACAGTCCTGCATTTCTTAACCACTCTACCTGATACCCTAGAAACAAACTTGCTCATTGTGGATCTATTGTCTGCTACTACATGAGAGGCATACCTTGATAGCTGGATGAACCTGAGGGAATACTCTTTCACACTCTTGCACATTGCCTGATGTTGATAAACTTTAACGGTTTGGCTTCTTTCAATTCTACAAAAAAGAATCAGTCTAGGAAGGTAGTAGCAAATTCTTCCTACTCTATGGGCTTTGTATATGTACCCCTGTCTACCTTCCATTTCTTAAACCATGTATGGGATACATCTTTTAGCTGATGGGCGGCTAACTCGACACTCTCACTGGAAGTCACTCCCATGATATTTGTGACTTTCTGAAGCTGGTCGAGGAACTCCTGTGGATTTTCTTTAGACTTAGAACCTGAGAAGAAGTAAGGATTCATTCGGGTGAAGTCCCAAATCCTAGTTGCAGCAATATTGGCCACTGGGTTGGTCGGAACAACGGTTTTCTATTCATTTTAAGCTATAACTGAATTACCAAGAGTAGTGAATGCAGTCCTAAATTCTGGATAGGAAACATGCTCATCTAGGGGATATGCTTGAATGGGCTGAGGTTCTGACTGATTTCTGGTTCTTCTTTTGTTAGTCCTTTTGGGAGTCAGGTTCTGTAAACAAAAGAGAGAAGCAGATTAGACAGAGAGTTTAACTGGAGCTCATGCTCAATCGCACGACATGAATAATAAAAGAAGGTAAACTATTCCTAATACATCTCATTGCCTCATATACAGAAATGTGATGCGCTACACACCCATTCACAAGACTCCATTAGATGCGACTTTTCAAACTTTATAGGAATCTATTAAACCTTAGGTTCTGATGCCAAGTCTGTAATGACTCGAGCCTGGTACCCCGGATGCTACACGGTGCTCATAATCCTAAAGGACCACAAGCTAACCCATGACTGGTACCTGCCGCAATAACTGTAAAATAATACTGAAATATATAGAATATTAGGATGAAATTTCCATAAGGTTCAAAAATGAAAGATAACAGATAATATGGTATAACAATACCAAAACTGAAATAACTATTTGAAATACTCTAGTCTAAAAAAGCCTCTAAACTATCTGAATAAGGAGTTGATAGGACATGTCCCCAACTAAATCCAACTTCTGAAATAAGCTAAGTAATGAAGCACTAAAATAATGAAATAATCATGTCCTCGAACTATGAGGACTCACCACTGACTCTGACTGCTGAAATCTGAATTGCTAAGTGAAATCGGGAACCTGAACATCCGAACCTATGGTTTAAAACACCATAGTGCAAGATAAAAACATACGTCAGTACATGAGAATGTATTAGTATGCAAAGTGAGGTAGGCTGAATGCAAGGGTTCATATGCATTAACTATAACTGACTGAATAACATAAACATGACTACATGAGAATACATGTATGAATACGTGGATTGTAATTGAGGTTGTGAGAATGCTGAATAATGAATCCTAATACTGATTAACAGATGTTTAAGTTTATGGATACTATATAACTAGTAACTGAACGATTGTATCTAACAGTTCTGAATCTATGGAACTATACTGAGTTTACTGATAACATGGATTACTGATAACTAATTCATTGTTAACTGAATGACTATTTCTAATAGTCCTGACTCTGATGAAACAAGCTAAATTCCATAATGAGCTAAGTTATTGTATCTGACAGTCCTGAAATCTAAAGAACTATTTGAGTTCCTTACTGAAGACTGAGACTAAGACTGAGGGAGATAATCATCTAACCGGCATGCCCCATAACTAAACTGGTGGGGTCTGACCTGTGACCCCAATTGTAAAGTTATCAATACCGTGCCACGGGTAAAGACAATCTATAAGTTAACCCTCTGCTGGCAGGGACCTCTTTCGTCAACCCCTCATTGGTAGGAGAACTCGAATTAGATGTATTAACCCTAGAATCATAGGGATATATCTCAACCTACGCTGGCTACATAGTTATGGAATGCAAGGATTGTTTCTAAGAATCACACCCTCTACTGACTGACAAGTGAGCCCTCATCCTTGGGTTCACTCGGTGCTGAATCCTACTCCCAACTGAATAGGTACTGAACAAATTTCTTATTTCATACTAGGGTTGACTGAGCTGCTATTGATTGTACTATTTAACTGAACTGAGCTGTTACTGATTTCCTAGTTCATATTTTGAAAAGGGCTTCTTGAGCTCCAAGGGTGGAAAGGACCCTTGGATGAACACTTTATATACCTTGTTGATGATTTCTTTAAGATTAGTAGAGGAAATCTTGAGTTCTTGATTTGGAATTAATCACCTAGGGTGTTCTTGTTCTTGAGAAATTGTAAGATAATGAATGTATTTAGACAAAAAGGGGCTAAGTTTTGTGTTATGAGGGCTGAAGGTTGGGGGGAAAAGACCTAATTACCCTTAAGGACATTGTCATTTAATGACTAAAAACTGGGCACCGATGTGGTTTTCAATGCAGCGTGTCAATGGCATCGACGAGCTACTCGATGCATCACTCCATGATCACGTTGTGTTTCAGGAGTTTGACTCTGGCAACCTGCAACAATATTAACCAATGTTATAGGCGATGCGGCATACCAAGATAGTGTTGGTCCACTATTTTAGGATTCTGAATGTGGTCTGAACGCAGTCCGATAAATTTGAAACTTGTTTGGTTACACCTATTGACCTTCCTAATCATCAATTAACAAAAATATATACCACTAAAGGACATTAAGGTTGCGAAATAAGATTGCCAACTTTTGAAGGCTAAAAATAAACTAAGTCTGGAAACTTAGCTAGAATTTTCTAAGCTTGGGACCCCTTGACAAGCATAAAGAACATAATTAAGCTAGGAATTTTATGGGGTCTTACACTAACGTGGTTGTTGATTCTCTTAGTAAGTTATTCGTAGGGAGTTTGGCTCATATGGAGAAAGGAAAATGGGAATTAGAGAAGATATTAAGGAGAAACAAGTGCTAGATCCTATCTTGATGAAAATCAATAGTAATGTGGGTACGCAGAAGGTAATGGTATTTAAGATCAGTAGCAATGGTACTTTTTGGTACCAAGTGAGGTTGTGTGTTCCTAATGTCGATGGTTTGCGGCAAAGAATCTTGGTTGATGTCCATGAATCACTCTATATTGTACATCTTGGCTCGACAAATATGTATCATGATCTCAAGGAGATGTATTTATTGAAGGGTATGAAAAGGGATGTGGATGATTTTATGGCCAAATGCTTGGTGTGTCAATAAGATAAAGTTGAGCACATAAGACCTGGTGGGTTTTATCAAGAGATTGTTTTACCCAAATTAAAATGGGAGGTAATCAATGTAGAT
The DNA here is from genome assembly GCA_030864215.1 of Capsicum pubescens. NCBI lineage: Eukaryota > Viridiplantae > Streptophyta > Magnoliopsida > Solanales > Solanaceae > Capsicum > Capsicum pubescens. Next base: position 176,078,508 of record CM061541.1, read on the forward strand.
TTCATTACCGGTGCTCCTCGATCTCAGAAATAATATAATTCGATTTGGGTCATTATGGATTGGATGACAAAGTCTACTCACTTCTTACCGATAAGGAATACCTTTTCGGTGAAGGATTATGTGAAGTTATATATTTAGGATATTGTGAAACTGCATGGGGTACCATTTTTGATTATCTCTATTCATAGTATGCAATTTTCATCTTATTTATGGTCATCTTTTCTGAAGAGATTGGGTACTAAGGTAAGTCTGTTTACTGCTTTTCATCCTTAGATGGACGGGCAAGTGGAAAGAACTATTTAGACATTGGAGGATATATTTCGGGCATGTGTGGTTAATTATGGTGGTATTCAGGTTAAGCATCAACCTTTGGTAGAGATTGCTTACGACAATAGCTATCATTCTAGTAATCGTATGGCCTCTTTTGAGGCATTTTAAGGTAGGAGGTGTAGATCTCCTATTGGTTGGTTTAAGCATGGTGAGGTGGATATTTTGGTACAGATTTGGTCTGTCAGATATAGATAGGGTGAAGGTGATTAGAGATAGGCTTAAGGCTTCCCAAAGTCACCAAAAATCCTATGCAAAAGTAAGGCATAGAGACTAGGAGTTTGAGGTTGGAGATAAGGTGTTCCTTAAGGTATCTCCCATGAAGGGAGTAATGTAGTTTGGCATAAAGTAGAAGCTCAGTCCTCGGTATATTTTTCCATATATGGTTTTTACAGAGGGTTGGAAATATTGCTTATGAATTTGAGTTTCCTTTTAGTTTGAACTCCAGTCATCCGGTATTTCATGTCTCCATGTTGAGAAAGTGTCTTGGTGAACCTTTTTTATTATTCTTTTGGAGGGGTTGGGTATCTCAAACTCTCTGTCATATGAAGATGTCTCAATTGAGATCTTGGATAGGTAGGTTCGTCGGTTGAGAATAAAGGATGGGGCTTCGGTTAAGTTTTTATGACAAACCATAAGGTGGAAAAAGCTACATTGAAAATAGTGGAGGACATGAAGTCCAAGTATCCTCATCTTTTTTCTTCTCCTGGGATTCGTGCGAAAGGTATGTGTCCTTAGCACATCTTTATTTTTTGAGTTTGTTGAAGGAAAGATTAATATCTTTGCCTCTTTGTTTTCAAACATTGTTAAAGATTGGAAATATATTTGATAATGAAAATAACTCTTACATGTGGTTACCCCTACCTGGTCCATCATTTGGGGACGAATGTTCCTTGTGGGTGAGACTGAAACACCCTAGTTTTTGGAACTTAGAAAATTTCATTGATTTTAGGTTTCTGGGAAAGCTATGAGTTAGGGGAACGAGTCATACACTTGGGTACAAGTGGCATAGTCCATTCGTATGCTAGCCAGTGTTGGTTGGTGGGATGGATTTGGTTACTGGAATGGGTACGACTTAGTGGTACGATTTATACTGGTAGATACGAGTTTATTGGTTCCTTTACTTAATCTTAAACTTGGTTGCTTAAGTTGGATCTGAGTACGAGTGGCTCCCATTAGCCGTACACAGGGTACGAGTCGTACCCAAGACTCGTATGGTTGTCAGTGTTCAAATCTCCTAGATTCTATCCTGTCACGGGTATGGTTTATGGGTACTAGTCATACACTAGAATACGCTTGGGTTTAGTTAAGTCGTACCTTGTATAGTGTTGGGTCCAAGGGGGAGGCCAATGGTAGGAATGGTAGGAAACACTCATACAGGGAGGATACGGCTCATCGGGGTAAGTCATATCTCGGTGACTGGATTTTTGTGTAACTTAAGTAGGGGTATTCGGGACATTTCCCCTTAAATCCAAATAAGGTCCCATGGGATATATTATATTTGGGAGGTTATTTGCCCTATTATTTTATTCTTAAACAATTGGAAAAGACTCTTAAATTCTCTCTATAGTTTTTGGGCAAAAATAGCTAAGGTTTTATCTTAAGGAGTAAATTAGGGCTTGTCTTGGTGATTTCTCTCCATCTTCTTCTTGGTTTAAGGCATGTTCTCTTCCCTCATTGTTACTTCCAACTAAAGGAATGGTTTTATACAATGTTTTCATGATTTTAATGTTGTATTATTTTGTGTTTTCAAATATGATTTGGGGGTTTAGGTTATTAATGCTTTATTATGGTTTTCCCATGTTTTAATTATGCTCTTATATGCGTTAATGGTTGTTTTGGATAATTGGTCGCATGTGAATGGTACTTTGGTACAGGAATTTGTTTTTGGAAATACTATGCCCCCAATATGTTTGATAAAAATGCATAAAATAATGTTTTCACTATAATATTGGATTTTCAATGGAACTTATACATGGTTTAAACTTGGTATTGGAACCCTAAATGATATGAATGGTTTAACTGGCATTTAATGGATTGGGAAGGCCTTCGTGGCCATGATTTTCATTAATTGTAAATCAAGTGGGATACATAGGAATCCCCTAAGGATTGGATAAGGATAATACTTGCAAGTTATTGTTGGTATGACGATACCACTACTGATAGCCTTGGTTAATAATAATATAATAATGGTTTTGATGGAAAATTGTTTTAATTAGGCTTAAAAGAGGAAGTTGCAGCAAACCTGTGAAAGGTGGAGGTCCTGGGGGGATCTAAACTGGAAACTCATATTTTCCGATGTGAGGTTTGGTCCTAGTGACCATGTGCATGATTTCACACTATATAATTAGGAGATGTACTAGTCTTCCTATTTTTTCTTCCTTGATCGTGCAACTTCACGCACCGGTCCCTTTCAGCAGGGGGACATAAACCTTTATAACCCGTGGATGGTTTAGGATGGCAAAGCTACATAACCTAGGTAAAGGTTTTAATGGCATGATAAAATCGGTCCCCTTTCCTTTCATGGTTATATATATATATATAGTTTTGTGCATATGGATGGTTTTTACTTGGTTTTATAAATGGCATTATTTTATCCTTATCCAGAGTTCATGCTAGCATTCATCTGCTAACCTGTCTTTGGGTGCTTTATCCCTACGCGATGTAGGAATCGGCTGTTCCACTCCTCTTTCTTAGAGATTCAGACATTGGGGTCAGTATTTGGATTGAAGTGGTGAGCTTCCATCTATTCAAAAGTCTCTATCCATGGATGTTATTTCATACTTTGACTTATTTATGGATATTGGTTTTGGCTATGGCTGGGGGTATATCCCAATTGGATTTTTGAATCCTTTAGGTTAGAGGCTTTGTGGTACTGCTATGGGTTGGAATAGTTGGAATCGGTATTGTTGTCGGCCTTAATATTGGAATTGGTAATGAGGTTTACATCATTGGACATAGTTTCTCAGTGTTCCATCGTATTTATTTTGGGATTAATCATATTATGGTTTAGATCTCCTTTGGTTATGTCCTTATTTATGGCCCTTGGTTTCGGTATTGGTTTAGCTTTGTGGTTTGGTTGGTATGGTGTTCCGGATGGGATAACTTGGTAGGGATGGTATAGGAAATAACCTATCCCAAAGACAATCCTTGTCTAGTTATGCTATCTTGTTATATGTTCAAAATTTAATTGAATAAGGGTAGGCGGTTGGAGGTTGGGATGGGTAACAGGGGTGGTCTCTAATCTCGGTTGGACCTAGATAACTATTACGAAAAGGCCCTGGGTTGGGATGGGTCATTTGAATATTCTCTTCTCGATCTTTTTGTAATAATATAGATTCATTCTTTCTTAGTATTGGCTGAGCTCTCAGAAGCCCGAGGTTGGAATTTAACAACTCATTCACATTACTCAACCTTAAGTTTGTTGTGTCACGCCACTACAAATTTACCCTTTTCAATGCCTATAGTGACTTATACTCAAGTTCAACCAATAAATAAAATGTTTTTCCATACATAAGTTGATATGGAGATTCACCTATGGGGGTCCTGCAGGGCTTTCGGTAGGACCACAATGAATTGTCTAACATTGTAGACTTGTCCGTCATGTTGGCATTCATAGTTTTTGCCAATATGGACTTTATCTCTCTATTTTAGACTTCCACTTGCTCACTTATTTGAGGATGGTAAGGTGTTGCCACCTTATTCCTTATGCCATATATATCAAGCAGAGTTTTCAACAAGCAGTTGCTGAACTGTGATCCACCATCACTTATAATTGCACGTGAAGTGCCAAATTGGGAAAAGATGTTCCTCTACAAGAAGGTGGTGACGCTCCTACCTTCATTGTCTGGAAGTGAACCTGCCTCCGACCATTTTGATACATAGTCAACCGCTACAAAATGTATCTCATGCCATAGGAGCTCACAAATGGGCCCATAAAATCAATCCCCCACAGATCAAACAACTCTAACTCTAGAATGGTTTTCATGGGGAGATCCTAGCGCCGTGAAATGTTTTCTTAACGCTGCCATTGGTCACAAGATTTTGCAAAATTATGAGCCTCCTTCAAAATTGAAGGCCAATAAAACCCACACTGTAGAATTTTGTGGGTTGTCCGTATGCCGCTATGTTGACCCCCAACTGGTGAAAAATGATAAGCTTCAAGACTTCTCATCATCTCCACCTCTAGAATGCATCTTCGAATTACACCATAGGTGCAGACTCAAAACAAGTGCGACATATCCTAGAAGAACTTCCTTACCTCATGCATAAATCTTCGTTGCTGCTAGAAGGATAGATCATCTCGGACAATATCACTTGCCAAAAATTTGGAAAAATAACCAAACCAAGGAATCAAATCATGAGATGCTTCCAACCCTCGCACATCAGGAAAAACACCATCTATGTCTATATTATCCCCTAGTTTTTATATGGTCTCCTTCTCAAGTCTGGATAAGTGGTCTGGAACTTGATTTTTCTTACCTTTTCGGTCCTTGACTTCAAAATTAATGTATTGTAGAAAAAGAACACAATGGATCAATCTAGGTTTGGAATCCATAGTTGACATCAAGTACGTCAAGGCAGCATGGTTAGTATGCACTATAACCTTAGTCCCAATCAAATATGAATTCTTTTTTCAAAAATAGAAACCACTGTAAGCAGCTCCTACTCTGTAACTGTGTAATTTTTCTATATGGGGTTTAAAGCTTTGTTGGCATAGTACTGGGGTTCAATATTTTTTCTCTTCTTTGTCCTAGAATAACTCCCAAGGCAACTCCGCTTTCATCACACATTACCTCAAAAGGTGCAGACCAATCAGGAGATACAATGTTGGGCGGTGAAATCACTTTCTCCTTTATGCATTTGAAAGCCTTGAGGCAATCATCATCAAAAAAAAATTTCAAGTCCTTCTCTAAGATCTTTCATAGAGGATTTGTAATTTTGGAGAAGTCATTGATGAACTTTCTATAAAAGACTTTATGACCCAAAAAACTCGGTATGCCTCTAACTGACACTAGCAGTGACAACTTCTCAATCATGTCAATATTCACTTTGTCCGCCTCTATACCATCTATGGAGATCTTGTTCCCTAGCATGATACCTTATTTTACCATGAAGTGGCATTTTTCCCAATTGAGTACCAAGTTTCACTCTTCACATCTCTGTAGTGCACTGACCAAATGGGTTAAACAGTCATCTAATGAGTCCCCAACCACTGAAAAGTCATCCATGAATACTTCAATAGTGTCTTCCACCATGTCAGAGAATATGAACATCATATATCTATGAAAAGTGGCAGGCTAATTACACAACCCGAACGATATCTTCTTGAATGCAAAGGTACTATGGGGGAAAGTAAAAGTAGTCTTTTCTGGGTTTTCTAGAGCAATCATGATTTGATTTTAACCTAAATATCCATCAAGAAAATAGTACCAACTACTACCTTCTAATCTGTCCAGCATCTGATCCATGAATGGCATTGGGAAATGGTCTCTTTATGTCCAATTGTTCAATTTTCTATAGTCCATGAATAAGCTCCAACCAGTCACTGGCCTTATTAGTACTAATTCGCTCTTCTCAATTGGAACCACTGTGGTTCCTTGTTTCTTTGGCACACATTGAATCGGGCTCACTCACTTGGTGTCTGCAATGGGAAAAACTACCCCTGTATCTAACCACTTTATTATCTCCTTTATCACTACCTCTTGCATATGAGGATTTAGTTGTTTTTGATACTCAATAATAGGAATGTTGTCCGGATCAAGCTGTATCATATGTGTGCATTTACCTAGTGGAATGCATACAATGTCTGCAATGGTCCACCCAATACCTCTCTTGAACTTTTGTAGCATTGACATAAGAGCTTCCACCTGTGGTCCTGCTAAACCTACCACAATAATTGCCGGTAAGGTATTGTTGGACCCCAAGAACACATACTACAAATAAGGTGGGAGGGCCTTCAATTTCAATACCGGTGGTTCTTCTATTGATGGTCTTGCAAGAGGTGTAGTCTTGTTCTTCAAGTCAAGATCCATCTTCTTAGGCTCATATTTGTAAAAATATATGGCATGCAATGCCTGAACCAACTCACCGTACTCATCTATCCTTTCACTCTCAAAGTTCATAATCACCACTACTAATGCTTCTACTACTAATCTCTACTCAATAGGCACCTCTGTTGCAACCACATCAGCATCTACTTATAATTCACTGCTACCAATTTCATATCATTAGGCTTCTGAACTTCATGCATATGTTCAACACACTTTGAATATCATTCCATTTGATAGTGATCTCTTCTAGGTCCATATCAATCAACAATCGACAAGTGGAAAAGAAAGTTCTACCTAAGATAATTGGATAATGAGCATCCACTTCATAGTCTAAAATCATGAAATTTGTTGGATACATTAACAATGCCACCTTTACTCTGCATTTTGTGCAATACCCACTGGCTTCTTTATAGATGAATCTATAATAAACAACCTTGAAGATGTAGGCTTGGGTTCACCTAACAATAATACATTATATATCATAAATGGCATTACATTTATTCTTTCTACCATATCGCATAAAGCTTGATTAATATTATAAGGCCGAATAGAACATAGAATGGTGTCTGACCTGGGTCTCCATTTTTTCCCACTAAATGTGCATGAAAATCAGCGCTAAACTGCTGCACTATATCTTGGAGCTCTCCTGCTACCCAATCGTCATCATCATTGCTCCCAAAATAATCCTCACTACAAGTCTGCTTCTCAAATTCAGCTAGAGGTGGCTCATCTACAATAATATTTTCCTTCTTTGGTTCATTAGTAGTAGGAAAAAAGTGCTCATCAAGTGTGGAATCACTCATCGTGATAATAGCAAGACAATGAAACAATGTTGTTGGATTCGACATATTTTCTCTAGGAAGTGCTCCAGACTGTCTCTCAGCTAAAGTAACAGAGATTTGCCTATGATGCTTCTCCAACTTATTGATATTAGTAGCATGTGACTTAAACTTTTGGGCCAATCCTACAACATCGGCCTTGAGTTTTTTAAGGTAAGTTTCGTAACTCTTCTGACCATTCATTAGCTTAGCCAATATCTATTTTATTCTCGATTTTATATATCATCTTCCAGGTGGAATGTACTTGTCTATGTCATCATATTTCTGACCTTGATTCCCTTGAGATTGGACTCAAAAACTCGCTAACTGACTATCCACATACTTTGCCTCCTCCTTTAACTCAAACTTATGCACCCTAGCAGTTGCACCCTATACCCTTAATGGATTAACCTTTGCAAAATTTGTTGTTTCAAATTGTTTGGCCAACTCACCAATGTCTGTCCTCAATGGTGAAATCTTCTGAGCTACAACATCCTTAGTTACTCTCTATTAACTAGAAGGTCCAATGGCATAAATGTCAGAACCTCTCTCAATATCATGAGTTTTCCACTCTCAGTTAGTTTATAAGATCTGACCCATAACACTCAAACCCATCTCCTATCATAATATAATAAAGGCTCCTTCATAGATAGTGTCTATAATTTCTCTAGAACTGATAGCCAAGGCTCTATAGAATATCTCCAACAATCTTGTCCCTGAAATCCGGTGACTGGGCACCATACTAATCTTCTTCCTGAACCTAAACCATGCCTCATACATAGATTCTGACTGTGGCTGCCTGAAATTATAAATCTCATCCTTGAGCTACAATACCTTCGATAAAGGAAAGAACCTATTCAAGAATTTTTTAGGTAACTCACTCCATGTAGTGATAGACCCTCTTAGAATTTCCCCTAGCCATAAAGATGCCTCTACAACAAGTGAGAAGGGAAAAAACTCAGTCTTAATGCCTTTTGATCTACCCCAGGTATGGCATATGAAGCACATATCCCAATAAAATTTGCCTGATACATCCTTGAGTCATCTGTAGGCAACCTTACAAACATGCCCTTCAAGTATAAAAGCTGAATCATAGCACTAGAAATGTTAACCTTTACATCAGGGGAAAAAAGAGGAATGATTGCACTTGTCTCTGTTGGTTCAACTTATCCTAGATCCTCTTCATCATCTTCATATAGCTGAACATACTGATATGTTGGTATCACTTAAAGTTGGCCTCTACTAACTCTATTCTGGTTTCTACCGAGAACTGCTTAGCAGTCTGTTGCCTATCTTTGCTCATCTAATTCCACCTCCCGAGCTATGCAGTGAGATTAATCTACTACCCTTCTCTAATTGTCATCTTGATATAAAATCTCACTAATCTATTGATCAACAATGTCTTGAACTCTTTCAAAAGAAGGGGGAGGAAAATCCTCTCTTTTCGACTCTGACATCCTACTAAGTGTTTGTACGATCCCCTCTAAATTTAGATTCAGTGAGAGAAAGGTATTTCCTCTACTCCATGTTCTAGGAATAGACCGGTGTATTCCTAACTATGAAAAAAATGAAAAACCAAAACACTGCTATGACTTCAGTTCACAAATCAACACTGTATTACCTGACATTGGTGCCAAAATTTTCATGACGTCCAAACAACACCTCTTATCAGATGATGATACGGTCGTTGTCAAATTATAGTAACCTAACAAAGTGTGATGCCCCGGAAAAAATTTTCCGTTAAGATCTCGGACAAAAATGTGTTGAATTCTGTTCTTTATCGTGATTAATAATTTTTCTGTGCAGAATTTCTTGATATGCGACCCGTCATCGCGTAGAGCATCGAATAAGATTTCCAAATATATGTGGATCATCCAAAACGGACACTCGAGCGATGAGTTATGATCATTCCAATCTAACCGTGAATAGTGGTGAACAGTAAATGTGCAGGAAAAAAATACTGAGGCCAGGCGAATTTAAGGTCAACTTCAAACGATCATAACTCCTTGTACATAATGATCTGGGTGAGTTACTATATATTAACAAAAATCTCTGAAAGTCATCTTTCCAATGAAATTGGTTTCATCCAATTTGGCCATCGGAGCAAAAAGTTATGGTCGATCTACTTCAGCCTATCAAAACAGTCCACCAAAGGACAAATTTGACATTATTTGATTTTTAAGGGTATTTTGGTCCTTCCCACACCAATCCATCCGGGTAAACCATGGATTTAAGTCCATTAAGAGCATTCAATAGCTCATTTTTCTCCCAAATTTCCTAAGTCTCAAACCCCAACCCTACTACTCCAAATTTCATCCTTCTATGTCTCTTGATTGAATCGTAGAAATTTCAAATTGATTTGAGATTTGAGTTGATCATGTTAAGGTTTTCGAGAAGCACCCTTTATTTTTGTGAATAAAGTTTCGGAGTTGGCAGTTCATATTCATCTTCCATTTTTAGGTATGTTGTGCTTTGAACAAGATTATCCTTTCGATCTTGTGCCCAGTATTTTTGTCGAATTACATTGACATGAGATTTTACATGTTTTACCATGTATTGGAAATATGGTTTTATATCTTATATTATTGTCCATGAGCTATGGGATTATGTCATCTGATATGTGTATGATGTTGAGATGGAATTATGTCCAAAAAGTATTTGATTATGAGAGTATGATGATTTAATTTGTTAAGCCTTGATTTATACTATCATTCCACTATTTCCTTATTATGAATTTATAATTGATATTGGAAATTCTATATCCCTACTATGGGTTGATGTATCAAGTACCTTGAAATGAGAGTTGGATGGCGAATTGAGAAATGTTGATATTGAAGTTGCAATGAGTCTTGGTATTTTCCGGATGGTTTTGATGAGTTAAATTATTGAAAATATTGTGTATTGAGTCTTCATATCCTTGTCCAAATGTCGAGTCGGTTATGGTTCAACGCATTGATACCTTGTTGATATTGAGGAAGATTAAAATGTTTTGAGCTAAAATGTGTTGAGTTAGGAATCCACAAATTGATATGATTTGATAAATGAGAAGGAGATTTGATTTGGTCTTTATGATAGACCCTTGTGATGTTGTGGTGGATTTCCTAACGTGTTCTGAGCTTGTTGGGGAGTAGTACTTAGCACCGAGACGGAAATTTGGTATTTCTCCAAACCTATGTGCCACCGTAGGGTTGTTTATGATGATATTATTGGCCAGAGAGCCCGGTTATGATTATTACAATTTTAAGGTCGTACTCCCTGGAAAAGAGTATGACGCCCCTGCAAACAAGGGTTTCAAACATTGGTATTCCACGTAGATCATGTGGGGTTTTCGGTTATAGAAAACTCCCCTGTCCATAAGAGTCATGTTTATTGAAATACCGAGTCACTCCGAGTTTTGATGTGGTAAGTCAAGTTTCCTATGATGATCTATAATGATTTATGAGGTTTTTCTCCTACATTTCCTATCTAAGATGTTATGAGTTGCATGATTCAATGTCACTCAAGCCAGGTATGTCATTATGGTCTGTATGTATGTTTTTATGAAATTTATGATATTATTTATATTTTTCATGCGCCCCCACATACTTAGTACGTATCTTATGCGGACCCACATATTTCTCTATGGGATACATTCTTACCATGATTTAGGTTCAGGTACTCAGCCACAACCGTGACAGTGATATCCGGTGCCGCATCTACGTTCCTTCAGTGGTGAGTCCTCATGGTTCGAGGACCAAAATGCTAGCTTTGGTGCTGTTATTTTATGATCCCTTTGGTCTGTTAAGTCTGTTGGGGGTTTGTCCCAATGGCTCGTTGATTTTGCTGTATAGAGGCTATGTCAGACTAGTGTATTGTTGGGTTGGTTTGGGTATGGACATTCCATATATGTACAGTCTAACGATATTCCGTTCCATGTGCGATGTGATATGATATGTACTTATATATATCCTTAGTGTAGCATGTATGTTGTTGTGTTGGAACCCAAGGGTAGTGTTTTGGCTTAAGGGGTTACCTTGAGGCTACGTGTAGCCTTGGGCACCGTGTGGCGTCTCGAGATGATATTTTAGGGCATTACACAAAGGATGGGGTTGAATCTCAAGAGAATATGTGGACTCATTGATTTCAGGTAATCGACAGGCGAGAATTGGAAAGTAAATGGGGAGTTTTTGAATGGAAATATCGAACAAAGAGAAACTATCAACTTCAGTTGTGATCAGTATTAGTGAATACTAGGATTGTGTTCCCCTAGCTTCTTAACTCTGTAGGCTTATCGTTCTATGTTGAACCAACCCGATACCTTTCAAGCAGAATAGTTTAGTTATGTACCATCTACAATTTTTTTTACGAATAGACATATTTCACCCTTTACCTTTTGTGTCACATGATGTCGCCTTACTAACCCATATCTTGATCCCAGTTAACTATTATCTTTTGATTCTCGAGTTATTAGATGAAATCTAACCATTTTACATAGATAATACCTAGTATCGTGGATCTACAACTAAACTCCAAATTACTGTTATCATTATTTTTTCCTAGTCACTACTCCTCTTTTGGAGTATGTACCAATAATCTAGGAGGGATCATAACGTTGTCAACCGCTAAGAAATCTATTATAGTGAATATAATGCAATGCATTCCATAGGTATCAGTTTAATTCAACAATCGCACTTCCCCTAAATCATCAATCCGCCAAGGTTTCCATAACCCTAGCTATGAGTTTTAGCCACTAATACTTAGGAAGAAATCAATACCATTCATAGTTGAAAGCATAGAATAAATCACAATGATAAGAATGGTATAAACCCACAACCGTTACTGAATTAATCAACTAAAGTCACTATATGTAAATACCAAGATCAAAATCGAATCTTCGAATCAAAATATAATTATGACAATCAAAAGTGCGTAACTCCTACTAAAAACATATAAAGGGTATTTATAGCACATCAGGAAATCCTAAAACCAAAGCCCAAACAAAATAGGAAAAAATAGGGTTGGTGGCCACATGTGGTCAATACCCACTGTCTGGCACCGGGCGAAGGTAGTACCTACTGTCTTGGCCCTGGTTGCTTGTACAAACTGCAGGTACCGGATGAAAAAAATCCTGCAAGTTCAGCTCTCGTGATTTTGGACTTCTGACACTTAATTTTCCTACCTGCAGTCCGTAAGTCCTACATGTAGTCCGTAGGTTGACTTAGTATGTACCGAGAGTCATATTTGCATCTCTTCTTCGATTCTCAAACATGCTTTGAGCACGATCAAGAAGAAAAGTGTCTAAAATATTCATATTTGCTGCAAAATAGCCAAAAACATCCTTTTTCACCTTTTTCACGAACTTATTATCTAAAACATGATTTCCTGCAAAACATATCCAAAAATCATCATATCTAACAAAATAACCTCAGGAACTTTCATATTTTTCTCATTTTAAGCATCGAAAGTACGATATTTCTATAGCATATCAAAGATCTTCAAATATAATAAGAGTACAAAAGTGAAATATCAAGAGAAACACACTGATACATTTTAACTCTAAATACAATATAGAGACTAGTCTACTACATAAGAGATAGATAAATAATTCTCTGAACGTCAGGAGTTCACCAAAATTTTTTGTACCATGGTTTCTCAGTATGATTCACACAACAACGATGATAACCCATACAATGATCTGCAGGCTGCAGAAGTGTAGTATGAGTACCAAATGAATGGTACACATTAGTAACTGCCAACTGAGCTCCAAAGATAAAGTATATATATACAACATATAAATAGAATGGAAAATACACCCAAGAGTCCAGAAATCGTATAACAAGTCAATGAGAATAATAAGGGACATCTATCTTATTCAAGTCCAAGAGTCTATCATGATAAAACTAAGGAAGTATCAGGGCGAACTATCCTATTCTAGCTACATTCAGTATACGTCAATGCTATACCGTAATCCTAGGTAAATATACAAATAAAGGGTAAAAGAAAGATCTATAGTAATATACAAGGAGAAGAAATGAATATACCATATGAACAAACAAAGGAATGGATATACGGAAGCGTCATAGAATCATATAGCTATAGATATATACATATATACATATATACATAAGGTCATCTTAAAGAATAACCTATATCACCATATCCTCATTTTAAGACCTCATTATAATACTATCAGGGTCTAATACTATCATACTCTGGGTTTCTAGTTCACATGGCTATACATGATATAATCGTGCATAATAATGTAGTTATAAGATAGAAGAGGCCGAAGACATACCATAAATCTCGATATCGGATCAATGACAAATCTGTCATAAGCTAGCCACAATAATGATTATGACAATGGTAATAACAATATAAATAACAGCATGAATAACTGGATACTTTTGAAAAACAAATGCCTAGATGAGCCTATATATATCCCCACCTCCCCAAGGTAGGAAGGTTTAATCAACATACAACAACACAAGGCATATTCTTCTCTAATACATATGCAACCATCCCATATTGGCTTATAAACATAGGTGCATATGGTTAATAGGTGATGCACATGCATGAATGAATACAAAGTACACAATCGATATCACAATCTCATTATCGTAACCTACATCATTATCATAATCAATCTCTGACTTTATCGGGATCAATATATCATCATAGAATACTCTAGACTTTTCGTATATCAACATCATCATCACAATATCTTCCGTCCTTGTCGAGCATCAATATCATTACAATAGTATCCTCAAAACTATAAGTGGTGCCAATATCATTAATGTTCAAAGATATATTGACAACTACTCTTTATCCAGGGTTCTTCCACATTTATCATCAAACAACCAATCTCTAACATATAAAATCATCATCAATTTCCATATTCATAATCATGTACTAATATACACATAACATAATCATATAATCATAAAAATATCTCTCTTATCAATACTACCCAACTATTCATTATCAGCTAACCAACACTTATAATCATTAAATCACTAATTCGCCAGTCTTCACATGACCTCTGGTTATTAGCATAAACATTATCCTTCGCATAATCCTTATTCATGGGACAATAACTCACCATTATTTATTAAATAATAACTACCTAACATCAAGTATAGGTTCATCACTTGACCATAATTTCCATTTATCCACTATTCATTATTATTAACTAATACTCTTATATCAATTAATTATTATTAGTTAACACATTACCATTTATTATCTAACCATTCTATATTGATTACATCATTCATTAACTAACCATCACTTACCAACTAATCCTTATTTATCAACTAGTCATCATTATTAACTGGTCATCTCTTATCACCAACATCTCTTATTATCTAGCCTTATTAATACACAACTCCTCGACAAGATAAACTTAGTCATCAATATCAACTAATCTTCACCTACGCATAACCCGACATCATTATTAGCCACACATCAATAATCGCTAGATACCATATTTCAACTAAGCAAGGTTCATTAACTAGTGCATTAGATTCCTAGCCATCAAGTACTACAATCACCTAATAAAAAACTAGCTACCATATAGCTTGACCCTTAATTGGGAAGAACAGTCATAAGAGTGTATTTCAGCTAGAATCACATCAATTATCGATATAATAATCATGAATGTACCAAATATCTGCATGCCATCACAAGTATTCAATCAGTGGAATAATAAGCATCATACTTCATCTTCCTCTGTCCCATACCGGAGAGTTTTGAATACAACATATATATATATATTAATAATCTATAACCACATCCTTTACAAGGATAAACACTTCCCAGATATCCAACCAGTATCAGAACATGTCCCTCAACCCAATAATATGTCCAGAATTATCATAACATCATAATCATGTCCTTCGACCCATATACATATTCGTAACTCATATAGATAATCATATTTGTAAGCCATAGTATATCTCTAACCATCTCACATAGAAGAGGTATCTCATATATAGAAGGTATAATATCAATAAGTATATAATGATCTCTCATCTAGGAGGGATAATGCCAATAAGTATATAACGATCTCTCATCTATGAGGCAGAATATCAATAAGTATATAATAATATCTCATCTAGGAGGCATAATATCAATAAGTATATAAGGTGTATATGACATTTTATCTCTATAGGTCATACATTATGGCTAGGAGAAATGTCTCCGCTCGAGGCCAATTATCTTATCTAAGAACAATATCATCTCTATAGGCCCTATAATCATAACTAAGAGGTAAATCATCTCTATAGGGTTAACAAAATATGTAGGAGAAAATAGAATCTCTATAGTCCAATCATCAAGTCTAGGAGGAAGTAGGACCTCTAAGGATCAATTAACATATCTAGGAGGAATATCATCTCTAAAAGACCAATATCATTTCCATAAGGAATATCATAACCATAACTCCAAACTCATAATCTGGGGAACATCATTACAATTTACCAAGTCACTAAGTAAACTTTTACTAAGGCATACAAATCTCAACTGTGCATAACATCCGCAATTAAGTCCGCAAGGAAAATATAAGTCTTGGCCTTAGTGAGATAGACAATCCCACTTCTAATCCTCAATTTCCATATTTTGGAAAACTATTCCCCAAACTAGGGTAAGGTATCTGGCTCAATTTCAAGATGTCGAGTAAGCCATATTCAAGCCTAAGATAGGAATTTCAACTAGTAACAAGGGTACTCAAGTCAACTCTACCAAACTTATGATTTCAAGACTACCACACTAGCTCAATAGGATTAAATATACTAATCATTTTTCCAATGCTAAAACCATATCCCAAACCTAACATTATATCATATCCATGCTACAAACTAATCTAAATTAGGGAGAAGGGAATAGGATTGTAAAAGGTTATAAACATACCATCTTACGGGTCCAAAACCCTCGTCGAATCCCCAAAGATTAATAATCATGGTTAAGTTACTCTACTCATAATCAATCCTTACATCAAAATTCATATGCAATATATATCACACATCATCTGCAAAGAAAAATAGACAAAAGTCTACCTCAAGACCAAACCACAAAATCTCACTTCATGAACCACATGCTCGACTTCACTTTACTATTCTAAATGCCATCACACTATCAAAATAATAATCTACTCATTAATACAATTTTAATGACACCCATATTGAACTATTGTGCTAAGTGTACTAAAACAACACCAAAAACCCCAAGAGGGTCCTACTTATGAAAAATGAATTTTTAAGGCCAACCCAATGTTCATAAATGAACAAGGAATCTTAACCCTCAAAAAATAGGAGAAAACTAAGCATACTTTGGGATAAAATCAATTCCTAAGCTAAATTAGCATTTTGGTTCCAAACTAAGATATTCAAGCATGAATTCAAAGGATTCTTATCTTAAATTTGAAGATATTCGCGATAAAAGATAATAAACATGCTCTTGCATCACCCACCATGATATATTTTAAGTTATTTCACCTATTTAGGGTTTTAAGCTCTCAAGGGTGAAGAGAAAATGAGCTAAATTGCAACTATGAGGTCTATTTATAGACCCATAGAAAAAGAGCAGTCGCGATCATTGAGATGTAGACTACTATAGTGGTGCTGCGATCACTGTGTCTCTTTAGGGATTTCCATTCCGTGATTCCCTCTTCCATGTTGCTATCATCATTGCTCCAAGACCAAAAAAACTTGGAAAATTTCCAAGTTTCCAATTATGCATCGGGATTCATTCAGAATTTAATTTTCGCAAACAAAATATGTAACCACACTTAATTTAATGTTCCAGGCGCGTTGATGAAGTTGGATTTTAAATACAAGTTCGTTTAGACCAAATGTGGGTCTTACACCAAAACTTTTAAATTTTAAACTTTCCAATCGATAGGTTGAAATGAGCTCGGGTGCATCGAGATCGGAACCAAAGGTCTACCAAGCCTAAAATCTATATGTCGGAACTGTTGTCATAGTTAGAATTCGTATATGAGATTGTTTCATTAAATTTTTCACCCCGTGGCTATTTGGAACAATCAAAGACTTCTAAATATAGAATTGTTTCTAAAAACAAAATGAACTACCCGATAATCGAATCGTTAGTCCCAACAAGTCATAAATGATTTGGGGAAGGTATAGAGAAGCTCAAATGGTGGAAATAAGAAAAAACATGGAAAATGACTTTAAGGATTATTACAACAGGATCCTTAGCCTTGTTCTTGAGACCCTCATCTCGTGTAGCATGAGCACGTGTCTAGTCATCTGCAAAAGAGTGAAACCCAAGGAATATCTTAGAAACTAACTCGGATACTTAGCACCAAATGAGTGAAAGAATACATGAACTCCTAACAATGTCCTATAGACTCCCTAAGATAAGAAACGAATGTCATTGTTCCGATCTGAGGGACTCTACTAGGCGCTTGCTCTTTTTCCCCAAATACTGGTGAAACCTATAAATAATACTAATTTATCATGATACAATTTATGAGTCATGATGACACCTACTCTATCCCATTAGTAGGTACGTAGAACTGTATCACAGAGCTATTTGCAATAGGATAACATGGTGGAAAATGCTCCCAAAAGGAGAAATAGACAATACAACTCATAAATAAGTGAGGCAATAGAAATAGATTGAAATGTAACCACAACAAAGAAAACCATCCCACGACCATGTTGATTTAGTACAATAGCTTCTATAACACATCATAAGTTCAAGAATAGACATTACAACATGTCTCAATACAAAAGATAATACATAGATAAATAGAAGGAAAAGGGGAAACTCCAACTCTAAGACCTTACCCTATATCCAAAATTCAACGCAGCAGGACCGTCAAATTAGCGGCGGCAACTAATACATAGATTTTTACCAAAAAGGTACAAAAGTGTAGTATGAGTACCAAAACAATCGGTACTCAGTAGGCATAATCAGCCGACTGAGCTAAATCATGATATAAATACGATAAAATATAAGATAACATAACTAAGTCAAAATAAATGGGAAAACCTAAAAGTAACTCCAACCTTATGATACATAATTAAATATATAAATCAGAACAAAACATAAATATCAAAAATTATAACTACAAAATTGGCCCCCATCAACCAGTAAATACAGAAAAGTAAATAGCCTAATCCAAGCCTCCATAAGATTGAAGGGTACAATCAAGGAAAAATATAACAAATATACACAAGAAACCACAATATGACATACTTCATGCTATCACCAAGAAACCATCAACAATATGTCATAGTAAGAACCGCTCCACCTATCATTCTTGAGTTGGTGCTTATATCCTCAACATCATAATCAATTGTCGGGCTCAAATCGGTACATATATCATCATTATCAAAGTAAATTATTGGACTCAAACTGGAACATATATCATAAATATCAAACTAAAATTGGTACATATATCTTCAATATCAAAATTAATAGTCAAACTCAAACCAATATTCACATCATCCATATCATCACTAATGGGTTTTACTATAATTTTCATCAACAACTAATATCAAACCATCATGACTATTAAGTATCTAGTCATATCAAGATTCATAATAAGCATTTTTAAATATATATCGAGCGTATACAAGTCTACCAAAATTACTTCTAGTCTTTGCCCAAGGTGGGATGAAGGGACCCACTTCTAATCCCTAAATCCATTATATGGTAATTCTAAACCAGACTAGTCTAAGGTATCAAAATCCACTTTTATATGTTAATCAAGTCTTAATTATCCATATGATAGAAATTTTACAAACGACCTAAGCAACAAAACCAACTACGCCAAAATCATGATTTTCGGATAGCGTAAATGGTTCATCTAACCCAAGTATTGTCAATCATATCACCAATACCTAATACCTATATGAAATATAACATAATATAATAATCATACCATAAAATATCTCAATCTACAAGGTTAAAAAACTTAGCATTCCTTGACACCAAAGAAAGCTCAAAGAATTCGCTAAATCACCAATTTTCCCTTGAGAAGCTTCAACAAGGTGCCACACTATCAAAACCACAATCTACTCATCAAAACTAAAACAATGACACCCATATTTAAATATTATTCTTTGGGTCCAAAATCACACAAAAATACCATGTAGGGCCCATTTATGGAAATCATATTTTCAAAACCAACTCAATGTCCCTCTATGCTCAAAAAACATTTACCCTTAAAATTGGTGAATTTCGATCTATATTGGTGCTAAATTTAATTAAACAAGCTTTTGGAATTTTTAGATTAGAATGGAAAAATCAACCATGAAAATGAAGGAATCTTAGCTAAAATTTGAAGAAGAATTATGTAATTAACCTTTATCCAAAATCTCAAAAGCACCCAAACTACTATTCCCAAGATTTCTCAATTTTAAGGGCTTAAGTATAATAGGGATGGATGATAAATGTTGAAAAATAGGCTGAAGAGGGCATTTATACCATTCCTAGGCACACGGGTTTCATATTTACAAGCTGTCGATCACATAAGCTATACTCCCCTACTGGTCACCATATTGCTTATGCAATACGAAGAAGTAGAATACATGACTTTATTTTCCATGGTTTCATGGAACTTTAAATGCTTAAAACCAATGAAAACATTCATATACTTAGGCAATTTTGTTAGATATGATATGTGTTTTATGTGTGTTGCTGGAAAATTAGGTTGGAAGTTGTGTGGATCAAATAAGATGAAAAGGCCCTAAAAATAAAAGTATTGGTTGTACTATGTGACTGATAACTCAGAGCCCAAGTCGTGGTGACAACAGTGAAGGCTGCTAAATCAAGAATGGAAGTTGAGGCTTGATATAACTCGAAAGGAGTAACAACAAGTCATAGTGTGAAGTTGTTCGGAGAAAATGAGTTAATGTCATGAAGATTGAAACCTTGAAGTTCTATAAAAAATGGAGAAGTCTAAAAGTCTTTCTAACAGGTTACGACTCGTAGTGATGAGTTGTTATGACAACAGTAAAAGATGATTAGAAAGATAAAATTTTGACTGATACTTATGATGGGTCACTTACTTGAGGTAAGTGTCACCTATGATGGTCATTTACCTATGGTAAGTAGTAGAGACTGATAGTTCAGAGAATCTGAATATTTTAGAAGTCTATCACCTATGATGTTCACTTACCTAGAGTAATTGCCACCTAGAATGGCCACTTACCTGAGTCAAGTGGCAGCGGAGCTAAGTTTTTTGGTTCACTTTGGTTTGGATTTTTAGGATTTGTATGTAATCTATAAATAATACTATGATGTTTTTTAGGGTTTATAGAGAAGTTTAAGTAATTTTATGCACTTTATACTCTTACAAACATATTTTGATTTCAGGATTGACTTTTGATCTTAGGATCTCTTTGTTCTTAGTTTATGGTTTATTAATTAATTCGAGACATTGGGTTTTCTTCGTTAATTATTTATAAGATTATTCATATGTTTTATTTACTACATTCAATGGATTGTTTCACAACCATGAGCGGCTAACTCGCTTTGCAAGGGTTATAGAAACCCTTGTAGAATAACGAAGTAGGGGAAGTGTGAGGTTCTTCTAGATCATTTTTGAAACTTTCATTGTAATTTTCTTTGGTTTAGTTACTTTCGTAGTAGTGGCCAATGTTTTGAGAAGATTTTGACGTTTGAGAGTCACCACTTAATTTTTAAAAAGTAATTAAGAAACCTTTATATGTTACTTAAACGATAAAAAATAAATAAAAATCATTTAAGTTTTAAGATTCAAAGTAAGCGGTTCATATTAATACTCTTGGAAGGTTGTTAAGGCACTAAGAGTATCCGCCAACTTGCGATTATCCGGACTGTTTGAAAATATCTTTTGACTAACTTAAAAAAGAAAGATTGATTGTTGAAAAGTAATCAATTTTAGGGAAAAACTTGTGTAAAATAGATTTGAATGACTTAGTAGGGATTTTAACTAAGTATAAACAAATTAATAACAAAGCATGTAAAAGGGAAAGGGAAGAAAATAAAAGACTTAGTCCATTAGGCCCAAATTAATAGACCCTGTCCTAATCTAATCAGGCTTTTGGCCCACTTGCACCTGTCCTAATCTAAATATTGGGATTTCGGCCCACTACCTATTCTAAGCTATTTTTTGGACCTTTGAAGCCTAAAATCTGCCTCACTTGTATTAAAATACAACTTTGGCTTTGAGGCCCAAATGAATGAATAAATAAATGACTAAATGAATAAATAAAAGAAGACAATAATAAAAATCGATACTTTTCAAGTCTCTTAGTGACCTTATCAATGGGTTTTGACCCATTTTCCTTCTTCGTCTATCTTCTAGCACCCGCATGCCATGTAGTGGACCTTGGGTTTAAACTTCAGAATTGACTCGAAGAGGTGAGCCTCATTGACCCATTACGAAATACAAGAGGAGAAGAGTCTAATTGGACTCTAGATATTTTTTGCATGCAAAGAAAAGATAAAGAAATGAATATACGTTCAAGGCATAATAGTTACATATTTCAAAGAAAAAGAAAATATCCAAAATCAATTTTTAAATTATAATGCTATGCACACTTGCACACGTATAACAAGAGTGAGAGTCAGAAAAAATTCAATGCAAAGACATCCACTTGCATGCCTCATGATCTATGTTCATATTAAGAATGAATAAAGGTAAAAGGAAGAAGGACATATTCAATGAATTAATGCGAGAAACAAACAACATAAGCTTGCGAAAGTAAGGGATGAGGCAACAAGAAAAATACTCATGACTTCTAATATTGAACAAACATAGACACTAATCCATATAACAAAAGAAAATAAAAGGTTAACTTTCAAGAAAGAGAATCTTTAAATTTCAATTAAAACGACATTAACGAAAATTCATACATTTAAATTACTTCCAACATTTTTTGGAAAAAAGTGTAATGACCTATGATTTATATTTCTAAGACATCATTTATTCTCTTTTGATATTATGAATAAAAGAGATACATGAATCAGGTCTTTAAACACACAAAGAGTACATATAATAATACGGAGTAAGATAATAAGAATAAAAGTTTAGCATTTCTAAAAGTAAAATATTGTTTCACAATCATACTATGCATGACTCAAAAATATCTAAATAATTCTATTTAGCCAAAAAAATCCAAACTTTCTCATCATTTTGACAAATTTAAAAACATGCGAAAGAAAAAAAAGGGAATAAACATCGTGGATGGAAAATAAAGCTAGCACTTGATCTCTTATATGAGGATTTTGGAAATCCCTTAAAACAATTAACAAGCAAATGACAAATTCTTGATTTAATCAATTACTATTTTTATTAAGGCAAAACAAACAATAGTATCTATTTTTCTATCATAAAAGAAACAACTTTTTATGCTAAAAATAAATATATCCGCCAACAATGAATTTAACCATGACATGAGTACATCTTTTGAGAAATTATCAAAAAATCAATATTAATTATTCTTTTCAACATAAAGAAAATAACTTTACATGCTAAAACAAACATATCCACCAATAATGAGTTTAGTCAAGACATGAGTACATCTTTTAAGCAAAGATTGAAACTTTATCTATAATAATCAAAGAATAAAGTCGAAAAGGAGAAAAAATCAATATTAACTATTCTTTTCAACATAAAGGAAACAACTTTACATGCTAAAAATAAATATATTCACCAACAATGAATTTAAACAAAGCATAAGTACATCTTTTAAGTAAAGATTAAAAACTTATCTATAATAATCAAAGAATAAAGTAAAAAGGGAGAAACAATCAACATTAACTATTCTTTTCTACATAAAGGAAACAACTTTACACGCTAAAAATAAATATATTCGCGAACAATGAATTTATACAAAGCGTAAGTGCATTTTTTAAGCAAAGATTGAAACTTTATCTATAATAATTAAAGAATATAGCAAAAAGGCATGTACAACTATTGCTAGCTTATTTTTACATCATGAACGTGAAAATGACCATAATATTGATACCACAACGTCCTATGGCCTTCAAAGCCATCTACAACAAACAATTCCAGCAAACAAAATTATAACTATGAACTACGAAGAAGAAAAAGAAGAAGAAGAAAATGATAATAAAACAAAATAAATGGAAAGGTGTGTTTACGTTTTTTGGGATAGAAAAATGGGACTAAAAGCTTTCTTCGGAGTCTTGATTACCACCGAAAAGCGTTCAACTCGAGAACTTTAACTAGCCTACAAATTGAAAGGAAATTTTTTTATTAAAATAAAAAACTCTTCTTTGGTCAAAGTTTTTTTTTTCCAATTGTGAGACTTCTTTTTTTTCACTAAAAAAATTTGAAATATTTACTCAAAAGCTTTTCAATTCTTTGAGACTTATTTTTTCTACCAAAATAGTGATAGTATTTATAGAAAAGGATAGAGATCTGATTCTATTAATCTACCAATATGGGAAAATATTTTTTAGTGGTGTTTTTGGAATTTAAAAATTGAAGATAAGGTGAGATGGAAGATAATGTGGGGGAAATTGTACAATGTAGTACAATTTTTGAATTTCAAAATTGGAATTTGAAAAAAGGAAAAAGGTTGGGGGGAATTGTACAATATAGTATAATTTTTGAATTTCAAAATTAGGAAAGGACAAAGTTGGGGAAAATAGTACAATGTTGTACAATTTAAAATTATTTTTTGGTGGGAATTGAGTAGAAGTTATGAGATTTTTTTGGGAATTTTGGGGTTATTTAAAATATAACCCTAATTAGAATTTAAAATTTTGCTATATTTATTTAATTTTGACCAAATTAAAAATCAATTGACAAATTGCATTGCAATGATGGCCAATTTGATTTCAATTATGAAAAAATCTAATAGATTGGCTAAATTAAATTGAAATTTGATCTGAATTAATACTTCTTTTAATCCCGAGCTTCTTGATTTAGTAAAATCAAATGCATATTTATTCAAATAAAAATTTTGATAATAAATTATATTAAAATCAAGATTTTAATCATTATATTTATTTTCAAAATAATTCTTAATTAAAATCCTATATTTCATAGAATAAATATTTAAGTATTCAAATTATATAATCTCATATAATTGAACACGATAACATATAATCGTTACTTAAAATGACAAAATCACATACAAAAAATATTTAAATTTTATTAAAAATCGAAGAAACTCAGGATTAAAATTAGTCGTGGTGGGAAAAAATTAGGTGTCAACAAATGTCCCCTCCCTTTGGGTAGGGTAGATGCAAGCAACCCTGGGAAAACGGAGGTTGACGTTCCTAATTTTTATCGGACCAATAAATTTGAATCTGAAAGAGGTTGGTTTTTGCATGATTTTTGGAGTTATGGCCGAAACTCGGTATCAGGTTTCCCACATATCTCAGGTTACATGAGAATTCAGGCCATTTGTAGTTCATAAAGCTTGATTTAAAGCACGGTTTTCAAAAGTTCACAAGCTATCTCGTTCTTGGAGTTCTTTGATGAAATCGAAAAGATGGAAAAAAATAGGATTTAGGGGGAGGTTGGAATGTAGTCGAGTTTTCTACATAAAGCGCAGCCTACATATCCGCAAGATTTCAGGGAATCAGATTGCTTGTAGTTCGACTCAATCGGTAGAAAAGATAGTCTTTTATTTCAGACGATCTTTGGCTCGAGATGAGTGAAAATTTGATTGAGTTATGAAAAAGATTATTTGTAAACTCTTAACCATAAATTTGGAACTTTTCACATCCATAGGTAAGAATTTACCTTGACATAATTTAAAAAACTCTAGATATGGTGTCACCCGAATTTGAAAAAAAGAGAAGATTACCCTCGGTATGAGCTTAGGAATATTCCGATGATGAAGCTAAAACCAGAATATCTCAAAATACCAACATGCCTTCTAACAGGGGTGTGGTTGGATGGTGGTGGTGATGATTCTTTAGCTCGCATCCAAAGAGTTTGACTTCCCTCTCTAGACTATGTCCCGTTTTGATTCTAAGAAAGAGTTCCACGTGTTGCGTCCTATCTGTGGTCGTCCATACCTGTGATTTTGATTTGTGATTTTCATCCTCTCGGATGCTCTTGATAATGTTTCAAACTAAAACTGTTTGTGCTAAACACAATTTACGAAAGTGGTATATAGTTTTTACCATATCTCCACGTGTGTTGTTGCCTGAAAAGCGAAGTCATTCTTTTCATGTACCTATTTGGAAGGAAATAAATTGCGACAATAGACATAATAACCCTTTTGATTGTTTCATACTTATCTTATTTTTCGGTTGAATATGTCTTCAAAGTGGGGTGTCCCTTTTGGCACCGACAATACATTATGCAGAACGGTCCCTGCAATCATGTAATCTTACGTTATTGCGGCAAACCTTTTGGTCACCTATAATAATAGTTGTACGCAGAATGATAACCTCTCTGATTTTAGACAATGATTCTTTGCGTATGACATCGGGTAAGTCTTGTGTATCTTTTATATCGATACGACTTATATATGCTTCTTGAATTGTCAATCTTTGGAAAATCTCGTGCATTATTTGATGTTGGATATGAGGTGACTTATAGATATCCTTTGAATTTCTAGACCTTAGGTAATCCTACACATTATCCAACCTTGGACAGGAGATGGCTTACAGATATCCCTTAAATCGCTAGTTCTCAGGTATTCCTGCACATCATCAGACCTTGGATATAATATGACTTATACATATCTCTGAAATTAGTAGTCTTTGGGTAATCCTGCACATAATCAATCTTGGATATGACACAGCTTATAGAGAACCCTTGAACTTATCAATTTGATAATCTCGCATATTCTCCGGTAAGGATTTAGTTGCGACTTATGGATAACCTTCAGACTATCAATTTTTGGGTAACCTTGCACACTATTTGGTTAGAATGTTGTTGTGGCTGATAGATGACCTATGGGCTATCAACTCAGAGGAAATCGTGTACACTATGCTATTTCAAATAATATGACTTATAGATGATCCTCAAATTGTCAATTTCTAAGAAATCTCATAAGTCATTCACTTTCAAATAGCAACTTACAAACGTCCCTTTGAATCATGTACTTTTGATGCATTCATATACTGATTCATAAAATGATTAGATAGCCTTGACGCCAGCGTATTCTATCTCGCGTGTTAACAGATATTAGATATTGATGATATCCTCGACGCCAGCGTATGCTATCTCGCGTGTCAACATATATTAGATGTTGGTGATATCCTCAATGCAAACATATTCTATCTCGCATGTCAACAGATATTGAAAGTTGGTGATATCTTCGACGCCAGTGTATGCTATCTCGTATGTCAATAGATATTAGATGTTGATGATATCCTCGATGCCAGCGTATGCTACCTTGCGTGTCAACAGATATTGAATGTTGATGATATCCTTGATGCCAGCATATTCTATCCCGCGCGTCAATAGATATTAAATGTTGATGATATCCTCGATGCAAGCATAAGCTATTTTGCGTGTCAACAAATATTAGATGCTGATGATATCCTCGATGACAGCATATGTTATCTCACGTGTCAACAAATATTAAATGTTGATGATATCCTTGATGCCAGTGTATGCTATCTCGCATGTCAACAGATATTAAATACAATGGAACTCTCGGTAATGGCATGAAATGGCCCTCTTGGTAATTATATGAAATGGCCCTCTCGACAATGGCATGAAATGACCCTCTTGAAAATAATATGAAATGACCCTCTCGGCAATGGCATAAAATATCCCTCTTGGCAATGCTATGAAATGGCCCTCTCAACAATGGCATGAAATGACCCTCTTAAAATTATATAAAATGGCCCTCTCAGCAATGGAATGAAATGGCCCTCTTGGAAATGATATGAAATGGCCTTCTCGGCAGTGGCATGAAATGGCCCTTTTGGCAATAATATGAAATGGCCCTCTCGGCAGTGGCATAAAATGGCCTTTTTGGCAATGATATGAAATGTCCCTCTTTGCAATGGCCCTCTTGGCAATGATATGAAATGGCCTTCTAGGAAATTGTATGAAATGACCCTCTTGGTAATGACATGAAATAGCCCTCTCGGCAATGGCATGAAATGGCCCTCTTGGCAATGATATGACATTGTTCTCCCGATGATTTGAAAATAGTTTTACCTGAGTTCGCTTGTCTGCATTTTGCTTTCTTCATCTATCGGTACTCAAGGTAGACAGTTACTAGACACGATGTCACTCTCACTGACGACCACAATCAAGCTTTATAACAGTTTAATGAAAAATACTAAGCATCCTAATTTGAATGACACATTCTTCTATTAATCTTCTCTTCTTTGAAGAAATAATTAAATAGTAGATCCACCAAATGCAAGTAAATGGGGTAAAACCCTTGTAAGGGTATTACTCAAATACCATTTGCTTCACTTCAAGGCGAATTTTGAGGATGATTTTTGGCTCTTCCTCCTATTGAGTAATCCTTTTGATTGTTGTATTTATTGTGTTGACTTTCCTGAATGTACCTTTACTCAAGGTAAATATTCAGTAGACACAAAGTCTCTTTTGCTAGCGACTATTTTTTAAGAAAATTCTAAACACAATATTCATAAAAAAGATAAGGCGCCTTTGTCTGTCCTTCATAGTCTCAAGAAATGAGATAGACAATTCAAAAGGTCATTGAAAATGGGTATTAAACCCATTTTTAGGGATCCAAAAAATACCATTCTAGAGCATTATATGCTCTGGTGTGGCTCACAACTCGTTTGGGGACATTTTGAAAAAGATTCCCATTTTGTGTACTTATCCTTACATCCAAAAAAAATTATTAGTTTTGAGTGAACCTACTCCGTGTTTACCTCCTTCGGTCCTTAGTTTGCTCCTCACCATATTTTGGATACTCCATAATATTGTGATTTCCACACTGGCTCCTCGTTCCAATATATGCCTAGGCAATTATTAAGTAGAAAGATTTGTATTAATTTTTGAAAGTAGTCTTAGCTTTTAGAAACTAGTTTCAAAAATTCTGTAAAAGCTTTAGAAATCTCTGCCAGTCATGTTATATACTAGCTCACCGAACGTCTTCCTCTTGGTTTTGACTATATCTGACGGAGGATTTCCAAAACTCATCATCATTGTTAGAGGGTTCTTCAAACAATTCTGTTATAGCTGGAGATTGAGTTTATCTAGACTTTGTCGTAGCTGGTGAGTTCCAAAGTTTTTCTTTGACCTCTGGTGTTGGGAAATTTGAAATATATTCTAGTTTTTAGTGGAAATTTTGTGGCCTTTCTCAAAATTTTCTGCCCCAATTTAAAGTTGTTTGATATGATATCAACTCGAGAGGATCTAAAGTCTTTGTTGGTCTTCGTTCTCTTTGTTGGATGATGATCTTCCTCTTGTGAATTTTTAAGATTTCTTCTTGAAAATTCTGCCCCAGTTTCTATTTCCTGGGGTTATATGACCGAACCGTTGGGGCGCCTACGTATCCAGTTGAAGCAGGAATCAGGTCAAACATAGTTAAGGACTACGCTAGGGAAAAATAGAAAAATATATTGGGTTGACCGAAGCCGACATAATCCACCTACATATACCTTCATTGGGAATTCATATCAAACATATTTCGTACATGAAATGAAAGGATAAATTTTCCTAAGGGGTTGACTGGAGATGACATAGGATGCCTATGTATCCCTTTCTTAGGAATTCAGGTCAAACGTAGTTCGTACATAAACTTATAATGGCCCTAAAATACTCTTATACATCTTACTAGGATAGAAATAAGCACTTCTATAGATGACATGATGTTTGCATTTCGTTTTTCTTAATAGAATAAGGATCAAATGCGCAATTCCTTTAGTCATCTCCTTTCTAGTTAACCACCTCAATTTTCTCTAGATTAGGCTTCTTTGATTCTCGAACTCTTTGACTTTTCTATTGACTGTTCTAGGGATACCATTATCTTGCTTCTTGACATTACATGACAATGGAAGGTTTTAAGTTATTGTTGTACTACGGGCGATGAGTCATGGGTGGAGTGGAGGTTCAATTCAAAATTTTTTCCTTCAATTAATCTTTCATGATCCCAGTTGTCTTGGAAAATTATTCTCTCGCATTTTACTTATCCCATCCTCAAGACCATCATTTACATGTTTGAAAAATGATTGGTCGAGTCTAGTTTACTACTAGACATTTTTTATTTCCTTTAACAAAGCTATAGTCAAGAAGGGGATCTCTTATTCATTTTGATCTAGTGAAGTAGGGCCATTTTGTGCCAACACAGAGTAGTTTCTATTACCTTCAAAGTAAAAACAACTCAAACACTGACGTTTTAGATTTCATTAGTAATAAGAAAAGAAAGATGATAAGGTAGGAAGTAAACACATAGAGTTGTTTCTCATCTCATGCGAATTGATCCATAAAGTAATGATGACTCGAGAATTTCAATGAACAGAATTTGGCTCAATAATATGGATAGGTGGAATTTATCTGGAAGGCTCAACTTTTCTACTTTTCGACCTTATTACTTCTTTCAAAAAAGTGGAGGACGACAAAGCTTTTGAAAATATGGGTTGGGATGGAAGGCTACCTACGTATCTCACGGAGGAGAAATCAGGACCTACGTAGTTCGAACTATAATGGCTTTTCTGATTCTAAAGTCAACTTTCCTAAAATGGTAGTGATCATTTTGAAAGTTTTAAGAATGACTACGGACTTTTCTGAGAAACTTGGGAGACTTGGAGTATGTTTGGTTGGGTTTTTGTATAATGGGGTATATTTCTACCTAGAGATACTCTACGGTAAATTGGATCAATTCACCTTTTGTACTAATAAACATATCATGTATAAGCACATAAATAGTTATATAACACAAGCATATTGTAATAAATGTGCATCCTAATTGAGTGACCATTTTGAGCCAAGGCTTGGCCTGACGTATTTGAAAGAAGTATATGCTTTGTAAAACTAATCCATTATCCCCCAAAAACCTTCATAGGTGGACATAAATGACATAAATTCCTACAAAAGTTGCACAAAAGGGATATAATCTTTAGGGAAAGAGAGAATAACATGAGAAAAAGTACAATGTCCCGCGCAGGGGATAGGAAATACTAGTTCCTGAATGATCTTCTATCGGACTTCGCCCTTTTAGTTTTGTATACTTCTTGTCATTGGCGACATCTATTAATGATCAAGCGATTCCCGTATAATAGTTCTCTAGATGCAACCTTTCAAATCGATAGATTTCTTTCTTGGCTTGCTTGAATTCCTTCCTCAATTGGTGTATGATTGAGGCATCCTTACACTAAAGTAAGCAAAACAAGCCTTCCCCCGACCCCTAAAGGATATTGGATTGGATTAAACAAACATATAATTCTTCAACATATAAATATGATTCGTCTGTAATTGACTTGGGGTAAATACACGCAGGGCAAGTTTTCTAGTGGCCCTAACATCCCCTCGGGTATTGGTTCGTCATAGGCTTATGCCTAAAAGAGGGTTTTGGCTTCTCTCTATCCTAGGTGTCTAGAATTGGTTTGAACTAGGTTCCCAAGGACGATTTGGTTTTGGAAATACGAACATCCATCAAACACCTCACGTGCTAATAGACCATCTTATTTCCAACACTTTATTTGGAGTTCAACAACAGGGGCTGAGACAGCCACGAAACCCTAAAACAATTTGATAAACAATGCGGGATTATGCTATGAGATGCAATAATTAAATTCTTCAAAATCAAAACATATAAACACGTAAGCTATTTAAATAATTAGTCAAATGATAAGTTCAAACATTTGGTTAGAACCTAGTTAAACTCCCCAACAGAGTCGCTATTTCTATTTTATGAAAATTTTGACTTTTGAAAGTCGCCAATTAATTTTTGAAAAGGAATTAAGAAAACTTTATAAGTTACTTAAACGATCAAAAATAAAAAAAATTATTTAAGTTTGAAGATTTTGAGTAAGTGGTTCCTATTAATACTCTTGAAAGGTGGTTAAGGCACTAATAGTATCCGCTAACTTGCGGTTATCCGGACTGTTTAAAAATATCTTTTGACTATCTTCAAAAAGAAAGATTGATTGTTAAAAAGTAATTGATTTTAGGAAAAGACGTGTAAAATAGATTTGGATCACTTAGTAGGGATTTTAACTAAGTCTAAACAAATTAATAATAAATAAAGTAAAAGGGGAAAGGGAGAAAATAAAAGACTTAGGCCATTGGGAAAAAATCAATAGACTATGTCCTAATCTAATTGGACTTTTGGCCCACTTGCACCTGTCTTAATCTAAATATTGGGCTTTCAGCCCACCTGTCCTAAGCTAGTTTTCGGACCTTTGAGGCCCAAAATCTGCCTCACCTATATTAAAATACAACTTTGACTTCGAGACCCAAATGAATGAATAATTAAATGACTAAATGAATAAATATTAAAAGATAATAATTAAAATCGAGACTTTTCAAGTCTGTTAGTGACCTCATCAATGGGTTTTAACTCATTTCTCTTTTTTGTCTATCTTCTAGCACCCACACGCCATGTAGTGGACCTTGGGTTTAAACTTCGGACTTGACTCGAAGTGGTGAGTCTCATTGACCCATTACGAAATGCAAGAGGAGAGGAGTCCATTTAAACTCAATATATTTTTTGCATGCAAAGAAAAGATAAAGAGATTAATATACATTCAAGGCATAATAGTTAGATATTTCAAAGCAAAAGAAAATATCAAGAATCAATTTTTGTATTACAAAGATATGCACATTTGCACACGTATAACAAGAGTGAGAGTCAATAGATAAAATGCAAAACAAAGACATCCACTTGCCTGCCTCATGATTTATGCTCATATTAAGATTGAATAAATGTAAAAGAAAGAAGTCCATATTCATTGAATTAAGGCGAGAAACAAACAACGTAAGGTTGCAAAAGTATAGGGATGAGGAAACAAGAAAAATACTCATGACATCTAAAATAGAACAAATATAGACACTAATCCAAATAGGAAAAGAAAATAAAGGTTAACTTTTCAAAAAAGAGAATCTTTAAATTTCAATTAAAGCGACATTAATGAAAATACATACATGTAAATTACAACCAACATTTTATGGAAAAACGTGTAATGACCTACGATTTATATTTATAAAAAATCATTGATTCTCTTTTGATATTATGATTAAAAAAGATACATGAATCACGTCTTTACACACACAAAGAGCACATAAACAATATGGAGTAAGAAAATAAGAATAAAAGTTTAGCATTTCTAAAAGTGAAATATCATTTCACAATCATACTATGCATGACTCGAAAATATCTAAATAATGCTATTTAGCCACTAAAATCTGAACTTTCTCATCATTTTGACAAATTTTAAAACATGCAAAAGAAAAAAAAAATAAACATCGTGGATAAAAAATAAAGCTAGAACTTCATCTCTTATATGAGGATTTTAGAAATCCCTTAAAATAATTAACAAGCAAATGGAAAATTCATGATTTAATCAATTACTAATTTTATTAAGGCGAAACAAACAATAGTAATTATTTTTCCAACATAAAAGAAACAACTTTTCATGCTAAAAACAAATATATCCGCCAACAATGAATTTAAACATGACATGAGTATATCTTTTGAGCAAAGATCAAAACTTTATACAAAATAATCAAAGAATAAAGCTAAAAGGCAAAACAATTAATAAATATTCTTTTCAACATAAAGGAAACAACTTTATATGCTAAAACAAACATATTCACCAACAATGAGTTTAGTCAAGACATAAGTACATCTTTTAAGCAAAGATTGAAACTTTATCTATAATAATAAAAGAATAAAGTCAAAAAGGAGAAACAATTAATATTAACTATTCTTTACAACATAAAGAAAACAACTTTGCATGCTAAAAAATAAATATATCCACCAACAATGAATTTAAATAAAGCATAAGTACATCTTTTAAGAAAAGATTGAAGCTTTATCTATAATAATCAAAGAATAAAGTCAAAAAGGAGAAATAATCAATATTAACTATTCTTTTCAACAAAAAAGAAACAACTTTACATGCTAAAAATAAATATATCCATCAACAATAAATTTAAACTAAGCATACATATATTTTTTAAGCAAAGATTGAAATTTAATCTATAATAATCAAAGAATAAAGTCAAAAAGGCATGTACAACTATTGCTAGCTCATTTTTATACCATGAACATGAAAATGACCATAATATTGATACCACAACGTCCTATGGCCTTCAAGGCCGTCTACAACAAACAATCCCAAAAAATAAAATTATAACTACGATCTACGAAGAAGAAAAAGATGAAGAAGAAAATGATAATAAAACTAAAAAAAGGGAAAGGTGTGTTTACCTTTTTTGGGGAAGGAAAACGGGACTACAAGCTTTTTGGAAGCCTTGATTACCACCGGAAAGAGTTCAACTCGAGAACTTCAATTAGCCCAAGAATTAAAAGGTAAAGTTATTATTAAAATAAAAACTCTTCTTTCCTCAAATCTTTTTTTTTACCAACCGTGAGACTTGTTTTTCTTTTCACTAAATAAAAATTCAACTATTTTCTCAAAAGCTCTTCAATTTATTGAGGCTTTGAGACTTGTTTTTTCTACCAAAATAGTGGTAGTATTTATAGAAAAGGATAGAGATCCAATTATATTAATCTACCAATGTGGGAGAAAGTTTTTTAGGGGTGTTTTTGGAATTTAAAAATTAAAGACAAGGTGAGGTGGAAGATAAAGTGGAGAGAAATTGTACAATGTAGTATAATTTTTGAATTTCAAAATTGGAATTCGGAAAAAGAAAAATGGTTGGGGTAATTGTACAATATAGTACAATTTTTTAATTTCAAAATTGGGAAAGGACAAAGTTGGGGAGAAATAGTACAATGTAGTACAATTTAAAATTATTTTTTAGTGGAAATTGGGTAGAAGTTATGAGAGTTTTTTGGGAATTTTGGGGTTATTTAAAATATAACCCCAATTGGAATTTAAAATTTAGTCATATTTATTTAATTTTGACCAAATTAAAAATCAATTGACGGATTGCATTGCAATTATGGCCAATTTGATTTCAATTATGGCCAAATCTAATAGATTGGCTAAATTAAATTAAAATTCGATACGAATTAATACTTCTTTTAATCCCGAGCTTCTTGATTTAATAAAATCAAATGCTTATTTATCCAAATAAATTATTTTGATGTTAAATTATATTAAAATCAATATTGTAATCATTATATTTATTTTCAAAATTATTCTTCGTTAAAATTCAATATTCGATAGAATAAATATTTAAGTAATCAAATTATATAATCTCTTATAACTGAACACGATAATATATAATCGCTACTTAAAAAGACAAAATCACTCGCAAAAGATATTTTAATTTTATTAAAAACCGAAGAAACTCATGATTAAAATTAGTCGTGGAGGGCAAAAATTAGGTGTCAACAACCAATGCTAAGAAGTTTCTTGTATTCAAAATCATCTTCACAAGGGAGTTTGAGATTTAGAAAAGAGGATTACAATAGTGATTCAAGGCTATCAACCCTCGTCTAATAACTTTATACCCATAAGGTGATAGTTAAACTATGGTCAAAGACAGGGGTTAGTAAGGAGACACCCTGAGACTCACAAGGTGAAGGGTGAGATTTACCAATGTGTTCATAAATCGGTTGGTAATACCTAACTTGTCAGATTTTACATGTGTAGCGATAAGACAATTGGATTGTGCATGAGAAACCTACTTAGTTAGGAAGCCATGGGAAACACATTCCTAATTTTCATATCAGATTGTTACAACCAAAAGCATTCACAACTTGTTATATTTTACTATTTACTACAAATTCCCCCATTTACTTTTCTACATTTTCGGCTACTTCAGCAAATTCCAGAGACAAATTTAACCTTTTCCCTATAGGATCGACCCCAACATAGTTAGGTTACTATAATTTGTTAGGGACCACATTGTATCTTATTTGAGGGTATATTTTGGACGACATCAAATTTTGGTGCCATTGTAGGGGAATACAATTGTGGATTTATTGACTGAAGTTGTTGAGGTTTTTTGGTTTTATTATTCTATTGTGCTTAGGGTGTTTGTAAGTGTATGCCCAATACTAGGAGTCAAGTCAATCCCTTTATCCTATTTAATCCAAATCCAGAAAGAATCCTACAGTAGAATCTTAGATTGTAACAACTCGATCGTGAAGCTCTTCATTAGTTGCTTCAAGATGACCTATAGAACTTCCCTCCTCTACCTTCTTAGTAGATAGTAGAGAAAACTACTATGTGGTTGATAACATAGGCTAATTTGAGGAGCGCTATAAATCTAGAAAATATATAAATTAAGAGGTAGAGAGAGTAAGACAGAGAACGAAGGTTTATCGTCGAGTAAAACTCGATAGAGGTAGAAGAGATAGAGATCCAGTACCACTATGTTTTCAGTACTTGCCAGCATATGAACATCTAGATAAAGACTTCAGGTATTTAGAACCTATTGATAAAGGAGTTGTTATTTCTCCTACATTACCTCCAGGGTGTGAATTTTGATATTATTAGTGCTATAGTCCAATTATTGAATCTGAAAGATGTGTTTGTTTTCTTGTCGAATGATAATGCGAAGATGCACCTCATCAATTTTGTTGGAATTTTTACTTCATACACTATACCTGGGGTAGATTAGGAAGCTTTAAGACTCAAATTATTCCCATTCTCTCTAACTAGTGAAGCGATATTATGGTTAGGTACCTACCTCATGGGTCCATTACTACTTGGAACAAGTTGTGAAAGTAGTTTTTAGACCATTTTTTCCCTTTGACTAAAACACTATAATTGAAGGATGTGATCTATAGGCAAATACATTTCAAATCAATGAATGCGAAATGGTTTTGGTTTAAGAATAAGTAAATGATAGTGCCTAATCATTGAATTTCATAGAGAAATTTGTTGGTGATTTCTTATTATGCCCCGAATACGAGCTCCAAAGCTATAGTAGATACTCTTACTGGCGGAGCATTCATAAACTTGTGTTGGGAAACAACATCAAATATCTTAGATTAGATCTCTCTTACCAACCGAGAGTAGCATACTCGAGAGGCAGAGAGAGATGCCGATACTTATGTAATTGGTGCTTCTTGAGAGCATAGAGTAGTAGATGATTCAGTAGCTCAGTAGTTTGCATAGTTATGGATAGAGATGGGCTTACTAAAGAAATAATTTGCAAGTATGAATTAGAAGGTTAATGTTTTAGGTTTACATTGTAAGTCTTCTAGTTCATATGATCCTTATGTGGATGAGGATACGAAGTATATAGATAGAGAGTTAGGAAATTTTCAAGCCAAGGGCCAATCTTCTTCTCAAGACAATTAAAACTCGAGGCAAAGAAATCAAGGTTAAATTTAATATGGGGATAGATCAGAGATCAGAACAGAGAGAGGGATGGTGACTGGAGGAGTAAGGATGATTATGAGGAGAAAAGTGGTGCATATGTTCCATTAGGGAACCATGACACTGAGTCAAGGATGGAGGCTATGTTGTCAATGTTGATAAAGGGTCAAGAATGTCAAGATAGTTTTTTAAGAAGATTAAGGCAGATATTTTAGGTTTGTCCTAGAAAGTGCAATTGCATGCTACTGCGATCAAGAAACTTAAGCAATAATTTGGTCAAATGTATGTGACCTTGAATCATCACCAACCGGGTGCTCTTCCAAGAAATGCTATGCATAATTTTAAAAATGGCAATAACTGTGTAGGCATCACTACTTAGAGTAGTAAGGACACCATTGATCCTGTCATTCCTGTAGTTGATAAAGCTTGGAATGATGTTCTTGATGTTGATGAGGCACGTGAAGCAGAATTTAAAAAGGTAGTGACTAGTGGGGATTCATTAGAAAATTTGGCAGGTGTTGATAAAAGCGTAAAGAAGTACAAATAAAAGGGGAAGGTAGTCGATCTTCTATTGAAAACCATTCCATGATCTCCCCCTCTGTTTCATCACAGATTGAAGAAAAAACAAAAGGAAGGGATGTATCAAATGTTCTTATCGATGTTGAAGGAACAACCTTTCAACATTCCTCTTATAGAAGAATTAGAGCAGATGCCTTTCTATGCTATGTTCATAAAGGATTTGGTTACTTAAAAATGGATGGTAAGTATTCCATGTAACATTAGGTCATTTAACTTTTCTCTAGCTTTATGTGATTTGGGAGCTAGTATTAATCTAATTCCGTTTGTAGTATACAAGCAGTTAGGGTTCAAGGAACTTATACCTATATCCATGAGGTTATTGTTGGTTGATTGAACTGTGATTTTTTTTTTTGGTATTTTGTGTGATGTATTCTTGTAGGTCGAATACTTTATATTCCCAACTTATTTTGTGATCCTTGACTCTGAAGTGGACTTCTAAGACCTAATTATCTTGAGAAGGACTTTCCTAGCTGTGGGTAGGACCTTGGTTGACATAGAGATGGGACAGATGAATTTTAGACTCAATGATGAGAAGTTACTTTTAATGTGTGTCAATTGAAGAATATGAAAGTAGTTCCCGTGATTGAGACTTTTGATGATGATGCACAGATTGTGCCTATTTTAGAGATCCTTGGGGTTGAAGTATTAACAGTGAAAATTATGAACTTTGATAGCGATTTCATTGATGAGTATGACGTAATGAAGAGTGTATTGTATGGAAAAGGTTCTTATAATTATGATCCAAAGAAGATGGATCTTGGTTGGAAGAATTGAACCACTCTTCTAGCTCAACCATCTTCGAGAAGCCACCGGTCTTGGAACTGAAGGCCCTCCTATCTCACTTATGTTATGTATTTTTAGTAGCCAATAATACCTTTTGCTCATTATCGACGCTAATTTATTGGAGACACATATTAAAGAATTTATTTTAATATTGTAGATGTTTAAGAGGGTCCATGAGAAAGGTGTGAGAGTCGATAGATCCTGAGTGGTTGATGTAACAGTTGTAGTTGCAATAAATGTGAGTGGGAGTAACCTTATGCCTCCAGAGATACATTAAGCACACTGACCACCATCAGTATCGCAGCTGATGTGAGCATCTTAATCACTACTTAGACCATTACTGTTGGGAGTGTGGCTCATTCAGGGGCTTCACATGCTTAGACGGCATGATCTAGCGCCTAGTGCACTCAGGTATGTCTTCACTCCCTATTTTTACTTTTTAGATGCACTGGGGATAGTGTATATGCTTTAGCTGAGGGTAGGGGTGTACCATAGTCTACAAGAGTTTTTGTAGTCGTGCTTCTTTTTCCATCGGCCGCGGAATGATTGTAGAGCCGACATGTCTAGGAAAAGTTATGTTGTATTGTATTTTATTTTGTAGTGTTTTGTGTCATTTTTTGTTTAACTAGGAGAAAAATAAGTAACTAAGGGTAGTTGATGTATTTTGTTTTAATGTGTTAGAAAAAATGATACCTCTTTAAAAATGTTTTTGTACTGTGTGATGTGTATATATATGTGGCCATTGTGAATTTCCCTAAGGCATTAGGATTAAGGACATAACAGTTATAGCTAGCATTTTCATAAACCAGATAGGTAGTAGTTTGTGATATAACTCTATGCCATGTGTGTGTGTGTTAGATGCTTATTTTGTTACCATTGTGTGTTGAATCTAAAACTTGTTCGGTTTTCCTAGGTTGCAGGATAGTTGGTTTGGAAAGGATTATTGGTCATTCTGGAATTAGTCCACTTTTAGCCTAAATAACCTTACAAATGTAAATAGTTATCCTATGATCCCTATTTTGAGTCTATATAGTCTATTTTTCTATTTTCACCTCTCACATTCCCATTTTAATTACAATGAACCTATTTTGGCCTGGTATTCTTTGGAGATTGTGAACCTCTACTCAGGCAAATCAACTAAGTTGAGGATGGCTATCATAGGGGTGCGTGATTATGAGTGGGCATTATGTAGGGTGTAATAAAAGAAAAATAAAGTAGGGTTTGGTATGGTATGAAGAAAAAAAAGAAAATCAAACAGAAAAATTAAAAATTAAAAAGATAGAATATAAGAAGCTACAGCCAACCTAAATAGCAATAAAATAATAAAAAGGAAGAAATAAGGACGAAATAAAAGAACAATTGGTTAAAAAGTGGACCCCAAAATGTAATTGTAGTGCCAAGGAGGCTTAGTAACTAAAATTCCCAAATATAGCATACCATCCCCCAACCTACATTACAAGCCATGTGAAGTCCTACAACGATCTTAACCCGACTGTCTAAAAATGAAGGTAAAGAAAATAAGTGCAAGTCTATGTAATTTTATGCATATTGTAGGAACTTCTTTGTTAGTATAAGTATCTCGTGATCGTCCCCGCATTAACATGAATGATTTATTTAAGTGAGTGGGACTTCTTTATTGTAAGTGGAAGTTCAGAATAGAACCCACCCTCCAAAAGAAACCCAACACTTAAATCAAAACAAATCCTCAAGCATAGCTATGGTCACAGATGGTGATTGAACTAGACTTAACCCCTGTTTCTCACTAGACTTGACACCACTGACAACTCTAGAGATTGAAGAGGAAACTCTAACCTGATCTCTAACTAGTGTGGACATACTGATCTGGCCACTATCTTAAACCCTACTGCTATCGCGCATTAAAGGAATGACCTCTGAATCTCTAGCCACGAATGAGCGCGTACTCACTATTTGTGAGAAAGTGGATAAAAGACTCTTGAGTTACAAAAAATACAAATTCACAAAAGGGAATAAAGAAGTGAAAATTTCCTAAAGTCACGTGGCTTCTCGAAGATAGATAATTGACGTCTCCTCACCGATCAGCAAGACTCAACTAGAATCGATTTGTACTAATAAGACCAATGAACTTAGGGCTCTGATACCAATTTGTCATGATCCAAAATAGACATGTGATGGCACCTGTGCACACTCAGTTACAATTAAGACTTTCCCAACCCAAAAACATAATTTAAGAATAAAGAAGTTGAAGATAAAAGACATAAATCGAAAATATAAACAAAGAAGAAATAGTATTCATGGTAAATTCTTGTTTTTTATTGTAACTAATACTGTCCTCTAATATAGATTTGTAATAAGAATACTAAGATACATTTTATGCAAAATTAAGAACAAGATAGTAAGGAAGAGATTAGGGTAAGTTTAAAGTCTATCTGCCACTATCTTGATCTCCGCAATGTCAATACAGTAAGTAATGATCTACAAATTATTACTCAAACCAATACATTCATAGAGCTCAAATATAATAAAAAAAAAAGAAAAGAAAGGATGATTTCGAAAATCCACATGTACTAAACAGACACCGTTTATAACCGGCCCTAATCCAAAGCAATGGAAAGAACCACCACACTGGTTACCCAAGGTATTAATAAATATAGAGCATCCATATCATAATACTTAATCCTCCTAGGGTAACCCAAAATAATGGTCAATAACCATAATCAGAGTAAGGTAGGCACTATAACCTGAGTGAGTCAACATTAGCCACTTCATGATCCATTATTAGAGAGAAACACTTATATAAAAGACTCACTACACAACATATACATTTCAAGCTTAGCTACATGATATCCACCAATAACTATAGGATCAAATAAGGATAGATTATATAAAGATTCAATAACATGACATCAAAGGTACAATCCAATAATCTCTCAAATTAAGCCATAGCCTTACCCCAAATATCATAATATCTTAACTCCAAAACTATATACGATGATGTAAAGTAATGTAATGAAGTGAAATAGATTCTCAAAATACAATATCACAAACTATTTTCTAATATGATAATAGAGTACAAGGGTAAACCCTAAAAGAATATAAACCATACCAAGAAGGATTATGTAATACAAGTGATGCAATACAATATAGTGATGATAATGATGGTGTTATATGCTCAAGGGTATTGTATAAAATCCATATACACCTATCGAGAACTTCTCCAAGGTAGAACATATAGGGGGTTCGCAACCCTTATACAATCTCAATACTCAATCCCAATCTCAATATCCATATCTCTTTTTTGACTCATGGGCTACGACAGAGGACTTTTTGAAGGTGTTATATTTTTGACCAAAATTAGTATTTCCACATTGGTACCAATGTCTTATGAATGTATGTATGATATGAGGATGTAATGTTCACAATCTACCAGTATGAAAATCACAAATCCACTCATCAAATATACACGAAAGCTCATAATCCACTCAATATGTCAACCAACCATGATTTTAATATAAGTAAGGTACCATTGGAACAATCATGAAATTAAGGCATCGTTAGTATTATTTTAAGCCATCACTTGGGCATTATTTCAACTTCCGAAGCACAAAATGAAACTACAAGGACAATTATATAAGATAAAGCCACCAAACGGGAAACACAGAATAAATATCACCTCAAGTCACCTACAATAACAATATAAACCCTCCACTCAGTGTCATAATATTAGTAATAGATAAAGAATCGCCCACACGGTATACGAACCTAATTAAATACTCAAGTCCATAGATATTTCACATAAATTCTATATGGCAACATAGATTAAATACAAAAAACCAATGATAAAATACAGCAAAACTACCCAAACCTATCACATTCATACATTACGCCTCAATAACAATATAAGCTCATTTATAATTTAGGCATTATCTAAGGCTTGATTATTATATCATTTATGTAATAATATAATAGTCCACTAAATTTTTCGTAACCCAATCATTAGAATAAAGGTTTCTATACAAGTTTAAAATCCCCAAAGTAAGCATCCAATAATACTAATCCAAACTTACGTTATTAACTATAATCTATTATAAGGATATCTATAAGCAATAATACTAACTAAGGCAATAAACTAACTACAATACATTATTAAGACTTTGGTACCTGCGGATACGCTCTCCATGTTATCTAAGTTAGACCTCCAACCTAAATGAATTACAACATACTGACAATCAAGTAAAAAACATATAAATACTTTGGAAAAAAGATCTAGGTACATCTCAACTTGCCTTAATGCAAATCAAAATACTGCAAAAATCCCCAACCGGAACCTCAAATCCATTTAAACATTTGCAACCATGACTTAACCATCAAATATGATATCTAATCATTAAAAGAAAGTCAATGATACCTATATTAAATATATTCATGATGGGTATAACAACGAACTTTGAAAATGGGTTCAAAAATAAAATGGATAAAATTATAATTTTATTTTAGATATATGTTCCCCATACTTATAGGAGTCTATATCTAAATTCCCATTGATAAATGAGTAAAAATGAGGTTCGAATCAAAGAAAATACATTTTCAAGATTTACGGATAAGAACCCCAAAATCCAATTTGAAATCAAGAATTTGATGTTTTTTGGAATATGAAATCGAGGGTAAATGATAAGTATAATAATAAGAAACTTACCCAAGGAATAAATATCATAAAAACCCCTTTGGGATAACCTAAATCACAACTCCCAAGCCCTAAGAATGGTTAAAATGGAGTTTTGATTCTCAACTTAGGTAGAAATCACAAAAAATAAAATATAAGTTCTTGATAAACAAGAACAATAGAGTTATAAATTGATAGAAAATGATTATATCAGATAAATACACCAATAATCTTCAAAATCAGAGCTTCCTAGCTCCAAAAATATGAAATAAGCTTGGTTTTTGAATTAACTTCAACGATGGTTGCTAAAGCGGCACAATAGCCACTAAATCAGGCTGGTAAAAAGGTCAAAGTGCCACTAAAGAGGACAAAAGGAAACTTTAGTGGTTCATAAAATGGTTAACAATTGCTAAAGTGATAAACTAGTCAGTTTAACGACCACACCAGCACCAAAAATTCATTTGGAACCCTATGAACATAATCCAATAGTTCAAATTGATTTTAAAACACATTCAAATCCAATGAAGTCATCATTTATGAAAAAAGTTTCACTATCACAAAATTTACCCCCGTGACTCTATTTAAACTATTTCCAAATAAAGGGTCGAAATGAGATCTAAAAGCCACAAAATAGAACCATCCTCACCACTAACCTAATTTTTTTTCTAGCTGTCAAATCTAGATATGTTGATCAAAGTCAACTAATAGCTCTTAAAGCCTCAAAATAGCTGAAAACTTATATAAAACATTCCCAAAGGACATGGAAACCATGCCAACCATTCACGCATCTCATAAACTAGATGGAACAACCATGGAAAGGGGTAGAATGGTTAAAACACATAAAAAGGAAAATCATCAAAAATTAGGTGATTACAGATAGGTTATCCAATGTTAATGAAACTTAAGATCTGATAGATATAGCTAAGTTTTTGGGTGTTTTCACTCAAGGCATTTACAATATCATAAAATATCATAAAATATCATAAAATTAGCCAATGGAGGACTTCTTCACCTTAAAAAACTATAGGTTTGAGCTTCTGCGCTAAGTATTTATCATCTATACCTTTATGGTGATCAAATGAATGTAGATGTCAATTTAACCATATTTTCTTTTCATGACAGGTTAAGCTCAACAAAGAGTTGATACCACTGCCTAATAGATTGAAAAAATGAGGCTCAATTATCAAATTTTTTAGTGTGCTTAAGATTTGTGTTGCTGAAAACCCTGTTTGATTAGTCGATTTGGTTTTTACTTGTACCTGTGTATTTTCTTATTGTATTTTTAAAAATATTCCCTTCCTTTGCTATAATCATGAGAGTATATATTGCTTCTTTCTTATGTCGTGGTTGATTTCTCTTGTTATAACCTTTATTATTTCTATTCTATATACTTTGATTTTGTATTGTTCTGTACATTTCCACCTGCACTACATAATATTGCACTATTTCTGTATATTTACACCTGCAGTGTGTCATATTTAGTATTTCTTGAGTTGCTGAATCAATTTATGTTAAACAAAAATAGATGTTGCCACTACCTTCCCTTAAAATTAAAATTTCCATTTCGGAGTTTTTAAATTCTAGGATTAGGTACTTGTGATTTGTCCATGTTAAATAGAGCTTTAGCTTCCCGTGGTAGTTCTTGAATAGTAGAATAAACTAATCTTTCTATACCTGCAAAATAGAAAACCTTGTTAGTAACAAAATCTACCAAATGTTATGTTTATTCAACCATTACATCCATCCCCATCATCAGTGATTGTATTCATCTTATCTCTACCGCCATACACCATGATATTTCCCAACACTTACCCAATATATTTTGAACTTCTATGAAAGCTATTTCTAGTCTCATAAGTAGAACTTGTTATTAATGCAATATTCTAGTCCCAACCTTAGGGCCACAAATTCAGCCAATGGCTTTGTAGTATCTTCAATTCATCTCTCTTCAGCATAGACCAAGTTTCGCAAATCATCTCTTATACAAAATATAACTGAGCTAGGTACCAAATTTCTATTTGAAGCTCCATAAATAACGCATTTATATTGACCTCTTATGGAAATTTTCAAGAATATGATTAAATACCTTTTTTTAGACATATATTTTATCATAAAGCTCACTGAATCAGGCCAAGACTCAAAGGTATTAGTTAGCCACAGGAAAATAAAATTAGCCAGGTATATAATATTAAGATTTCTTTCCTCCATGATTTATGGTGTTTCTTCTCTTCCAAATCCATCATAGTATGAATATTTGGGAAATTGTATACATAGGTCGGAGCTTTGAAACAGTATTGCCATTCCACCATTTAAACACACTAGCTTTAACATATAGACAACTGCCATCAACACCTGCAATGGTTACAAAGTATGTCCAT
Organism: Capsicum pubescens; assembly: GCA_030864215.1. Taxonomy (NCBI): domain Eukaryota; kingdom Viridiplantae; phylum Streptophyta; class Magnoliopsida; order Solanales; family Solanaceae; genus Capsicum; species Capsicum pubescens. The sequence continues at coordinate 176,123,413 of CM061541.1, forward strand.
AAATTGGTAGATACCCTACAATACATAAACAAATGCATAAATTCTTGTACTCTATTATCATAACATCAACATACTACATTATTAGTGATTCTATTATTGATAAGGATTTATCCTATAGGAATCCTCTTTTGCATAATCTCCATAGGAAAAATGATACCTTAAAGGGTATCATTTTTATTAAAATGAATTTGAAATTCTGTTGATTATCTCCTTTTTACCTTACACAGTCCCAAGAAGACCCTACTGTGAACTTTCAAGAGGCATTTAACACCTACTATGACTTGTCCCATTGCTCAAAGTCTTCTCACATCTTACATGATTAGTGATATGACTACAAACCTTCTCTCATAAACTTTCTGGTAACACTTCAGCATTCTAACCTCTGTCTGTAAATATGTGGCTCGCCTCTTTTAGTTGGTTATTGTCAATAGTGATGGGTAAAAAGTAGTGGAGGGTACCCAACTGGTTTTAGTTGTCATATCATACACTAAAGTTCCCATATTTAGGTTCCGACTATATCTCCTCATAAAACATATCTCAAGCCTTAGTTATGTATTTTCTAGTCAAACTTTCTCCTTTCCATTCCATTAGTTGTGGTCTAAACCTTCTTGCATTATTTATTCTATATGTAATTGGTACATAAATATATTGTAATAAATATCCACCAAAATTTAGCAAAATATGCTTTATATATATTAAATAAGGATCTAAAACCAAAACACCCTTTATTTTTAGGTCTATAGAATTCATCCCAGGCCACCCAATGCTTGTTCCTGCCTACCTCCTTGAAATATCATAGAAATCTAGAAAAACTTCTATGTTGATCATAAATCACACACTTTAAAGTATTAAAAATAGACAATAAATAAACAGGAATGCTATAAAGAACATTATTAATTAAAACAGTCTTCCCTCCAAAAGAAAGCATCTTCCTTTTCCAAGCTTGAAATTTGTTGTCTACTTTCTTCATTAATTTAAAAAATGGCCCTTTTACTTCTTAGCATGACAATTTGACGACCCAGGTATATTAAAAGGATTTTTCTTGTAGAGAAACTAGTGCTTTCATCCACTTCTTTAATGTGATCATGAGCAGTCTTATGATATACAAGGAAGTCACTCTTATCTTTGTTAATAATTTGACAAGATTATTCCTCATAATCCCTGAGAATATCTATCATTAATTCAAATGAAATTCTTTCAGCAGAAATAAAAATGATGGTATCATTAACATATGCTAGATGATTGAGGTTCTCTATTCACTTTGGCATATCATAACACTTAATTTTTTTTTCATAGCGCAAAAAACAAAGTGCTATGTCAAAATGCTCGATCAAAAACTATCTTTTCTAGAAATTACATTAAAAATTCCAATCCGCTTTGTCATAGGCCTTTGCTATGTCTAACTAATCACCATATTAGCAGGTTGTCCCCTAAGACTGATGTCTAAAATAATCTCCTGAGCAAGGAGTACATTTTTAGTAATACTCTTCCTTTTAGAAAAACTTGACTGGTTCTTGGAGATAAGCACAGGTATCAACTCTTCTATCCTATCGAGAAGGACCCTAGAGATAACTTTATTCAAAAAGTTACTCAAGCTAATTGGCCTCGTATTAGAAAAATATTGTATGCTATCTTTTTTAGGTATTAGGACCAAATTAGTGTGAGTAATGGATTTAGAAAGTGTTCTTCCCTCAAAAAATGCAGCCACTACTTTAACTAGATCATCCCTCACAATATCCCAACAACATTGGAGAAAGTGACCTGTAAAGCCATATCGACCACTAGCACTACTTTTATTCAATTTAAATACCATATCTTAAACTTCTTCTCTTGTTGGTTGGTTGGATTTTGTAGACACCATAGTAGGAACATGCTTATGCAATTCTTTATCATAAGCACTACTTGAAAACTGATCTTGATAGAATGATAGAGTTTTAGCAGCTACCTGTTCAGCACCTTTGGTCCATTGTCCATCAACTTTCCTAATTTTATTGGTTGGTAGCCTCTTTCTTCTTCCATTAACTAAACTGTGGAAAAACCTTATGTTTTTTTCTTCTTCTGAAAATCATTGTATACCTGTTTTATCCAGAAAGCTCTTCCTCATAGTGATTATATTTCTTCAATTAATCTAGAACTTTATGGAGAATCATTTCATTCACAACAGTTGAATTTACTACAAATAACTCTTTCTTCAATCCAACTGTTTCCTCCCTAATTATTAGCTGCTTGAAAATGTCCCCAAATATTTCCTTGCTCCAACTAGTCAAAGTAGACTTCGTCTTCTTCAGCTCTTTCTTGAGACCGATAAAAATGTAAATATCCTTATTAGATCTTACATTCCTAGCCTGTTTTTCTATTCTTATTTTTTTTCTTTTTCGTTTTTCATGTTCTTTTTTTTTGTTCTTTTTTTCTATTTCTATTATTTTTCTTTTTGTCTTTTTCCTTTTTTTCTCTCTACTATTTTAGCTTCTATTTCTCTTATTCTTTTTTTTTCTTTCTTGCTTTTTTCTTTTTCCCTATTTTAGTATTTTGTTTTTCCCCTATTTTTTGTTTCTTTCTTTTCATTTTTTCTTTAACTCTTCTATCTCTGACTTCTATTTCTCTTTTTTTTTTCATTTTTGTTTTCATTGTTGCCTTTTATTTTTACCTTTCATAGTATCACTCTTTTATACTTATTATTTCCCTATTTTTGTTTTTTTGTTTCTTTCATTTAGCTTTTTTTTACTCTTCTATCTCTAGCTTCTATTTCTCTTTCTTTTTTTCTTTTATCATTCTTTTCTTTTTTACTTTTTTTGTTTATGGAAAATATTGCTACGGCGAGCACAAGTCACGGATGATAACAAAAATACTATAATCATTTATTGTATTTATATTCATAATATCATTTATATTTTAAATTCATTGAAACAATTATAATTACTTGATTTTTGTAAAATATTCATTTGTATGTGATTTGACTATTTTACCACTCTCCATGATTATTTTGTGGTATTTTTTGAGTGTGGAAATAATTGGTACAATTTTCAATGCTTTTAAATGTGATTTGTGCGAGTTTGTGGCTTTTGGTGGTTAAAAAGTCTTTATAGTTGACTTCGATCATAGTTATTGTTCAATGTATTAGATGAAAAAAGGACTACGCCATCAGATTCAGAACATCAATTTGAGTTGGGTGTAATGACTGGTGCAATTTTACGTCTTTGGTATCTCATTTTGATCCTTAGTTTGAAAAGTTGTGAAATTATGTTTCGAGGGTTAATTTTGAGAAAGCAATATTTTTTTGAAAATTTGATATCGTCGTTGAGTCTGGAGAGTCGAATTTAGTTAGAATAATCATTTTTGTTCTTGGGATTCATCTCACGGAGATTTGGAAATCTTCCAAGTTCAGTTGTTACACCACCCAATTGTTGTTGTCGCTAAAGCTCCAGTTTAGCTGCTTTAGCTACAGGTGGTAAAATGCCACTTAGCCACTTTATTAATTGGCTCCAGCAGAGCAAGAGAGCTTTAGTGGTGTCCTGTCCACTACTACTAAAGCATCCATTTGACCTCTTCAGCGGTCAACATTGGTAGCTTATATAAATTCTTTTCCTCAATTTTTCTACTATTTTTGAGACTTAGTGCTTTGGGTTTTAGAGCTTTTGGGCAATTTCTTCCGTTTTCAAGTTTGGGTAAACTCCAAATTTCTATTTCAATTATTTTTTTCTTTGATTCATGTCATCTAAAGCTTGTTAAATCACGATTTTGAAATTGAAATTTGGGAATTTTGGATTGGAAGGCCAAAATTAGTGTTTCTTGGTTTTTAACCCCAATTTCAACCTATTTTTACTTGGGTTTTTTCTATTGGATTCCTTTTATCATAGGTAATTTATTTATGAACTAAAATTTCAATGTAACTATTTTTTTGAAAACCCATTTCGGCGGACCGCTTTGACCATACTTAGAAATAGGCAAGATGAGTATTGTTGGCTTCTTTTTGAAAAGTAAATTCTATATTTGTATGTTTTAGTTGGTTTCAAGGCCGTTCTTAGGGATATCAACTTCCCTAATTTTAGGCTGATGATAACCCAAACTAAGATTAATTTTAGAGAAATGCTTTGCACCTTAAAGTTAATCAAGAAAATCGTCCATCCTAGGAAGAGGATACCTATTCTGTATGGTCACTTTCTTCAACTGAACAATGCACATTCGAAGGGAACCATCCTTCTTACGCCCAAAAAATATGAGATCACCCTAAAGACACATACTAGGAAGGATAAAACCTTTATCCAATAGATCCTTAAACTACTCCTTAAGCTCCTTCAACTCTGCCAGAGCCATTCTATAAGGAGGGATAGAGATCGGGCTAGGGTCCGGAACAATATCAATCCTAAAATCAATTTTCCTATTAGGAGAAATACCGGGAAGGTCATAGAGAATGACCTCGGGAAACTCATAAACCATGGGAACCAATTCTAGAGAAGGACTTTTTGAGTTAGAATCTTTAACCTAGACCACATGATACAAGCACCCCTTATAAATCAACTTCCGATCTCTAAGATAAGAGATGGACCTCCCCTTAAGCACTAAAAAATCCCCTTTCCATATAATGATCGACTCATTAGGGAATTTTAATGTGACCCTACAGGTCTAACAATCTAAGGAAGCACAACACGAATGCAACCAATCCATTCCCAGAATAACATCAAAATCGACCATGTCTAACTCTATTAAGTCTACCAGAGTTTCTTTACTACACACAACTACCACACACCACCTATAGACCCTTTCAACAACCACAGACTCTCCTACTGGGGTAGAAATAAAAAAATAACTGGCATACACTCTGGACAAAAACTAAAATACATAACCATAAATGGGGTCACATGAGAAAGAGTGGACCCCGGATAAATCAAACAATACATATCATGGGAGAAAAGACCCAACATACCTGTAACAACATCTGGAGATGTCTCAGACTCCTGGCGAGTAGCAAGTGCATACAAATGGTTCTGGATAGTGTCGGCACTAGAAATATAAATAAAAGTAGAAGCAACACCTTTTAGTGTAGGAGAGGATAAAGTAGTAATAGGGGCCCTGTTGGCCCATGAAGCTACTAGAGAGGGGCACTCTTCCTGCATTAGCCTAAACTGAACAAATCTAAAGCATCTGTTCCTTCCTTTCTCACCCTGGCCAAGATGATGCTGACCATAAAACCTATAAGAAGGGTAGGATAGAATCGAATGAGTCCCACTAGTCTGAGATTGGGCACCCTGTGCCCAAAATCCACCACCAAACTGAGACAGATAATCACTCGATGGCCTCAAGTAAGGAGCAATAGCTGAAGAGAAAGAACCAAAACTCCTCCACTTCTTTCTTAGCCACCTACCACTGTCTCCACTTCTTTGCTTTGAAGGACTTAAATCTTTTCCCTTGCCTTTCACTAAACTTAACTTGTTACATTTTCTCTTCCTCCACTTATTAAATGTACACAACCAACCTAGAGTTATCCATATCTTTGATCAAAAAAGCCGCATTTCTCTTAAGGACCAACTCATAAGACAATCTCGAGGAAAACGTTCTCATCAAAGCTCTCATATCCGACACCATCTCTGGCGAATATCTAGACATTTGGTGAAACTTCTTGGCATACTCCTTGACGGATATCTTTCCTTACTTAAGATTAGAAAACTCCTCTACCTTTTCTTCTCTCAACTCTAAAGGAAAGCAGCGGTCAAGAAAAGCATTAGTGTAATCCTCACACATAGATCACTAAATAATACGACCCCTTGTCCGTTCCCACTTCTCATACCATTGGTACTTGTAACGCCCCGAAACCGGATCCCGAAGCTAACTCTTCATCTGGCATAACCCAAAGCAACTGAATAAAATACATAAAATAGAAGGAATAATGCGGAAATAACCCATAACTTAGTCTGACCAGCATTAAAGTTAATTTACACGGTCACAATTCTGCTCATATATATATAACTCTGAAACTGAATACACTGACTACTAGTGACTGTCTATGAAGCCTCTACTAGCATTGACCAAAGATAGACGGGTCATGACTCCCAACTACCCTTACTCAATAGGACTGAATACAAAAAATACAATACACCTCAAATCTGAACAACTCAAGTCCCTGAATCAAAAGGACTAATCACCTGCCGATCGAGAGCTGTGACCCAGCTGAACATGATATGTGTGCTACAACTTGTACCTACATTTTGATAAGAATGTAGCCCATGGAAATATATGGGTCAGCACTTTGAAAAGTACTGAGTGTGTGGGGGTGCATGCAACAATATAAATAGTAAAATCAATTTCATGATAACATGCATACGGACAATGATGACTTACTTGGCTTGAGTTATATTAAATCATACTTTTCGTAATTTCATAATAAATAGTTCATATGATAAAATCTCGTAATCAACGTAAATCATTATAAATCATAAATTATGATAAATCATCCTAAATCATCATAAATTATCATATCATCAAAAATCATCATAGGTAATTATAAATCATCATAAATGACCATAAAACTTCATAAACATCTCAACTCTATGACTCAAATCTCGAAGTGACTCGGTAATTCAAGAAACTTAATCTTATGGACATGGGAGTTTCCTCTAACCGACAACCCCACGTGAGCTACGTGGAATACCAACGTTTGAAACTCCCGTTGGCGGGAGCGTCATACTCTTTGCCATGGAGTAAGGCCTTAAAACTGCAATAATCACAATCGGGCTCTCTGGCCAATAATATCATCATCAAACAACCCTACAATGGCACATAGGTTTGGGGAAATTCCAAATTTCCCTCTCGGTGCTAAGTACTACTCCCCGACAAGCTCAGAATGGGTTAGGAAATCCACCCAACATCACAAGGGTCTATCATAAAGACCAAATTAAATCTCTTTCTCATTTATCAAATCATATCAATTTGTGGATTCCTAACTCAAAACATTTTAGCTCAAAACATTTTAATCTTCCTCAACATCAACAAGGTATCAATGCATTGAACCATAACCGACTCGATATTTGGACAAGGATACGAAGACTCAATACGTAATATTTTAAATAATTTAACTCATCAAAACCATCCGGAAAATACCAAGACTCATTGCAACTTCGATATCAATATACCCAATAACTCAATCGTCATAAGGAAGCTCAAAATTTAACACATGCCTCGAAAACACTTGAAAATACCAATAATTTATTCTTGAACTTAAAACGTGGATACATGTTCAAAAATATATCTATTCTTGATAGAAACACCAAGAATCCCAATATTAAATCTCAATTCATAGAACGAAAATAGTCAAATACTCATGTGATTCAAAACTTACAATTTAAATCTTTATAAGTTCATAATCAAATTATTTAGACATAATTCAACTTACAGATCCATACGAATCCATTAAATAATCATAATTGTCAAGCTTGAACAATTTACATATATACATAATCAAAATCTCATGGTAGGATATCTTGGAAATAAATTTATTTGCTAAACTCATAATAATCCATAATAAAAATTAAAGATACGGCACAAGAACGGAAGAATTATTCTTGTTCAAACCCCACATACCTTAAAATTAAAGATTGGAATGAATTCTTGCCTTGGAACACTAGTCACAAAATTGATTGATGCATCTCGAAGAGCTCGGAACGGGGACTTCATTTATCGGATTAATTTGGAATTTCCATGGTGGAATTGGAAGATTTAGGAAGGGGAATTTAGAGTTTTAGGGTTTCTTTCTTGGATTTTTTTTGAAAATAACAGACTTTGATGCCCAAAATCAGTTTTTATGCTTATTTCCACGAAATGAGGCAAGGGTGAAATGACTGGATTGCCCCTAAGGAAATTGAAAAATGGCAGAAAAATCCTGCGTACCTTGGCCACGAAAAACTGAATAACTCCTCATTCGGGTATTGGATTTTTGCGAAATTTATATCATTGGAAAGATAACTGAAAGATCTTTAATTTTATACATTGTAGGACACCCAGTTTGTCATATATAAGTAGTTATGATCGACCAAAGTTGATCCAAATTAAATCCGTCCCTCAGTTACTGATTTGACATGCTTACATAAATTGATCATAACTTATTACTCTGATGTTGGAATGGGGTGAAACCAATTGCATTGGAAAGAAGACTCACAGAGCTTTCGTTTGATTTATAGCAGATCTCCCAGTTCCTTATATTCAGGAAGTGATGATCGTTTGAAGCTGGCCCTGAAATGCTGAAAATTTCTGGAGCATGCTAATCGCATGGTGCCACTGTTTTGGGCACCCAAACGTGCCTTTATGCTACTCCAAAAATTCCAAAACTCACTCGGGATGTATTACAACCTTTCCGCATCACAACGCAACTTGAAAATAGAAAAACGGATGTCGAAAAGGTCATCAAATAAATAACCGAAGATCAGAGGTCTAAATGAGAAAGTTTTAACACTTAGCAAAATTTAGGCTTTAACGACTCGACACATTTGGGAGCGAAATATTTAACGGGAAAAACTCGGGGTATCACATCATCTCCACCTTGGAAACATTCGTCCCCGAATGTCGCTCGTTAGGTTAGGAAGGCAAGAAAAATTGAGGATACACAACTAAAATAGCTTGATGAACAAGTTTATATTTTTCTAAGCTTTGGAGTACTTTCCGATGCATAAGCTCTTGATAATCACAACGACATAGTTGAGTCTGTTACTAAAAGAGTTGGATGAAGGAAAAATTATTAACTTCGATTTAAATCCGCATTCACAAAGAAAGAGATGAAAGATCTAGGATATGAAAAGTTGGGATATCACAATATCTCCCTCTTGGGATCGGTTCTCCCTGAATAATACTAATTGATACACGGGACACTTTATGATCGACCCATGGCTTAATACTTGGGTCGGGAACAAAAGCAAAGGCTAAATAGAATTTGGTAACTAGCTTCGACGCAAATAAATCATTCTTGAAATGGTTATGCTCACGAAACTTCAAGTAGTGAGATTGGACCATATCGAAAGATGGAAGAAATATATGAATCCGTCGGAATAACTATCAAGTTGAATTTCTAGGTGCACGGACCAAATCAAAACACACTCTCATTCAATTAGGACATGATTCAAAATCTTTCCAAGGAACTTTCAATGCTACTAGGAAGCGATTGGGTTTGGGATATGGTCCGAACAATATATATATATATATATATATATATATATATATATATTGAAATAAAGATTTATAACTCGACCCCAATTTTAAGTACGGAGAGTAGGTCGATCAGTCTTATATCAAAATAAAAGTACTAGACCCCACGTAGTACAACTTACTTTCAAGCTTATTAATACACTTTGCACACCCTTTCTCCGCAATACTATTTTCCCCAAATACCAAACTTACTTGATTCAATTCATAATTCTCACAAGGCATTTGCAATCTTGGCTATTCAAATCTAACTAAGCCAAACTCTCTCTCATCATTTTCAAGCTTAATTTGGAGTCACCAATTCCTCTACCTAACACCGTAACATAGCACCATTCCGAATTATAAATTTACACACATCCACATTGTTACAATTCCTCATCTCACAGATAATTCTTATTACCACTCAATCAACTCTAATCCACTTAATACTCACCATTTTCAACCATCATATTCATATCAACAAGTCTTGAAACTTAGGGAACTATTCATAGGCATATACGCAATTCAACTTATAACAAGGCCAAGTCTTGCAACTAATATCCTCAGACAGGAGGTATATTCACAATACATGAGTGCTATGCAGGATCAATTTACAAGAGCTTTTAGCTTAGACTTCTAAATCAACATAGACACCAAAACTTATCGATAATATAAACTTTAATCTCTGTCCATATATACACACATGATGTTCAAGCCAATCTTTATAATTACGTATACACTCCTAATCAACACCCATAAAACACCTTTTTCAAATTCTACAATCTTTTATTAAGACAACTTCTGGGCACTATTCTTAAGAAAACACTCACTAACTTTTCCAATTAACTAAGCCATGCACAAGACTTCACTTCAATAATTCCCCACCTACAAACCTAGATAAACCATCACACAATCAATTTCACAAACACAACACGAAATGCTTCAAATAACCATGAAATCCATCAAAATCCTAGCCACAAGATTACTCCACACTTGTCACCTTAGCTAAAATGAACATGCCACAATCTTTATCAATAAAAACCCGCTCACTCTCTCCTATTGTCACCACTGTTCATCCACAGTCCCTCGACAAATGGAAAGTCATGAAGGGTAGAATATGAAGGGATATTGTGCATGACTTGGTGCGGTTATTGAGGCCGGAGAACTAGGGCATCAAAGCATGAATTCAACCAGAATCAAGATTAAAGATTAAGGACACCCAAGACATAAATTGAATCTTATTGGTCGCTAAGGGTGTTGCCGGTGGACTGAACTTGAACATATAATAAAACTTAAGCACATGCATTAAGAACCGCGCAACATGAGTTTGGAGTTTATAGCTTATGGAATGTCGATTTTGCCCACTAGAAAAATTGGGGCTCCATATTTTGATAGTTAAGAGAATACATGTTTTCCCATGATATGCATGAACATGTATTATGATCGAGGGAATGAAACATAAGGCATGAGAAAATATTGAAGTCATTGAAAAGGATGGGGTAAAATAGGATCAATACCACTACTTCTCACCACCAACTTGCAACCCACCGATACAACTACCTGAATCCCACAATCTTAACTTAGTTAATTTTTTTTCTACTATCTCTCCCTTAGACTTAAGCCAACACTCCGAGTCAACGAATCACCATACAAACTATAGTCCACAACATTCGCTTTACTCCAGGTCCCCAGATATACCCATACACAAGATCCATAACTTTACCCACATAACTACACCCGCGAGCGCAAAACCCATTCTTAACATTACTCTTAAATACCTACCAACTTAGACAACTTCAAAAGTTATCATACAACAATTCATGCACTCCGCAACTTAGATTCTAGCACTTACCATGGATACATCAAACCTTCGCTAAACCATACTAACTTCTTCGTGCTTTACTAACATCATATCTCAAACTAACACCCTCGTCAACCTCTAAGGCCCAAGTTAACTCACAATTACATCGTATACCACATATCCTCATTCATACTTACCCGATCAAGGATAATACTAACCGCTTAACATTTAATATCTTAAAAAAAATCCCCATAACACCTTGAGCATACTACTACCTCAACACATAATATCACACTTGATCACAAATAAATAGACTTAAGCTCCTATACATACGGTTCAAACCTACTAAATCTCCTCCCTATCATTAACGTCGTAGCAATTCAATCATTAAATTCATTTTTCTCATCACCCGCTATACAAACTTAACAACTCACTCTGACTTCGATTAAAACCAATCTCAACAACCATTTCCATCTATCAAACACCCCAAACATACTAGTCCACCAAAACCTCATAACGACAATAATCATCCATAATTTCATGGCCTATGCCATAATAATTTATTAACACCGCCTTCCACCGCGTTTCCAACCACTGCAAGAACAACAAAGTAAACAGCCAACTGCTAGTGAATCGAAACAGGCCTCACACGGCTTCACTAGACTTTGGTTTTGTATTTTGAAAAAGAAAATAAATATCAAAACAATTATGCTAGTGAATCGAAATAAGCCCCACACGGCTTCACTAGACTTCAAGTTTTCATCAAAAAATGATCAGAAAATATTTTCAAGAAATAAAAGCCTGGTACACCATAATCAAGGATCCGAGAGTATATGTCTCGCTTTACCTCTACTGAATGACTCAAGAGGGATGAGGGTACATCTCTAAAGCTATGGAACCTTTTCTAGTAAGCCCAGGAATATAATTAAGAGAGGAAATTGGAACTAGTTAATCACCCTGTATCAACATTAGTACACGGATAAGGAAAATACTAAATCACATCATTAATTCTAGGGAGAAATCCAAAAACACTTCCGACATATGCTTAATGCACAACCTTCAAGAACGTACATATGACACCACAATTTTTTGGAACTCAAGAGCACTAATGAAATCATTTTTTTCTAGCTCACTTACAAGCCCGTAATATCAGAGGAGATTATCTAAGAAATCACCATCTATAAGGATTTACGCTTGACTATATCTGGTATTTTAGAACAAGGCGAAATGGCCCAATTTATGCAAGATATGAACCCATATGAATTTCTTAAGGAACCTTTCCATAGCACGATCTACGACTTGAAAGAAAGGGAACATTTTTCTACATGCCTCGTAGCCTCTCAAAGAAAAGTATAGACGTCTCCGTACCAGTCCGCAAGACTCTACTAGACACGACTTCATAGATACCCTAGGACACTTGAACTCTGTGCTCTGATACCAAGCTTGTAACGCCCTGAAATCGGATCCCGAGACATCACATGGTGCTTAAGGTCACAAGTGACCCCAAGCTAACCCATCATCTGGCATAACCCAAAGCAACTGAATAAAATACATAAAATAGAAGGAATAATGCGGAAACAACCCATAACATAGTCTGACCAACATGAAATTAAATTTACACGGTCACAATTCTGCTCATATATATACAGATCTGAAACTGAATACACTGACTACTAGTGACTGTCTATGAAGCCTCTACTAGCATTGACCAAAGATAGCCGGGTCATGACTCCCAACTACCCCTACTCAATACGACTAAATACAAAAAATACAATACATCTCAAATCTGAACAACTCAAGTCCCTGAATCAAAAGAACTAATTACCTGCCGATCGAGAGCTGCGACCCAGCTGAACATGATATGTGTGCTACAGTTTGTACCTACATTTTGGTAAGAATGTAGCCCATGGAAATATGTAGGTCAACACTTTGAAATGTACTGAGTATTTGGGGGTGCATGCAACAATATAAATAGCATAATCAATTTCATGAAAATATGCATACGAAAAATGATGACTCACTTGTCTTGAGTTATATCAAATCATACTTTTCGTAATTTCATAATAAACAGTTCATATGATAAAATCTCGTAATCCACATAAATCATTATAAATCATAAATTATGATAAATCATCCTAAATCATCATAAATTATCATATCATCAAAAATCATCATAGATAATTATAAATCATCATAAATGACCATAAAATATCATAAACATCTCAACTCTTTGACTCAAATCTTAGAGTGACTCGGTAATTCAAGAAACTTAATCTTATGGACACGGGAGGTTCCTATAACCGACAACCCCACGTGAGCTATGTGGAATAAAAACATTTGAAAATCCCATTGGTGGGAGCATCATACGCTTTCCCAGGGGGTACGACCTTAAAACTGCAATAATCACAATCGGGCTCTCTGGCCAATAATATAATCATCAAACAACCCTATGATGACACATAGGTTTGGGGAAATACCAAATTTCCCTCTCGGTGCTAAGTACTACTCCCCGACAAGCTCAAAACGCGTTAGGAAATCCAACACAACATCACAAGGGTCTATCATAAAGACCAAATCAAATCTCTTTCTCATTTATCAAATCATATCAATTTGTGGATTCCTAACTCAACATATTTTAGCTCAAAACATTTTAATCTTCCTCAACATCAACAAGGTATAAATGAATTGAACCATAACCGACTCGACATTTGGACAAGGATACGAAGACTCAATACGTAATATTTTAAACAATTTATCTCATCAAAACAATTCAGAAAATACCAAGACTCATTGCAACTTCGATATCAATATACCCAATAACTCAATCGTCAAAAGGAAGCTTAAAATTTGACACATGGCTCAAAGACGCTTGGAAATACCAATAATTCATTCTTGAACTTAAAACGTGGATACATGTTCAAAAATATATCAATTCTTGATAGAAACACCAAGAATCCCAATATTAAATCTCAATTCATAGAACGAAAATAGTCAAATACTCATGTGATTCAAAACTTACAATTCAAATCTTTATAAGTTCATAATCGAATTATTTAGACATAATTCAACTTACAGAACCATATGAATCCATTAAATAATCATAATTGGCAAGCTTGAACAATTTACATATATACATAATAAAAATCTCAGGGTAGGATATCTTGGAAATAAATTCATTTGCAAAACTCATAATAATCCATAATAAAAATTAAAGATACGACACAAGAACGGAAGAATTATTCTTGTACAAACCCCACATACCTTAAAATTAAAGATTGGAATGAATTCTTTCCTCGGAACACTATTCACAAAATTGATTGATGCATCTCGAAGAGCTCGGAACGGGGACTTCATTTATCGGATTAATTTGGAATTTCCATGGTGGAATTGGAAGATTTAGGAAGGGGAATTTAGAAGTTTAGGGTTTCTTTCTTGGAATTGTTTTGAAAATAACAGACTTTGATGCCCAAAATCAGTTTTTATGCTTATTCCCACGAAATGGGTCAAGGGTGAAATGACTGGATTGCCCCTAAGGAAATTAAAAAATGGCAGAAAAATCCTGCATACCTTGGCCACTAAAAACTGAATAACTCCTCTTTCGGGTATTGGATTTTGGCGAAATTAATATCATCTGAAAGATAACTCAAAGATCTTTAATTTTATATATGGTAGGCCACCCAGTTCGTCATATATAAGGAGTTATGATCGACCGAAGTTGACCCAAATCAAATCCATCCCTCAGTTACTGATTTGACATGCTAACATAAATTGATCGTAACTTATTACTCTGATGTTTGAATGGAGTGAAACCAATTGCATTTGAAAGAAGACTCAAACAGATTTTTTTTGATATATATCAGATCTCTTAGTTCCTTATATTCAGGAAGTGATGATCATTTGAAGTTGTCCATGAAATGCTGAAAATTTCTTGAGCATGCTAATCGCATGGTGCCACTGTTTTGGGCACCCAAACGTGCCTTTATGCTAATCCAAAAATTCCGAAACTCACTCGGGATGTATTACGACCTTTTCCCATTGCAACGCAACTTGAAAAATGAAAATTGGAGGTCAGAAAGGTCATCAAATAAATACCCGAAGATCAGAGGTCTAAATGAGAAAGTTTCAACACTTAGCAATTTTTTTTTTTGAGTGCTAAGCTTCTCTTGGCATGATAAAAAGGCTTTAACGACTCGACACATTTGGGAGCGAAATATTTAACGGGAAAAACTTGAGGTATCACAATACTCCATGTCCTTCAACTGATAGGATGCAAACTCCACCCCCTCTACAATAGTTACATGCATGACTCTGAAAATCTTTTCCATCTTATCCAGAAAATCTTAGGGATATTCCTGCACCTTAACATCGATAGTGGTCGGAGGACTCAACCTCATAAATTGGCCGACCCTTGTGTACTCAGAAGATGGAGTAAAATATGCACCATGCTCAACCTAAGAAGATACCAACTGAGCAATAATATGATTCGACTGACAAAACTCAACATTCAACACATCAGCTCAGGAACCAGAGAAAGACTAGAGAGAACCAGTGGAACTCCCAAACCATCAAGTACTAGACCCCTAGATCGAGTTTGGACTCCATAAGTAGAACGAGTCACATAGACATCATCCCCAATTGGGACAAAATTTTTTTTGCAGGAACTTCAGATCTTCTTGGAGGCATGATCTGAAAGATGAGCAAATAGAAATTACAAGGATCCAAGACCTTAAAATTTATAGATCTATATAAGATAAAAAGAAAGTGAAACATCCCTAAATGCCTTGTAGCCTCTCAGTTATAAGTGTGGCGCGCTAGACACCCATAAAAGAGACTTTACTTGAAAAGGCTTTGTGGATACCTAACTGACAATGAACCTAGGATCTCATACAAACTTGACATTACCATAAACCGGGACTTTTTATATGGGCATATAAAGCCCAACAACGATCGGAGGTCACCCCATAAACACCACCTAGCCAACATATCAGTCCACAAGCATTGAATAAACTCTAAACATATAATAAGATAGTGAAAACACGACTAATAATCATAACTTCAAAAAGTCTAGACATTCATTAATATAACCATTCAACATCCAATCTACCCAAGTCCACAATCATCCAACATCCTCTATCAATTTGAAGTCAATAATATGTCGGGACAAGCTCGCTATAATAGCCAAAACTGAACCCAAAATAAGTCAATGACATATGCTAAGAAGGCCATGAAATATGTGACTTTTGAAGGATGGAAGCTCACCACTTCAATGTAAACACTCAAACCAGCCAAACACCTGATCACTGCATAGGAAGAGAAGAAGAAGCTCTGGCCCCTGTGTCACGTGGGGACACAATATTTGGAGACAATTAATGGTTGTAGAGCTAGCATATAACCTAAGGGTAAGGATAAAGTAATGTAATTATTCAATACCAAGTCAAACCACCATAAGCCACTACCTTTATACACATAGAAATGTAAATAACTATGGATACACCAAGGGTCAAAAGATAAGAAGGCCATAGAAAACATTTCAAAGCACTCAAACATGAACCATGAAGTGGAGGAATCTAACCTTTTACCGCTTAGGTTATATTAGCAAGAAGACACTAACCTTAAGCCATATTATTAAGAAAGTGGACTCTAACCACAAGCCCTTTCATAGGTCAAGTAGAATCCAACCATAAAGAATTTCATTACACATGTGGACTCTAACCATAAGCCATCACATCCATTACCAGTCGACATTGGGACTCTAACCCATTGTCAATGTATTTACATCACACCATTCATATTTGGGATTTAACTATTTCAAGCCATCAAGGACACAGTTCAACACTATACATGACCCTAAGGCCTTCATGAAAAATATATCACTCAATCACTTAAACATGCCAATGCATTAGTTTTAAATATCATTCAAACCAAATTGTGATCATAAATACCTTTATCAAATAATTCATTGGCACTCTTGCCCCAGGCTTTAGTTCATACACAATTAAATTTCATACTAGGGACTCAAACTATTTTTAGCAAATAAAACCACCAAGGGCATCATATAACTCATTACATGGACAACAAGGCCTTTACAATATCATTTACCAATCATTATTACTCATTAAGCCATTGCCTTAGTTCAAATCCCATCAATAAGTGACAAGTTAATCCTAATATACATTTTCACAAACACCTTGAGTGCATACTCTTACAATGACCAAAGCCTAAGTGAAAACCATCAATATTAGGGTTACTCCTTAGCCATCTATAAAAACACTATAAAAAAGTGCTAACATATGCAAACCCTCACCTAAAACCATATATAATCACAAGTTTAATAAGAGAAGACATTACCATTAACTTTACATCAAAACCCTAAACATTTGTCTCAAAAATCACCATTAATGATACATAAATAATTCTTAAATAACATGATATTTTATAAATAATAATAGGGAAAGATTCACATGCCTTATACAAGATGATTAACAAAAGGATTCTTGACCCTTTAGCCTTTAGATGAACACTCTTGAAACCCTAGCCTCCAATCTTGATGAAGATATTTGAGGCATTTTTAATCTTGTATATATGAAGAATAAAGGGCCAAATAAGGTTATAAGTCTTGGGTTATAAGGTTTTAGGTGTTGAAAATGTCTAAAATGTCCTCAGCTAGAAGCTGTAAAATGGACTCCCAGGATAGTACGACTCCATGACTAAACTGTACCCTAGGGTACGAGTGGTACCCTAAATCATACATTAGGACTCACCATGGACCCCTAAGCTTTCAATGGAACAACTACCAAATGATGACTCGTATCCAAGGGTAAGATTAGTACCAAGTGACCCGTACCCAAGTCAACATTCACTAGATCATATAACTAGGAAGAATATGACCTATTCCCTAACATATGACTACAGAAGGGCTAAAACATACCTTGGATAGTGTGTTACTAACCTAGATTGGTCTCTATACAAGATGGGAGGGTATAATGTGTACCCTATCATATGCTCAATCCTTATCTAACCCAGAATCTCAGATCTTAGGGAAATTTTCTAAGGGTCCAAATCTTAGATTTCACATGTAGGACTAACCGAAGGCTATCGAACAACCCTAACATAGTGCCTTATGTTTTGGTATGCCAATGATTCCAAAATATCCTTTATTGGCCAAGTCTTATCCCAGGTGTTTGTCCATCCATTCCAAGCATTGCGATTTCGTGTCAAATTGATTTAAAGATTTTTTTATCATCCATATATCATCATTATCAATTCACTAATCATCCTATATCATAAAAGACTAAGAATTAGAACTCTAAACAGCATACAATCCAATATGATGAACTAGTAACTTAAGCTAAGAGTACTAGTTTTGTCATTGGACCTTTAACTTAGTTTTTACTCTTGGATTGTTTAATTAGACCTTAAACACTATCAAAAAGTTATTCCATACATAGTTACACAATCATACCCTTAGTGACACGTTACACACACTAGAATCCATCGAGATCAACTCGAACAACACATTACTGAAGGTAGTAATACTAGTTTTATCGTCTAAACTCCAAGTGACCAAATTGATCACAAACTTGTTTGAAACACACCTTAAGCACTATATTCAATTATTTTAACACTTAGATGCATTATTCGCAAAAGAAATCATCAAAACAAGGATAAATAAGTATGGATAACAACACTGAGGTGCATAAATCCACCTCAGATCATCACCCCACACTTAAAGCCTTGTTCATCCTCGATCAAATCTTTACACTAAGCATGTTATACATAATTGAAAGCTCAAGAATACTACTCCAAAAACATCTTAGCCTCAAGAATTGACTCACCAAGCTAGCAAGATGATGACTATTACTCCAAAAAAGACATTATATAAATCATCCAACTATTATTAAACACGTGCCCTCACCATACGAGAGTTACCTATACTTATTCACACAAATGTAGTTTATAATAAAATGGGTATAAGAATCAAATTACGCTCACTCTCTCATAGAATTCACAAGTTACACAAGATGAACCATAGTATTTCCCTTAGTGTAATACTCCACAAATAAACAATGATAAAGCTTAGAATCGAATAGGTCTTTAAGGGTTGTAATGTAGGCTAATGGATAGGTAGAAACTATGTAAGGAAAATAATAGTTACTATCTTCCTTGAGCGCTTTAATACATCACACTTTTCTTTAATTCACCTCTAACAACCAATTTCTACCACTTCTATCTACCTTAATCTTTTGTTTTGCCCTATCTCATTAAGATTACTCACACAGAATTTGGAAGAGAGTATTGTCTATTAATTCATAATTTAATTTTAGCATAAATATATTTTACTCCCAACCACAACACATCAATTGTACAATAATAACTATTACTTTAGGGCTTCAATTTGACATTTATCCTTTCTCAATTTTAAACTTCTTAACAAACTTAATCCTACCCTAAAGAACTTAGGAGCTTTGGATCAAATTAAGGTCAATCAAAGAAGGGGATACAAGATATATATGAGGTTCCCAAAGAAAAAAAGCTAAAGGCTCCATGGGGCTAACTAGGATTATGCACAATGGTAGATACAGTAGGGTATGAAACAAGGCTGCCAAAGAATTTACTATATCATTTCCTAAATACACACTCTTTATTTTACTTTGCACATACACCAAGAAAGTTCTAAAATCACATGCAACAAAGAATATGCAACAGCCTCCTACCACACATGTCACATGCTCAAATTAAATAGGATTAGTATAGAGTCTCAACCAAATAATAACATGAATTAAATATTATACCAATAAGTACAAAAGTAATAAACCAGAGCCTAGGAGTCTCAAAAGTAGCAATTCACACCATTAACATGCTTTTACAACAAAAAACCACTTGCATCATGCAATCACAAATAAAACCAAAAAGGGCCTCTCACTTACCTAACTAAATATTTTTAAAGTTACTCCTAAAATGGAAAAAAGATATTAGGTTCAAAGGGCGCCCCTGTAGAAAAGAACTGAAAAGAACAATCATGGGGTGGGTGAAGTGTGCACCTACTCAACCGATACCCACAAATAAACTAAAACAAAAATTAGAAAATCTATTTGTAATTTTTCAAAATTTATAATTTTAACCCAAAAACTAAGAAAACAATTAAGACTCAAGAATTTCCGCATCACTTAACCTAAATTCATAGGAATTTCCCCATCCCACACTACAAATTCTACTTTGTCCCTAAAGTATACTTAAAAGTAGAGATATAAATACTCCCTAAGGCCTTTAGGCCTTGTTAGTAGCATCTTTACATATTAGTGAGGTTGGGTTGACCCCACACCCAATCTTTTCCAAGATCCTTAGCACCGGTCTTCGGTTCTCAGATTTCCATCAACCTATGACTCAATAAAAAACTAAACTATTGAAACAAAACTACCTTTACTTGGGTTTCTTCCCAAGTAATTCCTGATTTAGTGTCACGACACGACCTATATCAACTTTTTCCTCTACTTTAGGGATATGAATTTCACCCCTAACCTCAGATCCATCTTTGTTCTTTGCTAATATGGTGGTGGTACAAAGATGAAGGAAATAAGTAATGGGTGGTAAATTGTAAACCACTCGGCCTTAAAGTGAGGCATGTTTTTGTATGGCTTGTCTGGTGTAAATTTAAGAAAATAAGATTCTTATTCCTCATCTTTATCTCTTACACTATTTTAGATAACTTCAATGACATATCATCATCTAAACATAAAGTAGAAAAGTTCTTTGAATGAGACCCAACCAATCCCACTTCAAAATTTAAACAATCCACAACACACTCACTCTTATTTACCTTCTCAATTTAAGTCTCAAGAAATTAATGACAATTTAGAGGCAGAAAATATTATGTCTGCTCCACAAATTGGGTAGTACCACCACCACTAGTTAAGGTTTTAACCACTCGCTTCATTGAAAATTAGGAAAAATACTCTCCCAGTAGGTTCCTCTACAAAACCAACAAGAATCATCATTACTTGACCACTATCTATCCCATGCTGGCATATCAAGAAGTGTGATACAAAAGTAAAAGAAAATAAAATGAAATAATGATATATTCTGTAAAACTCAATATAATGGAGAAAAAAACTTATTGCTACCAAGCGCGCACACAAGTGTAGTATAACACCCCAGGTTTTGGTCCTTGAATTTGTGAAATTTTATCCTCCCTATATTGACTACGACTTACCCTACAAGTCATAGGGAGTCTTGACTATTCATTGGACCTAAATCATAGTCAAACTAGTATGTGTGGCTAAGTTTTCTTCTTTGAATACAAGTGGCACACTATGAGTTATGAGGATATTTTATGGGTCATTGTGTACAAATTGTAGGATCTCTAGTATATATCCAAATGGCTACTATACTGACTTCGACTGGACCAAATGAGCTGTAATATCCCATTATGAGTTGTATTAAGTGAGTCATAGGGTCAACAATATGTGTGTGCCTTAGAAATTATCTTGGCTTTGGCTCATGGTGATGATTCCCTTCTTACCCAATCAAAACCCCATATTTATAAAGCACTCAAAGGGGTTATTTCTATTTTATAACGTAATTAAATTCTCTTAAATCTCTCTCAAAAACTTTAAGGTCAAGATACTGAGAGTTTCGAAGAAGTAGGTCATACAAGGGCTCAAGGGGTTGATTTCTGTCCAGAAACTTGATATTTTAGGCATGTACACTTTCCTAATTATTATTTTTTAAAATTCATGAATTTATTATAGGTTTTATCTGAATGGTATTGAATGTCATTTTCCAACATGGTTAAGGGTTTTGACATGGTTTCTCTTTGAATTATTTTCCCATAATTTTTTTTGCATTGATGATACTTTATTAATGATTTTAAACTTGTGAAGTGCATAGGTATAGTGAATATACTAACGGGACATGGTTTTTCCATAATTAGATGCCTTGAAACATGAACTGGATTTGAATAATGGTGTTCGCTCAACCTATTTATGTAAAATGGTTTTGAATTGTAAAATTATCACTTTGTTTGAATTTCTCACCTATGTTATCATATTGCATTATTGTTAAACCAATAAATTTGTATTCTAAAAGCCTTGTTGGCTATCATATTAATAAATAAAGGGTGTGAGACATTCCCCTAAGATTTTGATATTAATGAACAAAGGGGTAAGACATTCCCCCAAGTTTTAATATGACTGTTATGGCATAGAGACAAGCTTGCAAGGGTTTGGGTATGAATATACCCATGGTGAGCCTTAATGGTTTGTTCATTAATTAATAATTGGATTATGTGAAGCTTTCTTTAAAATGGGATTAATGGATATTATGTAGCAAAGTCGTGAAGGTGTGGGTCTTTGATAACTTGTACTGGAAACTCACATTTGCCCACATGAGTTTTGGTCTTAATGACCTGTGTGCATATGTCACACTTGATATATTTTACAACAGCTCGTTGCCTTGATAGATTTAGCTTTCCCTTGGTTTTTCTCCAATTGGTTAGGTTAACACTCACTGAGTCCCTATTATCAAGGGGAGCTAAACCCATATAGCTCATAGGTGCATTTTATGATGATCGAGCTATATTGTTTAGGATAATGTTTTACTTCATGCTAAACCTTGTTCTCTATCATGGCATATTATTTATGTATGTATTATGACGTGGTTCACATGGTATTTAAAATTATTTGAGTTGACATTATTTCCCCCTATGCCTGTGTTATATGACAGTGTTTACCCCACTAACTGTCTCTACATGATGTATCCCCATGCGATGCAGGCACCAATGATACTACTACTTTTCATGTACAGAGTTAGGTTGATCAGCTCGGTTCATCAATTTGTTATGGTGAAGTGGTGAGCTTTTATTTCCAAAAAACTTTGACATTTCATTAGTTTCTCTCATAGAGTATAATTAAGATCTTACATTATTATTAACATTGTCATTATCATTATCAAAGTCGGGGATATGTCTCGACGAAGATTGGTTTTGGTTTTCATTATGTAAAGGTTTTGTTGGATTACTGTGGACTTAGGTGGTATTGGTTGGTTATTTCGAGGTCAGTTTCAATTATCATTTAGGAAATATCTTTTATTCTTTGATCTTATTTCATTATATCATGTTATGTGTTCAAAATTTCACCATTATTGGGCAGTGTATGGTGTTTGAGCTAAGTTCAGGGGTGGTCTCCAGTCCATGGGGTACTTAGGATCCTATCACGACCAGATATGGTTTGAGTCATGAATTTTTATTTTCAAAGCCTAGTTTTAGTTTCATTGGTTGTCCACAAATCTGGGTAAAGTAGAATCTCTTTTATGAGTGTATAGCGTGCCACACTTATAAGGGAGAGGCTACAAGGCATTTTGGAATATTTCCCTTTTCTTGTGATATATTTTTGAGCTATAGAGTCTAAAGTCTTGAATCTCCTCTAATTCTCGTATATTCAATTTCTAGATCATGCCTCTCCAGAGATCTGATGCTCAAAGAATCTCCTCTATCCCACTCGAGGAAAACTTTGATTGAACCCATCCCACTTATAGGGTTCAGACCCGGTTGAGGTCTCCTGATTCTAATGGATCTCATGGGGTTCCCCTAATTTCACTAGTCCTCCTCAGTTTTCTCAAGGTGATGTGACTAATGATGAGTTCCATTATTTGATCTATTTGGTTACATAGTTGGTGGCATCTCAATCTCTCAAGTCTGAGTATAAGAGTGATGTTTCTCCTTCTTCTAAGGTCACTAGAGTTGGCTAGTTTATGAGGCTCAAACCTTTGTTTTTTACTAGTTCTAAGGTTAAGAAAGATCCTCAAGGCTTTATTGATGAGATGAAAAATATTCTTCGTGTGATGCATGTCTCTAGCTCAGAGGGTCTAGAATTTTCCGCATACTATCTAAAAAATATAACATATCAATGGTATGAGGAGTGGGATAAGTCAAGGGTGATGATGTTGAATTGACATCTTAGGATGACTTTTCTAGTGCTTTACTTGACCAATTCTTTTCTCAAGAGTTGAGGAAACCAAAGGCTAAAGAGTTCCTGAACCTAAGGCAAGGCAGGATGATACTAAAAGAGTATGACTTGAAGTTTCACCTTCTATCTTATTATGCTCTGGATTTGGTGTTATTTATGAGAGCTAAGACGAGGAAATTAGCTTTAGGATTGTCTCGTGATTTTGTATTGGAATTCAAAGTTGCTTTGTTGAACAAAAATATAGACATCTCTAGGTTGGTGGTGTGTATGTAATAGGTTGAGGAAGAAAAGATGAAGAAGATTGATATTAGTGAAAGGTAGAATAAGATGTGTCAATATTCGAAGCAGGGTGGAGGTTAGCAACAGAGTGGGAGGGACAGTGGAAAATGGTCTAAGAAGAATTGGGAAAAAATTATTTCCTACTTTATGGCTAGTTCTCCTTATACGAACTCTTTGGGTGATTATTGCATTTAGTATGGTGTTTGTACCAAGGAATAAGGTGCCTAATATCAGGCCAGTAGGGCCCAATTATCTCCATCCTATCTTTCTTATAGATTTTGTAAATAGTTGTACCATAGTTTCTGTAATGAGGGGAGAAATAAATGTTTTAGGTGCGGCCATCCTGGCCACTTTCAGAGGAACAATCCTTCAGGCGATGTTTCTACTGGGATGAATAGGTCCCGATTGATATATCCTCTACTCTCACACCAAGAAGTGCTACTTTTATCTCTGACGCTGGTCAGAATAGTCTGTATACTTTTTTTACCATTCAAGATTCCGAGGCATCTCCCGATATAGTTACTCGTATGCTAAAGCTATTCTATTATGATGTATATTATTTGCTTAATCATGGTTCTACTCTTCCTTACGTGACCTCTTATTAGGCTATTCATTTTGTTATTGGTCCAGAGTTTATTTTGGATCCTTTTTTTGTGTCCACCTAGTTTATGATTCTATTGTGTCGAAATGAGTCTATAAGGGTTGTGTGGTATATATCTGTTGAAAGGAGACATTAGCGGATTTAATAGAGTTGGCCATACTGGATTATGATGTGATTTTTAGGATGGATTGGTTGCAGTCATGCTATGCTTCCCTTGATTGTTGGACCCAAAGAGTCAGTTTTGATTTCTCCAATAAGCCGGTGATTGAATAGGAAGGTTTTTCCCTAGTACCTAAGGAAAGGTTAATATCTTATCTTAGATCCCAAAAAATAGTTTGCAAGGGTGTCTCTACCATTTAGTGCATTTTAAGGATTCTAGATCAGAAAGTTCTTCATTTCAATCTATCCTTGAGGTTTGTGAGTTCCTTGGGGTGTTTACTGATAATCTTCCTAGTGTTCCTCAAGATA
Source organism: Capsicum pubescens (assembly GCA_030864215.1). Taxonomy (NCBI): domain Eukaryota; kingdom Viridiplantae; phylum Streptophyta; class Magnoliopsida; order Solanales; family Solanaceae; genus Capsicum; species Capsicum pubescens. The sequence goes on from CM061541.1 coordinate 176,148,689, forward strand.
GGGAAATTGATTTTGGGATTGATATTCTTCTGGACAATCGTCCTATCTTTATCTCTCTTTATAGAATAACTCCAGTTGAGTTGAAAGAACTCAAGAAGTAGCTAAAATATCTTTTGGATAAGGGTTTTATCCACCCTAGTGTTTCTCCTTGGGGTTCTTTGGTTGTATTTATGCGTAAAAAGGATGCTCCCTTTGGATGTATATAGATTACCACTAATTAAATAAGGTGACTGTGAAGAATAACTATCCCCTTATAAGGGTTGATGATCTCTTTGAGAAACTTCAAAGTGCGAAGTACTTCTCTAAGATTTATCTTCGGTCGAGTTATCACCAGTTGAATATTAGGGAGGTGGATGCCCTTAAGACTTGCTTCCAAACTCAATATGATCACTTTTTTTTGTGATATCCTTTGGTTTGACTAATGCCCCGACGACATTCATGGATCTTATGAACTAGTTTTTTAGTAGTTTCTAGACTTGTTTGTCATCGTGTTCATTAATGATATTTCGGTACATTCAAAGAGTAAGGTAGATCATGCTGATCACCTTCATTTAGTCTTCCAGACCCTTAAGAAACAGTAATTGTATGCTAAATTCTCTAAGTGTGAACTTTGGTTGAAAACTATGATTTATCTGGTTTATGTCATTTCTATCAATAAGATCATCGTGGATCTACAGAAGGTTTTAGTGCTTATGAAGTGGCCTAGACCCACCTTTCAAACTGATATTTGGGGCTTCTTGGGTTTAACCGATTATTATAGAAGGTTTATGGAGAGCTTCTCTTCTATTGGTGTCCCGTTGATGAAGTTGACTCAAAAAGAGGCAAGGTTCTTGTGGTCGGAGGCTTGTGAGGTTATTTTCAAGAAGGTGAAGATAAGTTGACTTCAACTATGGTTTTGACCCTACTTGAGGGAACACATAGTTTTGTGGTTTATTGTGATGCGTCCCGTATGAAATTTGGTTGTGTATTGATGCAACATGGCAAGGTGGTTGCATATGCTTCTAGATAATTTAAAGTTCATGAGAAGAACTATTTGAGGCATGATTTGGAGTTATTGGTTGTAGTTTTTTTACCTAAAGATCTGGCACCACTACATGTATGAAGTTCATATTGATATTTTCTCAGACCATAAGAGTTTTCAATATGTGTTCACCTAGAAAAAGTTGAATCCTAGGCAAAGGAGATGGCTTGAGATGCTCATGGATTATGACATGAGTCTCCATTATCATCCAGGTAAAGATAATATGGTTGTTGATGCTCATAGAAAATTTTCCATGAGAAGCTTATCTCATGTTGATGGGAAGAAGTGAGATTAGTGAAAGATATTCACCATTTGTCTAATTTTGAGGTTCATCTCTTAGATCCAAGATGGTGGTATGATTGTTCAAGATATGGCAAAGTCATCTATAGGTGTTGAGATGAAGGAGATATATATTTTGGATCCTATTTTGATATAGATCAAGGATGACATGGTTCACCAGAAAGTGATGGCTTTTGAGATTTGTGGTGATGGCATCTTAAGGTACCAAGGTAGGTTATGTCTTTCTAATATTGATGGGCTACGAGAGAGGATCTTAGCTAAAGATAATGAGTCAAGATATACTATTTATCCTAGTTCTACAAAGATGTATCATGACATGAAGGATATTTAATGATGGAATAATATGAAGAGAGATGTGGCCAATTTCGCCGCCGAGTGTATGGTGTGTCAACAAGTAAAGTTTGAGCACTTGAGGCCTGGTGGTTTCACTCAAGATATTGAGTTTTTTGGGTGGAAATAGGAAGTATTTTATATGGATTTTGATACCAGTCTCCCGTGGTCTTGTGTCAAGATTGATTCCATTTGGGTTATCATGGATTAAATGACTAAGTTGGCTTACTTTATACTAGTGAGGACTAATTTATCTTCAGAGGATTATGCCAATTTGTTCATTGAGAAGATAGTTAAGCTGCATGGTGCTCCAATTTCCATCATTTCTGATCGAGGTACTCAGTTCTCATATTATCTTTGTCATTTATTTTGGAGATGTTAATGGAGTAAGGTAAACCTTAGCACTGCGTTCCATCCTCAGACGAATGGACAAGTAGAGACGTCCATTAATACATTGGAGGATATTCTAAGCTCTTGTGTGATAAATTTTTGTGGTAGTTATGTTGACCATTTGCCTCTTATAGAATTTGCATACAACAATAGCTATCATTTAAGTATTGGGATGGCTCCTTTTGAAACATTATATGGTTGAAGGTATAGGTCTCATATTGGTGGTTTGAAGTTGGTGAAAATAGATTGTTTTTCATAGACCTAGTTCACAACCCTTGGAGATGGTAAAGTGATTCGAGATAGGATAAAGACCATCCAAAGTCGCCAAAAGTCATATGAAGACATAAGACGATGAGATTTGGATTTGATGCGGATGATTTGGTGTTTTTGAAGGTGTCTCCCATGAAGGAAGTGATGTAGTTAGGATGGAAGGGAAGCTCAATCCCAGTTATGTTAGCCCATATTGTATATTGAAGAAAGTTGGAAAGGTTGCTTATGCATTGGAGTTTCCTTCTAGTTTGAATTCTATTTATTCAGTCTTTCATGTGTCAATGTTGAAGAAGTGCGTAGGTAATCTTTCCTTGGTCTTTCCTTTGAAGAGTCTTGGTGTTTTGGATTCCTTGTCATACGACGAAGCCCCGGTGGGGATTTTAGATCGACAAGTCCATCTACAAGTCGTATAGTGACCCGTAGTCACTGACGACTAAATTTTAGCTTTAAATTTAAGGTCACTTTGGAAATTTAACTTCTTATCCAATAAAACCCCTAGTTTAAAAAGAACTCAAAGGTGTTATTTCTCATTTATAAAGTAATTAAACACTCTCAAAACTCTATCAAAAACTTCAAGGTAATGATACTTAGGGTTTCCAGAAAGTAGGTCATCCAAGGGCTCAAGGGTTGATTTCTCTCAATAAACTTAATATTTTAGGCACGTTACTCTTACCTAATTATTATTTTGTGAAAGGCATGAATTTATTAGATGGTTCAATTGAATGGTTTTGAATGTGGGTTTTCTAACATGGTTGAGGGTTTTGACATAGTTGCTCCTTGAGTTGTTTTCCCATGATTTATTATGCATTTTGATTCTTTATTAATGATTTTGAACTTGTGGGGTGCATGGGTATGGTGAATATACTAAGGGGTTATGGTTTTTCCCCAATTTGATGCTTTGAAAGTGGAATTGGATTTGAATAATGGTGTTCCCTCAACATATTTGTGTAATTAGTTTTGAATGGTAAAATTATCACTTGGTTTGACTTGATTACCTGTGTTATTGCATTGCATAAATGGTTAACCGATGAACTTGGATTTTAAAGGCTTTTCTATCTATCATATTAATGAACAAAGGGGGTGAAACATTCCCTTAAGATGTTGATTGTATTGAACAAAGGGGATGATGCATTCCCTTAAGTTTAATATGAATTTTATGGCATAGAGACAAGCTTGCAAGTGTATGGATATGATGAGACCCATGGTTTGCCTAAACATTTGGTTCATTGATTAATAAATGGGTTATGTGAAACCTGCTTTAAATTGGGCTTAATGGGTGTTATGTAGTGAAGCCGTGAAGGTGTGGGTCTTGGATGACTTGTAGTGGAAACTCGTGTATGCCGACATGAGGTTTGGTCTTTATTACCTGTGTACTATGTCACACTTGATATATATTTTGGGACGGCTAGTTTCCTTGATGATTTTAGATTTCCCTTGGGTTTTCTCTGGTTTGTAGACTAACTTGAACTGCGGTCCTTTTAGTATGGAGAGATGAACCAATATAGCCTGTGGGTGCCTATTATAACGGTCGAGCTACATAGTCTAGGATAATGTTTTACTTCCTGCTAAACCTTATTTCCTATCCAGGCATATTATTTTTGTATGTATTATGATGTGGTTCATATGGTATTCAAAATAGTTTTACTAGACATTATTTCCCCCCTATGCCCGAGTTAGAGGCTAGTGTTTACTGTACAAATAGTCTCTTGATGCTGAATCCCCACGTAATATAGGCATAAAAGATACTTCTACTTTTCCTACGCAGATTTAGGTGGATAGACTTTGTTCGTGGGTTCATTATGGTGATGTGGTGAGCTTTCATTCTCTGGAAGACTTAGACATTTCTTTCGTTCCTCTAATAGACTAGAATTAAGAGTTTACATTATCATTGTCATTGTTAGAGTTGAGGACATGTCCTGACCAAGACTGGTTTTGGTTTTCTTTACGTAGAGGCTTTGTTGGATTACTGTGGACTTAGGTAGTATTGGTTGATTTTTTGGTGCCAATTTCCAGTTATTGCTTACAGATATATCTTTAATTATTTCAGCCTATTTCATGATATCTTGTTATATGTTCAAAATTTGGCCATTGTTGGGCAATGTGTGGTATTTGGGTTAAGGGGCGGTCTCTGATCTATAGTGGACTAAGGATACCCATCATAGCCAGGACCTGGTTAGGTTTATGACATGTACATTGTCTCACCAAGTAAAATAGTGGCCTTCTACAAACCAATTATCGACCCTTAAGAGACTTGTGTTGACAACTATCCAATGCTGGTTCACTATTATGATTAACCAAATTTTATCATAATCGTAAGAGTTTGAAATTTAAAACTATGATAAACATAATAATGCTATAAATTAAAGGTTTGAATAATCAATGGGGAGTATCCCAGGGTTAAGGCTCTGCGAACAATCATACTATGTTGTAGAACTCCATTGGTTAGGCTAATTATCTTGGTTGTTGATTTATAGTGTTGATTTTATTATCATGGTTTTTCGAGCCTTGAATCACCTATCTTACTTATCACCATATCTACATAGTTGAGCGGGGATGTGAGAACTAAGTTAAATGCGTCCATATTTTATCTCGTAAGTGAACCAAATAGGGGACTTAGGTATAGTACTATCCTTAATGCAAATTATCACTTCATTCAATGAGAAAATTACAATCCTATTCTATCTATCCCCCGTTCTATCCTCTTGTTCCGCTTATCGGGTTAACAAGATGATTATACATTTATTCTAAGGATTGAGAATACTTAAAATAGTTATAACCAGTTTAAATAAATAACCAAATATGATAAACAATCAAACCAAATAAATTCATAACCATAATACTCATGTTCTTGGCCTTAACCCCAAAAAAGGGGTTTTAGCCACTCATGGACATAACCGTAATCAAAATTATTTAATACATATTAAAATAAATTGATAATCAAAAGTATTGGAATATAAACCCTAATTTTAGTGTTATCCATCCCCCCTTCAATTCCCAAGGTCATCGAACATGTCTAACATAAGGTTTATGGGTCCTATTTATAATAGGACACAATCTGACAATTTTTATATAGGAGTGTGCCACACCCATATTGCAGTTCCTAAGGTCCTTGTAATGTTATAATCATGGTGGGATACTATAATTCGTAATTTAGTATGTCCAAAAGTCCGTGTAATGTCCCTAACGTGGTGCCTAAGGTCTGTGGCGCTCCAAAGAGTCCAAAACGTCCATTTTTTGTCAAGTCTTATCCCAAGTGTTTGTCCATCCATTCCAAGCTTGTGATGTTGTTTACAATTGATTTCCAATTTTTTTATTTTCCATATATAATCATGATAAACTCACAAAGTATCCTATATAATCAAACAACATGAATTAGAACTCAAAACGACATACAATCCAAGACGATGAACTAGTAACTTATGCTAAGAGTACTAGGTTTGTTCTTTTTATCTTTAACATAGTTTTTACTCTTGGCTTGTTTCAATTGAACCTTAAAAACAATAAACAATTTATTCCACATATAATTACACTTAACCTTAGTGACTCACTCTATAATCTATCGAGATCAATTAGAACAACACATTGCCAAAGCTAGTAACACTAGTTTTCTCATCTAAACTCTAAATGACCAGATTAATTCAAAACTTGTTCGAAACACACCTTAAACATTATTATAAAGTATTTTAACACTTAGATGATCAATTATATCACTAACCACTCATTAAGAACAAGATAAGTCCTCAAAACAAGGTTATGTAAGTCCAGATAACTATACAGAGAAGCATAAATCCACCTCAGATCAAGGGTTTGGTTTTGGGTATGGAGGAAAGTTTATATAACAATCTTTAGACATAGGAATCCAAACATCATTATCCAAACCATACCCCATGATTTCAAAATATTTGGTTTTTTATTGTTACTACACAATAATAAAAGGTACTGTCTCAAGAGAGACGTTACCAGCTTAAAAAATTTAGATAATGAATAACCGGTGGGGAAAACTAGAAGGATCAAGAGAGGCTTCAATCATGTGATTCAAAATGAAGGAATAGATATTTACCTTACACTAAGAAACAAATCACAAAGTAAGTAGAGTGTCATGCTGAAATATGGTAGATAATGATCCAGCTCTAGGAACAAAGGTAGTTGTCACAACCCAATTCCTTAAGTCATGATGGAACCTACTAAAACCCAATAGTATGAAAGCCAAACCATAGTCTGGAACTACTAGAAATGGTCTAGAAAGAGAAATGAAGGAAGAATGCGGAATAAGTATAGTAAAAGGATGAAATACATAAAATAGTCCCAAAACTTAGTGGAATCAATACAAGAACTTATAATTTAATAATACTGACATAATGAAGTACAAAATAAATATACCGAAAAATCATGTATGAATTCAACATAAAGACTAGTCTAGAACGTAAGAGAGAGAATAGCCATACTCTAAATGCTTAGATCTCACCCTATCTCTCCAAACCATAGTTGCTACGCATGACTCACACAAAAAAAGACGAGAACCCTTGCTATTATCTGCAGGTTGTAGAAGTGTAGAATGAGTACCAAATATATGGTGCTCAGTAGGCAACTGCCGACTAATCTACAATAATAATGCAAATATAATAACATGTAAGCAGAAATGTAAATAACACCCAAATATCCAGAAAACTACATAATAAAGCTAAGGATACCATAAGGATAACTATTTTATTCATATCCAAAAAATATAACATAATAAGCTAATAGAATAATAAGGATAAGTTACTCTATTCAAAGCTTAATCCGAGACCCTAGCACTATACTATATATAACTAGCCAATATAAGAGTAAAGAGCGGAAGAAGGATAAATATAGTAGTATATAAGGACAAGGAATAGGTATACAACACGAGTAAATGAAGAAATTGATATACGGTAATACCATAACTGTAACACCCCGATTCGCTAAATCGGAATGCTATAAGGTGCTCATGACCTCGAGGGACCACAAGCTAACCCATGACTGATATCTGTACCTGTATACTGCAAATCATGATATAATAATGCGGAATACATAAAACTGTAAGGCCATAAGGTTCAACTGAATAAAACCATGTGGGTGAAAATACCCAAAACAACTCAATCTGAAAGCTAAGTCTGAACGTAAATCTGAACATAAATTTGTAAGCCTCTAAACTATCTGAATAAGGAGTTGAAGGATCATGTCTCCAACTAACTCCGTACAACTGAACTGAAGAAATAAATAAAAGAATCAAATCATATTATCCTCGAGTCAAGGAGGACTCACTGTGTCTCTACGACTGGAATGCTACTGCTACTGCTGGACTGGAGCTCGTGTCTCGGAACCTATGGTGTAATATACAAAGAAAGCACCATAGCGCAAATGCGTCAGTACAATTAGAGTACTGAGTATACGAGGAGGGTAGGATCAACATCAAGGGTTTCATGCATGAACAACGCTGACTGACTAATATGAACATGAGAGTTCAAACACACATATATAGAAACTGGGACCGTGAACACGTGATAGCATGACCTGTAAGCTAATACATAGTTTACTGATAACTATCATAACAGGCACTGAAACTGATAATATGGACGACTGTATATAACAGTCCTGTATATACTGAAATCTGAAGAACACCCTGAGTTCTTTTACTGAGACTGATACTGAAATTGTGGGAAGTAGTGTTTAATCGACATGCCCCATGTATGCCGTTATGGCTAAGATGGGGTCCAATCTCTGCCCCGACTGGAGGGGTATCAATACCGTGCCATAGGTAAGGACAACCTGTGAGTGACCCTTATCTGGCGGGTAGTCAATAAGAACGGTGGGAACCCTAAACTGACGGGTTAAGCCACCTCATCAACCCTAATCTAACGGGTTAAGATGTCTCAACCTACGCTGGTTACGTAGTTCTGGAACACAAGGATGACTACTTAGAATCACACCCTGAACTGGTGGGTGAGTTCCCATCCTTGGGTTCACTCGGTGCTAACCTCTACTCCCATCTGGAGGGACTGGACGTGAATAACTGACTGTACATGACTTAATCTTACTGAATTCCATTTACTGGCGGAATATTACTTATATCTGACAACTGACTAAGATCATGAGGTTTTCCCAAGTCATATGACTGACTGAAGTCTATGGAATCATAGATTGTGTTCGGATATCATGAAACATAACATGGCTTTAGGCACACAACTATAGGTTTCGGGTACAAGTACCCCCAGGACTCGATAGGAGGAAACTGACACACATGACATGACTTGATCACAAGATTTGAGTCCACAATTCACAATATCATAAGTAAGGATTTCATAATAAGAATGATTCTCAACAAACTATTACATGATCGGGAATGCACACAGCCTGTATATACTTGCATGGCTTCGATAACATGGTCATTCCATATCACAACAATATCATGATTATCTCATACAACTTCTTCAATTCAATTCAATAGCATGGAGATCACGTTGAACATAAACTTAGAACATGGAATAGTCACTTAGGACTTATTATGTCATAAAAGCATGATTTCTATTCCCTTAGGTATTTTCACAAACACCTTACATGCACATCTTAGGCATAGGTGGATTCATCAAGATTTCAAACTTTCAACCACCAATTTCACATGTTTATACATTAAATACCACTATACCCTTACACAAAATATACAAAGATCCCATCTTAGGCATCATCAAACTCCAACTACATGAACATCAACCACAAACAACATAAACATCATAATACATAATTTAGAAGATGGTTCTTGAGATTCATGGACGAAAGTAGTCCATGAATCAACTCACGCATACCTTAGAAGGAAGATTCTTGATGATTGACGGAGGAATTTCCTTGAAATTGGATCTTCAAGATTAGTTATACAACCCTAGTTTTTTTTCTCTTTTAGTGCTCTTGGATGATGAGCTTTGAGGTGATAATAGGGTTGTAATATGTTTAGAAGCTATATATTTCGTAGGGTTAAGTTTAGGGATGTGTAAGGAGTGTTAAAAGACTTAATTACCCTTAAATTAACTCAAAACGGAGTGCTTTTGGCACCTGGAACTGACTTAGGCGGCGCCCAAGTGATGTCCTAAGCTAGGTTGGGCGGCGCCTAACCAATCGCCTATGCTTGGGTTTGGCGGCGCCTAACCAATCGCCTATGCTTACTGTCTCTCACAAAAATGGGCATAACTTTTTGCTCGGGGATTGGATTAAGGATAAATTGGTATCGTTGGAAAGCTAATTCGATTCTCTACAATTCGGTGGGTCTAACTCAGCCAAAATACCACATTAACATCGAGTTACACTCGTTCAAAGATGACCCTTGCAAAATCGAACACTAAAAATTGATGGATTCAAAAACTCTTAGCTTGTATTACCATAACTGACTCATACGAACATTCTTAATGCATCATAAGCTATCCTATCACTAGGATATTCATTGTAAGTCATGTACGCAAGTATGAATCATAGGATAGGAGATTTCATACGTAGGAATACTTATTCACTTCCTAGCTTAGAAACATGCGGTGTATTACAATATCTCCCCCTTAGGAACATTCATCCTCGAATTAGAATTTACTGAGAAGGGATACAAGACAATAAAACCTGAACAGAACATGAAGAACTGAAACTTGATCTCATGACTGATATGCTAAACATACTGAACTCATGCATATATGATGCACGGACAACAGACACATGAATTCATGACTGAGTATAAAATGTTTAATAGGTACCAAGTTTATACTGGAAACATGAACATGAAAATTAATAAGATTAAGGAGAACTGTTACCTTCAGCCTGATCTGAATTGGCGGAGAAGAGGTGAGGATACTTGATACGCATATCTGCTTCTACTTCCCAAGTATCTCCCTCATGAGACTGATTTCGCCAAATAACCTTGACTAGAGGGACTTCTTTGTTCCTCAATCTACGCATCTTATAATCTAAGATTTCGATTGGAATCTCTTCATAAGAGAGGCTATTCTAAATATCGATGCTCTGAATAGGGACAACAACTGCTGGGTCACCTATACACTTCTTTAGCAAAGAGACATGGAAGACTTGATGGACTGAGGCTAGATCTGAAGGCAACTCAAGCTCATAAGCTACCTTGCCAAAGCAACAAAGAATTCTGAAGGGATCGACATACCGGGGACTGAGTTTCCCTTTCTTACCGAACCTCTTCACTCCCTTTATGTGAGAGATCTTAAGATAGACATAGTCATTGACCTCGAACTCGAGATCCTTTCTATGAATATCTGCATAGGACTTCTGTCGGCTCTGAGCCACCCGGAGTCTCTCTTTGATCAACTGAACTTTCTCTAAGGTGTCGAATACTAAGTCAGGACCTATGATTGAGGCCTCACTAACTTCAAACCAACCAATTGGAGATCTACATCTCCTACCATAGAGAGCTTCGAATGGAGCCATCTGAATACTAGAATGATAGCTATTATTGTATGCAAACTCAATCAAAGGCAAGTGGTCGTCCCAACTTCCCTTGAAGCCAATTGCTCATGCCCTTAGCATATCTTTAAGAGTCTGAAAGGTCCTCTCTACTTGACCATCTGTTTGAGGATGAAATGTTGTGCTGAGATGGACTTGGGTACCGAGACCCTTTTGGAACCCTTTCCAAAAGTGAGAGGTGAACTCGGTACCTCTATCTAATATAATAGATAGTGGAACACCGTGTAACCTGACTAACTCTCTAATATAGAGTTTGGCATAATCCTCGGTGGAAAAAGAAGTACGAATAGGAAGGAAATGAGATGACTTGGTCATTCTATCTATAATGACCCAGACTGAATCATGCTGATGACGAGTTCTAGGCAAACCCGCCAAGAAGTCCATGCTCACTTCCTCCCACTTCCAAGTAGGAATGGTGAACTCTTGCAATGAGCCACTAGGTTTCTGATGATCTATCTTAACCTGCTGATATGTAGAGCACTTATCCACAAACTCTGCAACTTCTATCTCCATCCCACTCCACAAATAAATCTCCCACATGTCGCGGTACATCTTAGTGGCCCCTGGATGAATAGAGTATCGCGCACCATGCGCTTCTGCAAGAATTCACTGCCTCAATTCATCTACACCTGGAACACATAGACGACCCTGATAATGAAGAACACCATATCCCCCTTGGGAGAAAACCTCGACTTCCTGATTCTGAACTGAATCTTTGAGCTTGAAAAGGCTAGGATCCCTGTCTTGTTTCTCTTTCACCTCGGAAACTAGAGATGACTCTGAACTATAATGAACACATACACCACCCTCTGAAGAATCGACTAAGCGAATGCCTAGTCTGGCAAGCTGATGGATCTCCTGAGCCATCTTTTTCTTACAATCCTCAATGTGAGAAATACTACCCATGGAAAGTCGAATGAGAGCGTCGGCCACAACATTAGCCTTACCCGGATGATAAAGAACACTCATGTCGTAATCCTTTAAGAGCTCTAACCACCTTCTCTGGCGAAGATTGAGATCTTTCTAGGAAAATACATACTGGGGGCTTTTATGGTCTGTGAAGACATCTACATGAACTCCATAGAGATAATGCCTCCAAATCTTCAAGGCAAAAACTACCGCTGCTAACTCAAGATTATGATTAGGATAATTCTTCTCATGCGGCTTTAACTGTCTGGAGGTGTAGGCTATGACCTTACCATGCTGCATGAGAACAAAACCTAAACCCACTCTGGATGCATCACAATAGACTACAAAACCGTCTGAACCATCTGGAATAGCTAGAACTGGAGCTGAGGTGAGTCGAGTCTTCAACTCTTGAAAGCTCTTCTCGCATGAATCTGATCACTGAAACTTAATCTTTTTCTGAGTCAATCTGGACATGGGAGATGCAATAGAAGAAAATCCCTTGACAAACCATCTGTAATAGCTAGCCAAACCTAAGAACGGTGTCAATGGCTAAGCTGGGGTCCAATCTCTGCCCCGACTGGAGGGGTGTCAATACTGTTCCAGGGGTAAGGACAGCCTGTGAGTGACCCTTATCTGGGGGGTACTCAATGAGAACGGTGGGAACCCTAAACTGACGGGTTAAGCCACCTCATCAACCCTAATCTGACGGGTTAAGATGTCTCAACCTACTCTGGCTACGTAGTTCTAGAACACAAGGATGACTACTAAGAATCACACCCTGAATTGGCGGGTGAGTTCCCATCCTTGGGTTCACTCGGTGCTAACCTATACTCCCATCTGGAGGGACTGGATGTAAATAACTGACTGTACATGACTTAATCTTATTGAATTGCATTGACTGGCAGAATGTTACTGATATCTGACAACTGACTAAGATCATGAGGTTTTCCTAAGTCATGACTGACTGAATTCTATGGAATCATAGCTTGAGTTCGGTTATCGTAAAACATGAAATGGCTCTAGGCACACAGCTATTGTTTTTGGGTACAAGTACCCCCAGGACTCGATAGGAGGAAACTGACACACATGACATGACTTGATTACAAGATTTGAGTCTACAATTCACAATATCATAAATAAGGATTTCATAATAAGAATGATTCTCAACAAACTATTACATGATCGGGAATGCACACAACCTGTATATACTTGCATGGCTTCAATAACATGGTCATTCCATATCAAAACAATATCATGAGCATCTCATAAAACTTCTTCAATTCAAGACAATAGCATGGGGATCACGTTGAACTTAAACTTAGAACATGGAATAGTCACTTAGGACTTATTATGCCATAAAAAACATGATTTCTATTCCCTTAGGTATTTTCACAAACACCTTACATGCACATCATAGACATAGGTGGATTCATCATGATTTCAAACATTCAACACCAATTTCACATGTTTATACGTTAAATACCACTATACCCTCACACAAAACATACAAAGATCCCATCTTAGGCATCATCAAACTCCAACTACATGAACATCAATCACCAACAACATAAACATCATAATACATAATTTATAAGATGGTTCTTGAGCTTCATGGATGAAAGTAGTCCATGAATCAACTCACGCATACCTTAGAAGGAAGATTCTTGATGATTGACGGAGGAATTTCCTTAAAATCAGATCTTCAAGCTTAGTTATGAAACCCTAGTTTTTTTTCTCTTTTATTGCTCTTGGATGATGATCTTTGAGTTGATAATAGGGTTGTAATATGTTTAGAAGCTATATATTTCGTAGGGTTAAGTTTAGGGACGTGTAAGGAGAGTTAAATGACTTAATTACCCTTAAAATAACTCAAAACGGAGTGTTTTTGGCACCTGGAACTGACTTAGGCGGCGCCCAAGTGATTTCCTAAGCTAGGTTTGGCGTCAACTAACCAATCGCCTATGCTTGGGTTGGACGGCGCCTAACCAATCGCCTATGCTTACTGTCTCTCATGAAAATGGGCATAACTTTTTGCTCGGGTATTGGATTAAGGCGAAATTGGTATCGTTGGAAAGCTAATTTGATTCTCTACAATTTGGTGGTTTAAATCACCCAAAATTCCACATTAACATCGAGTTCTAATCATTCAAAGATGACCCTTGCAAAATCGAACCCTAAAAATTGATGGATTCAAAAACTCTTAGCTTGTATTACCTTAAGTGACTCATATGGACATGCTTAATGCATCATAAGCTATCCTATCACTAGGATATTCATTGTAAGTCATGTACGCACGTATGAATCACAAGATAGGAGATTTCATACGTAGGAATACTTATTCACTTTGAAGCTTAGAAACATGGGGGGTATTACAATAACCACTATAGATAGGTGCATATACACAATAAGGCTAACTCAAGGGTACAATCTAAGTAATAACACATGCATCTGTAGGAATCCTAATCATAGTAAAAACTAATGCTAATATAATTAGGGCCTATTATCCACAGTCTATAAATAAGATAATTAATATAATAAAGCAATTGTCAAGAAAGGCACCAGAATATCAAGGTCTAAAGCCATAGTGCCTAACCATGTTATAATTATGAGTAACAACATAACCGTAATGTAAAAGAAGAAGAATCATTCCTCAAAGATCAATACCAGTCTGATAATCCAGTTACCACGAACCAATCATAATAACCACTAAAATGTAACCAGTTTGTCTGGATAAAAAATATATGATCGGGCCTTTCATAAACCCTCTCCACCATAGTCCTAGAAGGTTCAATCAACACATAACAAACCGCAAGAAATACTCGTTACCTATACCTATGCAGCCCCCAACAAGGATAATAGAATAGGCACATACTAGTGATAGGAAATGTACATACAAGGATGAGTGTAAAGAGAATCCATGATACCATAATCTATCCAAGTACCATAAACTAACAAGTGTATACACCTCCTCCAGTTAGACATCCCACAAAGGCAAGACCGACGATGACCTTTCTTCTCTAGGCATGATGGCGTAAGGATGAAAGAGTCCCTAGGAAGTTTAAGAGTACTCGTATACACCGACCTAGTCTGGATCTAGGATTTGCAATAATCATTAATGTCATCATCAATTACCATATTTGAATTTTAACTTATATCATCAATAGTATTATCAATCTGCTCTATCAAGAACCATATATATATATATAAATGTATACGCATAAAAATACATAGGCTAGAACTATCGATAAGAGAGTATAGTCCATAAATATATTACCCGAGATAAACTCCTGGACAGAATCATCATTAAAGTTTAGAAAGGTTTAAAATATCTCTTGACCAAGGTACATAGTAGTAGAAAAATTGTGGACGAAAATCTATCTTGGATAAATCTCTAAAACATCATTTTTAGTCTCACAGTCTTATGAGTTATACATTAAGATGGTACGATTCCCATTAAGAGAAAATACACTTTAAACATCAAAGTTTAGAATAAATTCCTTTTTAGGAAAAGACTAGTAAAATCATATTTTTGGTTGGAATCGTTCGATTTACCGTCTAAGTGATCATGATTGTATCAAATCTATGTATGTCATTACCAGTATTCAAACAATATAATTGTAATTATCAATATATATATAAACTACGACCACTTCTTTTATGAGGATAGTCTACTTTCCAGAATCCAACTAATATAATAATCATGACCTTGCACCCAATTATATATTTGCAACATAAGCATAACATCATAATCACATTTTAGGAGCAATAGTATATCCAAAATAACCATAGCATCATAATTCAGAGAAAAACCATTATAGTTCACCAAGACACATACAAACCTTAGACTAGAGGTTTATCAATCTCAACTATGTCTAATAGGCTATCATACGAATATAAGTCTACAAAGTTGACACATATCTTGGCCTAAGGTGGGACAAAAGGGCCCACTTCTAATCCTCAAAATTAATTTTAGATAATATTATACCCCGTCTTGGCTAAGGTATCTAAATTCACTTCTAGATGTTAAATAAGACACAATTAGACTAAGATATTAATTCCACCTAGAACATGAGCAACTGAGCCAATTCCACCTAAATTTCCATTCTAAGAGATCCAAAATAGTCCATATAAGACTAATCATACTAATCATGCTTCCAATACCTAAATCCCACCCCATATAGAGCATAATATCATAACCATTCTATGAATTAGATCAATCAATGTAGAAGGTAATAGGATCATATAATTATAATGAGTATTTCACCTTAAGGGACCATTAGCCTTCTAGCCCCCAAATAAATTAGAATAAGTCACGGTGTTCTACTCATAATCATATCCTAACATCATCCCTATTTTACAAGCAACATATATTAAACACCATATCAATAAGAATAGTAGATAAATGCCTACCATGACTTTGAATCACAACCCATAGATCATCCATAAATTGCCTATCTTCACTCTACGATGCTATAAAAAAGTAATCTACACATTATTAGGAGTAAAATAAGACCCATATTAATATATTAAGGGTTGTGTTGAATTTTAGGTCAAGAAAAAACTTGCAAGTCTTGTAAACAAAACAAAAATTGAACCCATCATGTGGTCCCTCGAAGGAAAATGAATATGTGATCAAAAGATAAGCACAAACAGAGCATAAATTGGGTCTAAAATTAGCCCTTAAAGTTTAGGAATTTAAGACCTAATTTCTAAGAACTTTACCAAGAATTATTATGGAAATTCCCAAGAAGAGTTAGGTTAGAGTACCTTAACCAAGGTGGATGACTTCCCACATTTTTGTAATGACCCAACAAGTCATTTCTTGTGATTTTGCTTATTTTCACCATTAGAGCTTCTCCATACCTGCCCCAAATCATTTATGACTTATTGGAACTGATAGTTCGGTTACTTAGAAGTTCATTTGGTTTTTAAAAATATTTCCCTATTTAGAAGTCTTCATTGGTACCTAAGGCCACCTAGCATAAAATGATATTGAAGGTAAATTATGACTCAACCAACAACTCTAGAATATGGTTGTTAGGTTGGGTAGAATTTTGGTTCAAGCCCCACTACACCCAAACTCATTTTTCTCAATTGTTCAAAAAGTTAGAAAATTAAAAATTTAGGTGTAGGCCCCACATTTGGTTGAAACGACCTTTGATGGATAATCCAATTTTTCCAACAATTAAGAAATGTCAAACTTAGTATGGTTGCAGAGGAGTACTGCAATTGTATGGGACTTGATGCTACCATGATGGATGTAATTATGACTATCTCGAGTACGTGATCGCCACTCCTGAGGGCTTGGGATGGGCCATTTAAAATCTCTACTTGGCCAAAAATTGGCCATTTCTTCATTTTCTTGGGCGATTTATAATGTGTCTTGGGTGTTGATTAGGAGCTTAAACAACTTGCATATTCATGATTAGAATCGAATCTAAGGTAAGATTCCTCTAATTTTAATGTTAAATTCTTTAATTCTTAGATCCAAAACCTCAAATGGCTTAAGTCTTGATTTTAACCACAAATATGGTTGATTTGCAAAAAAATCTTGAGGCTTATATATTCATAATGGTATTTGAACAATAGGTTGGTCTCGGAAGATCATTTTCCATATGTGGAACCCACTTAGGGTATTTTTTATGTTGTTTTAGACTCGAAGCACAAAGGTGAAATATTGGTGCTGTTGTTCTAGTAGTAATGTGTAATAACCCAAAACTTTTCCTATCTTAAAATCATCTAAAAAAATGGTAGGAGCTTTCTTTGAAAGATGAATCCACTTTTGTACACGTGGTATTTTAAATATTTTCACTTTCAGTCATGTGGTAAATTCAATAAGCTTTCTATCGATATAAAATTCACCTAAATCTGATAACCGGGTAAGAAGTTATGACTATTTCAAGTTCCCATCGTAAAACAATGCCATATTGGTCAGTGGCGCACCGCGCCACAAGCTAATATGGAAATTTTCCCTTTTCAGTTTCTCAGCACGATTTCATCCGCATCGCACCAAAGTTCCAGGTCACAAAAGAAGGGGAAAAGCTATGGCTCCGCGTCGCGCCATCCCTCAGTTTCCCTATTGTAAAATTCCAGTGACACGGCGCGATACCGCCACGTCGCTCCAGGGGTCCAATTCGGGAAATTTTTACTGAAATTACAAGATGCGTCCAGGGCTAAAAGGGTCAATTTCCCACCCCAATTTAAGCTCTTTAACACGTGATTCAGCCACTTTTCACCTAAAATACACTCTCTTCTCTCAAAAACCTCGCAAGAACAACCTAGGGCTTTTCATAGAAGATTCAAAATCAAGAATTTCCTACCTCAATCTTCGTGTATTTACAAACCAAGGTATGCATAGTGTTCATTCATAGACTTCTTTCATCCATGAAGCCCAAGAATCCCTTTTCCAAATTAAAGTTTATGGATTTTCTTATGAATTTCATAATTGGGCTGCTCTTGTTCAAGTGGATAACAAGAAGTTGAATTCTACTCCATGTTGGGTGATAAATTCTATGTGGATTAAATTAGTATAGATATAGATTAATTCAAACCTATGACTAAACTCTTTAATGATGAAATTAGAATTTAACCCAGATGTTTAATTATTGTACAACGATGTTTACATGTACCATGCCTACAATATGTTTAATTAAATGCGTAGATGAAGGAAAAGTGCCTAACTAGCATGATACCATAAAATCCCCATACATGTACAAGTTATGCCTATCACATATTTTGATGAAATGCTTCTATAAGTGTATTATGGATTATGATGTTAGTTATATGTTCAAGTAAGTTATGCTTGTTCAGTTTTCTTCCATCAAGTTCAGGGGGTACTCGTACCCGAAACATTAGCTGTGTTCGTAGAGCCATGTCATGTTTTCACGATACTCCCAATCAAGCTATGAATCTTTAGACTTCAGACAGTCTTATGACTCAGGAAATCTCAATGATCTCATGAACTCAGTCAGTTGTCAGATATCAGTAGTATTTTGTCAGTCAACAGAATTCAGAAACTTAGACCATGTTCAGTTTAGTAAATCATGTTCAGAGTCTATTCAAATAGGAGTAGAAATTACCATCGAGTGAACCCAAGGATGGGAACACACACTATCAGATGAGGGTGTGATTCTTAGAAGTCATCCTTGCATTACAGAACTATATAGCCAGCATAGGTTGAGACATCAACACTGTCCGATGAGGGTTGATGAGGTGGATAAGCACTTTCATATAAGAGCCCCACCTTTCTCTTTTAGGAACACTATCAGATGAGGGTCACCCACAGCTTGTCCTTATCAGTGTCGCGGTATTGGCCCCTTTTCCAATTAGGGTTACAGATTAGACCCCAACTCAGGCATAATGGCATATTAGGGATATTTTGGTTAGATAAATACTTCCCATAATTTTATGTTACAAAATCAGGACTGTCAGACACAGTCAATCAGTCTCAGTAATAGAACTCGGATAGTTCTTTAGATTTCAGGATTGTCAGATATAGTCAACTCAGATATAGTATGGGACTCAGCTAGTTCCAATAGATTCAGAACTGGCAGATACAATCACTCATGATATCAGTTATATCAGTTATTAGTATGTCATGTTATCAGTATTCAAATTCTGTAATCATGTTATCACAGTATCAGTGTCAGTTATTATATCTCATGCATATATTCTTACGTTCATGATAGTCAGTATGCTATTGTTATTGTTCATGCATATTAACCCCATGCATTCAGCCTACCTAACATGTATACCAGTATATTCAAAGTACTGACGCATTTGCTCTATGGTGTCTTATACAATAAGTTCAGAGATATAAGCTCCAGAGCAACAGTAGATTCCAGTCTCAGCAGTCAGAGTTAGTAGTGAGTCCTCATCTTTTGGGGACATGTTCATCATTTTATTATCTCAGAAATTAGTTTATTAGTTGGATTTAGTTGGGGATATGTCCCATCAACTCTTTATTCAAACATTCATGTTTTAGAGGCTTTCCAGACTACAGCATGTTCAGATACCTTATTTCAGTTATTTTGAGTATTTCATACCCCTCCCAGATGTTACATTTTTATCAGATACTATGTCTCAGTTTTGAACCTTATGGCCTTTCATTTCATGTTTCCTCATTATAAAGTATTTTATGCAGTATACAGGTACAAATATCAGTCATGGATTAGCTTGTTGTCCTTCGGGTTTATGAGCACTGTGTAGCATATCGAGTATTAGATTTAGGGTGTTACAAACTTGGTATCAGAGCCTAAGGTTCAATAGAGTCCTAGGAAGTCTGAAAGCCGCATCTAGTAGAGTTTTGTATATGAGTATGTTCCGAGCCACATTTATGTACAAGAGGCTATAACATGTTTTGGGAACAGTTTCCCCTCTTTCAGTATTTATGTCATGCCAGTGTGCATAATCTAAAGTCAATCTCTCACTCTAATCTATTTCTCGACTTTCTTCTACAGAACATGCCTCCTAAAAAAAGAAATGGGAATCATCCAACCCCTCAGCTCGAAGAACCTTTGGGAGAACATGTTTCTCATGCAGAGTTCGGATCTGTATTCACTACTCTTGCTAAGTTAGTTGCAGCTCAGAATAAATGAACAACTATTATTCCGGACAATCCAGTAGCCAATTCAACTGCAGCCAGAATTTGCGACTTTACCCGAATGAATCCTCTATCCTTTCTTGGGTCTAAGTCAGATGAGGACACTCAGGAATCCTAGATCATGTGCAGAAGGTTACAGACATAATGGGGGTTACTTCTAGTGAGAGTGTTGAGCTAGATGTATATTAGTTGTAGGATGTTACTATCACTTAGTTTAAATAGTGGAAGTCAAAAAGGCCAGATGATGCAGGGCCTATTTAGTGGAAGGAGTTTGCTTCTTCTTTCCTTAATAGATTTTCCCCCTAGAGCTTAAAGAAACTAAGGTGCTAGAATTCATCAACCTCAAGTAGGGAAATATGATGGTGAAAGAGTATTCTATTAAGTTTACTCAATTATCCAGATATGACCCTCATGTGGTTACAGATAGTAGGGCCAAGATGAGTAAGTTCATTTCAGGGTTGAATGATAACATGGTTAATGATTGCAGATCTGCTATGTTGAATAGTGACATGAATTTAGCCAGGATCATGACTCATGCTCAACAGATAGAGAAGTAGAAAATTAAGCAGAGGGAGAACCATAATAAGAGAGCTAGGACAGGTAGCTTTAATTTTAGTTAGCCTAAGTCTAAGGGAGGCAATCGCTCTCAGATTTGTCCGAAGTCATCAATTCCAGTTCCTTCATTATCCAGTGCTCCAGTTCCTAAGTTTAGAGAGGGTAACAAAGATAGAGCGACAGTATCTAAGTCTTAGGGAAGTATTAACAGTGCCTGAACAAATCCCTTTAGTTAGATTATGGTAAGAACCACAAGGGTGTGTGCAGAGCTGGAAGTGATGTCTGTTTTAGTTGTGGAAAGCTAGGCCACAGAGTCTGAGACTTCCCTCAGTAAGGTTATCAGAGTCATCTCCTCTCCTCAGCTCAGTCCGGTCACCCAAATCAACAGGTTTCCACCTCTAGTGCTACTAGTGGGCAACGCCCAAACAGACTCTATGCTCTCTAGTCCCGTTAAGATCAGGAAAATTTTCCTGATGTGGTTACTGGTACGTTACAGATCTTTCATGTGCATGTTTATGCTTTTCTAGATCTAGGTTCTTCCTTGTCTTTTGTTACTCCCTATATAGCAGATAATTTTGGAGTTAGTCCCAAAATTCTAGCAGATCCCTTTTTCAGTCTCTACCCTAGTGGGTAAAACCATCATAGCCCGGTGGGTATACAAGAACTGCCCGATTATGATATTTTAGAATGTCACTTCAGCAGACTTAGTCTAATTAGAATGACTAATTTTGATGTCATTCTCGGCATGGATTATCTTTACTCCTGCTATGCTATAGTCGACTGCAGAAATAGAATAGTCCAGTTTTAGTTCCCTAATGAACCCGTCCTTGAGTGGAAGGGTATTACTTCATCATTTAGAGGTCAGTATGTTTCCTACCTTCGGGCAAG
The DNA here is from genome assembly GCA_030864215.1 of Capsicum pubescens. Classification (NCBI taxonomy): domain Eukaryota; kingdom Viridiplantae; phylum Streptophyta; class Magnoliopsida; order Solanales; family Solanaceae; genus Capsicum; species Capsicum pubescens. The sequence goes on from CM061541.1 coordinate 176,170,438, forward strand.
GAAAATAATGTCATGTGTCTATCATCTTGTTCATGTTAAGGATTCTAGTTCCAAAATTCCCAATCTTGAATTCGTTCTAATTCTGATTGAATATTCAGATGTCTTTACCAAAGATATTCCAGGAATTCCTCCCGAAAGGGAAATAGACTTCGGTATTGATCTTCTTCCAGATACTTAGCCTATCTCTATTCTGCCATACAGAATGAGACCAGAAGGACTAAGAGAATTGAAATAACAATAGAAGGATCTCCTAGATAAGGGATTCATCAGGCCCAACATTTCCCCATGAGGCGCACCAATATTATTCGTGCACAAGAAAGATGGTTCTCTCAGAAAGTGTATAGACTGCCGTCAACTTAATAAGGTCATGATCAAGAACAAGTATCCTCTTCCCAAAATCGATGAATTGTTTGACCAACTTCAGGGTGCTAGTTATTTCTCTAAGATAGACCTCAAATTCGGCTATCATCAGCTCAGAGGTAGAGAATATGACATTCCAAAAATAGATTTTCGTACTCGATATGGTCACTTTGAATTCCTAGTTATGTAATTTGGTCTTACTAATGCCCCAGCAGCTTTCATGGACTTGATGAACCACGTGTTCAAACAGTACTTGGACATGTTTGTCATAGTCTTCATAAATGATATTCTGGTCTATTCATACAATGCAGAACATCTCAGAATAGTAGTTCAGACTCTCATAGATCATCAGCTATTCGCCAAATTTAGTAAGTGTGAATTTTGGCTAAGGTCAGTAGCATTCCTTGGTCATATCATTTTGGGTGATGTCATTAGAGTAGATCCTCAAAAGACCGAAGCGGTAAGAAACTGGTCCAGACCTATCTATCCATCAGATATCAGTAGTTTCTTGGGTTTGGCTGGCTATTACAGATGGTTTGTTGAGGGATTTTCTTCTATTACATCCCCTATGTCCAGATTGACTCAGAAGAAAATCAAGTTTTAGTGGTCAGATCCTTACGAGAAGAGTTTTCAGGAGTTGAAGACTCGACTCACCTCAGCTCCAGTTTTAGCTCTTCTAGATAGTCCAGAGGGGTTCGTAGTGTATTGTGATGCATCCATAGTGGGATTAGGTTGTGTCCTAATGCAGAATGGTAATGTCATAGCCTACGCCTCTAGACAGTTTAAACCACTCTATGGAAGAATTATGCTACTCATGATCTTGAGTTAGCAGCCGTAGTCTTTCCCTTAAAGATTTGGAGGAATTATCTCTATAGAGTTCATGTAGATGTATTCACAGATCATAAGAGTCTTCAGTATGTCTGTTCTAAAAAATATCTCAATCTTCTTCAGAGAAGGTGGTTAGAGCTCTTGAAAGATTATGACATGAGTGTCCTCTATTATTCGAGCAAGGCCAATATAGTGGCCGACGCTATCAGTAGACTATCTATGGATAGTGTTTCTCATGTGGATGATAGTAAGAAGAAGTTAGCTCAGGAAGTACATCAGCTTTCCAGACTAGGCATTTTCTTAGTCGATACAGATGAGGGTGATATATGGGTTCAAAGTAGTTTAGAATCATCTCAAGTTTATGAGGTGAACGAAAAGCAATATAGAGATCCCAGCCTTGTCAAATTAAAAGAGTCAGTTCAGGATAAAAAATTAGTGGTTTTTTCCCAAGGGGGAGATGGTGTTTTGCATTGTCGGGGTCATCTCTGTGTTCCAAGTATAGATGACATAAGGCAGAGAATTCTTGCAGAAGCACATGGTTCACGCTACTCTATTCTTCCAGGGGGAACAAAGATGTACCACAACTTGTGGGAAGTCTTTTGGTGGAGTGGGATGAAGAGAGATGTTACAGATTTTGTGGCTAAGTGCTCTACATGTCAGCAGGTTAAGATAGAGCATCAGAAGCCTAGTGGTCCTATGCAGGAGTTCATTATTCCTAATTGGAAGTGGTAAGAAGTGAACATGGACTTCGTGATGGGTTTGCCTCAAACTCGTCATCAGCATAATTCAGTTTGGGTCATTGTAGACAGGATGACCAAATCAGCCTATTTCCTTCCAGTTCATACCTCTTATTCAGCCGAGGATTATGCCAGACTTTACATTAGGAAGTTGGTCAGATTACATGGTGTTACTTTATCTATTATCTCAGATAGAGGTACCCAGTTCACCTCTCACTTTTGGAAAGCATTCCAAAAGGGTCTTAGTACCCAAGTTCATCTCAGTATATCCTTTCATCCTCAAACAGATGGTCAAGAATAAAGGACCATTCAGACTTTAGAAGATATGCTATGGGAGTGTACAATTGATTTCAAGGGTAGTTGGGATGACCAATTTCCTTTGATTGAGTTTGCATACAACAATAGCTATCATTCCTGTATTCGGATGGATCCATTTGAAGCTCTCTATAGTAGGAGATGTAGATATCTAATTGGTTGGTTCGAAGTTAGTGAGGCCTTAATCATAGGGCCTAACTTAGTATTCGATGCCTTAGAAAAAGTCTAGTTGATTAGAGAAAGACTCTGGGCTGCTCAGAGCCGATAGAAGTCTTATGCAGATATTCGTAGAAAAGATCTCGAGTTTGAGATTGGTGACTATGTCTATCTAAAGATCTCTCCTAATAAGGAAGTGAATCGGTTCGGCAAGAAAGGAAAACTCAGTCCCCGATATGTTGGTCCCTTCATGATTCTCAGTCGATTCGGCAAAGTAGCTTATGAACTTGAATTGCCTTCAGATCTAGCCTCGGTTCATCCAGTATTCCATGTCTATTTTCTAAGAAGTGCGTAGGTGACCCAATAGTTATAGTGCCTATTCGGAGCATTGAAGTTCAGAATAGTCTCTCTTATGAGGAGGTTACAGTCGAAATCCTAGATTATCATACTCGTAGATTAAGGAACAAAGAAGTCCCTCTGGTTAAGGTTCTTTGGCAAAATCAATCCGTCGAGCGAGCTACTTGGGAAGAAGAATCAGAAATCTATACCAGTATTCTCACCTCTTCTCCACCAACTCAGATCAAGCTCAAGGTAACGGTTCTTCTTAAGATTACTCAGTTTCATATTTAGTGTTCATCACAAACTTTGTATCAAGTACCATTACATATTCAGTTATGCATTCATGTATTAGTTCGGTTATATAATTATGCATCATACATGCATTCTCATTGGGAGAAACTTAGTTCCTCAGAACACTCAGTCATGCATTCATGAATTAGTTGCGCATGCATCAAATATGCATATTCATTATGATATATTCAGTTACCAGTCATGTCAGTCATGAGATCATGTTTCAGTTATTCATGTTCAGTATGTATGTCAGTTTATGTTCTTCCCCCCCACTCTTACTCTCATTTGAGGATGAATGTTCTTAAGGGGGAGATATTGTAATACCCCTTACCTTTTCCTAGCTTGAATCATGTTTTAGTTATTCATGTTTAGTATGTATGTCAGTTTATGTTCTTTCCCTCACTCTCAGTCTCATTTGAGGATGAATTTTCTCAAGGGGGAGATATTGTAATACTCCATTCCTTTTCCTAGCTTAAAATCATCTAAAAAAATGTTAGGATCATTCTTTGAAATATGAATCCACTTTTGTACATATGGTATTTTTAATATTTTCACTTTTTGTCATGTGGGAAATTCAATAAGATTTCCATCGATATAAAATTCGCCTAAATCAGATCACCAGGTAAGAAGTTATGACTATTTCAAGTTCCCATAATAAAAACAGTGCCATATTTGTCAGTGGCGCACCGCGCCATAAGCTAAAATGGCAATTGTCCTTTTCCAGTGTCTCAGCGCAATTTCCTCCACATCACGCCAATGTTCCAGGTCGCAAAATAAGGGGCAAGCGATAGCTCCGCATCGTGCCATCCCTCAGTTTCCCAATTGTCAAATTCTAGTGCCACCGTGCGATAGCGCAGCGTCGCGCCAGGGGTCCAATTTGGGAAATTTTTACTGAAATTACAATATATGTCCAGGGTTAAAAGGGTCAAATTTCCACCCCTACTTAATCTATTTAACACATGATTCAACCACTTTTCTCCAAAATTACACTCTCTTCTCTCAAAAACCTTTTAAGAACAACCTAGGGCTTTTTATAGAAGATTCAAAATCTAGAATTTTCTCTGTCAATCTTTGTGTATTTATGAAACAAGGTATGCATAGTGTTCATTCATGGACTTCTTTGAACATGGACTTCTTTCATCCACGAAGCCCAAGAATCCCTTTTCTAAATTCAAGTTTATGGATTTTTTTATGAATTTCATGATTGGGCTGCTCTTGTTCATGTGGATAATGAGAAATTAAATTCTACTCCATGTCGGGTGATAAATTCTATGTGGGTTAAATTATTATAGATACATATTCATGCAAACCTATGACTAAACCCTTGAATGATGAAATTAGAATTGAACCATGATGTTTAATTATTGTACAATGATGCTTACATGTACCATGCCTACAATATGATTAATTAAATGCGTATATGAAGGAAAAGTTCCTAACTAGCATGATACCATGAAATCCCCATATATGTACAAGTTATTTCTATCACATGTTTTGATCAAAAACTTCTATAAATGTATTATGGATTGTGATTGTAGTTATATGTTGAAGTAAGTTATGCTTGGTCAGTTTTCTTCCATCAAGTTTTGGGGGTACTCATACCAGAAACATTAGCTATGTGCATAGAGCCATGTCATGTTTTCACGATACTCTCAATCAAGGTATGAATCCTTAGACATTAGACAGTTTTATGACTCAGGAAATCTCAATGATCTCATGAACTCAGTCAGTTGTCAGATATCAATAGTATTCCATCAGTCAACGGAATTCAGTAACTCAGCCCATGTTCAGTTTAGTAAATCATGTTCAGAGTCTATTCAGATGGGAGTAGGAATTAGCACCGAGTGAACTCAAGGATGGGAACACACACTATCAAATGATGATGTGATTCTTAAAAGTCATCCTTGCGTTCTAGAACTATGTAGCAAGCATAGGTTGAGACATCAACACTGTTCGATGATGATTAATGAGGTGGATAAGAACTTTCTAATAAGGTCCCTACCATTCTCTTTTGGGGACACTATTAGATGAGGGTCACTCACAGGTTGTCCTTATCAGTGGCGCAGTATTGACACCCTTTCCAATTGGGGTTACAGATTAGACCCCAACTCAGCCATAATGGCATATTTGGGGCATGTCGATTAGATAACTACTTCCCATAGTTTCATGTTACATAATCAGGACTGACAGACACAGTCAATTATTCTCAGTAATAGAACTCAGATAGTTCTTCAGATTTTAGGACTATCAGATCTAGTCAACTCAGATACAATATGAGACTCAGCTAGTTCCATTAGATTCAGAACTGTTAGATACAGTCACTCATGTTATCAGTTATCAGTATGTCATGTTATCAGTATTCAGATTCAGTAATCATGTTATCATGTATCTGTTATTATGTGTCATGTATCTATTCTCACATTTATGATAGTCAGTCTGCCATTGTTATTATTTATGCATATGAACCCCATGCATTCATCCTACCTCACATGCATACCAGTACATTCAAAGTACTGATGCATTTTTGCTATGGTGTCTTATACCATAGGTTTAGAGAAACGAGCTCCAGAGCATCAGTAGATTCCAGTTTCATCTGTCAGAGTTAGCAGTGAGTCCTCATCTTTTGAGGACATGATCATTATTTCATTATCTCAGTAATTAGTTTATTACTTAGAGTTAGTTGGGGACATGTCCCATCAACTCCTTATTCAGACAGTCACATTTTAGAGGCTTTCCAAACTACAATATATTCAGATAACTTATTTCTGTCATTTTGGGTATTTCATACCCTTCCCAGATGCTACATTTTTATTAGATACTATGTTTCAGTTTTGAACCTTATGGCCTTTCAATTGATGTTTCCGCATTATAAAGTATTTTATGCAGTATGCAGGTACAGATATCATTCATGGGTTAGCTTGTGGTCCTTCGGGGTCATGACCACCATGTAGCATTTTAGGTATCATATTTGGGGCGTTACATAATGCATAGATTATTCTTTTGAGGATTTGGCTTGCTGAAGAAGCTTAAATGAAAGTGAAATCAAAGATTGTTGATTCATGAGCTACTTTGATTCAAGGTAGGTTAGGCTTACTTTTAGTTAGATTGAGATTTATTATTGTATGACTTTGATATCTTGATACGATTGGGCGGGGTCGTAGATGTTAAAATAGTAGATAGTAATGTTCGGGTTTAATTAATTCACTTAGGCCTTTAAATATACTAAGTGTGATAATTGATCCATAGTCTAGAACCTTGGTTAGATGGACTTGTTATCTCATGAATAACATGAGAATTCTTTAGCTGCTCTAGTTAGTCAAAAGTGATTTGTTCACTTATCCTAAAAGTTGGTGACCTAGACATACCTAGTTGTGGAGTTGGCCTTAGAGGTTTGAAGGACTTAAGAGGAATACTTGAGGAAGAATTGTCCTATATAACTAGAGTATATTGATAAACCTTTGAGACATGATTTAGGTAACTTAGTCAAATTTTGGGTAGAAGTTAGACTTTAAGAAGATATCTTGGGAAATTAGAGGCAGAACTTTACCCGCCTTATGCTTGAATGATGTAACTTCGTTAGTGACCTAGATACTTGAGGAATGTCTAAAATATTCTTTGGTAATATGATGGATAAACCCAGTAAGTAGGTTATTCGTGATGTTGATTTTGAAAATTATGTACATACTTGATTTGTCATCTTATTTTTATTACTTGGATATCATTAGAAATTCTTATAAATTAAACCTATGGCTATTTTATAACTTAGATTTTGGGCTAGTTTACTACGTGGGACTTGAATTATGACATTACTCATATTATGCTCAAGCCTAGTGACTACTCCTATATTTGTGCCAAAGAATTCCTTTTATTCTAGTATAGTGAATCATGCCTAATAAGAGAGATTATAGAAAGTATAATTATGGCTTTTAATTGACAATGCTAATAATCATGTCAATCTTGGTAATGTGTTGAGTGTTTATCCATATGGATTTCCATGTTCATTAACTTACTATTATAATGTGCTGATAATGAATGGTGAGATACTATGATATTTCTTTCCTTACTTTTCTTAGACTTTATTGTTATGAGGCTTTTATTTGTTAATGATTCATCTATATACATACATATATATATGGATGTAATGATGGATATTGATGATATGGTAAATGTTGATGATATCATGATGCTCGATATATTTGAGAGAAATATTGATGTTACTATGATGCTCAGTACTTCTGGAGGATATCTTTATGATATTATGATGCCTAGTACATCCAGAGGTTATATTGATGATATTATGATATCCGGTGCATCCAGAGGATATATTTATGTTATGTATGGTAAACATGAGTATCTAAGTTTTTGTGTGGATATGCCTTTATAGGATTACATCTGTGCATGCCTTGAAGATATGATCTTAATCTTGAGATGTTGGTTATAATTCATTAATCCTAATCGCTTGTTTAGTGGTATGATTCTCACTAGTGTAAAATGGTTAGTAAAAATAAGATATACCAAATAAAGAGTTAAGGCTAATTAGTAGTGGAATCTTGTGTAGAAATAGGCATTCACCTAGTGGGTATGTTTGGCTTGAATAAAGGAATTAACTAAGTAATATTACCTAGTTAAATGAGTTGAGTGGTAATTAGTTGACTACCAAGTTACTATTTTACTTGATGACTAGAAGTCTAGATTACTAAGTAATGAACCTTGATAGTTGAAATATGATAACGAGAAAATATGGTGGTTATGTGGTCAATGGTGATAATAGGTTAGCATCGGTGATGATTAATGGTATTCATGACTAAAGTATAATGTCATTGGGTTTTTAAATGAGGAATGGTAGATTATGATACTATATAGTAAGAGGCATTAGTTGATAGATATATATATGTAAATTTGGTGATAAGTAACCTTGTCCCCATACGATGACTTATGCGCCTAAGATAACTAGAAGTATGTTTTGGACAAACGGCACCTATGGATTAGTAGTGCACCAAGACTAGATGTACATGTTGTCTATTTATTGAATAATAGTTAGTGCTATCTCGTGATTGAGGTTTATGTAAAGAAATGGTTAGTCCATAATGGAGACCCTATAAGGACTAGTGGATTAGTAGCCTAATAATAATAAGTGTTTGTTAGTTAATAATGACTAGATAGGGTGTATTGATATCATAGATATCTAAATGGCTATATGACTATGGTTATAACTACCTTTGTATGTGTTATTTCAATTGCGGTAATTGATGATGATTATGATCTCAAAAAATAACCGTTGTTGAAACATATGGAAACCATGAATAAACGTAAATAGGTTATATATGTATATATATATCTTCATACTTTGATTATTTGATCTATTGATGCTCATTCTGGTGGTATGGGACACTATGATGTATTTTTTACTTTATGTTCTTTCGGGGTACTTCCCCGTGGTATGAGACGTATTGGTAAGTTCTTTTACTTTACTCTCTCATGGTTGTATGAGTGTTGAACTTTTTATTTATGTTATTGAAATTGTATGTATAATGTTTTATGCTTTCAAAGCAATTATTCATTTTATACATGATGGTTTTGGTATGTATTGATATGAGATTTCATATTATTGTTCTAGCTGTTTAGTTATTTTTTACAATGATGATGCAAATAATTTAGGTTCAATTTTTTACCTTGACTTAATGATATTATCTTTTTTTATATCATATTTATATCATAATTTAGCTTAGTTGGATGATGATGCGTACTGAGTACCCGTTGTTTTGGTACTCATACTACACATCTATATATTTTTGGTGCAGACCCGAGTACTAGTTGTTGGCACTGAGTTGAGATTGTGAAGTGTTGATATTCCAGAGATAGGATAAGCTCATAGATTTTTGAGACGCCCATTTCCCTCTTATCTTTATTAAGTTTTTTGCATTCGATATAAATGTGTAAGACTATTTAGACTTTGAGTTCTAATTCCTATTATCGACCTTATATGCTCTTGTATTGATATTATCAAGTCGTGGGATTGGTATCTGCAGTTGATTTTCTATTGTTGAAATTTTTTATTTATGATTGTTTTCATTTATTGTGTACTTTGTCGGGAGTTTCTACCAAAGTAACCCATAACCTTAACTTTGGGTTATGGTGTTGGCATACCTACTAGTGGGATTTAGTAGGTGCCATCACGACTTGAGAATTGGGCTATGACAAATTGGTGTCAGAGCTTAGGTTTCACTGGTATTGTTGGTATAAGAGCAAGTGTCTAATAGAGTCATACGGATCAGAATGTTGACTCTATTTTCTATATTTTGGAGGCTATGGGACACTCTTAGGAGTCCTTTACTTTTTGACTCATATCGTGCTAAGAGTCTGAGTTGGTTTGTGGGATGTTTTCTTGACTTTACTCATTTGCGAATGCCCAAGACACGTACTACAAGGATGCATGATGAGTGTCTCGATAACCAGCCTAGGGATATTTCCCCTATTTGAAGACAATCTTGAAATGTGTCCCTAATTGAGAATCGAGATAAGCCTCCCCCAAACCCCATTCTTGCACCTAAGACAAAGATTCCTTTACCTCAGCCAACAGCGGGACAGGGACCAGCCTAGGCTCCACCAAGTATTATTCCTTCATCTTTGCTTAGAGACGACTTGGTTCAGCTATTGGTTATTGTTGATAGTTCGTAGACTATTGGGGCAGGAGTGTACACTGCAGATGCAACTCCTAGATTTATAGCTCCTCCTATATCGACAGTTGTTCAGCTAATAGTCGCTTAGCTAGTTATGATACAGCCTGTTTTTGCTGAAGATTAGAAGATGCTGGGTAGTTTTTTTAGGTTAGCTCCCCCTACATTATCAGGTTCTCCTGGAGAGGATGCATTTGAGTTTCTAACTTCTTATTAGGATAGGCTTCATGGGATAGGCCATGTTGAGACTCATGGTTTGGATAACACCATATTGAAGTTGGATTTGTTTGCTCGACACTGGTGGAGAGTTTTTTTGAGTTCTAGGCCAGTTCGGTCTTATCCTTTTTTATGGACTTAGTTCTGCAAGATGTTCTTGGAGAAGTATCTATCGTGTAGCCTTAGGGATCGACTGAGAGATCAGTTTACTAGATTGGAATAGCGTTATATAATAGTTGTTATGTATGAGGCCCATTTCCATAAGTTGGAAAGGAATATGACTTTTATCTTAGATACTGAGTATGAGAGAGTTCACTACTTCTTGAGAGGATTGAGACTTCCTATTTGGATCGCTACCCAGAGTTTAGATGCTGCAAGTGGGACTTTTGTTAAGGTTTTAGATCATGCTAGAGTGATTGAGGACATGCATCATGAGATTCGTGAAAAGAGGCCCAAGTATTAACATAAATTTAGTGGGAGCCATAGTAGTTCTTAATTTAGAGGTGGTAGTTCTTATGTTGGACATCCTTCGTATCTATCTTTTCAGCCTCAGAAACAAACTAGTCGACCAGTTTAGGTAGCTCTTCAATCTACTAATGAATGTCTGTTAGGTACTAGTGGTGGTCCTGGTAAGGGCAGTGATCATTCATTAAAAAGTTTGTCAGCAAGTTGCGTAAGACGTGGTAGTTTCTCTGATTTGACCAAATCTGTGAGTTATGGTTCTGCTGATGAAACTTATTTTACTTGTGAGGTTCCTAGTTATTTCTCGAGGGATTTCCTTAATCGTGGGGTAATGATTGTTTTAGCCTAGGGTACCACTCCTACTAGGGAAGTTAATCCCTCAGATAGGGGTGGTTTGTGAGGTAGTAGGGGTAATTATAAGGGTGCTAGAGATAGTACTCAAACAGGCAGGATAGAAGGTCAATCAGGTGCTTATCTAGGAGGCGGGCGTGGTTAGTTGTATGAAATATCTTCTAGGCCCGAGGCTGAGACATTGGATGTTGTTATGACAGGTACAATTTTGGTAAGCCGCAATTCAAATCTTGCTTTATTTGATCCCAGTCCACTAATTCTTATATCTCTACTTATTATGCACCTCAATTGGACTTGACTAGTGATTTATTATCTATACCATTGCATGTATCTACACCCGTGGGTGATTCTTTTTTAGTCGATCGAGTACTTAGATCATGTGTTGTGATATTTAGTGATGTTGATACTTATGTTGATCTTATTGTTCTGGTTATGATGTATTTCTCTGTGATTTTGGGCACGGGTTGGTTATCCCACTATCATGCGGCCACAAATTATTTTTCCAAGATCATTCCCTTAGCCATGCCCGACATACCCCAGTCGTGTGGCAAGGAGCGGTTAGCCACAGACCGATAAGGATTATATCTTATATTTTTGGTAGAAGTCTTATATCGAGAGATTGTGAGTCATATCTTACTTATTTATATAACACTCGTGTAGAGAGTTCGTTGCTTGACTCTATTCCTATTGTTTGTGAGTTTCCTTATGTGTTACCTACTGACCAACGTGGTATTCCCCTTGATCGTGAGATTGTGTTTTCTATTGAACTTGAGCTTGGAACCCGACCTATTTCTATTGAACCATACCGTAAGGCTCCTGCTAAGCTAAATGAGTTGAATTCTCAGCTTTAAAATTTTCTCGGCAAGGGTTTTATTAGACCAACTGTGTCCCCATGCGGAGCCCCTATTTTGTTTGTAAAGAAGATAGATAGTTTTATGCATATGTGTATTGATTATAGGTACCTTAAAAAGGTGATGGTGTAGAACCATTTTCCTATGCATTGCATTTATGATTTGTTCGACTAGCTTCAAGACACTACCGTGTCTTTAAGATAGATTTGAGGTCCGGTTATCATCAGTTGAGGATTCGGGCTGAGGATATCACAAAAATAGCTTTTAGGACCCTTTATGTTCATAATGAGTTTTTGGTAATGTTGTTTGGGCTGACTAATGCCCTAATTGAGTTCATTAATTTGATAAACTGTGTGTTTAGACCTTATTTAGACTCCTTCATTATTGTGTTCATTGATGACATTCTTGTGTATTCGAGGAGCAGTGAGGAGAATGCGCAACACTTGAGGATTATTCTTAAGACCTTGCGAGATCATGTACTTTTTGCCAAGTTCTCTTAGTGTGAATTTTGGCATAAGTTAGTGTTATTTATTAAATATATAGTGTCCAAGGCGGGTATTATGGTAGACCGAACAAAGATTTCAGTTATTTATTTTTGGGCTAGACCTATTTATCCAACTGAGGTTCACAGTTTCATTGGTTTGGTTGGTTATTACAGTCATTTTGTTGAGATCTTTGCTACTATTTTAGCCCTTATGACGATTGACTCTAAATGAAGTTCCTTTTCGATGGTCCAAGGAGTATCAGTTGAGCTTTTGAAAGCTCAAGGATTGTCTAACTTCAGCTCCAGTGTTTGATCTTCTAGTTAGGGTGAGGTATTCACCATGTTTTGAGATTCTTTTGGTGTTGGTCTTGGATATGATTTGATGTAGTGTTATTACTAATGCTTCTATACAACTCATGGTGCATGATCATAACTACACTACTCATGATTTGGAGTTGGCGGCAGTAGTTTTTGTGCTTAAGATTTAGAGGCATTATTTGTATGGTATGCATTGTGAGATCTTCACCTATCATCGTAGTTTTTAGCATCTTATGACCAAACAGAGCATAATTCTCTCCAATGTAGATGGATGGAGTTGTTAAAGAACTATGAATTTCTATCTTGTATCATCCGAGTAAGGTGAATGTGGTTGCTGATGCCTTGAGTCGCAAGGCTGTATGGGTAGCTTAGCGTGTATATCAATTTCTCTGAGGCCCTTGGCATAGGACATTCAGTGCTTAGCCACTTTTATGGTTTTCCTTGATTTATCAGATCCTACGTGGATTTTGTCTTGTTTGGGTACAAGGTCCTCCTTATTTGAGAAGATTTGTAATCGTTAGTATGAGGATTGCAAGTTCTGTTATCTTTATGACCAGGTGGTAATTGGTGAATCTAAGAGGCACACTATTGATTAGAAAGGTATTTTAAGGTTTTAGGGTCGTATTTATGTTCCTTAACTTGATGACTTGATTCAGTCGACTCTTCATGAGGCTCATAATTCTAGATATTCTATTCATCCCAGTACAACTAAGATAAATAGAGATTTGAGGCAATATTACTTGTGGGACGGTATGAAGAGAGATGTGGTAGACTTTATAGCTCGTTGCCTATGTTGTCTGCAGGTTAAGGCCAAGCATCAACATTTAGGCGGATTGACTCAGAGATTGCCCATTCAAGAGTAGAAATATGAAATGATTACTATTGACTTTATTAGTTGATTATCTAATACTTCCCGTGGTCATGACGGTAATTAGGTTATTGTGGATCATTTGACCAAGTCATCCTATTTCATTCTGATTTAGATGACCTTTAGTGCTGAGATATTAGCCTAGATTTATGTTCGTGAACTTAGATGACCTTACGTGCTGAGAGATTATCCTAGATTTATGATTGTGAGATAGTTTATTTACATGGGGGCCTATTTTTATCATATCAGACCATGGTTCTATATTTACTTTGCAATTCTGAAGAGCATTCTTTGAGGATTTGTCTACTCGAGTGGATTTGATACAACCTTTCATCCGCATATAGATGTTCAGTTCGAGATGACTTTTCAGGTGCTTGAGGATATGCTCCAAACCCGTGTTATGGATTTTGGAGGACAGTGGGATCAACACTTAGCACTGGAAGAGTTCGTATACAAAATAACTATCATTAGAGTATTGAGATGGTTCTTTATGAGGCTTTGTATGGGAGGAGATATTGTTTTCCAATAGGATAGTTTGAGACTTCTAAGGTGATACCTTGTGGTACAAATTTTCTCCAGAAACCATGGGATAGAGTTTGGGAGATTCAAGATATACTGATAGCAACCTAGGGTAGGTAGAAGGCCTATGCCAACTGTAGGCTTAGTACCTTAAAATACATAGTTGGTGACCATGTGTTCCTTCATGTTTTTCCCATATGGGGCGTGATGAGGTTTGGATGGAAGGGTAAGCTCAACCCTCGATATATTGGTCCTTTTGAGATTCTCTTCACAGTTGACAAGGTGACCTATGAGTTAACCATGGATCAAGATTTTTCCATTGTTCAGCAATTTTTCCATGTCTCCATGTTGCGGACGTATATTCCTAATCTGTCTTATGTGCTTAGGTGGTATTCAGTCTAGTTAGCCGAGAAGTTGACTATTGTTGAGGAGCCCGTGCTTATTTTGGCTAGTGATGTGAGATGGTCGCATACCAAAGAGATTCCAGTAGTTAAGGTTCTGCAGAAGCACTGCCCAATAGAGGAATCCACTTGGGAGATCGAGAGAGAGATACGGTCCCAATATCCTCATTTGTTCAAGACTTCAGATATTTTCATTATCTTTAACTTTCGAGGAAGAAAGTTTCTTAGTAGTGGATGTTGTAAAGACACTTCAAGTCATTTCTCATGATTTTGATTATTTTTGTTATTAGAGATTTTCCATAGCTGCCCCAAGTCATTTATGACTAGCTGGAAGTGATAGTTTGCTTACCTAGCAGTTTATTTGGTTTTTAAAACCATTTCCCCGTTTAAAAGTCTTTATTGGTTTCAAATGGCCACCGAATAAAAACATGAGTAAAATGATATCAAATGTGAATTCCAACTATGCCAGTAGCTCCGGAATATTTATTTTATGTTGGGTAGGACTTTGTTCGGGTCCCACTACACCCAAACTCATTTTGACATATCAGTTAAAAAGTTGAGAAATTAGAAATTCTTGTGTGGGGCCTACATTGGGTCAAAAATGACATTTAATGGAAAATCTGACTTTGCCAACGCATTCAGATCATTGATATCAGTATGGTTGAATATCTCGTTTACTCATATTAGACTCCTGATACATACCGAGGCCCTGGATAAAACTTGGAATCAAATTCCAAGCTTCAGCCATCGTCTAATGCAGAGGAGTAGAACGATCGAATGGGACTTTGTCAAATCATGAAGGTTGCGATCGTGTCTAGCATGTGTATGTGATCGCCACTCTTGAGGTCCTTGGATGGACCATTTAAAAGCTCTCCTTGGATGAAAATTGGCCATTTCTTCATTGT
This sequence comes from Capsicum pubescens, assembly GCA_030864215.1. Lineage (NCBI taxonomy): Eukaryota > Viridiplantae > Streptophyta > Magnoliopsida > Solanales > Solanaceae > Capsicum > Capsicum pubescens. Next base: position 176,185,516 of record CM061541.1, read on the forward strand.
CTTGAGCCTCTAAAACCCTAATGGAGAGAGTAATCTTTATAGTGTGCGTTGGGTGTTTTTTGGGAGGTTAAACAACTTGAAAATTTGCGATTAACATCGAATCTAAGGTAAGATTCCTTTAATTTTAATGTTAAATTTTTGAATTTTTAGACCCAAAGCCGAAATGGTTTGAGGCTTAATTTTAGCCACAAATATGGTTGGTTTGGACAAATTTCTTGGGGGTTATAACTCCCTAATGGTAATTAAATAATGGGTTGGTCTCGAAAAGTTCTTTTCCATATGTGGAACTCACTTGGGGAAGGGGGCTTTTGTGTCTTTTTGGACCCGAAGAACAATGATAAAATATGGGTATTGTTATTCTCATAATAATACATAGATTATGTTTTTGATAGCGTGGGTTGTTTAAGAAGCTTAGAGGAAAAGGAAAGCAAAGATTATTTGTTCTTGAGCTATTTGGATTAAAAGTAGGTTAGGCTTACTTGTAGTTAGATTGATCTTTATTATTGTATGACTTTGATATCTTGATAAGATATGGTAGGGGTTTAGATGTTGCAATGATATACGGTAAAGTTTGGGTTTAGTTGAATTACTTAGGCCTTTGAACACATTAAGTGTGATAATTGACCTATAGTCGAGAACCTTTGTTAGTTGGTCTTATTATCTCATGAATAGTATGAGAATGCTCTAGTTTCTCTAGTTACACAAAAGTAACTTGGTCACTCATCCTAAGAGTAGGTTTACCTAGATATGACTAGTTGTGGAATTGGCCTTAGAAGTTTGGATGACTTAAAGAGGAATACTTGAGGAAGAATTGTCCTATCGAACTAGTGTGGATTGATAAACCATTGAGACATGCTTTAGGTAACATGGTCCGATTCCGGGTAGAAGTTATACTTAAAGAAGATAAATTGGGATATTAAAAGTGGAACTTGACACGCCTTAAACTTGAACTATGTAACCTCAGCAGTGACCTAGATACTTGAAAAATATCCAGAATCTACTTTGGTAATATGATGGCTAAACATGGTAAGTGGGTTATTCATGATGTTGATTTTGGAAATCATGTGCATAATTGATTGGTCATCTTATTTTCATTGCTTGGATAGCATTACAAAATCTTTTAAATTAAACCCATGGCTATGCTATCACTTAGCTTTTGGGCTAGTTTACTATGTGAGCCCTCAATTATGCCATTACTCATCTAATGCTTAAGCCTAGTGATTACACTTATATTTGTGCCAAAGAATCCCTTTTATGCTAGTATTGTGAATCATACCTACTAAGAGTGATTCTACGAAGTATAATCATGGCTTGTAATTGACCCTACTAATAATCATAACAAGCCCGGTAATGTTTTTAGTGTTTATGCCCATTGGATTTGCATATTCATGCACTTACAATTATAATGTGCTGATAATGAATTGTGAGATACTATGATACATCTTTCCTTGCTTCTTTTACACTTTGTTGTTGTTGGGCTTTTAATTTTCAATGATTCAGAAACAGATATACATATATATTGATGTTATCATGAATATTGATGATATGGTGTGTGTTGATGATATTATGATGCCCGGTATATCCTTAGGATATGTGGATGTTCTGATAATGCCCGGTACATCCAAAGAATATATTGATAATATTAATATGTCCGATAAATTCAGAGGATGTATTGATGATATTATGATGCCTGGTACATCCAGAAGATATATTTATGTTATGTATGGTAAACATGTGTATATATGTTTATGTGTATTTATTACTTTATAGGATTACATCTATGTGTGCCTGGAAGATATGATGTTTATCTTGGGATATTGGCTATAATTCCTTAATCCTTATAACTTGTTTAGTAGTGTAATTCTCACTAGTGTTAAATGGCGAGCATAAATAGGATATGTCGAATAAAGAGTTAAGGATAATTAGTAGTGGAATCTTGTGTAGAAATAAGCATTCACCTAGTGGGTATGTTTGTCTTGAATATAGGGATTAACTGAGGAATATTGCCTAGGTAAATGAGTCGTGCGGTAATTAGTTGACTACTAAGTTACTATTTTACTTGATGACAAGAAGTCTAGAATAATAAGTAATGAACCTTGATAGTTGAAATATGATAACTACCATATGGGGTTGTTATGTGGTCAGTGGTAATAATAGGTTATCATCAGTGATGATTAATGGTATTGGTGACTAAATTATAATGTCATTGGTTTTTTAAATAAGGAATTTTAGATTTTTATGCTAGATAGTAAAAGGCATTAGTTGATATATAGATGTGCACATTTGGTGATAAGTAACCTTGTCCCCATACGATGACTTGTACGCATATGATAACTAGCAGTATTTTTTGGCCAAACGACACCTATGGATTAGTATTGCACCTTCACTAGATGTGGATGTAGGCAATTTATTGTATAATAGTTAATGTTATCTCGTGATCGAGGTTTATGTAAAGATTCGGTTAGTCCATAATAAAGACCCTATAAGGACTAGTAGATTAGTAGCCTAATAATAATATGTGTTGGTTAGTTAATAATGACTAGATAAAGTGTTTCCATATCATAGATATCTACATGGATATATGACAATGGTTACAATTACCTTGATATGTGTTATTTCAGTTGCGGTAATTGATGATGATTATGGATCTTGGCAAATGACCGTTGATGGGAAATGTAGAAACCATGGATAAATGTGAGTTAGTTATATATATATATCTTGATACGTTGATGATTTTATCTATTGATGCACTCTTCGGTGGTATGGGACGCTATGATGATTTCCTTACTTTATGTTCTTTTGGTTGTACTTCCCAGTGGTATTGGACACCGTGGTTAGTTCTTTTACTTTACTCTCTAATGGTTATATGTGCATTGAACTTTGTATTTATGTGATTGATATTGTATATGTATTTTGCTTTATGCTTCTAGATCAATTATTCAGTTTATATTTGACGGTTTTGGTATGTATTGATATGATATTTCATATTATTATTCTAGTTGGTTAATTATTTTGTACAGTGATGCTGAAGATCATTCAGGTTCGATTCTGTACCTTGACTTAGAGATGTTATATTACTTTATATCATCTTTATATAATCGTTTAGCTCAATCGGCCGATTACGGTGACATGATCTGAACAAGGGCCTTATTGTGTTGGGCATCTCAAATATGACTGGGCCCAGAGACCACCCCCTATACCCAATCTGACCAACCAATATACAACCCGTGTAGGATAAATTCCGAACAAATACCAAGATAGAGTACCAGAATTTCAATGACTTTAGGATAAGTCTAGAACCGAGACCTGCCTAACCAAGTCATATCATCTAAACCAAACCAAATAGTAATATACCCAAGTCTATAGTCGTCCATACAAAACCTCTAATCCATGTACAAAAATATCTCTTCGGGGCATGCCCCCGACCATAGCCAAAAAAATTTAAAGAGAAGCATAAGATAAACCATAACATGAAATGGGCCTTCCGAAGAATGGAAGCTCACCACTTCAGTATGACTCAAGTTGTCCCCGAATCACCAAGTCAATGAGAATGAGGTGTGATAATATGGTCGGTTCCTGCATCACTTAGGGATACAACACCTGAAGATGGTTTAGCGGGTGAATGCTAGCATGTACTCAGGAGTAAGGATAAAATAATGCAATTATTCAAAATCAAAGTAAATAACTGTATGCAATTACATACATACATATATATATATATCATGCTAGGAATGGAACCGTGTTTACCATGGATTTGAAACCATTAAATGGGTTGTAGAGATTTACCATCATAATCAACCCACGGGATATATGGGTTGAGTGTAACCCCCTAGAGGGGCCCTAATTTGTGTAGTCGCACGAACTGGAGATACCATAGGTGGCCAAGGATTCCTTTGTACCCTTTTCCCTCTATGATACATATGTACGTGTATATACTTAGGGGATTCCATTGTACCCTACAAGTACATGGTCATCAAAACCAATCATCATGTCGACAAACATGAGTTTCCAGTGTCAACCTTTCAGACTCACACCTTGACGACTAGCTATCACAATATGCCATTATTGCCCAATCAAAACATTTAGTACAAAACTAAAACACCAATTCCAGAAGTCAATTGTTAAGGCATTTGTTAGTGGTATTGTCATACCAACTATAGCTTACAAGCAATGTCATCATCCAATACTTAAGGAATTCCCATGTACCACACAAACTCTATTTTAAAAATAACTTGGGGGATTCGCATGTATTGCACAAGGTTTTCATTATAAGATAACTTAGGGATTTTCGTGTACCCCAAAAGGTTTTCTAAAACATCCTTAAACAATCAACCATTTATGCCATGCATTAGTTTCACAAAACAAACCAAACCAAGTAGTAATGCATAAACAAAAATTAGTTATGTAAATGGGTTGAGTTTATTACCAATTTCTATTCCAAAACAACCAATTTGGTATCAATGGCCACCAAGGACTTTCCAATCCATTTAAAACCAACCAAACTAATTTAAGTTCCACTAACATATTATGCAATGCAATGATTTCAACAAAACTCATAATATGTGACAAAATCATTCTCATTGGGATTTTATCAAACATGTTAAGGGAATATAGTTTCAAAAACCAAAAAATAGAACCCATTTGCCATTCCTATGAAACCACATGTTCAAATCATAATTAGAACATGAAAAACCATAATTAAAAAATATGAAACCATTATCCAACTAAGAACAACCAAAAAACCCTAATATATATTTCAAAACCAAATCAGTACCACAATATTAACATGAAAACCAATCATTAAAACATGCTTTTAGTTTAACTAACAATGAGGGAGGAGTAACATGCCATTATTATGAAGATTCAAAGAGAAATCTTAATCCTTAATCCGTTACATGATTACTTTAAAGAAACCCTAGCCCAATCCTCTTGAAAGACTTTAGACATAGAGTTTTAGGAGTTTTTTGATCTTTCCAAGTGAGTTATCAGAGTCCACAAAGTATCTTAAGACTTTGGGTCTTAAGGGTTTTTGGGTGGGAAACATCCAAAATAACCTCAGCTTAAAAGTTACAAAAAGTGCACAGGGGGGTAAGATTGGACCACCTAACTCGTATCCACAATATATGAGTGGTACCATAGAATTGTACCCTAGGCAGTACACCAAGGACTAGACACTGTGCTTTATACGATTATCCTTGATCTTATCGTACCATCTCCATATTACTCTTATGGAGTTTACTCATACCTTAGACAAAAATTGACCAAGAACACACTGATTAACATACGAGGGAGGTCCCTAAACCGTACACACATCATATGACTAGTAAGATCAAGTTGTACATGACCTGAGAGTTCAAACTTAAGAAATATCTAAGGATCAAAACTAAGGGTGTTTCAGATGCCTACTGAGTACCCTATTTTTTGGCATGCATACTACACTTTTGTGCCTTTTTGGTGCAGACTCGAGTACTAGTTGTTTCCCCTAAGTTGAGACCGTGCAATGTTGATCTTTCAGAGACAGGGTGAGCTCTTGGAGTTTTGGTCCGCCCATTTTCCTTCTATCTTTATTCAATATTTTCTATTTAAGACGAATGAATAAGACTCTTTAAACGTTGAGTTGTAATTCCTATTGTCAAACTTAGATGTTATTGTACTGATATTTCCAGATCATGGGATTAGTATCCATAGTTGATTGTCTATTGTGGAACATTGTTGTTTATTAATTTTTCATTTATTGTGGCCCTTGTAGGGCATTTTTACCAAAGTAACCAATTGACTTAGCTCTAAGTTATGGTGTTGACTTACCTACTGGTGGGCTTTAATATATGCCATCATGACTCATGAATTGGGTCATGACAATTTTCATCTCTGTAAGCTCTCAATTTAGTATGAAAATAGTTGTAGAAGTGATAGAAAATTGGGAGGGGGAGAGGGAATTTAAAGGCTATAGATTTTGGTGAATCGGACACTTGGGAACTAAAGCGGAAACACGACCTTTCTGCCACCATCAGTGGGTGCCACTTTTCTTGGTCCATTAAAGTGCATTTGAGATCATTTAGAATAAATTTAAATCCACCCAAAAGCCCAAAAGAAGACCTAAAGACTTGGGATCTGAACCAAGGGTCCCATAGTTTAAATTCAACATTCTAGAATGATGACACTGTCATAATTCTCATCTAAGGTCATTTACTAGGAGCTTTGGTCCGAGACCAAATCCTAAACAATGAAAGCTCTAAAATAGGAAAACAAACTTAAAATCGAAATAAATTTTCTGATAACTGAACCAACAAGTTTTGCAAGTCATAAATGTCCTCTGGTCACTGTAGGAAGGCTTTAAATAATGGAAATTCACATAAATTGAGAAAATGACCTAGATGGTCATTATAATATCCACTATTAAAAGGAATTTCATTCGTAAAAGTCAATGGGTAAAAAGCTTTTAAAAAGCTTGAAGGCATGAGGTATTGGGTCCGCATGCTCGGGGAACGACTCCCTCAATAACCTCCCTAAAGAGACAACACTTCCAAATGATTTTTACATAGGCATCCCTTTTTCAACGAACTTTCTTTCTTCAAATTTTAAACAAACAAAACTCAGCATAAAACTTTTGCAGAGTATGCATATAATAATAGCTACTATTATAGAATTAAGATGGATCCTTTCAAGGCTTAGTATAGTAGGCATTGTTGTTCTCTAATTGGTTTCTTTGAGTTTTTTGAGATTAGAATTCAAGGTATAGACTTGATTCATGAGTCATTTGATAGAGTTCAGGTTATTCCGGATAGTCGTCGAGTGGTTTAGAGTAGGCAGAAGTGCAATTCATATCATAGACTTTGTGCCTTAAAATTTAATATTGGTTATCAAGTCTTCCTTCGTATATCGCTGATAAAGTGCATGATGAGTTTTAGAAAGAGGGGAAAACTTAGACTAAGGTATATTGGACCTCTTTAGATTCTTCAGACTATAGGACATATGGCATATGAGTTAGCATTTCCCAAATAATTTATCAGTTGTTCACATAGTTTTTCATGTTTCCATAGTTCGACATTACATTCCAGATGAGTCTTTGGTCATTAATTGGGATTTAGTCTAGTTATAAAAAAGATTGTCTTTTGTCTAGGAGCTCATCTTCATTTTATCTAGGGATGTTTGATGGTTCTGTTCTTGAGATATTCTAGTGGTTAAGGTCCAGTGAAGGCATTGACATGTAAATGAAGTCTACTTATGATTCTGATATGCGTGGTAGTTATCCCCATCTTTTTGCTTATTTATGTATTTCTCATGCCATTAGTTCGGGGATGAACTAGATTCTTAGTGGTGGATGATGTAATGACCTGATTTTGATGATTTATGTGAATTATTTTTTTTATAATTTGACCATTTTATCTCTCCTTGTGATTACACTATGGTATTTCTGGTGTGTAGGGATGATTGGAATAGTTTCCAATGTATTTTGATGTGAGTTGTACGAGATTGTGGTTTATGGATGTTATAAAGGCTTTATAGTTGACTTCGGTAAACATTTTTTGATCCATGCATTGGGTGGAAAAATGGATTGTGCCAACAAATCCAGAATATTGATTTTATGTTGGTAGCAAGGTTGGTATGGTTTTACGACTTTTATATCTCATTTCGACCCTCGGTTTAAAAAGTTGTGAAATTGTATTTCGAGGGTCAACTTCGTTAAAACAATATTTTTTAAAAAAATTAATATCACCATTGAGTTTAGAGCATCAAATTTGATAGGGTAGCTTAGTTTGTTTGTGTTCTCGAGATCCCATATGAATCTCGAGAGGTATGTGGAGACTTGGAATTTTCCAGGTCTTCATAGCTGGTGCAGCCGCTAAAGCACCATTTTGGATGCTTTAGCGGATGGTTCCAGCTGGATAAGGGCACTTTATAGGTGCTTTATTTTTTTTAGCGGTAGGCGCTAAATTGACCCTTGTCCGCTTTAGCAGATTGGCGCGCACTGGCATGAACCGTTAAAGCAACACTTGACTGCTTTGGCGGTGACTGTTAAAGCGGCCATTTGACTGCTATAGTTGTAGTAACCCTTAAGGTTATTTTCTAGATTTCTTCTTATTTTTACCATGGGAGCTTTTCCATAGCTTCCCTAAGTAATTTTAGACTTCTTATGACTGACAGTTCAATAATCGGGTAGTTAGTTTGTTTTTTAGAGCTAATTCCTTATTTTAAATTCTTTCCTGGTTTCAAATATCCATGGGGTAGTAACATAAGTCAAATGACCTTGTATGCCAACTTTGATTGTTCTAACAGCTCTAGAATGTCAATTTTAGGCTAGGTGTACTCTTGGTTTGGGTCTTGAGGATCCAGGGCTTATTTTGACTTATTGTTCGGAAAGTTAAACAAAACAGAATTTGAGTGTGGGACCTACTTTTAGTCAAAATGACCTCAGATGGAAATTTTGACTATGCCATTGAGTCCGAAACATTGAATTTAGTTGGGTAGTGATGATTCGTAAAGTTACTACTAATTTAGATCAAAATTTGTGTACATTACGATTGCTAAATAGTGTTAATCAGGCAAATTTGTCATTTGAATACACTAATTCCCATATTTTGAAGGTTCACAGGATAATAGAAGAAAACAAGTAAAGTGAGATAAAAAGGGAACAAAAAGGCAAAGTAGTGCAGAAGCAAGAAAATACAGAGCTAGGATTGACCTCAGTTACCGTGATCACGACCAGAAAAATCCTGGTCAAAGCATGGTGATCGCGTATGTTCAATGCGATTGTCGTAGTCGCGATCGTGACTAAGTAATGTCGATCGCAATGGAGCATAAAACCACCCAGGGGAAAAAATGTAATTTCCCTAACTGGATCCAATTCTAAAAAGGCTAAACCCTTTCACTTGAGAATCATCTTCCATCCACTTTTGAAGTTAATAGAGAGAAAATTTCCAATTAGTGAGAGACAAAAATCTGTTATTATATCTTTAAAAAAGATATTGCAATTTGTAATTTGAAGTGGCAACTTTGGGATTACTCTCCAACTTTATTTTTATGGAGGAAATGAATGTCAATTTTGGTAATTCTCTTTTCCCGATTTTCATGAGTAACTGAACATTTTACTTGGGATTATGTTTGAATAGGGTGCAAATGTGTGTGGGTTTTGATTGTCAAATTCAAATTCTTAGTTGATGATGTGGGTTTTACTAATAGTTAATTGCTAAATAGAAATTGTGAGAGAAAGCCCCAATTTCCCTAAATCCCACATTAGCATTTAAAAAGGGATGTGGGTGACAAGTATTAGTGAACAATGATTAAATGATTAGCTTATTCATTTACATTCTCATAGAAATAAGAATGGATGGTCAATTTACTATGGTCATGGTATCTTTCTAGAAATAGAGATGCCTAATTGCGATTTTGGGTTGATTTCTTTGACACACTATTGGGGTATTCGAAGGGGTCCAAGGGTGATATTTTTGGTGTTTGGTTGAAAACTAAAACCAAAGCTCCACATCTAGCCTACCTACATATTTCTTAACTATAATTTAAATGTGACTCTCATGTACCTATGCACGTTTTGCCCCGAGGAAAACATAATCCCAAGACCATTCTCCTATTGTAATCTTGTCTACGGGTTCTCTTTAAAGTGGTAGTATAATTGAATTTAAACTAAACAATCTTTCCAATCATACCCCCATTTTAATTTATGTACTGCTTTATGTTTACATTGCGAAAAATACTTAGTAGCTCCCAACACGCTTAAGACTCAAATACTAGTTACTCTTTTTGGTTTTGACCCCAACTCAAGTTGGGTTAATATATTTGACAATAATCTTCCTACACAAAAATAATGGTATAAGTGAGTGTGATCAAAATGGCGCTGTTGCCGGGGACTAAAACTTATTTTTCGCTTATATGGTGTTGACAGTCACTTTGGGCTCACCTGTGTTGTCGCATTTCAATTTTGTTGTTGTTTTTTATTTTTGATTAGTTGATTTTATTTCTTCCAAATTTCCTTGAGTTAATAAAGGATCATCCACGACCCATCATATGAACATGTTGAAGTTATGGATTTTCTTGACGAGGAGGAGCATGATAGTGCCATGCATATTCCCCTTAATGAGAAAATAGAGCATTTTATGTTACAAGTGTCATACTCTACTTGCTTCATATGAAGGGTTTGCTCGGGGGTCAACCACATGAAGATTCCAACATCCATTTGTTTAATTTTATGGAAATATGCTCACCATTTGATGTTCCTCATATCTCACAAGAATCCATATGATTGTGACTCCTCCCATTCTCCATAATGGGTGAGGTGATGTGGTGGTGAGGTCTCTTCCCATCGGGTCCATCACATCGTGGGGCAAACTTACTGATGCTTTCTTAGATCGTTATTTCCCATTATCAAAGATGTTGCAATTGCGTGATAAAATCAAAAATTTTTGTCAACACAATGGAGGGCTCTTTGTATGAAGCATAGGTATATTTAAGGGGAAGCTTATGAAATGTCCAAACCACAAGGTACCAGATTAGATGCTCCTCCAAATACTATATAGGGATTTGGACCAAGTGAACAAAGCCATAGTGGACAATGCATCCGGAGGATCCCTTATTAAATTACCTTATGGAGTCGCATCAATTGTAATTTAACAAGTAGCTAGTCTAGCTAGAGGTTGGCACATAAAGGATGCCCAGGTGGCCACGGGGGCTCCCTCCTCCTCCTTTTTGTCTAGACCAAAGTAAAAAATAGATAGAGAGAGATGCAAATTTTATAAAAGTGATGTCACACCTTGAACTTCTTACTAAACATGTGATAGGTACCTCCATTAAAAGATTAAACATTATAGATGCAATGTATATTATGGCATGTGAAGATGAAAAAGAGGATATACATGATGACAAGGTCGGATTATTGCCAAATTATTCAGAGGGTTTCCACGTTTCCTCTCAAGGGAGAGGTGGGAATCAAGGTCAAAACAATGAGAATTGGGTCATACCTCCATGCGAAATAGTGAGGTGCATTAATGAAGATATTTTTTCTTAAATTTTGATAGAAGTTGAGGGTACCGACCTGATATTAAGATAAATGAGAAGTGATTTCTCCAAGTTACACAAAATGTTATAATCTCATTCAACCGCCATTCAACAACTTAAGGAAAAATTAAATCAAATCTCGCTGTACCTCATGGAAAGACAAAATAAAGAAGGTCGAGTTGTATGGAAATAAATGATATTGTCACTCAAAGTGGTGAAACTCTTGGAAAGGGCATGGAGTTTTATGATGACCCCGACAAAAGAGAAAATTATAGCAGGAAAATATGAAGAGGAAGAGGCCGAATGATGATGAGTAAAAGAATAATAAAGTTATCATTAAAAATTTAAAGGTGAAAGAATCTCAAATTTTCTAAATGCCACCAATTATAATTCCTCCTAATTTTTTTCAACGACTCAAGAAAAAAGGGGAAAATGCCAAGTTCAAAAGATTTTTTGATAAATTTAGCAACATCTCCATAAACATCTCTTTAATTAAAGCATTGAAAGAAATGTCGGGGTATTCTAAGTTTATGAAGGAATTAGTTTCCAAAAATCAGCTTGTGGAGAATGAGACAATAGAAGTGACTCATCAATGTAGTGAAATTATATCAAGCATGATGGCAGAAAAGAAGAAAGATCCCAGAGATTTCACAATCCCATGCACCATTAGAACAAGTAAGCAAAGGCCTTGTGTGACCTCGGGGCGAGTGTAAATTTAATTCCATATCCTATATTTCATACCCTAGGGTTGGGGAAATAGCAACCTACCACTATGAGATTACTAATGGCCGACCGGACTATCAAGAACCTATGAGGATGCTTCATGATGTTCTAGTTAAAGTCGATTAGTTCATCTTCCCGGATGACTTCGTGATTTGTGATTATGTATTAGTCTATGAAATCCCTATGATTCTTGAGATACCATTTTAGCCATTGGGAGAGCATTGTTGGATATGGAGTGCGGAGAGATAAAATTCCACCGAAATGATGAAGAGGCTTCCTTCAATGTATTCAGGTCAATGAAACAACCAATGGACTTAAAAGTAATTTCAGTGATTGATGTTATAAATGATAAGGTATCGAATTATGTTGATGTGATTTTAGTGAATAACCTATTAGGGGGAGTCTTATGGAATTGTGAAAGTGATGAAGTTGAAGCGTTCGATGAAGTGGTTGCCTCTTTAATGGTCTTTTTATCTAATACAAAGAACCTAGTAAAGTTTGACCTTGATCTAAAAAATAGAGAGAGTCTACCCACAAAGCCATCCATCCTTGAGCCAACTCAAATTTGAGATAAAGCTATTACCACCCACCTTCAATATGTATTATTTCACGTGATATCAAGCCTTAACAAATAGAGGCTTTGGAATCGTTAGAGATCAATTTCATTTGAGCAATTGGATGGACAATTACGGATATCATAGGTATAGCTCCCAATATTTGTTCCCACAAAATCAAACTAGAAAAAGATCACGTGTCAAGTATGAAACATCAAAGAAGACTAAATCAACCCATGAAAGAGGTGGTGAAGAAAGAAATTATAAAATAGCTTGACGTGGAAGTCATCTATCAAATATCAAATAGCACATGGGTGAGTCCTTTGAAATATGTTCCAAAGAAAGGTGGAATTACGATAGTTGTGAAACATAAAAATAAACTTGTTCCCATACGACCAGTAACGGGGTTGATGGTGTGCATAGACTACCACAAGTTGAATTCTTAGACCGAGAAGGACCATTTCCCAATGCCCTTTATGGACCAAATGCTAGATAGGTTATTTGGGTGAGGGTGGTATATTATTTGGTTATTCGGGGTACAGTCAAATTTATATTTACCTGAAAGACCACGAGAAGACAACATTCACTTGATCATAAGGTACATTTTCATTCAAACGGTTGACCTTTGGTTTGTCCAATGCATCGACAATATTTCAATAGTGTATGTTATCAATCTTTATGGATATGGTTGATGATTCAATGGACGTCTTCATGTATGATTACTTGGTAGTGGGAAACTCATTTAAGTCATGCCTTGAGAATCTAAGAAAGATACTTGAGAGATGTGTGGAAACATACTTTGTCCTCAATTGGGAGAAATATCATTTCATGGTCAAAGAGAATATCACTTTGGGCCACAAGATCTAGGGAAAGGGTATACAAGTTGATCAAGCTAAGGTAGAGGTCATTACCAAATTAACTCCTCCCACTTTTGTAAAAAGTGTTTGAAGTTTCCCTGGGTATGTTGGTTTCTATAGACGATTTATTAGGGACTTCTCCAAAATAGCTCATCTAATGTTCAAACTCCTTGAAAAGGAGGAAAAATTTAATTTTGACGATACATGCTTAAAGTCTTCTAATTGTCTTAAGGAGTTGCTTGTATCAGCTCCCATTATTGTGGCCCCAAATTGGTTATCTCCATTTGAAGTTATGTGTGATGAAAGAGGAATTGCATTAGGGGCGGTGTCGGGTCAACACACTGAGAAATTATTTCATCGGATCTATTATGTGAGTAAGATCTTGAATGATGCTCAATGTAACTACACGGTTATGGAGTAAGGATTATTGGCGCTGCGTTATGATTTTTAGAAGTTTCAAGACTATTTTTTAGGAATGAAAGCGGTGGTGCATATGGATCTTGCTTTCCTTAAATACTTTATTGGAAAGAAAGAAGCTAATCAACACTTAGTTAGATAGATCTTGCTCTTGCAAAAATTTGATTTTCAGGTAATGGACTAATTGGGTTGTGAAAACCAGGTGGTCGAAAATCTTTTTCACCTTGAGAATCATCATGAAAGGCATGGTGAGATTGAGATTGACGATGATTTTCCTGATGAGCTAGTCATGCCAATATCATAAAGATTTTCACAGTCGTTTGCTGACTATGATAATTATGTGGCGAGTGGAATACTCCCCGAGGATCTTAGCTATCATCAAAGAAAGAAGTTCTTGATCAACGTAAAGAAATATTTTTGGGACAAACCCTTCCTATTTTGGGAGTGCACAGATGGTATTATTCGGCATTGTGTTATGGAAGTGGAAATGAAAGGCATCCAAGAAGCGTGCCATTCCTCCCCTTTTAGTGGTCACCATCGAGGGATTTGAACCACCGACAAAGTTCTTCAATGTGGTTATTATTTTCCCACCATTCATAATGATGCTATTATGTGGGTCAAGGTATTTCATCAATGTCAAATGTAAGGTGACATCACTAGAAGACATGAAATGCCCCTTAGGCCCAATCTTGAAGTTGAACATTTCAATGTGATGGCAATTGATTTTACGGGCCTTTTTGTGAGTTTCTTTGGTAAAAAATATATATTGGTGGTAGTTGATTATGTATCCAAATGGGTAGAATTTGTGGCTTTTCTAAACAATGAGAGAAAAAGCATCATTTTCTTCTTAAAGAAATACATGTTTACAAGGTTTGGAATGTCGTGAGCCATTATTAGTAATGGCGGCTCACATTTTTTCAACTGGATTTTGGGGATCTTCTTGATAAATATGGGGTGAAGAAAAGTTTTCTACCCAATATCACCCTAAAACAAGTGATCAAGTCGAAGTGTCGAATTAGGAAATCAAAGTTATACTTGAGAAGATGGGGAGTGTAGGCCGAAATAATTAGGCAAGGCATATTAATGAGGAACTTTGGGTGTATAAGACAACCTACAAAACCCCAATAGGCTTTTCCCTCTAACAATTAGTGTTCGGGAAGGTATGTCACTTTCCCGTCGATCTTGAGTATTAAGCTCTGTGGGCATTGAAGAAGCTAAATATGAATTATAAAGGATCACTAAAATCCACGAGTTGGAGGATTTCGAACTCAAGGCCTATGAATGTTCGGGTTTATATAATAAGAAAATTAAGAAATGGAATGATGCTAAGATCCTAAAGAGAGAATTCCATATAGGCGATAGTGTACTTTTCTACAACTCTCGCTTGAAGATTTTTGCAGGAAAGCTTCGTTCTAAGTAGTCGAGCTCCTTTATGATTTTGAGTGTTTACCCTAGTGGTGCTATAGAATTTAAGGACCACGAGAAAAAAATATTTGTGGTAAATGTGTAAAAGTTGAAACACTACAATGTAGGAGGCCTCGGGGAGGCCTTAATAGAGTTGGTCCATTTTAAGTATCCGAAATATTGATTAGAAAGTATATATAATGCACCGAAATCGGGTCTCGAGACGTCACACGGTGCTTAAGGTCACAAGTGACCCCAAGCTAACCCTTCTACTGGCATAACTCATAAGCAACTGAATAAAAATATAAATCCATACAAATCAGCAGAAATTAACTCTTTTTTGAATCTGATCGATACAAAAATGGAATTTTACAGGATTACAATTCTGCCTTTACAACCAAAATTGAAACAAAATACATCAACTTCTACTGACTGTCTATGAAGCCTTTACTAGTACTGACTGTAGGTAGATGGGTCATGACTCCCGACTATCCCAACTCAATACGACTAAATAAAGAAAAAACAAAGTATAACTCTGCATAACTAACCAAAGACCTTGAATCAAAAGGACTCATCACCTGCTGACTGGATACCACGAACTGACTGGATACGAAGGTGCAACTATACCTTGTACCTACATTCCAAAAAAATGTAGCCCACATCCGAAGATGTAGGTTAGTACCATGGAAATAAATCGAGTATATGGGGGTGTATGCAGTTGTATAAACATCATTATCATAAATATTTATAAGAATTATGCAGGATGTATGAAAGACTCACATAGCCCGAAGAAAATCATCATAATCATGAGAGGATGAAATAAGTATAATGACACATGTGAGTCATCATATAATTTGTCAATCACTTTCAGTTCATCAAGAATATCAATTCTCATAATGTAAATATCATTTAAATCTTTCGAAAGAATAACTTTCACAATTCCACTTTCAAATCACTTCACCATTCACCATAGACACAAGGAAACACACACACACTGGGAGATCCTATAACCGACATAAACCATGTGATCCACATGGAATCCAACGTCCAACCCACGTTGGGGAGATCCGTCCTATCCTTGCCATCAGAGTAGGACTTCCAGTATCAATTCAAAAACACTAGTGATCACTATATAAATCAGCCTCAGGCTCACATCCTACGGTGGCACGTAGTTCTAGGGAAGTAAGGTCACTTTATACCTCCCACTCGGTGCTAATGATTACTCCTGGACATAGCTCAGAAATTTAAATCAGCCTCGGGCTCACATTAAAGAAAATCCACAATAAACACTTCAACAATTTTCATCGGGAGCCAATTTGCTACCCCTTTATCATAATCAATAAAAACGTGGATTTCTTTCACAGTCGAGTTCAAAATAACTCATTCACGACCAAAAGGTCAAATAATTCAAAACATCTCAAATATTCAACATCAACGTGCATATAACACACACTTTCTAAAAAAATACAATTTCCAATGGGGATTCACGACCCAAATATCAAAATCATGATAAATATCGTTCAAGATTCATGCTTTAGATCACCACACATGTAAATTCATCTTTCAAAATCATAAACATCAAGATTTCATAATAATCATCATAAGATATGGGTTCATGCTTCAAATTCATAAAAATCAAATAAAAATCATGCCTTTGTAAAGAAAATTACTTTTGGGCACAAGAACGAAAGATTGTTCTTGTTGAAAAACTCCACATACCTTGAATGATGAACTTTAGATCGATACTCGTTTTTGAGATGTTAATCGTGCCTTTGAATTATGGTTCTTGGAGTTCTTGAACTAGGAACTTGGAATCTTGAATAAATTTGCAGAATTAATTGTGAACTTTGGACGTTCTTGAAGTTCTTGAACTAGGAACTTGGAATCTTGAATAAATTTGCAGAATTAATGGTGAACTTTAGAGGTTCTTGAAGTTGGATATAGGAGCTTAGGGTTTTCTTTTTGAGGGAATTTGATGAAATATAACATATAATGCTTCTAATAGGCTTTAATATTGGGTTTGGACGGATTTTGGGTGAGGAGAAATGACCAAAACTCCCCTAAAAATCAAATAATTCTCGAATCTGTCTTTTGGTGGACTGTTTTGATAGTCTAAAGTAGATCAACCATAATGTTTTACTCCGATATCCAAATTGGATGAAACCAATTTCATTAGAAATAAGACTCATATATTTCCATTGATATATAGTATCTCACCCAGATCATTGTGTACGAGGATTTATGATTGTTTGAAGTTGACCCAAAAATTCACTTTTGTTAGGCTGAAGTAGATCAACCATAACTTTTTGCTCCGATAGACAAATTGGATGAAACAAATTTCATCGGAAAGAGGAATCACAGATCTTTCCATTGATATAAAGTAGATCACCCAGATCATTATGTACAAGGAGTTTTGATTGTTTAAAGTTGAAACAAAAATACGTCAGGCCTCAGTACTTTTTTTCCTGCACGTTTTACTGTTCACTACTATTCAAGGTTCGATCGGAATGTTCATAACTCGTCGCTCGGGTGTCCGTTTTGGATGATCCACATATCGTTGGAAAGCCTATTTGATAATGAACGCAATGGTGGATCATAATCTAAGACATTACACACGGAAAATTTATAATTCATTCTAGAAGATAGAACCCAACACGTTTACGCACAAAATTTCAACGAAAAATTTCCTGGGGTATTACATCATCTCCTCCTTGGAAACATTCGTCCTCGAATGTCGATGAGTAAGTACAGAATACGATGAAAATGAGGACAAAAGGCTGGGATAACGAAATCAATCCACTTACTTCACTCCAAACTTTTGAATACTTCATAGAACACGCGATTCATAATGAGAATGGTCCCATAGTTGGATCTTAAACAAAGGAGACTGATTTTAAGGAATCGGTATCTTTGGTTTATTCAGAGACTGAGAATCAAGGGTCTCGAAGGTGATCTCATTAAAAGAAGGACCACTTGCGCCCAAATGAAACGTCCCTCAACACTCCCTCCCAAAGATTCAAATGACATTGTTCGGAGAAAAAATGAACCATAATTTGATACAATCATATCGTATGGGAACAAGGACCCATATGGCATAAATTAAGATAGGAATTTCTAGGTCTTGGGAAACATAACTCCTTGCTTCCAAACTTAGCAACACTTCCCAACTACTCCCTCGACTATGTTCAAGCCTAAGTCCAAGTACTCATGAGATACGCCACATAACACTATAATATTAATGTATATCATGAACCTCAATACACACTGAGCCTCACAACTCCTCACTTCAAACATAACTCTTATTGATACTCCAACAACCACATACAATCTTATACTAGGGATCCGCTGACTTGTGGTGCATTCTTTTATATATACTACCATAACATTCAAGCCTATACTCATAACCACATACGCACTTCACACATGCACCTCTAAACAAACACTCATAAAGCATCTTCCTCGCTTTCTCTAAGATTCCATCAACTACATCATTTACACATACTGGTCAATTCTTTAAACGGCACACATAACATTTTCTCAACCAATTGAACTATACACAAAAACTCTGTATTACTATTCCTACAACCTCATAGAAGTGCATAAAACCAACGCACAACAATCTTTCCAAATAAACATTTAAAACTTCAACTAACCACGGCATGTATCAAGGACTTAGCCTCAATCTAACTTCACTTCACCACCGTGACCACACCACCTTCTATCATAGATAAGGAAGTATCTTCTCTCCCTTCTAGAAAACTGCTCAACACCATTAGCTTGACTTAATGAAAAGGTCACAAAATTTTAAAACATGAAGACCTGAAACATGAAGGGATAATGTAAATAACGTGACTCTCTCTATTGAGGCCTTAGGAATATAATATCAAATACAATGGGCTCATTAAGGTATCAAAACTGAAGACACCCATAACGGAAACTGAATCTTACTGATCAATAAGAGTATTGCCTGAGTACTGGAACTGAACATACTGTAAAACTTGAGTATATGAGTCATGGGCGGCATGTCCTGAATTTAGAGCTCATAACTTATGGAATGTGATTCCAACTGCTAGAAGAACTGGAATTTCTCATTTTTGGAAACTAGAAGAGTATGTAATTCTCCATCACGTGTATGAACATGAATTAAGATCATGGAACTGAAATGTAAAGCATGAGCAGGTTTTGGGACAACTAAAAATACTGAAATAACATTGGGTCAAGCACCGATCTTTCTCACAGCAAATTTACAACTTACTGGTACTTATACTAAAATGTAAAAGCTTGACTTGACTACTTGTTCTATCATCTCCCCCTTAGCTTTAAGCCACCACTCAAATTCTCAAATGCTTACTAATTTTGAATCTCCACGAACATCTCTATCGCCGGAATGTACACCATCTAGTGCTTCAACTCTTATTTCTATTAGCTCAACTTGAATACTTTCTAACCTTTTGATAGACCATGCTACTTCTGTCTTTTGCCTCTAATACCATGCCTATGAGCTTATGTTTCTAACCCATAAGAATCAAAATCACACTTAAGAGGCTCAACATTTCCAATCATACGCCTCTCCTTAACTTAGCCATCAAAACATCATCCATTATCTAACTAGTATTTATCCATCTAACAATCCCATGGCACGACTCAGTACACCACATACACTAATCCTCGAAATTAAAGCAGTCCCATAATATCTTGGGTGAACTTTCTCATCATAATATAATATTAAACTTAATTACAAGTCAACTACACTTAAACTCTTGTGTACACTGTTCAAGCCTATTAGGTCACTTCCGGCAACTAATACCATTAATCCAAAAATTGTCACATTCGGCTTCATGATCACCAATCGTTCAAACTTAAGGTCTCACACTTCAAATAATTTACAACTCCATCTCATGCATAACTCCCACGTGAAGATTATAAAACAACACATCCATGAACACTAGCCTACTTAAACTTCATAACAATAATAATTGGTCCTAATCATATAGCCTATCTTATTCATAATCCATTAACACATCCTTCTTTCACCCGTCACTACTATCTATCCTTCATATACAACTTAACATAGTTCATAGCTTTCTATGTCTTAACTTAACTTTCTCTTACAATCTGGAGAGCGCCTAGATTAACAACACTTACCCACCGAGTACTTCCATCACTAACCTATACTCTCTGTCATACAAATACCGTCAACACCCATTTCATACATCGAACAAACTATATCACTTCCTATTAACCCAATTGCATGCAAAAAGGGACTTCGCTATTCTTATGTTCAACAAATCACACTTACCATCCTTCTTACTACTACACCTCCATATCCCACATTTTCAGCCAGCACAAGGAACAAGATGAACTACAAGTTGCTAGTGGATCGAAATAGGCCTCACACGGCTTCACTAGACTTTGGTTTTGTGTTTTGATCAAGAAAGTTATATGAATAACAAAGTAACTATGCTAGTGAATCGAAATAGGCCCCACACGGCTTCACTAGACTTTGATTTTTCACAAACATAATGAAAACAAGATTACATAATAGAAGAGATAGAAACTTGACACACAACATTCAACGATCTAAAAATACACCTTACTCTATCTTAATTAAATAACTCATAAGAATGAGGGCATAACTTTCAACTTAAGGAACTTAACACACTAGAGAGCTCCTCTCAAGCCCTTTGTGCAACTTTTGAAATTTCTTCTAGAAAATATAAAAGCATTACCTGGGGAAGAACTGGAGCTTGTGAATCATGTTATCTCAAAAATAATACATATAGGGAGAAGTATAGATTAACATTGTAGATTCTGAGGAGGAATATGAAAGCACATCTAACCTAGGCTTAGTTCATGACTTTTATGAACATGAATAAAGTACTTCAATCTTTGGAACTCAAAAACACTGACAGGATACTTTCTACCTCTCTTACAATCCCATAACTATCTACGGAGAATTAAGCTTAAATATTTCTGATACCTTGAAAATGAGGTAGAGTTTGCCAGAATAGAGTAAGATGAGAATCTATATAAGCTTCTTAGAGAACCTTTTTATAGCACGATCTTAGACTTGAAAAAAGGGAAATATTTCCTAAATTCCATGTAGCCTCTAAAGAAAAGTACAGACGTCTCCGTACCGTTCCGCAAGAATCTACTAGACACGACTTCATAGACACCCTAGGACACTTAAACTCTGTGCTCTGATACAAGGTTTGTAACGCCCCAAAATCGGGTCCCGAGACGTCATACGGTGCTTAGGGTCACAAGTGACCCCAAGCTAACCCTTCTACTGGCATAACTCATAAGCAACTGAATAAAAATACAAATCCATACAAATCAGAAGAAATTAACTCTTTTCTGAATCTGATCGATACAAAAATGGAATTTTACAGGATTATAATTCTGCCTTTACAACCAAAATTGAAACAAAATACATCAACTTCTACTGACTGTCTATGAAGACTTTACTAGTACTGACTGTAGGTAGCCGGGTCATGACTCCCGACTACCCCAACTCAATATGAATAAATAAAGAAAATACAATACTATAACTCTGCATAACTAACCCAAGCCCTTGAATCAAAAGGACTCATCACCTGCTGACTGGATACCACGAACTGACTGGATCCGAAGGTGAAACTATACCTTGTACCTACATTCCGAGAAAATGTAGCCCACATCCGAAGATGTGGGTCAGTACCATGGAATGAAACCGAGTATATGGGGTTGTATGCAGTTGTATAAACATCATCATCATAAATATTTATAAGAAATATGCAGGATGTATGAAAGACTCACATAGCCCGAAGAAAATCATCATAATCATAAGAGGATGAAATAAGTATAATAACACATGTGAGTCATCATATAATTTGTCAATCACTTTCAGTTCATCAAGAATATCAATTCTCATAATGTAAATATCATTTAAATCTTTCGAAAGAATAACTTTCACAATTCCACTTTCAAATCACTTCACCATTCACCATGGACACAAGGAAACACACATACACTGGGAGATCCTATAACCGACATAAACCATGTGAGCCACATGGAGTCCAACGTCCAACCCACATTGGGAAGAGCCATTTTATCCTTTCCTTCGGAGTAGGACTTCCAGTATCAATTCAAAAACACTAGTGATCACTATATAAATCAGCCTCAGGCTCACATCCTATGGAGGCACGTAGTTCTAGGGAAGTAAGGTCACTTTATACCTCCCACTCGGTGCTAAAGATTACTCCCGTACATAGCTCAGAAATTTAAATCAGCCTCAGGCTCACATTAAAGAAAATCCACAATAAACACTTCAACCATTTTCATCGGGAGCCAATTTGCTACCCCTTTATCATAATCAATAAAAATGTGGATTTCTTTCTCAGTCGAGTTCAAAATAACTCATTCACGACAAAAAGGTCAAATCATTCAAAAAATCTCAAATATTCAACATCAATGTGCATATAACACACACTTTCTAAAAAAAGACACAATTTCCAATGGGGATTCACGACCCAAATATCAAAATCATAATAAATATCGTTCAAGATTTATTCTTTATATCACCACACAATCCAATGGGAATTCACGACCCAAATATCAAAATCATGATAAATATCATTCAAGATTTTTTCTTTATATCACCACACATGTAAATTCATCTTTCAAAATCATAAACATCAATATTTCATAATAATCATCATAAGATATGGGTTCATGCTTCAAATTCATAAAAATCATGCCTTTGTAAAGAAAATTACTTTTGGGCACAAGAACGAAAGATTGTTCTTGTTGAAAAACCCTACATACCTTGAATGATGAACTTTAGATCGATACTCATTTTTGAGATGTTAATCGTGCCTTTGAATGATGGTTCTTGGAGTTCTTGAACTAGGAACTTGGAATCTTGAATAAATTTGCAGAATTAATGGTGAACTTTGGAGGTTCTTGAAATTCTTGAACTAGGAACTTGGAATCTTGAATAAATTTTCAGAATTAATGGTGAACTTTGGAGGTTCTTGAAGTTGGATGTAGGAGCTTAGGTTTTTTTTTTTAGGAAATTTGATGAAATATAACATATAATGCTTCTTATAGGCTTTAATATAGGGTTTGGACGGATTTTGGGTGAGGGGGAATGACCAAAATGCCCCTAAAAATCAAATAATTCTTGAATCTGTCCTTTGATAGTCTGTTTTGATAATCTGAAGTAGATCAACAATAATGTTTTACTCTGATATCCAAATTGGATGAAACCAATTTCATTAGAAAGCGGACTCTCATATCTTTCCGTTGATATATAACCCAGATCATTGTGTACGAGGAGTTATGATCGTTTGAAATCGACCCAAAAATTCACTTTTGATAGGCTGAAGTAGGTCGACCATAACTTTTTTCTCCGATAGACAAATTGGATGAAACCAATTTCATCGGAAAGACGACTCGCAGATCTTTCCTTTGATATATAGTAGATTACCCAGATCATTATGTACAAGGAGTTATGATCTTTTAAAGTTGAAGAAAAAATACGCCAGGCTTAGTGCTTTTTTTCCTGCACGTTTTACTGTTCACTACTATTCATAGTTCGATCAGAATGTTCATAACTCGTCGCTCGGGTGTCCGTTTTGGATGATCCACATATTGTTGGAAAGATTATTCAATAATCTAAGCAATGGTGGGTTTTTATATAAGACATTCCTCACGTAAAATTTATAATTCATTCTAGAAGATAGAACCCAACACGTTTATGCACAAAATTTCAACGAAAAATTCCCGGGGTATTACAGTATAGTGCCTCGACGTTAAATCTAGCGTTTGATGAGAGGCAATCCATAAGGTTACACACTTATTGCATTTTTGATGTTTTGTAGGTGTTTTGGCACTAGTTGGAAGTCTAAAAAGCAGGGGGAAAATATATTTGGAAAATTGGCAGTTTTGCAAAAAAACAGAAAAACAGGGGAAAATCAATCTCAATTACCGCGATCATGGTAAGAAGGTTGCGAACTTGGTAACACAATTGTGTCACATCCTATCACAATCACAATAATTATAAAAAATATTTTATATGTTGCAAATTTAGGGAGCCTTTTCTAACTCGTCTAATTTTTGTACATACTGTAGTGAGGGCATTTTAATTCTTTAAGCTGGGGGTGTTGGGGTTACATTTTTGTTCGTATATCAGAATCTAAAGTTTCACCCCATGCATAGATATTGTTGTGTTTATTTTGATTGATCTCGAATAATCCCTTCTCAGTGATGGATTGAGTGATGACATTCTTAAGGAAAAGTCATCGTGATTTGATTTTGAGCCATAGATGCAGGGGAAGTCTAAATACCTATAGTATTGGATTTATGGGAACACTCTTATACCTACAGAGAAGTTTGAGTATCCATATGTTTTGCCCTCATGAGAGATAAAATGTGATATGACGGCTTGATTTGGTGCCATCAATAACAAATTTTACGTGGTGTGAATGCAAAGCAAACACCCCTCTACATTAAAAAAAAATTGAAAACCAAGGGAATGGACGTGAACTTTGTTGCATTAATACTTTACATATTTTTGTGACTCCAAAGTCTCTAGTTTGTAGTATTTTGTAAATACTTCCTTTTTTCTCTAGTAGGAAATTCAATTAAGCCTCCTTGAAAAGTTTGCATGTCATGTGCGGTGAGCATAGTTTTTTAACTCTCATTCTTGCTTGTATAATCTACAACTTGCCCCATTAGTCTTTCAAGTCTAATTGTAACTATGCTTGGTTGATGAAATGATGTTTGCCCTTCTTTGTGAGCATAGGAACCCACTTTATCCTAAATAGCCTACCCTTACATAGTATAGTATGCCTAGACACCTATTCTGAACCTTCAAGCCTTTCTTTTCCAACCACATTACAGGACTTGAACCATTTGAAGTTTATCCCTCCTTTGAACCCTGCCCTCTTTGAACTTGTAAATAAAACTTGACGTCAAAAGACTATTTTGGGGGTCATAAGTTTTGGAAGAAGTGTCCTTGGACCTTTGTAGTGTAAGTATATTCCTAATAGCTAAGCAAAGAGAGTAAGTGAAATAGTGAAAAATAAAGGAATCATAAAAAATAGGAAAAAGCATTTATTGCACAAAGAGAATGATCGAAAAGAAAATGCTTTTAAAATAAATGGGTGAATCACGGTTGAGAAAGTAGGCATGTGTGAAGTTGGAAACAAATGTAGTGTCCTAAGGTCCAAAGTTTGATTGAATAGTGTGATGTAGATGTTTAAGGAGGGTGTAATCACTGTAATCCCAAATGATATCATACCCTCTCCCCGATCTTACATTAGAAGCTTGAAAAAGTCCTTCGAGATCACCAATCAAGTTTATTCATTGTAGTGGAGATTCAAAATAAGGGAAAGCATATGGTATGATGCTCGTTTACATTGAGAGATTCTTTTTTACAGTGATTGTTAGAACTTAAATCCCTTGTTTCGTGATAGAAAACTTAGAGTGTGGGATGTTCCTTTTGTATGGAGGCATGTAGACTAATCGAGATAGGGATTGTCATCTTCTAAAATTGGAACAAAAGAGTATAGTTGAGTCACTATCAATGGACAGTGACTTCTATAGAGTTAGTGATTGTTGTAGTGTATCTCTTTAAAGTCATTTGTGTCTTTGTGATTGTTCTTCATGTTGAGGGGAGTTGTGAGAATACCTTTACCCATACTTTAGAGCTACTTGTTTCTTCTAATCAAGTTCAAAGTTATTGTGATCATTTGATCGCATAAATGGGCTTAAAATTGTAGTCTCGTTGAGTAAGAAGTAGTGTTGCTTAAGGACACACAAAGGTTTAAGTTGGGGGTGGTTATTAGTGGTAAAAATACCACTCATTTGCATCAAATTTTTTGCACACTACGATGGTTAAATTGTGCTAATGAGGAAAAATTGTCATTTGAATGAAATAATTCCCATATTTTGTAGTTTCATAGGTAAATACAAGAAAACAAGTGAAATGAGCTAAAATGGGAACCAAAAAGGCAAAGTAGTGCAAAAGCTATAAAATGCAGATCTGGGATCAACCTCAGTTACCATAATCGTGGTCTGGGGGGCTATGATCATGGCTAGTCAAAGCCTTGTCAAAGAATAGTGATCATGATAGGTTCAACGAGATTGCAATACCCGCGATTGCAACCAAGTAACGACGATCGTGATGGAGTTAAAAATAACCTATGGGAAGACTTGTAATTTCCCATAGCTGGCTCCAATTCTAAAAAGGCAAAACCCTTTCACTTAAGAATCATATTCCAACCACTTTTAAAGTTCTGATATGAGAAGAAAACCATGAAGACGAAAACAAGACAAAAACAGAAAAATAAGATAGAAAACAAAAAATAGATAGATTGACATAAATCGATAACGAGAGTACAACCAATGGGTATATTAAACTCTAAGACCTTTGTATCAATTACTGATAACACCAACCTCTTACATGGATATAATTGAAATTGATTCTCTAGCATCCATGTTTCTTAACAACCAAATAGACTCCCAACAAGTTTAACTTAAAACACTATCAATTGTCAACTTACATTCAAAATCATCTAAGTCTATAATAATGAGAGTCCTAGCTATTTATAGGCCCAAAGGACACTTATTACAACATGGGACCTAAACTGACCCTTAATGCAGCTTGGGACCAAAATTGACCCAAGAGCCAAAGAAATACAAATGGTGCCTCTTGTCTCTCCAAGCCCAAGATATCATCTAAATGAGGTGTTGCTCAATATTCCTTCGGAGGATATCATAAAATGTAGCTTCTCCTGGACTCCAAGCTATCCTCCAATCTCATATTTTCTCCCCTAGAAAAACCAAGTCGTGGGTCCATAGACGTGATCCTTGAATCATAGATCCCAAAAGAGTGGATAAAAGATTGAAGCCAATTCGTCCTATATCTTCCTCTCTTTCTTGGAAAGGATTCTTCCCCGAATGCAACTCTTTCATCGACTTGTCGTCATATATTCAAAGCTTAGAATCCCTTTTCATGAACTCCCATAAGACTTCCAGATAATTTTCATAAAGCAATCTCCTTGAATCTTCCTTTGAGATTGTTGGTTCATGAACCTACACAAATAAACGAGTGATACTAGGTAAAATGCTAGAATCAGAGTTAATGGGCCTAATGTCGGAAGAGTCTTTGCATATTTGAATTTTAATTGGTTGAACAACATTTTGTTGATCTGGTTTTGTATTTTTTATGATTGAGTGAACATGTTATTGAGGTATTGGGGTACAATTTTGATGTTTGAACCCCAGTGTTAAGTTAATGAGCCATTTTTTCATGTTCTCCAATGTATTTTCAATTCGTGTCATGGATCTATTTATTTTATCCACAATTCATTGCATCCCCATTAGAGCTTCCATAAGAGTATCAATGGTTTCTCCACCCATGGATCTTAGTATGTGGTAGAAAGGAGATGAAGAAACTATGGGTGACTCATTTAAAAAACAGGTAAGGACATTGAATTCAAGAATCAAAATTAGAAAGGAACACATAAAAATGACAAAACAAACATGAAATATAACATGAGAGACTTGAATCAAGAATCGAAGAAATGAAAGGATGAATTAAGAGATGAAACTAATGGAATTAAAACTTAACAAATGGATTTTTTGAAGTTGATATGTTTTCAAAAGGGTTGGATATGAGTTAAGGCTACCTAGGCGTACCTTGGACGCATACCAAATCCGGCCGGACTATTTTGAGGTGTAGGAGCAGGTTGGGCAAAGGTTAAGGAAAGTTTAGATGCAGGAGGGTGTTTCGTTAATGGTTGGAACTGTTTTTTATGTGTGGAAACATCCCAAACTTAGGTACAAGGCATTCCCAACGTAGCTTAGCCACCAGCTCACTTAAAGTACCATTTTTGTCATCTTATGGTCCCCCTTTGCCCTCTTCTTTGGAATATTCGCTTGGATCTTTAGAAAGGTTCTTGTACAAACACTTTTATGCACATTTATTCACTTTTGAGGGAAAAACAACCACTTTTTGAAGACGATTCACCTTTAAGATTTGAATTTCTCCAAGAACACTCAAGAACACCAAAAACTTCAAAAATCTCTAACTCTTAAACCGTTGATTGGAATGCGATGAAATTTTTAACCAAGGCTATTTCAACCTTATAAAAAAATTCCACATGTCTTTTTTTTAAAAAGTTTTTAACAAAAAATTCATGATTTTAACTCCCACCTTCAACCTTCAACCTTGAGCTCCAAGCAATGGTAGATCCTCCGATTTAACTCTGATTCAGCTAAAATTCAAGATTTAAACTCTAATAGTGTTAGTGAATAATAATATAACACTAAAAATACAATAAAACAACAAAATCAAAGACTAAAAATTTTCCTTAGGGTCAAATATATTAATAGTAAATTTTTATGATTTTTTTATTTTCAGCAAAATAAGACCCAAGATTCAATTTGTGGGAACAAAATCAAACTCTGCTTTGTTACCAAATGATACAAGAAGAAAACCACAAAGACAATAAACAACACTAAAATAAGAAAACAAGATAGAAAACAAAAGGATAGAAAGATTGGCATAAATTAATAATGAAAGGACAACCAAAGGGTATATAAAATCCTAAGACCTTCCTATCAATTACCAATAACACAACCCTCTTATGAGGACAAAATGAAAAATGAATTCCCGAGCACCCAAATGTCTCAACAACGAAAGAAACTCCCAAAAATTTTAAATTAAAATACTCTCAAGTGTCAACTTACATTCAAAATCATCTTAGTCTAAAATAATGTAAGTCCTAGCTATTTATAGGCTCAAAGGCCACTTATTACAACTGGGGCCTAAAGTAACCTTTAATCCAACTTGGGCCCAAAAGTGGCCCAAGAGCCAAAACAATGCAAATGGTGTCTATTTTCTCTCAAAGCCCAAGCTATCATCCAAATGCGGTGTTGCTCAATATTTTTTTGGAGGATATCATAAAACGTAGCTTCTCCTACACTCTAAGCTATCCTCTAATACGGTATTTTATCCCCTAGAAAAACCATGTCTTGGATCCGTAGATGTGATCCTTGAAGCATAGATTCCAAAAGAGTGGATAAAGGAGTAGAGCCAATTCATCTTGTATCAAGTTCATAGAGAGAGAAAATTTCTAATTAGCGGGAGACAAAAATTTGTTATTAAATCTTTCAAAGAGATATTTCTATTTTTAATTTGAATAGGGAAATATAGGATTACTCTCCTACTTTTTTTTCTATGGAGTAAATGAATGTAAATATGGGTAATTCTCTTTTCCCTAATTTTATGAATAACTAAACATTTAACTTGGGATTATGTTTGAATGGCGTGCAAATGTGTGTAGGTTTTGACTGTTATGCTCAAATTCTTTGTTGATGATATGAGATTTACTAATAATTAATTCCTAAATATAAATTGTTGGTGAAAGCCCCAAATTTATTTAAATCCCACACTAGCCTTGAAAGAGGGATGCAGGTAAAAAGTATTAGTGAACAACAAAATAGATTAACTTATTAATTTACATTGTCTTAGAAATAAGAATGGATGGTGAATTTATTTTGGTCGGTGTATCTCTCCTAAAATAGAGATGCCCAATTGAGGTTTTGGGTTGATTTGTTTGACACACACTTGGGGTATTCAAAAGGGTCCATGGGTGATGGTTTTGGTGTTTGGTTGAAAAACTAACACCAAAGCTCTAGATCTAGCCTACCTTAATATTCCTTTACTAAAATTTGAATGTGACTAACATATACCCATGCACTTTTTGTCCCTAGGAAAACATAATCCCAAGACTATTCTCCTATTTGAATCTTGTCTTTGATTGTTTCTTTAAAGTGGTAGTTTGTTTGAATTTTATCTAAAAAAATTCAAAACAAATTTTCCAACCATACCCTTATTTTGAATTTATGTTTTTTTTTATTTTTACATTGCGGGTAAATACTTAGTATCTCCCAACATGCATAAGACTCGAATACTAGTTACACTCTTTCTGGATTTGACCCCAACTCAAATTGAGTTATTATATTTTACAACAATTATCCGATACCAAAACAATGGCATAGGTAAGCATGATTAGGTGGCATAGTCCATTTGCGTATATAGGATTCCTGATGAATCTCGAGGGGTTGTTAGAGACTTGGAAATTTCCATGTCCTTGTTGTACTAGTGCACTCGCTAATAATGAGCCAAGGGTGGCGATCGCAATATCCTTGGCAGGGCACGAATGCAGTGATTGTTGTGGATCATGTCATGATAATGATTCATTTTCTAGCCACCATATGTTGTGGTGGTGGATTTCGGGTCACAATAGCAACTCTTGAGTACCTGGGAAGGGTATAAATGTTCCATTTCTTCCAATTTTTCCCATTTCTTATCTATTCTCTAGAGAATTAATTCCTAAAGTGTGAAAAATCTTAGATATTGCAATGGTGGATGATTTTGGAGATTGTGTAACAATTGTTTACTACTTTGAATTGTGGTAAGATTTCCTCTTTACATGGTTGATTTTGTCCTTTCCTTCATTAAAATCCCTAAAACATGGTGACATGATTTTAGCACTAATGTAGTATGTATTGGACCACTTTTTAGGGTAATTATTCCTTGAGCATAAGACAATGTTGGGTTGGCTTCGGAAATGCAATTTCCATAAGTAGGACCCACATGGAATTTTTGAGTAATTTTTGATCTGAAGCATAATAGTACAATATGGGTATCATTATTCTCATTGTGATGATTTGATTGTGATTTTGATTGTGTGGTATCTTGCGAAAGCTTCCCGGAAAGGAAATTCGATGATTTAGTAGATTATTTGAGCTTTCTACGTCGTCTAGGTACTCTAGGTTTTCTTTACTCGTAGATTGAGATAATTTATATTATGATAGTGGTATTGTGTTAGATTTTATATGGATTTTATTTATTGGTGATGTGATTGAAATACTTGGGTTTGTTTGATAGTTTGGGCTATTTGGAAGCCATAATTCAGGCATAATTGGCTTGGTTGCTCATGTTATTGGTAAAACCTCTATCTTAGGCTTTATTATGTCTTAGCTAATATCTAAATGTGGATTTAGATACCTTGGCCTAGTCCAGGGTAGAATTTTCCTTGTAATGGATTTCAGGGACTTAGAAGTGGACCTTTTGACCCACCCTAGGCCATGATTTGTGTTAACTATTGAAAACATTTTTATACCCTTGTTGTATTACTTGAAAATGCTTATTTAGATAATATTCAGTAACTTTTGGCATTTTATGGTTAGATAGGTTGTCATTGAGAGTTGATGCTCATTGATTATGCTAGTGGCTAGTGATTATGCCATTGATTATGCTAGTGATTATTTCATTAATTAAGCTAGTAGTTATGCTATTGATTATCCTAAAAATTATTCTTATTGATTGTTCTAGTGGTTAGTTACTATGCTACTGATTGTTCTACCAGTTATGCTTGAGT
This sequence comes from Capsicum pubescens, assembly GCA_030864215.1. Classification (NCBI taxonomy): domain Eukaryota; kingdom Viridiplantae; phylum Streptophyta; class Magnoliopsida; order Solanales; family Solanaceae; genus Capsicum; species Capsicum pubescens. The sequence goes on from CM061541.1 coordinate 176,216,917, forward strand.
TTTTTCCCATTGATCATGCTAGTGGCCAGTGATTATCATACTAATTATGTTAGAGGTTATTCTATTGATTATTCTAGAGTTTATGCTCATTGATTATGCTAGTGGCTAGGGATTCTTCTATTGATTATGCTAGTAATTATGTTATTGATTATGCTAGTTACTATGCTATTGGTTATGATAATGATATACTTACCAATTTGAGTCTAGCTATTAATGATGATATTGATGACGTGTATACCCGATTCAAGTCCAGAAGAGTATTATGACATTGCTTAGATATATATATACTAGGTTTGATTATAGAGGATGATTATGTTATTGATTACTTAGTTATTGGTTTGAGTTTGGGAAATTTATGATGATACAAGTCATGATACTGATGATATAAAATTGAGGACTTTGGGGTGTAATAATTGTGAATAAGGATACAGTCTAAGTCTAAAAGTGAGAAAAATATTTATAATGAGGCATGACATTGATGGATTCTGGTTGTATTGTAGAAGTTGGTAAATAATAATGGTTCAGTCATGCTTTACTTGATTTCACCTTTCAGGTTTAAGAGGGTCTGCATTGGGTTATTTAATTTTCCACACTTATTACCTTATGGGGGCCAATTTTATAGTTATAATAACATATGTTTATGTTATCATTTTCATTATTTAATTACTTTTGTATAATGATGTTGGAGTTGGTCAGGTTTGTCTCTTTACCTTGAGTCAATTATTTGTATTTTATCATATTTATATCATGATTTAGCTCAGTCAATCGATGATGCCTACTGAATATGTGTGGTGGTGGTGCTCATACATAACTTTTATACCTTTTTAATGCAGATCTGAGTACTAATTACCATTTTTTATTAATGGTGGTTAATTAAGAGATGGGGTGAGCTCTCAGAGTCAGAGTTGTCCCATTTTTCTCTATCTTATTTATGTTTATTCTTTTTTCCCGAGACAAATTTTATTGGTTATTTAGAACTTGGGTTGTATTTATAGTAGCTCTTTTATTGGTTCTACAAGGTTGTGGGATGGTTATCTATATTGTTGATTACCTCTTGCCTTTTTCTATTGCTTTGCTTATTTATAAATTGCAGTTGTCTATTTTCACCCATTTTGGGCATTTTCCACAAAGTTAGGCCATTATGATAGCTCCGGCCTAAGGTTTGGCTCACTTAATGGCAGGTTTTAGTAGGTGCCAACATTAACTGTAAATTTGGTCATGATAAATTAGTATCAGTGCTAGGTTTCACTGGTATTATAAGTACAAGAGCAAGTGTCTAGAAGAGTCCTACAGATTGGAAGGATGATGTCCATTTCCTATCTTCGGGAGGCTATAGAACATACTTAGAAGTCTTTACTTCTTTCACTTATTTCATGCTAAGAGTCTATGTTGGTTTCTAAGCATCCCTTTAGTTTCACTCTTTCACAGATGGCTAGGAAATATGCTACCTCTATATGAGACGAGGGTCTTAAGACTGAGCCTAGGGATATTATCTCTATTTATGGAAAACCTAGAGGTCATGGATAGCCTCGAGATGTGTCCCTAACTAAGGACTAGGATAAGGGGCCTTTATCAGACCCTATTATCGCTCCTGAGCTAGAGGTTCTTTTACCCCATCCAGTGGTGTTGATAGACTATCCCATTCTCTACCAAGATTTATTTATTCTTCAGTGCTCAGGGATTCTTTGGTTTAGATTTTGGGGTTGGTTGGTGGTGGACCATCTGATGGTACACTGTCCAGAGATTAGAGTGGTATTGAGGTCGGGGTACAGCCTGTAGCTGCGTCTCCCAGAGTTGAGATCCCTCATATACTGGTGGTTGCTTGATTGGTAGTTCCTTAACTAGTGGTTATCTATCCGTCTGTCTGCGGAGGAACAAAAAATATTGGGGAGATTTTTTAGATTGGCTATGCCTAGGTTTTTTTATGCACTAGGCGAGGATCCGTATGAGTTCCTAATTGCTTTTGAGTATAGGCTCTATAATATCAAACTATTTTAGACTCGTCGTATGGATTACACTATGTTTCAGTTGGACTTGGCTGCTCAACATTGGTGGAAAGGTCACCTTGATTCTAGGCCGGTTGAATCTTCTCCTTTGTCATGGCCTCACAGCCTTAGTAATCATATGAGAGATCAGTTTTTGAGATTGTCGTAGGGCTCTATGATGGTTTTAGAGTATGGGGCTCATTTTTAAGATTTGTCTATGCATGCTACTTCTATTTGTCTACTGAGTATGGGAGGGTCTGTTGCATTATTTAAATATTAAGACTTCTTCTTTGCAAGTCCACTCAGAGTTTGGTTGTTATGGGTAGGTCTTTTACTTAGGTTTTTATCATGCTCGGGTGATGGAGGAGATGCATCATGAGTCCCAAAGGATGTGATAAAAGACATACATATCAGGGCAGTTTCAGTGGAAGTCGAAGTCGTTCCTGATTAAGAGGTAGCAGTGCTTATGGTATATACCCTCCGTGGCAACAATATCAACCTCAACGTTAGCCCAGTAGACCTATTCAAGCAACTCTCTAGAATACTGATAAAGGTCAGTCTAGTGCTAGGGATCGCCCAAGTCAGGCTAGTGTCCAGTCTTTGAGGGTTTCATTTTTTAGTTATTCTAGTTATGGGGTTACTCGAGGTCAGTCGCATTATTTGGTTCTTGTTCAAATCAGGGGGCATATTATAGTTGTGGAGGTCGTGGTCATTATTTGGAGAATGCCCTAGTCGTGGGGCATTTAATTCTTCATCTCAGAGTATTCCCTCTATTAGGGCACTTCATCCCTTATCTAGAGGTAGTATAAATGGTCCTAGGGGTGGTATCTATGGTTCTTTAGGTGGTTCTCTATGGATAGAATGGGAGATCAGTCAGAAGACCAGTCAGGCGACGACTCCACCCCGTCCTCTTTGTAGATTCTGTGGTCAGTCATCATAGTTAGTGTGAGAAGGGGAGAAACAGATGTTTTAGTTATGCTCAGATTGGGTACATGCAGAGTGAGTGCCCCTCATTAGCAACTTTTTGGGCCAACAGGGCTCCTATTACTACTACATCTGCTCTCGTACCAAAAGGTGCTATTTCTACTTCTTGTTTTTTTCTGGAAGCGACACTGGCCAAAACTGCTTATATGCACTTGCTACTCGCTAGTATTCTAAGGCGTCTCCATATGTTTTCATGGGTATGTTAAGACATTTCTCCTGTGATGTATATTGTTTGCTTGATCTAGGGCTTACACTTTCTTATGTGACCCCGTATATGACTGTACATCTTGATTGAGGTCTCGAGAGTCAATCGGTTCTTTTTTTAATTTCTACCCCAGTAGGAGACTCTTTGATTTCTTTAAAGGACTATAGGGGGTATGGTATCTATTGGTAATAGAGATATTCTTGTAAACATGATAGAGTTGTGCATGGTGGATTTTGATGTCATTCTGGGGATGGATTAGTTGCATTCATTTAATGCTTTCTTAGATTGTCGGACCCATAGGGTCATGTTCAAATTCCCTAATATGTTGATTATTTTATGGGAAAGTGGTTCCTTAGTGCCTAAGGAAAGGTTTATTTCTTATCTTAGAGCACAAAAGTTGATTTCAAAGGGGTGTTTGTATCATTTGGTCTGAGTTAAAGATTCTAACTGAGAAAATCCTTTTCTAGATTCCATTCCTGTGGTTAATAAGTTTCCTGAGGTTTTTCCCTATGATCTCCACGGTATTCAGCTTGATAGGGATATTAATTTTGGGATTGATCTTATTTTGGATACTAGTCCAATTTTTATCCCTCCTTATAGAGTCTCTTCAGTGGCGCTAAAGAAGATTAAGGATCAATTGATGGACCTCTTAGATAAAGGTTTTATCCATCCTAGTATGTCTCTTTCATATGTGAATTGATTATCGTTAGTTTAACAAAGTGACCACAAAGAATAAATATCCTCTTTCCAGGATAGATGATTTGTTTGATGAACTTCAGGGTGCAAAGTGTTTCTCTAATATTGATCTTAGATTGTGTTATCATCAACTTACAATTAGGGATGCAGATATCCCAAAGACTGCCTTTAGAAGTCGGCATGGTCAATATAAGTTTCTTGTTGTATCCTTTGGGTTGAGCAATGCCCTAACGACATTCATGGACTTGATAAATAGGGTCTTCCATCCGTTCTTGTACATGTTTGTTATTGTCTTAATTGATGACATCTTAGTCTATTCTAACAGTGAGGCAAATCATGTCGATCACCTCCGTGTCGTGTTGCAAACTTTGAAGGTTCATCGTTTGTATGCCAAGTTCTCCAAGTTAGAGATTTGTTTGAAATATGTAGCTTTTATTGGTTATGTTCTCTCTAGTGAAGGGATCATTGTAGATCCCCAAAAGGTTGCAGCAGTTAAGAAGTGGCCTAGACTGATGACTCGAACCGATATTTGGAGCTTCTTGGGTCTAGCTGGTTACTATAAAAGATTTGTAGAGAGTTTTTCGACTAAAGCTGCCCCATTGACCAAGTTGATCAAAAAGAAGGTCAAGTTCTTATGGTCGATGCATGTGAGTGTATTTTTGAGAAGTTGAAAGATAAATTGACTTCGAGTATGGTCTTGACCTTGCTCGAAGGTAATGATGGTTTTGTGGTATATTGTGATTTTTCTCGAATTTGTCTTGGTTTTATGTTACTGGAACATTGTAGGGTGTTGGCCTATGTTTCTAGGAAATTGAAAGTTCATAAGAAGAACTACCCTACTCATTAATTAGATTTGTTAGCCATGTTTTTTGCATTACGAATTTGGTGGAATTGGGAACGCTCTTCTCTCTCTCTTCACTAACATTTCAATATCATTTCACCAAACGTCCTTCTTCTCCGATCAAGAAACCAGAATCGATGACGGCAACAGGTAACTCTACACTCTTTGCCTCTCTCTCTCGAGCTCCTTCTCTCCTCTGTCTCCCCCAGCTCTCCAGAGTTACTTTCCTCTCTCCCTCCTTCTTTTTTATCTATCTGTCGCTGTTATAGCCAGCAAGACAAAGGTTTCTGCCGGCACAACTCCAGTGACGATCCCCAGAACGCATAACCAGTCACTCCCAGTTGAAGCTCCAGTGACAGCGATGGCCGGTGGGAGCTTTCCAGCGATGCTATTTATAGCAAACAACTCAAAAAGCAAAATTGATGATACCATCAGCACGCATGAGTACCCTGGTGACAGCTAAGCTTTGATATTTACATACTTTTACTAGTTATTATTTTACCATTTCATTGTATTGTTTTGTTTTCTTGTGAGTATAGTTTGTATCAGTTTGTTGTAGCTTGTTGGTGGATATCTGTGTGTTGTTGTAGCTACAAGGCCGGATCGGGTATTTTTATGACTGAATACTATTTGTTTTTTGCTTTCTTCCTTTTCCTTTTCTGCTTTCCTATTGGTATATTGTTTTTGGTGTCTACTTGTCTATCGGCTTAGGACTTTGTTTAGGCTTAGTTTTGACCTTAAGTGGTGGCTGTAGGGGTTGATGATGGAACAGGGTCATGTCCGAGGGGGATGAGGTGAGGGCTGGCTTTGAGTGGGGGTGAAGAGAGGCGGTCAGGAGTAGGTATAGGGTCTAAGTTAGGTATTAGGGTTGGGGCGGTGAGTGGTGGTAGAGATAAGCAAGAGGCGAGAGTAGACAGGTTGAGGGTAGGGTCTTAGAATATAGGGACCTTTCAGGGTAAGTCCATAGAGCTGGTGAATATTCTTAAGAGGAGGAAGATTAATATTGCGTGTGTTCAGGAGACTAAGTGGGTAGGTTCTAAAGCTAGGGATATGTATGGGTATAAGATGTGGTACTCAGGGAGTGACAAACGTCGAAATAGTATGGGGATCTTAGTGGATGAGGAGCTTAGAGCGCAGGTGGTGAAGGTAAAGAGGGTCTGTGATAGGTTAATGACAATCAAGTTAGTCATTGGGGGGTTTACGCTGCATGTGTGTAGTGTTTATGCTTCGTAGGTGGGCATGGGAGAGGAGGTGAGATCAGGGTTTTGGGAGGCTTTGGATGAGGTGGTGAGAGGTGTGCCTAGATCGGAAAAGATTTTCATAGCCGAGGACTTCAATGGGCACATTGGGGTTGTGCCGGGAGGTTATGACGATGTGCATGGAGGTTTTGGTTTTGGTGATAGAAATGAGGAGGGAGAAGATTTGTTGGATTTTGCGAGGGCTTTTGGGTTGGTGGTGGTGAATTTGAGATTTCTGAAAAAGGAGAATCACTTGATTACCTTTCAAAGTACGATAGCCAAGACTCAGATTGACTTTATGCTTCTAAGTAGAAGGGATAGGGTTTTATGTAAGGACTGTAGAGTCATTCTGAGTGAGCATCTTCCGACTCAGCACAGGCTTCTGGTGATCGACTTGTTTATGAAGAGGAGCAAGAAGAGAAGGGTCGAGGAGGGTCAGCCTAGAATTAGTTGGGGAGGCTTGACGCCAGATAGTGCACTGAAGATAAAAGAGAAAGTGGTGGTTTTGGGGGTGTAGGGTTGTAGTGGAGATGTAGATGCCATGTGGGATAAGGCTTCCAGTTGCATCATGGATACTTCTAGAGAAGTGTTGGGTGTTTCAAAGGGTCAGGCAGGATGACATAAGGGGGATTGGTGGTGGAATGAAGATGTTAAAAAGATAGTGGAGATTAAGAAAGAGTGGAGATTAAAAATGTAGAGGAGAAGAGGATGAATTGAGAGGTCTACAAATTAGCAAAGAAGGAGGCTAAGCTTGCAGTTACGGCAGCAAAGTCAGCAATATTTTAGAGCTTATATATGGGGTTAGAGGAGAAAGACGGGGAAAAAGAGGTTGTATAGCCATGCTAAGACTAGGGAGTGGAAGGGTTGGGACCTCGACCAAGTGAAGTGCATTATGGGGGAGGATGGTAGAGTTTTGGTGGAGGATGCCTATATTAAGAAGAAATAGCGAGAGTATTTCCATAGGCTTTTGAAAGAGGAAGGGGACAGAGACATTGAGTTAGGTAAGCTGGAACACACAGAGGAGAGATTTGATTTCAATTATTGTAGATATTTTAAGGTTGAGGAGGTCAGGGAAGCTATTCATACAATGCGGAGGGGAACGGTGATGGGGCTTGATGAGATTTCGGTAGATTTTTGGAAGTTTTCAGGTAGAGCAGGGTTAAGGTGGTTAACTAATTTGTTTAAAGGCATTTTCAAGACAATGAGGATGCCTGAAGACTGGAGGTGGAGTACGATGATTCCTTTATACAAAAACAAGAGGGACATTCAGAGTTGCACCAACTATTGGGGTATCAAGCTGCTGAGTCATACTATGAAGATTTGGGAGAGGGTGGTGGAGTGAAGATTAAGGAAGATCGTGTCCATTTCAAAGAACCAGTTTGGTTTTATGCCCGGTCGCTTGAAGACAGAGGCAATACACCTGGTGAGGAGATTGGTGGAACAGTATAGGAAAAGAAAGAGGGATTTACACATGGTGTTCATCGACTTAGAGAAGGCTTATGACAAAGTCCCTAGACAGGTTCTTTTGAGATGCTTAGAGGCAAGAGGGGTCCTGGTGGTGTACATCATAGCTATTAAGGATATGTACGATGGAGGAAAGAATCAGGTGAGAACGGCGGGAGGGGACTCAGAAATTTTTTTAGTCGAGACAGGGTTGCATCAGGGTTCGACTCTTATCCCATTCCTATTTGCGTTGGTGATGGATGTGTTGACGCGACGTATTTAAAGAAAGGTGCCATGGTGTATGTTGTTTGCAGATGATGAAGTGTTGATTGACGATACGCGGGGGGTGAATGAAAAATTAAAGGTTTGGAGGCAAACTGTGGAGTCCAAGGGGTTCAGGTTGAGTAATTCCAAGACGGAGTATATGGAATGCAAGTTTAGCTACTTGAGGCAGGAGGACGATATGGTGGGGAGGCTGGATTCCTAGGATGTTTATAAGAGGGATAGTTTTAAGTATCTTGGGTCTACCATTAAAGGTAATGTAGAGATTGATGAGGATATCTCTAACCGTATTAGAGCAGGTTGGATGAAGTGAACGCTCACCTCGGGTGTGTTGTGTGATAAGAAGGTTCCACTTAAGCTCAAAGGCAAATTCTATAATGTGGCAGTCCGTCCAGCTATGTTATATGGAGCAGAGTGTTGTCAAGTCATGAACTCCCATATTCAAAAATTAAAGGTGGCGGAAATGAGAATGTTGCGTTCGATGTGTGGACTTACTAGAGGGGATATAGTTCTGAAAGAGATGGTTCGGGAGAAGGTGGGAGTGGCTTCGGTGGAGGATAAAATATGGGAAAGAAGGATGAGATGGTTTGGGCATGTGATAAGGAGGGTCACGGAGCTCCAGTTTGTAGGTGTGAGAGGGTAACATTGGATGGATTTTGAAGGAGGAGAGATAGGCCAAATAAGTACTAGAGAGAAGTGATTAGACATGATATGGAGCAGCTACGGCTTATTGAGAACATAACCCTAGATAGGATGGTGTGGAGGTCGCGGATAAGGGTAGAAGGCTAGGTCGCATGCGTGGGTTGTAGCTAGTAGTAGAAGAGCTCATGTATAGCTGGGTTAGTAATCCCAGGACTGTGTCCATAGGTGGGGTTCATACTTTTCAGATGCCATATTTCTTATCTCTTATTTCATATTGCGCTTAGTTATCTTATTTTGTATTGCTCTGATTTCTATTTTATTTTTAGTATGTCTTATTCAATTTATGTTATGCCACCCACCATGCGTAATGGTGCATTACGCTCTTGCTTACTATTCTTTATCTTGAGCCGGGGGTCTATCGGAAACAACCTCTCAACTTCTTTGGAGGTAGCGGTATGGACTGCATACATTCTGCCCTCCCCAGAGTTGAACCTCAGGCAAAAGTGGTAGATTAAGTTATTGAAATAGTATGATATGAGTCTTCATTACCACCCCGATAAAGCTAATGTAGTTGATGATACTATTAGTAGATTGTCCATGGGAATTTTTTCCCATGTGGATTAGGACAAGTGGGAATCAGTAAAGGATATTCGTAATTTGGATAATCTTAGAGTTTGACTTATGGACTCCGAGGATGGTGGTGTATTTTTGTATCCGGTATCTCAGTCGTCTCTTGTTTATATAACGGAAAAGCAATTATATGAGCCCGACTTGATCAAGATGAAGAGTAATGTGGGTCAAGATAGAGTTGTGGACTTTGTGATTGGTGGTGACGATATCTTGAGATAGCAAGCTAGGATATGTATTCCCAACATCGATAGATTGAGGGAAAGGATTATGGTCGAGGCTCATGAATGTTGGTATGGTATTCATCGTGGTTCTACCAAGATGTATCATGCTCTTAGAGAGTTCTATTAGTGGGGTAATATGAAACGAGATGTGGCTAGTTATGTGACAAAGTGAATAGTGTGTCAACAAGTGAAAGTTGAGCACATGAGGCCCAGTGGTTTGTACCAAGAAATTATGTTTCCCGAATGGAAGTGGGATACAATTAATATGGATTTGGTTTTTGGTCTTCCACAATCTCAGAATTAATGTGATTCTATTTGGATCATTGCTGATAGAATGACCAAGTTCACTCACTTATTGCCCATGAGGACTAATTACTCGATGAAAGATTATACCAAGTTATATCTTGTGGAGATCATCAACTTCGAAGGTACCCCAGTTTCAATAATCTCGGATCGTGGTCCTCTATTTTCAACCCATTTTTGGAAGTCGTTCCAAAAATGTTTGGGTACTAGAGTGTGATTTAGTATCTTTTTCCACCTACAAATGGCTGGGCAAGCGAAGAGAACCATCTAAACATTGGAAAATATTTTTCTTCTTTGGGCGATTCATTATGGTGGTAGTTGGTATGACCACTTGCCTTTTATTGAGCTCTTCTATCATTATAGTTTTAACTATAGCATTGGCATGGCCCCTTTTAAGGCACTGTATGGTAGGAGATATCGATCTCCAATTGGGTGGTACAAAGTTAGTGAAGGTAAGTTGCTTGTCCCCAATCTAGTTCACAATGCCTTAAACAAGGTGAAAGTGATTTGTGAAAAATTGAAAACCACTCAAAGCCGCCAAAAGTCCTATGTAGATGTGAGGTGTAGGGACTTAGAATTTAGTATTGGCGATTGGGTATTCTCAAAAGTGTCTACCATGAAAGGAGTGATATGGTTTGGTAAAAAAGGTAAGCTTATTCTTTGGTATGTTTGTCCTTACTTGATTGTGAATAGGGTTGACAATATTACCTATAAGTTGGAGTTGCCTTCTAGCATGAACTCTATGCACTTAGTTTTCTATGTCTCTAAGGTGCGAAAATGTTTTGGTGATCCTTTGTTGGTTGTTCCCTTGAGAGTTTTTGATATCTCAAAATCTTTTTTCTATGAGAAGATCCCGGTAAGGATCTATGATCGACAAGATTGACGGTTGTGAATGAAAGAAGTTGCTTTGGTGAAGGTTGCATGGAGGAACCAAAAGTTTGAGAAAGCTACGCATGAGGCGGAAGAGGATATGAAGTCCAAGTATCCGTATTTGTTTCCCATCCTGGGAACTTGTGATGAAGGTATGTTTTAATCTTCTTACCTTGATTTATTTCTTGATAGACAATGGGTTAAACTCCCCAATGTGTTGAATTGGGTTATGATTTTTTTAAGGAATGGGTTAAAGTCCCCAAGCTTTGAATTGATTTATGTCTTGATAGACCATGGGTTCAAGTCACTAATGTTTTGAAATCATGTGTGTCTTGGTTGTAATGGGTTTAAGTCCCTAATACCTTGAGTTAATTCATGTCTTTGATAGATGATGTGTTCGAGTCCCTAATCTTTTAGTTGAACAAGTATCTTTGATAAGTCGACGGGTGAAAGTCCCTAAGTTTTGAAATGAGTAATTATTTTGATAAGTAGTGGGTTTGTGACCCAAAGTCGATGAAATGAATGATTGATTGATAACGAGCATGATATGTGTTGCATTCTTATGGTGGGCTTTTTTCTAACTTTTAATTGATGGTTTGATGCATGATAATATGTCAACTTGTGTTTATGCTTGCCTTACTCGTTATTTGTGGACGAATGATCCCAAGTGGGGAGAATTGAAACACCTAGACTTTGAACCATGATGAGAATTTCTTGATTTGATTTCACTAGGTGGGTATGACTAGGGGAATGAGTCTTACACCTTGGATATGAGTTGTATCCATCACTCTCCTCTCTCATACCGTAGGAAGTGTTGTGAGGGTCACTCACTATCGTAGGTATGAGTTAGACTCTAACCAATCGTACCTCAAGGTACGAGTCATACCAAGACCATCATTTAGAGTGAAGTATTAGCTTGGAATGGATTATTTTTGGTAAGGTTTATGGATATGGTTTAGGGCATGATTTGTACCCTTTGCATACAACTCAATGGGGTGTAGTCGTACCCTAACAAGTGTAGCTGGCCTGGGAGGAGCCTAGGGTACGAGTTAGGGTACCACTTATACCCTAGGGTATAATTGAATCAAGTGAGTCGTACCCAACATCGTGGCCAATTTTCAGCTTTTATTTGAGGACCTTATGGTCATTTCCCTTACCCAAAACCCTAAGTCCCTTCACTATATAAGTGTAAATAGCTTCCTAAAATAAATTTTTAGGGGATCAAACATCCAAAACTCTCTCTCAATCTCAATTGTGGAGAATTGGAAGATAGGGTTTTAAAGGTGATCTTTAAAAGGCAAAGTGAAGTCAAGACTCTTGGTAAATCAAGTTGTCTAAGGCATGTAAATCTTACCCTTTTAAAATAACTCTATTCCCATGTATTTTATACTTGAATTAGTAAGTGTACATGGTGATTTTGATATCAAATGAAGAGGATTTTCTTGCCTAAGGATTAATAATGTTGACTTTTGCTTAGACTTGTGATTATACATGTTATTGATGATGATTCTAACATGTGGGTGCTTTTTGTATGTGGTATAACATGTGAGTCTTGAATAAGTCTACTCTTGATGATTTCTACCATTAAAATGGCCTTGGTAAAGGCATTCACACAAGGTGTTTGTGAAAATATCTAAGTGAATTCTCTAGTCAGATGTTGATGACGATTGAACTAGAGAAAGGGCCCAATAAGTACGAATAGTTTTCAAATGATATTGTAAAGGTATCATGAGCCATGTATGGTGAAATTTAGGACCATTTTGGTTGATGGTTAATGAGGGTTTAGAGTCCCAAAACATGAAAATAAACTTAAATTGTGTGTTGTACTAAAGTGTGGTATAAATGTGGTATAAGATTTCTAATGAAATGTGATTTTTTTTTTTTGGTCTTAATGAACATAAATTGAATTGTATGATAAATTGAATTGTGACATTGGTCTATTGAAATGGTTGAGCAACAAAGCCTCCCATAAGGACCATATGGTCATGTATATGTTGAATTGTCCAATTGGGTTGAAGTCCTTAAGTGTGAATTAAGTAGATTATGATGAATGGACAAAGTTTTGGAGTCCCAATGTTGACCGATGATAGTCATAATGGCTTGATGTTAAAGTCCCTTGTCTAATCAAAGAGCTTGAGGTAAAATTCCCTTGCCTAATGAAATAGTTTGTGGTTAATGTCCCTAGCACAATGAGATCTGTTAAGGTTGAGGTCCCTCGCCAAATGAAATGGTTTGTCCTAGGGTACCCTATCTAATAAGGCATGAGGTTAGAGTCTCTTGCCTAATGTGTGGGCATGTGATTAGAGTCCCTTGCCTAAATGAATGTGAGTATGTGGTCAGATTCCCTTGCTTAAATAGATGTGTATGTGGTTAGAGTCCCTTTCTTAATGAGTGTATACATAGTTAAAGTCATTCATCTAAGTAATA